>OY720633.1:53929981-55129981 GCA_963169105.1 Ceriagrion tenellum | reverse complement strand
TTAGACGCAATTAATCTTGTTTTTGTACGAGATCAGTTCATGCTTGAAGGCGTTCGTATAAGTACCACCTCAGCAAATAATAGAGGTCAATTTTGAATCAAGGAGAGGATGATACGTACAAAGTTCCTCTGATTTTTACCAAAAGAACATTATTTCATCATAGGATTTACTGCGGTTATAATTAAATTTGTGTTATATGTTATATGACCTCGTCTGTCTTTTAACGGAATGAAGTTTTAAACAGTAATTACTGCTTCTATTAATGGATCGTAGACAGGTCCATTTTTTCTGGTAAAATTTTAAGTCTGCGTTTTATTTTTGAGCGATAAGTGAAATATCAGTCTGCATTTAACGTCATATTTTAGCTTACTAATAAATCTAACGGGCGCTGTTTGAAGCATTCATATGATAAGGGGTTAATGCATTTTTAAAATAACGAACGTTAAGTTAATGACTTTTGTTGCTACGCACTGAAATGGTATTCCGATGATTCATTACGACGCCTAATGACTTTTTTGTTGTGTTGCGTCGTTCATCATTGGTGGGCAACAGGTGGCTCTCCGGCTGGACATCTAATTTAAGGGTGATTATTGGTGGATTTTTTAGTTGATTTTTTCCCGTTTCACCCGATCGCTGTAATAAAATTACCATACTTTCTCTTCAAAATCGGATAAATCCCATAATAGTTATACATTTTGAATTAAATTTGGCCTGATCAACGGAAAGGTTCTACACCACGATCATTTTGTTATTATTTTCCTTTTATTTCATTTCTCATTTTCATAATTTTGGAATTTGGGTCACAAATAACGTCCCTGAACCAACTTCGCATTGGGTAAATTTCATTTAGCGGTTGCATGTGTTTAAAATTTGGAATAATATTATTCAAATTGAACGTTTTTCAGTTAAATCATTGTGATGCTTAGTGTGCAAAAACTAAAACACATTTATATCATCCAAAAAATTTTCCCTTTTTATTAACCTTGCAATTTTAACTTTTATGCCGTTCATTCAAAATTCGGACATAAAAGTTGAGCCTCAAAATTATTTCATCGAAAGATATATATATTTTTTTACCCCTATGAATTAAAGCTCCACTCGTGGGCAGACATTTGCCTCTGCGTTCGTGAAATTTAGTGAGTTAAACGATCTCCCAAGAGCATAAGGAGTCCCATAACTTATGGAATGAGTTCTCGACCGTTCCCGGATGAAATATGTATCTTTTCATCTCGCATAACTTTTCCTCTCCTCTCCTAAATTTATTCTCCTCCCTTCCGACGCACATTATCTGAAATGTAATGTTTTAAGTAGACGCAGATGCATGGGAATGGCTAACTTCTAACAATGGCTGATGAGTTAAATAACAGTGGGAGATTTACATCCAAAGAGTTGAAGTATGTGTGGATCGAAACACTCAAGGTAGTTTGAGCGAAAGATTACTTCACCTAGAGATCATTAAATTTGGTCTCATTTTAACGAAAAATATCACATTCTTCCAAAGATATCAAAATATCAGCCCCTAACTGGTCTACTTTCTGAGATTTTTACGAAAAATATCATTCCTTTTACATGAAAAATGGTAGGTGCACGCGTTAAAGAGAGGCCATATTACAAAACTGAGCCATTTTTAACGCCTAGATCGCATAAAAAATTAACAGTGTGGGGTTTGCATTTTTTCTCGACTATTTTTGAAAATAAATCACTTTGTCACCGCAGTAATTTTTTTTCAGAATTGAAAAAACAACTTCCGTTATGAAGGCGTTTTGAACGTACCGCGTGGAAAAAAAGAGTCAAATTAAAGACTTATGTAGATATTTTAATATGATAAACTAAAATTTCAGTCATATAAAAGGTTTTTATTGCGTCATTCATAATGTGATACTTAATTCATGCTTCCTACAGCTGCTTAAATTAAAACGTTATATTCGAATATGGTCTCCATTATGACTAGGAAACTATCTCGCTCAAAATACCGTAAGTGCAGACGAACAACAATGAATGCCGGCATACGCTGGGCAACCTGCCGTTAAGTAGCATTCTGCAGGTGCACAGTAGTCGCGGCCAAATTTTTTCAGCATCCCGTACAAATTAAAGGCCACTACTGTGAAGACACTACACTCAAAGAAGATAGGAGAACAACTGAGAAAATCGTATGTGAAAAAAATTCAAATTGGGCGTGGCACTCTAAGAATCGGAAGCATTGGCCACTGGGAAAGCAGACCAGAAAAGCGAGAATCATTCGAAACCTGGCGTTGCTGGCGAATGCTGAAAATCAAAAAGACGTACGAGATAAGAATTAAAGAAGATTAAAATTGAAATAAGAATTAATCCAGGAAATGAACTTCCCTACCCTTTGTCTTCCAGCATAATGCATTAATGAAGAAAATAGACCCTCATAGTCCGGCTTCGGAATACTCATTTTGCCCTCATAAAACTACGGAGGTAAACTCGAGAGAAAGGAGTTCTGTAATAACTGTAACTGGTCTAATTTATTATTATATATTCCAGGCTTGACGATTTTGTTTACTTTATTAAACTCGATGTTTAAAAAAGAATATTCTCTCATTTTATGTTGCTAATATATATTTCAGATATCCGCGAAACCTCTTTCAAAGGTCTCGTTGCTAGAATATTTACATATATAGGTTTACGCTGAGCTGAACTGGGAAGGCATTTTTTGCTGTTGCGTAGCCTAAAGTTGTCAGTCTAAATGGTGGTTTTACGCATGTCGCTCGCTCCCGCTTTAAATTCACGGCTTACCTAAGCGTTTCTTATCCTCTCTCTTAATCTGATTAATCATTAATCCCTTCTCTTTTTATGGACGAAAAAGTTTCTGAACGACGCCCCTTTAGGCCATCAAATATTTCATGCGCCTCCCCAAAAGTACCTTATTATGGAAATCAGCTGCGTGCTCAAATAAAATACTCGGAAAAATTAAAGTGGAAAACTAAAGTTTATCACCTTAATGGCTAGTACTTCGAAATCACTTCTTGCGTATGAGTATGATTACTCATTAGCGGGGGGTGAGTGTTACGTGTTCTTCCAGTCGGTGTCGTTTCAGGCCATCTCGTTGCTTAAAAGGCACTTCAAAATTAAAGCAATGCTATACGTAAGCACGAAAACCAAAGGTAAGAATGGTGCGATCGGACGCACCATCAAGGTTTGAACCAAGAACCGTCCGCTAAATAGCCAGCTAAGGCGAATTACTTCCCTTATTTGTCTTTTTACGGTAACATTTTACAACACCAAACGCCTAAATCGTCCCAAGCAGGCTTAGTGCCTCGATGATAGAGCAAGGGGGAGGGCTTTTTGGCTTTTTCTATCATTCAGGGCGCCTGGTAATTTTGGAAAAATTACCACCAAAGTCCACAGGACACTAAGAATCATAAAAAGACAGTTAAAGTCAACGTAAAGACCACGCAAAATCCCTGAAATTCTCCAAATTTCTCTCAGAATCAAAATAAGTATCACGAGAACAAAAGAGGACATTTACTCCCAAAACCACTTATTTATGAACAAGGAACATAAACACTTAATTGCCTGCAACCCTTGTGTGTGAAATATCTTGGAACTTCATATTTATTAAGTTGTTTAAGTTCAGTATATTGATAGTACAGTTTATTCTTTTTCTATTTATCACTGAAATAATTTCCAATGGTTATAATATACTGCAATAACTTTTCAACCGGTAGAACCATCCTATTCATGACGCTAATCAGAGACAAGACAGTTGAAACACGTGTTGTAAGAAACACTGCAAGACAGTTGAAACACGTGTTGTAAGAGTTTGTAATAAATGGTAGACAGTACGATATCTTTTGAGGATCATTGAAAAATGCTGTTCTACAATATCTCGCCTAAGAAAGTGAAATCTAATCAGAGGATTTCCCTCTCTCTCTCTCCGCAGGACTTCACGAGGCGCCACCGTCGCACGGAATCCGCTCACGAGAAGAGCGTCCCGAGGCCAGAGGTGTTGACTAGCACTCCCTTGGAGAGGCGGCGGAAGTTCTCCAACATCATTCCGCCTTCCGCCAACGGGGGGGGCGTGGTCGCGCCTCCCGTTGTCCCGCCCTCCTCTCTCCTCTCCCAAGGCTCCCTCTCCATCACAGACTCCCCGCGACAGAGGACCAGGATACGGACGAATCCTTGGACCTCGACCAAGGGAGCGGTGCAGAGCCCCGGTCCCCTGTGCGGCCTGCCCTCGTTCGCGGCCGCCTCGGAAGGTCGGGACATCCCCACGGATCCGCCCCTGAGGGAGCGAGGAGGACCGTCGCCGCCGCCCCCCGCGCCCTCCGGGGGAGGAGGAGGCGGCGTGGTGGTGGTCGGGGGCGGAGGGGCCGCCCCAAGGGGCTTCGGCAGTCCGTTCGCCCTGCCGCGCAAGCGGGTGTCCCCCGCCTTGTCGGGTCGGAGGTTGCCGCTGCGTGGAGGCAGGAGGTCGACGGACACGACCTCGTCGTCCTCTTCGTCATCCGGGAGTTCGAGGTGCGGCACGGCGGAGGACGAAGACGAGGAGGATGAGGACGCGACGCTGAACGAGATGGGCAAGTTCGACGAGAGCTACGTGTACGAGAAGGAGACGGACATCCTGAGCGACAGCGACCCCACCGACTGCGGGGACGAAGAAGACCTCCAGGTACGTGACGGTGGGATCGTGAGCCAAAGTTTGATCAAGGCACATAATTTGCCAATGAGCATAACTGGGACCTCTCTGTAGATTTCAACGGGAATGGCAGGCGTGCAATTTCGGGTAATATTCATTCATTTGTTGTTCAATCTTAAGATTGGTAGATGGCAGCCCTCCACTCTTCCCTATATAATGCTAGCTTCCTTTCCTCCTGGCATCTCTTCCTACGTACTTTCCTCTTTATTTGGTCCATGAACTTATTCCTGGGTCCTCCTCTGGGGACAAGTAGCAAATAAAAATTTTCCATACGAAACGGAATTGTTACGAATGCGAGTTCGTATAGTTTCGAGCATAGCCCCCAGGTAACAAATAAAAATACTGTTGAAGTTCTTGATACTTTCAATTTTTTTACAATGTTTACGTCTTGGGGTCAAAGTAGACCCGTGTGCCTGCTAACATTCCACTTTCTGTCAATGGCGTCCAGATGCTTTAATTCCTGTGTACGGTTGTTTCAATTAAAATGCCTGTAGTTAATAATTAAATTTTTTAGAGAAATTTTTATGTCCTCATTATATCATGTCATAGTAAACGATTATAAATAATCATACTATTCGTTTGCCTATTTTCCTGATTATGGTGAGAAATTTCTGTAATAGGTCGTGCCTAGTATTTTCCGCAAAAAACTGCTCATGTCAAACAATGAAAAGGAAGAAAATATTTTAAGCGTAATCCACTTTTACAATGAAGTATTAGAAAAATATATTATTGAGATTATTAATTAATATTCTATTACGAATAAAGACACGTAAAACACAAAACTTGACTTTCCCACTTCATAATCGCGAGTCTTTAGAATGAAGTGTCAGAATTACAGAGCGCTCCAACAAGAACGATTTGATTGCACTCGCCGAAAAACGTGATTTCTTTAAAAATAACAGAAAATAATATTACGCAAGAATAACTTATAATGAACACCAGTAAGTGTAGAAATCGACAGGCTTGGAGGTTTTCATTTTGCTTCATTTAATTTGGTGTCTGCTTTTTGAAGATGGAGAATCTTAAACTCAAATATATCGACATATTTTTTTACAGACAGTGGGATATCTCTTGTATGACCGTGCGTCTCATAAAGCGGAAAATACGACGTCTCCGTCTTACGGCAGCCATTTCTATGGTTTCAGGGCAGAGGGTTTTATTTTTTTAAGCTTTGGGGTACAAAACCGCCGACTTGACAAGCCCGTCTTAAGTTCCCGAGAACACGGCTTCGTCGAGCATGTTACTCACACGCCTACGCACTGCCAAAGTTCTCCAATTTCGAAGGTACCCCTTCTGAATACGTCCCTTTTAACGACTGCCATGATGTCCCACGTATACTGCTGGTGTCGCAAGAATGACTCCCTAAATAATGTCGCAGAACGAGGGAATCTTCCCAGAACTAGGCGAGGGAAAACTTTAAGGATTCATTATGATTTCCATATTTCAGGCGTAACCAGGAGGAAATTGATAGTGTAACTAGGGATGTGTTTTTATATGCGACACCCGTGGCAAACTACGGTAATTTTCTAAAGTCACCGTTTTATATTTATCTTTCATTTGGCAATGAATAGATCTGGGAACAAACCAGTGGAGTGTAAATACTATTTTTTATAAATTGTAATGTATCATTTTAGGTGATATTTCAAGTAAAATCACCGGTATTCTTTGACTACTAAATGCATATTTTCAATAAATATGAGTTTTATATTCAACGAGAAAATATTGATATTTACTAGCACAGTAAATGGTGTATTTACTGCACAGTAAATTGTGTATTTACTGTGCTAGTAAATATAATATAAAATATATTTACTAGCACATTATAACATCGACGTGTTTTGAAGGTTGTATATCAAAAAGAAACAAAAAAGGGAAATACCGATCTGATGTAGGTACTTTGCCAATGAATAGATCTGTGAACAAACCAGTGGAGTGTAAATACTATTTTTTTTAATTGTAATGCATCATTTTAGGTTTGGTTTGTTCCCAGATCTATTCATTTCCAAAGTACCTAGATCAGATCGGTATTTCCCTTTTTTGTTTCTTTTTGAAATACAACCTTCAAAACACGTCGATGTTATAATGTGCTAGTAAATATATTGTATAATATATTTACTAGCACAGTAAAGACACAATTTACTGTGCAGTAAATACACCATTTACTGTGCTAGTAAATATAAAAACTCTTTATTTCTTGTTCTAACGCACGTAATAATGTGATTATAAGTTGATGAGGAGGGGTGATAAAATGCTGAGAAATTCTTGAAGGGGCTGACAAAAAAAGTTAGGGTATTCCTGGTGTGGCGGAATACTTAACTTGGATTGGATATAGAAGTATGCAATCATGCAATTTTTGGAACAAATATCCAGATAACATAAAAAAAGTAACATCGATCAATGTTTTTGAAAAATTATTGTTAGATTACGTAAATGAAAATGACAGTACCGCATTCAATTAACTGAAAAAATCGTCAGTGGACTAATATATTTGAATATACTGTCAAGTTGTATATCTTGTTATATTTACATTGCAGAAACTGCTGATTTGCACCTTATTTTTGTTAACTGAGACCTTCATTTATGTTAATGTATTTTGTTTCACTATTGTTTTTCCTTTTTTTTTCATATGTTAATTTAATGTTCAGATGTAAAACCTTGCCCCATAGGAGCAAATGCTCCTTGGGCAAGAAACCTTTTCTATTATAAGTAATAACACTTGTCTCCTCATTTCAGGAGGACGATGAGGCGTGCTTCTTCCGGAGGGAGGAAGATGACGAAATGGACTTCATCGACAACGGATCCGTCGAGTTGGACGCCCGGTGCCGGACCCCCGTCAACACGGGGCACTGCACTTACGTCCGCGAGTCGACGAGGGTCCGTCGGACGGTGGACGAGGGCTTGAGCAGGGACCCCTTGTGCTGCTCCAGCGAGGCCGCGAGACGGAGGGCGACGGCCCCAAGGCCTCCGAGTCAGAGACGGAGGCCCTCTAGGAGGAGCGCCGGCGGGGGCGGGAGCCGAGTGAGGCGGGAGAGGAGGCCACCGCCGCCTCCTCCGCCGCCGCAGGGGGGCGTGGCGGATGACTCGGTGACGGAGAGGGAGGAGGAAGGGCCCACGGAGGCGGTCCAGCCGAAGACCAACGGCGGGTCTGCCGCCGGGGTGCCGCCATCTTCTTCCCAACCACCGGAAAGACTCCCGGAGTTCGCCTTCAGTCCGGAGGGAGAGTTCGCTAAGGCCGACCGGGAGGCGGACCGGAAGTACCGCGAACTGATCCGGCAAGCCGAGAGGATCCTGGTCAGGATGCAAGGCAGCCGGAGTCTTGAAGAAGACGAGAAGCCCGCCGCGTCCCAGAGTCCGATCCCGGTCCCGGAAGATGAATCCGCGGATGAAGGCAAGGGCAACGAAGGCGGTACGGCAAACGGGGGATCCTTCAGCCACCACCACCACCAACCGCACAGGACGCAGGGTCGATGGCGCACTCTGGGATTGGAGTGTGCCGAGATATCCTTGCCGCTGACCCACGGCGGGGTCGGTCGCCACGTCGGGGTCCATCCCCCGACTCCCACGGCCCCCGAGGCCCGCCTCCTGACGTTCAGGTCGGTTGGCGTGGGGCGGGAGCCGGAGGAGGGCAGGCCCCACTGCCCCCAGAGCGAACCGCTGAAGAGGAAGGTTTACACGTGCGCGGCGCTGCAGAGGATCAGGCGGACTCTGATGGGGGAGGGGAGTGAGGGGAGGTACGAGGAGGAGGTGGAGGGAAGAGGTGAGGAGGGGCGAGAGGGAAGGGGTCGGTGAGGGCCGGAGTGGCTGGTGGGCCCTGAGGTCCTCCAGTGTCGGAGCGCCCCTTGCTGAAGTAATGAATGGTGTTTCGTGACCTTTATTGTCACCACCCCCCCTCCCCACACGAGACTCCAATCTCCGAATGTGGCAAAAAATATATGAAATCCGAAATCCAAAAGTGTGACACACTGATACTCCAGTCTCTTTTTGCCACATCAGCATTTCATACTTCCATATTGTCAACTGATCCACTCTTAAATCAGGCAGTTGATTTCTGCAAGTTTCAAGAAGTCCAGAGAGTGTAACTTTAGTTAACAATCACCCTGATGCAGCGGGAAAAGACCCAAAAATATCCAAGTCAGTTTTACTCCTAAGTAAATCAGGAAAAGTTTCCTTTATGGCACTATATCACGATTTATCCTAATGTTGACTGTGCTATACACAACTCAGTCGATATCTGCAATATTCATGAAGTTGAAGGAGTAAGTATCAGAGTTAGTCTCCCTAATGATAGCAAGAAATAGTGGCCAAAAGTATAAAGTATATACTCCACTATGAAGGGTTTTTTTTACATCAGAAAATATTTCTTCATTTTGCAATGTCGATTGAGTCTCACATAAATCAGTCAATTCCTGCAAGGCTCAGGAAGTTTTTGAGGTACTTCATTAATTAACAGTCCCCCTAATTCCACCAAGCACTGAAATACGTAAAAAATAAATGGATGAAATAGTGTTCTACTTCAGTTTTCCATAGTAAAGGTTTTTTATCGGCTTTTTCATCGTATTTCAGTCTTCCCCGTTTTCAACTGAATCATTAAAAATTAAGACTGACATATCCGAATGATTGAAGAAGTTCAGGGAGTGTCACAACAATTAAGTTCCCCTGATGCAGCCAAATAAAATAATCCAAAAGTGTGCTGGGTTCATAAACCAAGGTATAGGAGTTATGTTTTCCCCTTGACATTGATGTGTATTCTACCACATTGTCAACGGAGCCACATAAACTCTGACAGATATTCTATACTTTAAGGCTTAAGATATCAAATGAGTATCAAAGTAATTCATAGTCAGGGTCGGGGAATTAAAAAGCAGAATTCATCTGAGCCCCTCAGAATATATCCTTCCATGCTGTCAATGCAACTTAATTGATTTTACTGCAAGATTGAAAAAAATGAGGAAGTATTGAGCAGATCATAGTCAGGGCTGGCTTCTCAGTTTCAAAGCAGAGTTTATCCAAGCCCCAAGCAATCAATTGACTGTTCACCCAGGGTAGTTATAACGGCCTCAAAGCACAGCTAAATGTGCCATGTCTATTTTCTTGACGTCCACTTGCGTCCACTTATTGACTTTTTTTCTAAAGTGTAGTTGAAAAGGTTAATGTATTGTTATAAAGTAGTATGGTCTTCTTCAGAGGAGATGAGTCCTTACACTTTCCCTCCACTTGTATGTATCTCTCATCTTTTCGTGTGGGCCGATCACAATGTCATTGATTTGGAGTGTCTGCGCTGAAAATTTCATTCATGTCTAGACCCTCTAACATTTGATAGGAATTATTTGTGTATGTGTTTGAAATGTGGTTTTAACTTTATCGCCACTATAATTCCAAGTTTTTCTCATGCAAATGCATCAGGCCAATAAATGCTAACTTATAGAGAATTTATAAACAACTGGCTAAGAGACAGGAACCCATGTATAATTAGGTAAAAATATTTAATGCAGTGTATCTTTTTCTTGTAGTATGCAATGATGGCCTGCTAAATAGCCTATTTGTGATCTAATGCTCTGCTTTAAGAATTTCAATTTTTTTACAACATGACAGAAAAATTAGGTAGTTGAATTTGCAGATACTTTAATCAATTCAATGGAGGATACATTGTTTGTCTGCTCTTGCAGTGTATAAATTATATGTTTTATCTTGTAAAATTGGAGTTGTGATTTAAAAGCCGCTGTGATAGCAGTGGTCAATTGTTAATGACTATTATCGATCCACCTGTCTCGTATGGAAATTCTTAAGAGTTGAATTTTATAGAGAATTTCTCAAATTTGTTTTACGCTACAAAGTATTTCTGCAGTGGTTATCCAGTAGGAGTGTAGATTTTAATGGACATTTATCATGCAGTTAGTTGAACTCTGAAGCCAGTGAGATAGTGTTGATTGATTTGAGACTCACTGGAAGTCCAATATCTTTAATGTTGATTACTTTCCTTTAAGGTCATATATTCAGAGAGTATATATATATATAAGTATATATCTATATTGTTGCTAGGGTTTTCCCAAAATTTAATCCAAGAAAGGTGTTTCAATAAATATGACTGTAGTTAAGAAGCAAGTATTAGCATTATTAATCTATTTTTGAATTTTGATAGATTATGTAAAAGTAGGGTAATTGGTTATGTCAACAATATGTAATGTGTAATTTTTAGCCTCATTTAACCCTCGAAAATATTATCAGATTAAAATAATCATTATTGTGGTTTGAAATGACACCTTTGGCTATAAATCAGTTGTAGGTGGTGAACCTAATAGCAGAACTGTGCTTCAATAAAAGTAGTACATAAAGATAAAAGATAACCCTTCTCTTCAAAATTGAAAACTTATGCGTTTTGACTATGAAATATTTACTTACAACTGCTAGTATTTCTTTGAATATGACTTGTTTGGAAATCTCTGAAGATACCATCTTTTAATTCATAAAAAAATATTTAGAGGCTAATGAATAGTGGTGAATCTGATTATGTGCAAGTAAATTCTCTTTTGACTATTTCATACTGAAGGCATTGCATAAAATGAGTAAATATTTCCAAAGCAAATTCTTATTAATTGAGGCTTCCCTGTGTTTCCTAAAGTATTGTAAAGAACTATTCCTTGTGCTTTCAAAGAAGAAGTTGAGGTGTAGAGAGAAGGCGTAATGCTGCTGGCTGGAAGACCAAATGTTACATTTGAGATGCTTCTGCTCACCATCATTTGAACCCACATTGAGTAAACTTGTAGCAAACAACCTCATTTAGGAAATAATCGGAGAATGAGATTATCTCTGCCTACACTGCATGATTTTGCTGTGCCGTGGACTTAGCGAAAGGTTCTCTTTGTTGCAATGACCATGAAAGTGGAAATGTGTCACCTTGGCAAGGAGTTAACAGAATCTTAACTCTTCATTTTACTAAAAGCTCTAACATGTTCCAAGTTTTCTGTTTCATATCTCCGACTTCGCGCATGCTCATTGTAGGTATTGTGAAGATGAATTCGAAGTTTGTCTGTTTATTTTGGTGTTGTGAAGCTGTCTCTTAATACAATGCCAGATTATTATAAAAATAATCTGTTATAATTGACTTGAAAAGTGTTTTCTATGGTATTTCATTCTTTATCTCAATGTTTATGGATGCTACTATTGCTAACATATTGTTTTCACCATGGCTGCTCAGCATGAGTACCTATGTACCGAATGAGAAACTGCCTGGTTATTATAATGAGATTGCTTCATAACATCATTTGCATTTGTATGCTTATGTATGCTTTTTTAAAAATCTTAAAAATAAGTTGCAGTTTTTGTTATTTTCATGAGTAAATAATGCTTCTGCTTCAATTATAATTATCCTCAATATTATTATTATTATTATCATTATGAGCACTAAGAAATGCTGCTAATTTTTTTGTCACTACTGCAAATTTTCTCCATCAATACACGCATTGAAGTTCTCTAATGAACAAAACTATGTCCAGAAAAATGGAAGCATTTTGTTTGAATAACTGTGCTTGCTAATTCTTATTCAAGTCTAAAAAGCTTTGCATTCATGATGACAATCTATTATACTTACTTGCTGTGCCTTATAATTTTGTGCTATTTGAATATTAATTTAGTTTATTTGCTTTTATTAAAATTTTACTTTAGGTCTGCTGGAGAATGGGATTGATGATGAGTTCTGCACGGGAATTAGTAAGACTGAGACAATGTCTCCGAGTAGAATTTCTCATTGTCGAGGCAGGCGTGCATCATCATGGCATAAGAGCAATCACATAATAATTGATGAACATGGAAATGAACAGTTTGGTCACAGAATGGTTCTCCTACAAAGGCATATACTTCTTCAAACAATTGAAGGACTCAAACGTAGCCTTGAGGACCAGTCAGCCACACTACATGATGTCTACAAATCCAGCCAAACGACGTTAATCGAGACATAATTTATATGCTGAAAAAGATCAGTGTTTCTTATGAGGGAAGCATTTCATGAAATTTCTGTGAATGAAATTTAAATATTGCAAGACTTTGAAGGAAACAATGGAGTATGTTCTCATTATTGTGCACCTTGTGGAAGGAGGAGTTAAATGTTATGAATAGAAGTGATGTTGTGTATGCTGCTGTTTTACTGTTGAAGCAGTTATAAAGACTTCAGAGAGTCACCCTGTTAAACATGGTACATATAATATCTGGTACGAAGACTGTTTTTATAAAATGTTAATGCAAAGATTACTCTTGCACATTATTTTATTGTTTATTTATTGTTTGTTTAAAATGAGGAGTTATACCTTTTCGTTAACTCTACCTTTCATTTGGCCAAATGAGTGCTGAATGGTATGATTTCAACTATCACTTTTTGCTAGCCATAAAAGTTACAATAAGGGATCCAACATAAGCTTTGATAATTATTTTATTATACACAAAAACCTTGAAAAATTTTATGGTACAAAATTAGGTCAAAATATTTTGCGGAGAAATATGAGACGCATTTCTGCATGGCTTTCAAGAATTTTAAAAAAATTGCATCAAATGTAATTTTACTGTGAGCAATATTTTTGTAATTAACAACTTGGAAACAATTCATCCATTGTCAACCGGCAATGAAACCCACAAACATAGAAAGATATCCACTGATGTGCCAATTTTAAAGTGTAACAGGAATATATCCAGTAATTTGGTTGTGGCAAGATATGCCAAGTAGTTGCATAGGATTCAAGCAATTAAAACTTGTAATTCATTAGAAATATGATGCCAGATCCCTGATTCCAAAAATAGCTCTTTACATAAATTTGATGAGTGCTATTTTTTTCTCTAAATGCCTACTGCTCTGGCTGAGTATTAGACAGTCTAGTAACTACTATCAATACCATAACATACCTATCTATGCAATAATGAGTTGGTAACATCATATACTTGTGTAGTTAACAAAAGAATTCTCAGAAAGTCCTGTAGTAGAAATTGATTATGCTAGAAAGTGTAATGCACACATTAGAATGTCCTTATCAGTAGCTTTTGGTGAGTAGAACACTGCAGGTTGAATATCATTTGGTAACATTGAATTTGAATATCATTACTGCAGTTAAAAAATTGTATCTTATACTATAGTGCAATTTTATTTCTTTTACAGTATCTAACCATAAGTTCCTATGAGCATCTATGTGTTTCATTTTGAAAGTTTTTTTTCCAATTTGGCATATTTTATTTTTGTTTACACTGTGATAGGTTGTGAACCTCCAGTGCAAGAAAGTTAAATGTTATTCCTTCATTATCATATTTCTGATTTATGTGGGTGAAGAACATTTGCATCAAAAGATAAAGAATGTGTAATTCAATTTTTTCTCGTTTGTCTTAAAACAAGAAGATGCACCATTATGCGTTTTGCTACATCAGGAATTACTGTTTGCTCAATTATGTGTAATTGATCCTTGAAGAATTTTGTCTTCCTTCTCAATGATACTCTATTACTTGTCACCATGTCAGGATTATGTTAATGTTACCAATGGATGGCAACTTTAGTTCCTTGCTCACTTTCCTAAAACTTAAATAGGTATCCTACTTCAGGAAACTTATTAGAAGAGCAAAATGTTGTTTTTCTTTGAAGTGGTCAAGCTCAAGTGCTTTGATTTTGGTAGAATGAAATTCACCTAATGTGAATGTAATGATACCAACATTTAGCAGAAAGTTGAAATATCTGAATGAACAGATAAAAAAAATTACCTGACATAGAAATGCATATGAAATGTTGTTCATTGAAGAAATGTTGACCATCTTCCGTGCATTTTTTAAAAAAAAGCAGGTACTTGATTTCTATTGGTGATGATTAACAAGGTATTAGATGATGTATGATGAAGATGAAACTATATATTTTGTTTGTTTTTTTATAATGTGAAATGGCATGTCAACCAATTCCTATACCCAGATGCTGTCATAAATAAAAATATTTACCATAATCAATTTTTATTTAAGGCTTTAGGGAGATGAGAAAATTAGTCTTGCCTTACTTCTCCCAGGAAAATTTTAAATTAAGAGGTGTGAGCAAATATTATACAAATGGGTGATATCAGCGCCAATGTCAACAGTTACATACAGTAATGTCTTGGGAATCAAACATAGATGCTCTATATAACAACCATACTCAATTGACTAAACCATACAACACAATACAATCAACCATGATGCATCCCACCTCGTGTCTACCTGCCTCCCAAAAGAGTCCACAGATGTCCCTGGTATACATGACAGTGAAATTGATGCTCAAAATCATACCAACACCTGTCAAGTCCATACACACTTCACATACGTAGGCATACTTAGAGATGGGTAAATTACCATGGTAATTTACAGTAATTTATGAAAATCACTGTACTTATCTGGTAATTTTTAATTTCCTTAAATTAATAGCAATTAGAGGATTTAATAGGAAAGCCAATAGCAAGGGGTTAAAGGTATTTAAACCATTGTTATTGCTGTGTTAATGCATTAGAAATATAGAAAATTCAAAAACAAACATTGCAGCCCTCACACTATTTAGCATTCTTTCATTGGCATGAGAATTTTTTGTTCAAACCATTGAAATTGATATCCTAACAAATATTCACCTATAGACTTGACTAATATAACTAGATAATTAAAATAATATGCTTGTAATAAATCAGGCTACGTAAATGTAGACAAAGGGGATTTACTGAACATTACGATAATTTTCAGGAGCTGCAGTAAACGACTTAATATACCACGGTAAGTTTTTGAATGGCCCATCTCTATATATACTAAGCTCTGACTATTGTTTTTATGAGAGGTACTCCACTAGTTAGGAGAGGCCTAGATGGAGATGACATTTCTGCTACGTATCTTTCAGATAACCAGAACCTTTTTTTATGTTACCCTTGTTCAACTCTGCATACAGTCTCTCACTATTCGTCCCATCCATAAAACATCATCTATTTCCTCATGTTACATGCCTTACTGAGCATTTTCTCTTCTATCACAGCCTTCAGCACTCTCTAGTCACTAATAAGCCTCTCAGCCATTTATGTCTCAGCCTCTTCTCAGCCATCTCAGCCTCTTCCTGATCTCCTGCAGTTTCCTTTCCCAGGCCATCATGTCAAGCATGTCTTCCTTATCTCCAGTGCACATTCTGCATTTTCCTCCGATCCAAATCTCAAATCCCTACAATATAATCTCATTCTCTGCCTAGTTTATGAATCATGCAATGCAACTTTTTGTACAATAGTTTTTACAAAGCATCCTTTTTTTGTCTTCATTCTCTCCAATGAAACAACACTGTTATCAATGCAGTCCTGCTAATTATATCACCATCACTGTGCCCATTGGCACAGTGATAGTGATATAATGAGCAGGATATAATTAGCAGATAATGGATGTCCATAGGATATCCATTGGATGTCTCTGTGTTGTTTGGGCAATATCCTCCAAGATACTAACCAGGTAGGTAATTATATTGTTCTATAAGCATCTATAGGTCTTAGGCATCATTATGTAATCAGTCCAATGTTCTTCAGTTTTACAATTTTTTAAAAATATTCATTTCAATATAATTTACCATCATTTCATATTTTTTGCTGTGATTTTCTCAGATACCCATCAATGATTGAAATCTTTGAGTAAGTGACTGTGTGTCCTGGTCATCAGTAAATCTAATTGTAGACCAGCTGTTCTACTATTTTCCCTATCTCTAGGTTTTCTCATGCCACTCATATCGTTTCTTTGGCATATCTTTGTATGCATACTATCCTGCAAGCTGTCAAATGTGCAAGCAGAAGAGGGTGTTAGAACACCAGCCACATATAGGATTAACAGAGAATCTTATTGGAAAGTGAAATGGTGAGGAGTATTTGGGGAGGATTGAGTGTTTGGAGTAGAGCTCAATTGGTATTATAGTCATTTGTTATGTGAGAGAAGAATGAATTTTTGTTTCTATCTGTTCAGCATTGTATCTCTCTTATTTTAACATTTCTAGTGGACCCACTAGATAGGATAGATACTAGGATAGATTTAGTGCTGCATCAAAATGATATTCTACGGGTCACACTAAATCATACCTGTTTCTAATTTCTCAAGCAATCATAGCCTTTGAGTCTCTAGTGACCCCCAACTGAATCCCTCTAAAAGCTGTGAAACACTAGGTACCTATATGTTCACTGGTAGAATTTTTTAACAAAACACATAGCTATTCTGTGCATTGTATTTAATATTCAGATAAAATCTATCCATGCAGGGTCCCATATATGATGCCATTGAGGTGTGGCCAAGCAAGACCAAGGAAGCACCTCTCTTCCACTTTTTGACCAGGGGACATTCCTACTTTGTATTCGCTTGAAAAATCCTAGTTTCTCTGAGGCCTTTCTGTGGATGTGTAAAATGTGTTCTTCACAACCTTGAAGTTAGGGTTATCCCCCAGTATAAAACTTTATCTGATGACTCAATGTTTCCTCTACCCACAGTCGTGGGTGTAGCCTGGATTTATGCTGGGGGGCAGGACACCCATCAGTAGCTGTAGATATATACTGGGTGGGGAGGAGGGGGAGAGAGGACATCCTGTCTAGCTCCATCTAACAGATTTTGTATGAAATGCCTCGTCAAGAGGGGGGGGGGGCAGCTGCATGCCCACAGTGTAGATATGGCAATGGTGTGATGACTTCTACTAGAATTGCACTGCTGTGCATTTGCTAAGATTTAGTTCAAGCACCTACCCCTGGATTCATGAGTTAATACTAAGTACATGTCTGTGTACAGATGTACATGTACGGTAGAACTTCTAATGGTGGAGTAGTAATCAGAAGAGTAGGTAACGAATTGTCTAGAATTCTCACAGGTGTTCAGGATTATTTCATATTTGGAGGATACTGGGACTAGCCACCTTACTACCTTCATGGGGACACCTGCAAATTCCAGTCCCAGTCAAGTCCTTTATTTTTCTCATTGAAATTTCAAGATTATTTCACTGTCTGAGCACAGTATATGGTGTTGATGTTGATATTAAATCATTACAACCATGATAGCACAGCGTTTTAGGCAATGAAAAGAAGAACGTAAGATGATTTAGAACCTTTATCTCCATCTTTTTTTGTTTGGCAAATACATCCTGATACCAGTTGGATTTAAATAAAAAGATAATATGGCCAGGAGTAATAAAAGAGAAGGTAAAGATTTCTCTTTGCCACTCATTGTCATGTGAGATACCAATTCAAGAGAACATAGAAGTTCTTAGATGAAAACACTACAAGTCAATTACTACCTAGTAGTAGTTCTGACTGAGATACATGTAGTTGTAAGTGACTCCCTCTTCAACACAACTGACTGCCTATCTTATGATAGGCAACACATGACTTATTTGCGAGTCATGTGATCCAGTTTAATCACAATAAAATATACCTTTCCATAAAAAAGTGTCCTCAGAATTTGTTACTTTTACTGTTTTTACAACACTTTACAGAGGTCTAAGAACCGTTTCAGCAATCAGAATTTGCATAGTTTGATTATTTTAGTGGAGGTGAGGGGGGGATGAGGGATCAGGGATTATCGGTAGATTAAGGTTTATATGTAGATTTGAAAGCCTTTTGAGAGCAATGTGCAACCATGAAATTTTTGCTTAAATAATCTTTTTTCCCTTTCATTTCCCATATTAATCACTTTCATATGCTAACTTCATTGAACTGAATTTAACAGAGTAATGAAAAATATGACAGTAAACTTCGTATTTCTGAGTTAACTATTTTATGGAAATTGTTTTCTCTCAATATTTTGGGTAGGAGGAGAGCAACTGCCACCCCTGAATAACATCTATGGCTATCAGTGACGATTCATTATCTTATTTAAATAAAATGTACTACCTGATAACCAGGACTTACATTCCAGGTAAAAATATAGGTCTGTAACTGCTCTGAAACTGGTCTGTAATTGCTCTGAAACTGGTCTGTAACTGCTCTGAAAGACTAATATCTGATCTGGAAGTGGTCTGTTATTAGCCTTTACAAATTCAGATCCTGACCAGTTCAGTCTAGTTACAGACCATTTCCGGGTCAGATATTAGTATTTCTATTTCTGAGCACCATGAACTACTGACCAACAAAAATTACATACTATCCCTAGTTTCTAAATTTGAAACCCGGTTGCCCAAAGTAAATAACCCCTTACTCACTAATATTTGGAATTACCCCATTAATCCCACTTCATATACACTTCCTCAACACATTACTCTCCTATGAGTATTTCCTATGTCTTCCGTTTCTTCGTAGGTTAAGTCATTGTAAATACTTTGAATACTTAAGAGAATAAAATGTTCGCTTGTTTAAAAATGAAGAAATATGTTTAAAAAATGATGAAAATAACAATGATGCTTAAAAACCCAGAATGTAAGGAAAAAAGGTCGTTATAAGTTGGAAAAAATGATGAAATGGAAAAAATAACCAAAATAAGAGGAAAGACAAAAAATGACAATTAAAAAAGTTAAGACAAACAAGTTGTTGAAAAATCAAAAAGTGCAAAGAAATAATTTAAAATAAATGAATGAAAAATGATTATGTGTAAATACAATGTTATCTATGTTTTACTTTCTACCGTAACAGTACTTTTGAGGAAATTTCGTTACAGATTACTGAGATAATGAATTCAGAGGTATGAGAATAGGTGTCGGGGAATGTGGCCAGAACTTTTACTTTTAAAGTCTTGCGTACATATATGCCGACACCCCCACCACCTTTACCAGTTCTGTCATGTCTAAAAAGATTTTACCCATTCACTTTAACCATCTCATCAGTGATGTGCTCTTTTAGCCAGGTGTCGGACATACAAATGATGTCATTAGTAAAATCGTGAAAGAAGAGGCAAAATTCATGAAAATGGACAAAGAGAGATTGGCAATTTACATGGCGCAAAGTAATATTTCTTGAACTCTTCTGGGTGCATGGAGGCGGTGAACAAAAACCTCTTCCCTATTCCTACTTTTCAATGTCCTCTTCTGACTGAATAAGGTAGCGATCACCTCCATCACACCTCCGGAGGAATATTTTTCCATTCCTTACCCATAGGTACTTAATTTTACCGCCCCTTTTTAATTCCATGGCCACGGAATACAATTTTCTATTATATGGTGTCAGGGACTCGTTGACATAAATATACGAATTAACAGAGTCAATTAACCCTATATTTTTGGGACATAGGTTCCTTTTGACTTTACGCGAGTTCACAAAATTTTGTGCCAATGTGGAGTGCAAAAATGGCACAATAATCGGGGAAGGCTTAACGTCACCGTCAGTTGACGCACGGCTCTTCAGCCTATACACAGATAATGTCACTAATTTCAAAATTAACCCCGAAGGCCAGGCCAACCTGTATGATTAGGGCCTCAAGTGATTCACCGGCAGTGCAAGGAATTCCATGAAATTCCACCACATTGCACAACTGCTCTTCCTCAATTCTGCTAAGGTGAGATTCTAGGTTTGTCACACGTACTTTTATGGCAGCTTTATCACTGCATGCACTATGCAATTTCTCAATTTAGATTGTCAAGCATAGTCGCATGCTCAAGGATTACTACCTTTAGTGATTCCATTGCACTCTTCAGCTCCTGTTGGCTCTCCTGAATACATTTCACTCGATCGAGTAGTTCTGCCAGTAGGCTGGAATCTGGCACAGATACTCAGGCATCGCTCACAGATGAGTTCCTGATTGGGGTGGAGTCATTGCATCCAGACCGGATCCCAGAACGGCAGGAGTCACAGATTCAAGACTTCTGGAGCTCCTCAAGCGCTGCTACATCAGCTTCTGTCATAGTAAGACAGAATGGATGGTATGTAGCAGAGCATTACTCACAGCTGACGCTACGTCTGTTCCGTTTAACTGAGAGAGGACACTTAGGACACGAGGGCATCGTTGACTTAGAATAAGGGAAAACAAACATTAATACCTCATCATAATGGTAGAAAAGGCCAGGAAAACCAAAAGTTCTGTCAGGTGTCTCAACCTGTGATGGGATTATGTACTCATCTTAGGCACATATAGTGTGATCAGTGATATACCTGATTGGTGGTGGGGATGGCCTGCACCAGGGACAACACCATGGAAAGTAGTAATCAAAGCATCTTTGGTCAATTCATGGCCATGATGAGATAATTAAAAACAAGGAATGAGGAAAAAATATTGAAAGTACTTTTGAATGTTGGATTGAATTATAAAGGAGAGTGGTTGAATATGTGTGCATGACTAAAAGGCAAAAGTAACGATAGAAGAGGGAAGAACTGAGTAGGAGAATGTGAGTGGAGTAAAGACTAAGTGGATAAAAGTGTGTGGGAGAGGAGGAAAAAAATTTTGTTGCAATGAAAGTGGGATATCTTATTACACGAGTCTGTAAATTTTTCTGAAGGCTGTGAATAAATAAACCTGTAGGTCAAGGTGTCTTCACCCTTGATGGAATCATGAAATAATCAGTATAAGGGATGGAGAGTGAGGATTAAATTTTAGGGAGTGCAAATGAATGATATTCCATAATGATGATATGGAATAGGATCGAAGTATATAGCGAGGCATATACTGAGGATATGAAGATACTTGAAGATGGTATGGGGCAGGTAACAAGAAGCTAGAAGAAGATGTGCTAGTTTGAAGGATACATCAGGTTAAGATCCAAACCAACTAATTTAATTAACAACACCTAGAGGAAAAATTGAAGGGAGAGTTAAAAATAGTTTAAAATGGATGTAAGTAATCAATGGTAAGAGAAAGATTGGGTAATGGCATGGGTGGGTGGAATTGTACCTTTGGATCCCACAGTAGCATGGCTCTAGCTCCGATTGCTACTGACTGATGCACAGAGAAGTGAGGGAATAAGGTGGCCACAAATGAGAGTTTATCAGTAGTGTGACTTGGATGGGTGTTAGCGGAGACAGGTTGAGGAACAGTAATAGTTGAAAGCTTGTTATCCCAAGACATACAGAATTATATGCAGGACATGGGAAAACATGGGAAAATACATTTTTAAAGGACAATTTATCAAAGCAGAAAAATACTCGAAACCCAAAGATCTGAAAAAGAGGCAAATGATGAACAACAATAATCAAACTGAGTATAAGTTGAATCATTCGAAACCAATAATATACTTAATATATTTTAGAATGTATCTTTTGAGATGAATACAAATGTGAAAATAATTTTAAGTGCTGAAATTAACTCAAAATTGACATTATTGATTGTATACATACTTACATACATACATACTAACCATGTGGTTCCCTTCTGGAATAGGCTCAGTGTCAAAGTTTTACTAAAAAATACATACGTGTACACCTTACTCTGCTTCAATAATTTCCTCCATACTGACTTATCCTTGCAAACCTCTTTTGCTTCATTTACTCACATACACTGCTTCATACAGGCCCTCCTGTTTTTAAGACTCCTAACATGTATTCCTCCTCCTAAGAATTTCCTTTCAGAAAGAAAGAACTTTCTCGGTCTGCCTCTCCCTCTTGCAACTTTCACTTCACTCTTATATGTATGTTTCCTTGTTAGACTCTCATCCATTCAACATGGCCAAATCAATGAAGCGCACTCCTTTCATGTATAAAATGTTTCTTTAGTTAATATGACAATGATGGCAACAAGCCCAATCTCATTGTGTATTTCATAATTATGGTATTGTGTGGAATGATTTGATAGCAATGTTTAACTTGTAGGGACCGATTAGGATATGATTTTGGGGTTTTCGGTCATTCTGAACACCTCCCCCGGTGGCCATTACATACATTGTATTAGTCATCTACTGTAAAATCACATTGGAGCTATATATTTAACCTCTGTTTGATACTATTCTTCCCACAGTAAACAAGTGTATCATACTCGTATATGATGCAGCCATGGCTAAGGAATCTATTCTTCCAATTCGCAAACTTAGGAGTAGATTGTGTAAGTGAAAAATAAGGACTGGCACAGAATAAGAAAATACACACCAGAAAGAAATGATGATCGGCACAAAATGAATAACTGATTAAAATATAAATTTTGAAATGCTGTACATATTATCATTTCCATCCTTAACCTTCCGCCGAAAAAGAAAATTTAACACTTGACCACTTACATTCAAAGCATCTGATTTCCTCAGACTTTGGGTGACTTTCATCATCGCTCAAAAAAGATGAAACGGAGGATGAAACATCTATGTTTTCCAATTCTGACTAGTTCATAATTCTAGTTCCGTTACTTAGCTTTCCCATAAAATTTCCTTAAGTAGTGGCAATTATATTATACACTATTACGAATGGAGTAGACATGGAATACATGTATTGTTGGTATAATTATTTTATAGTTTTCCAGCGCTTTCCCGTCTGGCTTTTTCCCAATATATCATATCAATATTTGAATATATACAATAGATACGGTTGAACTAATGTCAAAGAAGAACAAAGTAGGTAAATTTTACTTTAGATAGACGTATTGAGCATCTTAACACAGCTTCTGAGTTTTGTCCAGCTTTTCCCAAATTTGGCCCTCTGTGCAGTGGTAGAAGTTCAATATTCCCAGAAATTGTGGGTGGTTGTAAATGGTCTTGGGCGGAGAGAAAAAGTTGATAACAGCTGCTTGTTCAGGTAAGGGCGAGCAACCGTCAGCGCTCGCATGGAAGCCCATAAATGTGACCTTGGGTGATCCGAAGACGAAGCTGAGTTGATGATGACACCGTAGTCCGAGAAGCGCTGGAATTGGGTCCGGAGATGCTGAAGATGTTCTTTCTTTGAGCAAGAAAATACCAAGACATCATCCAGATAAAAAAAGCAGTAAGTGAGACCTTCTAGAGCTTCGTCTATGAAGCGCTGGCAGGTCTGAGCAGCATTACAAAATTCAAACGGCATAAACAGGAATTTGAAAAGGCCAATAGGAGTATTTATGGCTGTATTTTTGATGTCTTTGGGAGCCAATGGTATTTGAGTGAAGGCCTTGGCGCAGTCAATGACGCTGAAGATGGCGCGTCCTTGATGAGCATGGGAGAAATCTTGCAGATGGGGGACGGAGTAGCAGTCCGGGTTGGAGTCGTATATGACGCTTCGTGTGATGGTGGACTCCTCGAGGAGTGCCATGGGGCTGGGTGATGGTAGGAAACTCGGCCAGGAGGTCGTAGTAGGGTGAAGAACCCGACATTTTGCGCATGCCGTCCTGGGAAGATCGACCCGATACAAAATGCCCAGAAATACTGTCTACGAGGTGAGCGGTAGCTATGTTAGTATCCTGCACATATTAAGGGATAAGTGGCCTTGATTGAGAATGCGTATCCATTAAACATCAATACCTTAGCCAAGTTGAGACGGGGATATATTTCTTCAGGCTATTTTAGACATTTTGTTCAGGTATAGTTTACTAATAAGATTTTCTGAGTATTCCCTAGTAACTGCCATCCTTTTAATTTTATGCAGTTCCTTCAGAACTTCTTATCACTTACAATGTTAAGTAATTTTACAAAGTCAACCTGTGACAGGTGTGCATGCTACATATCTTCAAGAAAAAGTTGAAGTCATCTTCTTAGGCTGAAAATATTTCCTAAAACCAAGGAAGTATTTGTCAAGGTGAAACTAACAGCTAGATCTCCTAACTTCCCTTTTAAATAAAGCCAGCCATTAAGGCTCATTGATGAATACTGAATAAAGAGAAAAATACGCAGAAAAAAAGAGACTTTAAATAAATTTATTGATATATAATGTTGAACTGCAAAAAAATTGGCCATAGCAGACACCATCCACCACAGCTATTGCATATATTTAACAGCAAAACTAATGGTAGCACAGGAGGAAAAATAGTAGTATAGTGATAAGACCATGCAGGTATTAAATGTTGCCTAAAAAGAACGTAATTGCCTATTTGACTCCAGTGAAGATCCACTGCTGGTGCAGATGGTTATAGAAATGTGAAAATTTGTCAGTGTGCAGTGAAACCCCTCTCTTGCACTTTTGAAGGGAGAAAATGAATTAAGTGTCAACTGAGCAAAAATGTAAATTGAGGGGAGTGGTGATTTGCCGGTAATGAAAACCAAATCAATTTCTAATATTTCATTATCTTATTTAATATTTATGGATTATAACTAAAATCTAGTGGTTGCAGCTAACTAGTGCATTTGGCGAAGAAAAATAATAATTTATTATTTCCGTCATTTCAAGTTAACAGGGTGTACAGATCACTGAACGTATAACAAAAGAATTTTTCTATTTGTGCCCCAAGTCTTGGCACCAAAAGCATGCATTTGTCCTTCAAAAATGCTAGAAGTCATCCATACCTTAGTGTTTCCTAAATGGGTTGCAGGCAATGAGAGCCTGATGTTTTTTTTTTTAATGTTGGTTTCTAGATTTCCCAAGAAGGAAGTGCTTCAGTATCTGCCATTTTCACTGGTTCCAAACAAAACAGTGTGGCAAGCCATCAACCTTATTATGTAAAGTTGGACACTCCCAGGGAGAAACTGATTCTATATATGTTCAGCTTCAAAATTGTGGTCAGTCGTCAAGTGGTATGCATTCAGGGCACCTGCTGCCAACTTGCTCCTTTCCAGGTATCGTAAATCACAGGATATTTCAAAAGTTGAAAGTCAAGGGCAGGATACTATTCAATTATAAGGATATATAAATTGTTTGGGCTCAGGAAAATTATGTAAATCAGGAGAAAACATACACATGTACAATATCTATACATTGAACATACAATTTACACAATAACAAATGGTAATATTTCTTCATGCATCTTTTTAATAAAAAAATCAATTCAATATCATAAAATAGGTTTTTACTACTCATCACCATATATATTCGTACAAAACTCTGGAATCTTAATTTTGGCCGAAGATAAAAAATAAATTCTAATAGCAAATATACAAATAAATTTTCTAAACATGGAGACTTGGACTTCAAGCAGCTTAATCCAAATATATTTACAGACGTATAATATATTTAGATTAAGTTGCTTTCGACTTTGTGCAAGATCACAGGCATAGTTGAACAGCAAAATATGATTTCTTTCTATGGTAACAAATTAGAACCACGATAATTTCTGCAACTCAAAAATATTTTAAACGAGAGTTCGATGATTCTATTACATTTGATGGAACGATAAGGAAAGGAAAAAGCAGACTACTCTCTCTGGCAAACAAACAGAAAGCAGTGCCTAGTTCTCGGATTTCACCTCATCAGTCCAAACCATTTCAATCAAACGCCATTAGCTCCCATCGTGCAAGGGATTTGAAGCCAGCTGACATTCTTTGTTAAAGCAACAAGTAAACTTGTGAGAATCTTGAGAATCCCATAAGGTTTCCCCATGCCGAAACAAAGCATCGCCAATACTGATCTAGTCAAACTGGGAATGTATGGAGGGCGCATGATATTGATTTGGGATGTAGTAAGCCTTTGATAAGAGATTATTTTCCCATTATACGATACCTTTTCTGCAAAAGATGATGTTTCGGACGCCATTCGTTTAACCCAAAGGAAAGAAGTGGTATTTGACTCCTTACAGCCCCTCAAAAGAATTCGACGGGTGCCTCCGAACTTTTCAAAGCGTGTTGAGCCTTCCCTAGTAGCAATTGATATCCATACAATATCCGTAGAAGGTTACCAATATCCATAAAGTGTTATATCTAAAAGTAATATTGTGGGGATATTGCAGTGATATTATGTCGGGAGTTGACTGGGTGACAGTTTTTTGTTTTGCCTTGAGTAGTACATAGAGCAACGTAGTGATGAGTTGTTTATCATTGTTTATCTTGTGTGTCTCTATAAAGGTTTAAGTAAAGAACAGTCATTGAAAGTAAGTCTATCATTTCACCACCCTTTCTCACTACTGAGTATTAAGAAGTGCAACATATTAATGTACCGGAAATATTTTAATATTGAAATTTAAAATAATTTTTAAAATTTATTTTAAATTACAATATTCAAATATCTCTTTGTAAGTGGCATTTGATCATTTTTGAAAATATTCTATAGTTACTTGTTTATTTACATTGCTTGTTGTAAAATGCTTTTGAAAAATAAATACTTAAGCCGTTTAACTTTGGGTGTTGAGATCCAGTAGAAAATAAATATATTTATGATTACATAAATGTATCAAAATACTAGAATTTATTTTTCTATTGTGACAGAATGAGACTGAATTTTTTTTCCAATTTTTGCAATGAAATGGATCATTTAAAATATACCATGCCAGTTTTTAATGACTTTTTCAATGAAATTGATCTTCATTCTCTCATTGGGTCCACTACTTTCTTCAGGTAATCAGTGAATTTGCAATCAGGATTCAATATTACTAATTGTGCATTTTATTGCTTTAGGTATTTAATGTTTCCAGTCAAATTCTTTACTATGGAGTGTGAAATACGTTTTCATTCACCAACTTAAAAATGTATTTCACTCTCATTGTAAGGAATTAGACTTGAAAAATTACGTACAGCCATTACAGGCAAATTTAGTATGGTTGAGTCCAGATTCCAAATTCACCTAAGAGGAGGGGCCCTCCTTCCTAATTAATGTCCAATATAGATTTTATATGGATGGCAACTTTGGACATTGTTTGGATACCCATACTATATTATTAGATGAAAATTAGATATTTGGTAATATATAGTTGGATATTACATGGATGGCATTTGGCGGCAACCTCAGATATTGTGTGGATATCTACACAGTATTATGGATGAAAATTAGATACTTGGTAATATCCAAGTTGGATATTACATGGGTGGCATTTGGCGGCAACTTCGGATATTGTGGGAGTATCTACACAATATTCTTGGATGAAAATTGGATATTGCTTGGATATTATAGTTGGATATTACAGATATTGTGAGGATATTGTATGGATATCAATTGCTACAAGGGTTTTCTCTCTGGCGCAGCAAAAACCTTTGCGTCATTCACAACAAAAATCTACCCAGACCACTACCACCCGGTCCCTCGCAAAGGTTTTTGATGACTACTTTATTGAGACGAACGTTGATACACGGATAAGCAGAGCAGACAGCGCAAGCAGAGATATTTCTCAAAGTTTTAGCGACCTCTCCCTAAATTCTTGAGGAAAAAAGATCTTATTAGCCTTTAGGTATGCCTCACATTACTCCCAGGTGGAGTAATCGGGTAGTACATTTGTTAAAGGCAAACTTGTCTGTCGAAAAATTACCCGAATAGATGTTGCGCCTTCGACTTTCACCAACTGAACTTTAATTTGGTGTTTAAATGTAAAAAATACTATTTCTCACTGCCATATAATGGAAGTCATCAAATTGTCCGCTATAATGAGAACTAATGTTAATCAATATTCATTTTTCGCCCACAATTTGGAATATTTGCGAGTTAACAAACGTCTAAATTCTAGATGTTTCAAACAAACTATTAAACACAGATCGAGCGGGCCGCACGGAGCCCAGATTTCAAATCCACAGGAACTTTGACATGGTAATACCTTCGTCATGTCTTACCGCAATCAGTTTTCCGTCTCCCTGGTGCCTTCACTGTTCTCCATGACGATGGAATTCACGGGTCTGTCGCGTCCTTGCCGGTAATTTTCGTCCACCGCTGTGCCTCGGTTTGGCCGGCCGTCGGCTGGTCGTTCGCCAGGGCTTCCCCCTCGCCCATAGTCCTGTTAAGTGATTGTACCGGCTCCCCGGTCCCCACTCGCTTAACGTTTGCCATTCGCAGATGCGTTGTCTGGTCATTTCCCATCTTCCATTCTCGTTTCGCCGATAATCATTCTCTGGTGCTCTTCTGGTCCATGGGCGCCCCTCAGTGGTCCTGGGATGTTGGTCCTCCGATCTTCTTTATCCGGTTGCCCTACGATGGTTATCTTCCCGCTGAATACCGTCGTATCCATCAACCAATGTTAAAAATTCTGGGAGTGTGTTTACGTTGTGCGGTATCATTCCCATATTAACTTCCACCCCGAAATGTTACCTTAAGAGGTAAATCAAGTTTCTCTCCTCGATCGGAGGTGTTAGTTCTCTGGCTGCGCCTATTTTAGCGGTTACGTATTCCATGCGAGTTTGATTCCCGTTACTTTGGAATCTCCCGGTGTCCAGGGCTCTTCTTACTCCCAACTGTCGCTCTTCCCCCAATAAGGCTTCTGGAATATCGTCTGGAATCTCGTGAGGTCCTCATACAAATGCTGCGTCGCGGCAAAACATTCTCCAGCATTCCCGATTATACCTTGTCTGATCACGCGTAGTGCGTAATCCTCTGACAGGCGGTATATTTCCCGGTACTCTCTCAGCTCCTGAAGGTACCTCATGGGTCTCGAGTTCGGTCTTCCATCGAATGTTGGGATCTCCATCTGCACAGTCCCTGCCGCTGGTGGTGCAGCGGATACCCGGGCGCAATACGCCCTGTGATGTCCCGTAAAACGCCCTCGTCGAGATCGGCCCTTCCCTTTTGTTCGAGAGAGATCCCTTCTCTTTTGTTCTTCCCTTAATTTTTCCTATCTCTCCCCTAACTTCCCGTCTCTTTCTTCCTGCCCCTTTTTCATACCTTGCATTTCTTTTAACAATTCGTTTATTATCGCCGGCACAACATTCACCCCAGGTATTTCCGTCTGCAATTGAAACTCATATGTTTCTATATCCAAGCCTTCCTTTTCCAACAGCAATTTCGACCGTTCATGCAATTCGAATTTCGCACCCTGTATTGTTGATTCTCGGTCCCTCAATATGTTTTGTTAATCTGTCTTTTTCAGTTCGTAAAATATTTTAATTACGCCCGCCACTTTGAAACTTCCTGTCTCAGGTCTCTTGTGGTCTCCATTTGCTACGAGTAGTCGTGCCCCGCGTTGGGCTCCAAAATGTAACACTTTCTTCATTTATTTTCAAAAATAATCACAAATAAACTCACACTTCTGTCGTTTCACTTCACAAGTATAAAAAACATTCACGCTTCACTCCCGTGCGTCCTTTCGTCTCCCTCTCTGCGCGTCCCTCTCCCGTTTTCCCCCGGTGACCGCGTCAACAAACAAACAACGCGGCCATCCGCAACTTATTGTATTATTGTATAGTTACAATACAGATATTTCTTTTTCGTGCCCTTTTTTTATTTATATAAAGTTATTTTTCTGGAGATTTTAGGTCATTAATTCACGTTTAATCTGTTCCCCTTTTGCCTATGTTTCGCATATGTATTATGCTTCATCAGGACTTTTATGTATGTTGAAGATCTCCTGTTGAAGTCTTCCATAGTTGAGTATTCTGGAATGACAGTTGTCTTTCTTGATATATGGGTCTTCTGCTGTATGGTCGATGGTTTCAGTGTTGATGAAGTTCAATAAATAGTCGAGTTCTGGTTATATATTCTGGTTTCTCCACATTTAAAAATATAAGTAGATAGAATCAGAACGTGAACTCCGACCATATTGTTTATTTATTGTTCGTCTAAAATAAGGAGTTATACCTTTTAGTTAACTCTACCTCTCATTTGGCCAAATCAGTGCTGAATGGTATGATTTCAACTATCACTTTTTGCTAGCCATAAAAGTTACAATGAGGGATCCAACATAAGCTTTGATAATTATTTTATTATTCACAAAAACCTTGAAAAATTTTATGGTAAAAAATTATATCAAAATATATTGCGGAGAAATTAGAGACGCATTTCTGCATGGCTTTCGAAAATTTAGAAAAAAATTGCATCAAATGTAATTTTACTGTGAGCCATATTTTTGTAATTAACAACTTGGAAACAATTCATTCATTCTTCAGGCGAAAAGTCATTGTACATAGACCAAAATGCACTTTTTTATTCACATTTTGTCCATAACATCCCAGCTGATATGCAGTAGAATATGTTTTTCCTGAATTACTGAATTGATTGACAATGCCTTTAGCCACAGTTACAAGTAGTAGGATTTAATTTAATAGGGGAAGCCCCTACTGAAAGCCAGCACTCCAAAGGAGGCAATTTAAGTAAATGGCTGCACATACTAACCATGTAAAAAAACATACACTAGAACACACAAGGATAAACAAGTGTTTGGATTTGCATATAGTAGTGAAACATGAAGGGAACTCAAAATGGCACCAAACTGTCACAAGTTCTTCGTGCACTTCAGAGTTTCAACCTATACTCCCCATAACGCTCCGTTCCTAATGGAGGGCCTTCCTGGTTGTGCTGAGCGCAGTAGTTCTCTGTGAAAAAAAAGAAAACGTATATTATTATAACATCTAAAGAGTAACAATGAAAATTCAAAACCATGGTCAAGAATATTTTAATGACATAATCATCGTACAACAACTGTGTTCTTCATATATGATGGAACGTTATGCATTTCCTTGGGGTTTGGTACCACTTAAAACCTAAATTTTTACTTAAAACTTCACAGCCATCTCTAGGATGGTGTTAAAAAATCATACGGCTTATGTCACAAGAAAAACCTAATCAAAACATTACATACCTTTGCAGAATTCATGGTAAATGAGTAGTAATAAGTACAGAATTTGGAAAAACGGTAAATATCCTTTCGCACACAATGTGTTGTGTTCACACTTATGTTCATGGCTGATTGAGATATCTGTCTGATTGATTTAATGCATTGGAAAGAACCATCTGATGTAAAAGGATTGATAACTAGCTAATACATGGTGAAATACAACAAATTTTACACCAGCAAGAGAAATGGGACTCGTAATAGATTATGTCCTACAAGAGTCAGGCCAAGAGATATGCGATGGATAAGAAGGATTCAAAAATTACGTGCCATGGACAAATGGTTACAAAAATAACACCTCCTTTAGGACCTTAAAACATGAGCAGGGTAGTTGGATAACCTTCAATAAGCATTATTTCTAATGAATTATCTATTAGCAGATGCATTCTGATTAGAGCACTGAAGAAATGCCACTCTACTTGGGTAGATTCTCTCGGAGGTCAATATAACTGAGTACCACATGTTACACTGCCAAGATAACCAAGTGTTTGGCTATATTCCCTTACTCATACTACTACCAATCTGCAGTCACTTGGCCCTGACAATCCAAATGAAAATGTATGCAGCTACTACTAAAAATACTGCCCTTCTAAGCTCAAAGACAGTAGCTGGATCTTTGTTGGCCCTGAGATATTGAATCTTTTTTGTTTCCATTCATTGCCAACTATTTAGTACACAAATATTTTTTTTATTTATACCCACTATATTTTTTGGAAAGAAATTTAACATAGGCATCTTTTTTCTTCAAAATCTATTATTTCATTTAAATATTAGTAGTTAGTGTTATTTGGCTTACAACTCATAGTTACTATTTTCTGGCCAAGAAAAAAAGGCAATTTAGCGACAAGTATGGTAAAACCAAAACATTGTATGTACCTTGGAAACATCTTCAGACAAGGCATTTTTGCTTGTATTTTGTAATTCTCTCGGTAGAAAATACTGAAATCAACTCTAAACTCAAAATGTGAGTTTTTGTCAGTTTCTGTCTTTGAGCCTAGGAGGGCAGAATAGACATTGGTAGTAGTAATTTTGGGAGGAATTACTGATGCAGAGATTAATGAATACATGCAGAGTGCTGTCATGTATTCATTAATCTCAATTTGCTTACACAAGTTCAAGGGAAAATTAGATTTTCTTTAATTCTTTTTTAAAGATATTGACTTTAAGGAAATAGGGCTTTAATATGAAAGAAGGAAAACGTATCCAGTCATGAAAAATAAGAGGCTGTTATTTTTACCGGAACACAATGCTATTGCATCCTCTTTATACTCTTTCTCTGCTCTTGCAAACTTTCTGAACCCAGAAACTTTGCATGAAATCCCATACAAAGCTTAATGGGTGAATGGACAATTGTACTAGACTTCATTCTTAAAATCATCTGCTCATGTATGGAGTTCACAACTAAGCTAAATAATCAGCATTCACTGAGAAACATGTACTGAGTAAACCATGTCTTTTTATCAGAAACACACAGACCAGGCAATAAGAAAGACTTCAAACTCAGGTTGAGCAAGCTAGGTTATTTGAGTTATGTCCCATAAAATTTTGAGCAGACAAGAAAACACTTTAGAGAAAAAGACAGTATCCAGCAGTTGGTCTTGCAAAATATATGTATAATTATTCTCTTACCAGGGTCACATTCATTCAAAATCTGTCTCAGTTTTTCCCAAAACTCATCTTTCTCACTGTCACACTCTCCATCCACTGGTTCACAGCACGCCACAGTCACGACTCTCCAAATACCTTCTTTCATGCAAACGCAGAGCAATCTAGGCCATACTAACTCACACTTCATTTCCAGTAACTTAGCTCTCCCATTAAGATTGAGTCCTACATCTTGACTGCAGTGTGACTATCGTCAACTCCTGACCGCAGTGACAAACCACCGCCACATATAGTAATATAATCCCGCTCCTTATACTCAGTTTCACGTACACACAAAACCTCCAATCATCTCACTTTCATTTCATTCAAAAACTCATGCTCCTTTCTATATACTCCTCTCACATTCAGAGTACCGATAGTCCAGTTTGTATCACTGAGTCTGTATCTTGATGGCCCAACCTTATTCTGCTTCTGCCACCCATCATGGTTTCAGTCGTCTGAGGCTCCTCTGTGACTCTTATGAGTAATTTGTAATAGAGTATGCAAGGTTATCAGCCTTTGCAGTACCCGTACCACATGCAGCTTTTCCTGCTAATGGTTAAGGTGCTCGACCGGTCAGTTTTCACACATTTTCGCATGTATGCCACAAGGAAACCAATGTATAGTATTACCCTAGGCATGCCTACACTATTTTGCTCAAGCTAGAATCCCTTCTGAAAGGACTACCTTGAGAGCCAGCATACCATTGCCTGTAACCCACCACTAGGAGGTATATGCATTGTACTGACACACTTAAATTATATACAAGGTAATACAAAAACAAGGTTGGATCAAAATTACTCAAAGCTGGTAGATTCTCTTAAGCCAATGATTAATTCATACTAAGATGCTACACTCATGATGTTTAACAGAGAAAACAGAGGCTTACCTTCCGTATTTTAGGCCTCTAAGGTCACAGTTTGATATATCCATTCCCAGAAATTCCCAAACATTTCTTCTATCTCCTCGGTGCTTTCCTCGAAGAGCCATGGAGGTAGTTCAATTTCAGGAGTCTCTGGGACAATATCATCCAATATTTTTTTACCCCCGTAAACCTTTCCCCGCAACTCTTGTCGCTGGTATACTATAAATGTCACAGTCCCCCAGGAGACTTTTTTTTCAGAGTTGCCTTTTCTACAGGGCTTGAATTCCTCCTCTTCTTCGCCTCTTTGCTTCTTTAGGCATCCACCTGTAGAATGAGAACACATTTGGTCACCAGTTATCTTGTAAAATTGAGAAAAGAATCAGATTGAAATATTCAAAGACACTCAAGGAATAAGAACAATGCCTTTTAGGGGTGTGATTCTTTTGTTCTCATAAAGGGTATGAAAAGAAAGTAAATTTGACATCTGACATGGAGTGGTGATAGAGGGGATAGAATGATTTTGTAAAATATATAGGCAGAAATGTAGTGGATGGATGTTTAAATTGTAGTCACAGTATAATATCGTAACATACGCTCTTCCTTAGGCCATAAATATGGGTTGGGGAATTACGATTTGTAATTTAGAGAGAAACGTCCGATGGGAGACGTTGAGCTGACCCGGGAGATTAGTCCTATGAGAGCGGAGGCTGACGAAATTCGGGCAGGGAGAGGAGACAATCAGGGCGGAAGGATGAATGGATGAGGTCAGGTAGGCCAAATTTAGGTCCGTTCTGAGCAAAAACTGAAAAATCTACAATTCCGAAACGAATGCCAGTGCGTCTCACCAATTCTAATGCCCACGAACGGTGGTACATATATTTTGAAGTTGGGGCGGAAATGGTTGGTCCTTTGAACGCTTCCTCTCCTAAGCTCGTAGTCCTTCAAATAAGCAATGAATATTATTGTATCAAGGCCTTTTTAATATCATCTATAGAGCTCAATAGACACCTCCAAACTGGATTCGAGAGTATTTTTCGAGATAAATCACTTAAAATTATTGACAATGCGACGTGAGAATAAATTTGAGGGAGAGCAAATAAATTATATTCCATAATAATGATATGAAATAAAAATCCAAGTACATAGTGGGCACAAACTGAGGTTGTGTAGTACTTGAAGAAGGGATGGGGCAGGTTACAAGAAGCAGGACACTGCGCTTGTTTGAAGGACACATCAGGTTATATCAGATAATGCTCCTCGATTTGTTTAGTTACTTACAGAATAGGTTTCCCATATTCACAGAAATGCGGGCGAAAATGCGTATCAACTTTTCCAACTTGATCACAGGAGACCACAAGAGAAAATTGAATCACAAGAGACTCACGACCACTTCATTCAATCGAAGTCAGTAAAATGTTCATTCCCATAGCAACGGCGGCCTCTTGGTCCGATGACCATTGTTGAGGTGCAACCATCAATGAGTATGGTTCTTCAGATGGGTCAGTGACTACTTGTAAATGCCTATATCATCATATGATCTCAAAACTGCGATGATATCAATCTATATGACGTATGACTATTTTTTTTAATGTCTGCAGACACATGTGTACTTATTAAACTATGGACCCAAATTCAGTCGACAACAGAGTCCGCTGCTTTTTTTTTCGTCAGAATGGTGAAACCCATTTTCATTCTGACGTCTATTTCGGTCGCATTTGAATGATTCCATATCAATTCAAAAGAAGTGTCCATTTTTATTTTAAATGCCAAATTTTCATTTGTGTTATATTCGGACATTATCTTTAATGATACAAAATAGATTTTCACGTTATTTTCTGAAGATATTCAATACAAACTTTGTTTTTTGGCGATTCATCCCTCTGATATTTATACCAACTAAATAGGAAAGAGTGTGCTACAGTCAAAGAAATGATATTCACTCCCAAACTGGCCTACCCATCCACAACAGGCTTATTAGTTACGACAAGGAGCGTCCGCCGTCGAGGTGAGAAGCGGAGATTTCAGATTCTGTTGTAGTTCACGTGCAATTAATGAAAAATATACTCTTATTTTGATGTAGTGAATGAGCTTCAAGTATGTTTATGAGCTATCTCCATTCCATGTTATTCAGATATCCTCTTTACGATAAAAACTCCATAACGTTTGAAAAAGAAAAGTAAATTCGCACGCCGTGTCGTCGTTTGAAAGTCACATGGAGCGGGAGTCAACGACTCGAGATGAAATTATCTTCTTACTCATAGGAAACCCGTGTTTGAAATTATTTTTACAGTCATACTTTCATTGAGAAAGTCATGGGCATTCTTATTATTAGACCCTTTGAAATTAAGGGAATTCAATGGGGGGCACGCGGTCACAACTGGACAATTCGTGATGATGGTCATTGAGACTGTTAAAGCCTTGAAACTTGCCCCAGCCGTCAGGTTTCCTTCGAGAGCCTCAAGGGTTTTCTTTCTCGAACGGCTGAACAGAGTTCCTTGTGATTTCTGGCATTTTTTGGATCATTTATACCGATTTCGCGTATGTCTTTCCTACCATATCTGGTTGAAATCGGGTTTTCTAAGAGGAGACGTTCATGCACGAAATGCACTACATAACAATAACGAGTGTTTCTTAAAATGGAAGTATATATTTTTAGTTTTTTACTTTCTGTTCTTCTCAATGCTGTTTACTTTGCAAATGATGAATTTGAGGTGAATGTAATTGATATGTTTACATATTCCTTCGTTTATTGTGTGCCTCAGGAAATCCAGAATTAATCGATAGCGTGCGACGTGAACGTGGATTATCTGTTGTGGGTCGAAATATCCTCCTTCCGCTGCTAATCGTTTTTAAATCAATTGTTAGCGGAAAAGCTACCTCTCGCGGTATCCATCTAGACATGTACACCGTAGGCGTCGAATTGCCTTGCGTTCATTATTTTTTTATTTCTATACCTTATTATTACTTGGAACTCTGTTGAGCCGTTCGAAAAAGAAAACCCTTGAGGCTCTCGAAGGAATCCTGACGGCTGGGGCAAGTTTCAAGGCTTTAACAGTCTCAATGACCATCATCACGAATTGTCAAGTTGTGACCGCGTGCCCCCCATTTAATTCCCTTAATTTCAAAGAGTCTAATAATTCATTACTAGTGAGGGGAATGGCTGAAATGACTTAAACTAGGCCTAAAGTGTTGAGAAATCACAGAATAGTTAGATTCAAATCACTCTATTATTGGTCCAACAAGATGTTCATTAATTGTTTCTTAGAGAAACACCCGAATCCTTACCATTGTGCTCGAATAGATTCCACATCTGCTCGAGAACTCCCAAATGGCACTTTCACCGACACCGAGCCTAATTCTCCAGCCAAGAGCCATCTCTTATTGCCATCTGAGCTTCGACCTTCCACTCCAATAATCCGTCAGTCTCGTCTAGAGTAACGATGGTTGGTCACCAATCGCACCGGGAAGATCCTTGGCGCGGCCGAATTCTCGAAATTGCGGGTCCTCTCCCTGATGTCGTCCAGTTACCATCCCCGCTCAACCCGAATTGCTACACATGGCGATCAAAGCCTCGCTTTTTGGCTTCCCATTCTCCCAACAAATTGCAGTAGTTTACCCAGAAATGGTAGCCAAAGACGCCATTGGAACAAAATGAGTACGCTTCTCCATGGAGTGGTGATTGTGACGTGCTACGCGCCAGTGGATGGAGAGAGTTGCGGTGTGAAAGATGAGTTTTGGGAAAAACTGATAGATGTGTCGAATGAATGTGACTCTGGTGAGAGAATAATTGTACTAGGTGAGATGAGTGGGTGGTTTGGTGTGAGGCTGAATGCATCTGAGAGAGTGGTTGGGCCATTGGTGATCCTCGAGTGAATGATAATGGTGAAAACTTGGTGAGTGTGTGCCTGGATAAAGCATTGATTGTGTCGAATACATGGTTTAAACATAAGAGAATACATATGTAATCTTTGCAAAGGGGTAATTGCAAAAGAATGATTGATTTCGTTGTGGATGGTGAGAGATTGAGGGAGTTAGTGTGGGACACGATAGTGATGAGGGGTGCTGAATGGGAACAGACCAATATTTGGTACTCTCCAAAGTGAATCTGGGCAGAAAGTGGGTGCCAATAAAGAATGTTGCGCATTAACAGTTGAGAGTAAGAGTGGAGAGGTTGCTTGACAGCGAGCTAAGAATTCAGTATGCTTTCATGCTTGAGGATGCTATATCCTTGCAGCAGAGAGAATGGGACGAGAATATAGGAAACGAGAAGGTGAATGGTGCGTGGGATTGTTTAAAGGGAGTGATTGTGGGATATGCTGAAGGTGTATGTGGAAAAGGAGTGGTAGAGTGAATGAAAGGTAAAGCTTGGTGGAATGAAGAAGTGAAATGTGCAGTCAGGGAAAAGAAATAGGCTTACAAGAATATGATTGCAGTGAAATCTGAGGAAGAGCGTGCTAAGGCATGTGAGATTTAATGGTAGTGAGGAAATGGGTATGTCAGGATAGACATAAGGTTAGACTAACCGTTGTGGGTATGAATTATCTGAGGAGTTTTTTTTGGCGAAGTAGGATGGATAGAGTCAGGATTGAATGGGTAATAATTGAATGTGGGTTAGTTGCTCAAGTAATGTACATATATGAAAGTGTGTGGTTCGTTGGTTTGGCCAGGTTGAGAGAATGAATGAGAGTCGAAAAACGGAACAGAGATATAAGAGCGAAATGAATGTTGCGAGAGGGGTAGGCAGGCCGAAAAAGTTGTGGTTGAATGTGGCTGAGGAAAGTCTGAGGAGGAGGAATATTAGGAGTTTAAAAACAGGAGGGAGAGTATGAAGCAGTTTACGGGGGTAAATGAGGCAAAAGAAGCTGATGATTATACCTTGTATCGACACCTGTCGCCTGATTAAATAATGGCGGAACCTGCCATTGCTCTTTCCTTTCTGATCATCATGAAGGAGTTCTATCATGTTTCGCCTTACACTATTGAATTTATTGAGGCAAAAGTGTTTTGCCCGGATAGGTCAGGATGGAGGAAATTATTGAAGCATAGATAAGTGTACAGATATGTATTTATGAGTGAAACTCTTTGACTGTGAGTGCCCTGGCAGGGAACGGCGTGATTGCTATGTATGACATCTTTCTCAATCTTTATTTCTCACCCGAATTAATTCATCTCAGAATGTCATCACAACATCTTGAGCCGTTTTCGAGAAAAAATTTCAAACAAATACAGAATTTGCTGATTCAATAATGTAAGACAAGGTTGCTTTTATATTTATATAAGCGAGTTATTGTTATATTCGTTACTGCAGTGTTTTTTCGGCTGGTTAGTTCAGGGGTTTGTTCAAGGAGGAGAGGAGAGAGGGTCATGGCTGGTAGTGAAAAGTGATATTCTGCGGGATCCCTTAAGAATGTTGCTGATATGCCCGTTAGAAAGTGGCTGAAGATGTTAGACAACTGTCTTTAGAAAAGTAGGCCATAATGAAAGAGTTGACCTTGTGGTCATTCTGAATAGCCTATGACTACTCTTTTATGTGATTAAACAGATAATTACTTATTGAATCCTAGAGTATGTGGTGTTAGATTGATTTTTCTGTTATATTTTCTAGATGAAAATATTTTATTCATAATTCACAGGATTATAAATAAAATAAAAATTTGCGACTTCCAAAATTTAGCGACCGGTTTCAGCTTTCACGATCAGGTCAAACCAGCCGAAACAAGTCGCTAGCGTTCAATTAATTGTGGAAGTAACAAATTTTTATCTTGTTAATAATGAATATGAATAGAGCTTCAAGTTTCCATTTTATTTTTTTAATTTGCAGGGTTTTGAATTTGCAAGCAGTTTCTGGTGGACCAATGGAGTTTTAAATGACCCTCTTATTGGTCAGTACAGCAATTATTACCTTTCTCCATTTGAATCAATTTTAGTTTGATCGAATTTTAATTTTTAATGATGCGCATTCATGATTATTCGTCATATGAACGGTCCAGATGTTTTAACTTTTCATGAGTTGTTTCGCACCATTTGCTCAGAGCTAGTGGCCAATATTTGTTTGTAACCCTAAATTCCCTATAGAGCTTACGGGATAACGCGCTAATTTCGCAATTTCCAAATGTTTCCGTCTATGACTTACTATAAATTAGCATGAACTTCTTTAATATACACCTTCCTTTCATAAATGATTTATTCATTTAAATTAATGATCATCCGCATTTCCTGTAAAAACTAGAGAAAAATTGAGTAAATTCCATAGCACTAAGTAACCAAAGTATGATTGATGAGTTCACGGGCGTCGCCGCCATAGGGGACATGGGGGACGCGTCCCCCCCAATATTTGAAAAGTCAGTTTTGTCCCCCCCCCCCTAAATTGTGTAAAAAAATTTAATATAAATGTTAAATATTTTTGTTTAACTGCATACATAACACAGTAGGCGCGCAAGCCCGCCCGATCGGCCGCTGTCAGCAAGCACGGTGCTGGCCTTTCTCCTCACCGCTCCACACTACCCCTACCTTCCCTCTCGCCGCCACCCTACCGCCCCTACTGCTCATGCGTTGGTTATTTTTGTCTCAAGAGACACGAGTCATCGGTCACTGCACCTGCAGTTCCAGCGGCCATGTGGCTCGGTCTTCTTGTGTGTGTTTAGTCGACAATGGTTCATACTATTTAGATGTATGTTAAACTGTTTTTCACTGTGTTGTATCCAACGGTTATAGTTGTTTTAGTTGATACTTTTTGGAAGTACGTTGAAGTGTTTCTTGCCAAAATGAAGCGAGCAGAGGGACAACGAAATTTGTTGTCATTTAAAAAAAAGGGACAATGGTAAGTAAAGCTTATATATTTTTGTGAGAGATAAAGCGAATTTGTAGATAGTAATTGATTTCATTTGGGGGGAGTAAAAGAAACAAATTGTCCCCTCGATGATGATGGATTTACTGACCTGAAATGGCCATAGTGTCTTAAATTTTATTTTAAAAGAGATCTTGTTGTTGTTATTTGTTATTCTAACAATTATTATACAATTGAACGCGTTGGTATGTATAAGTCGCACATTATAAATCCAACTCTGACCTTGCAGCTATTAACCGCCTTGCATACTATGCTAAGACAATCTATAAACTCGCGACTCATGTTATCTTATTACCAAACAGCTACATTTAATTTGAGTTATAATATAGGCTAAATGTTTTCGGATGAGCATTTTTTCAATCCCCGCTTCCCCTCTCGCCTTCACTCCCAGCTCTTAGACCAGAGCCAGATTTATAATGCGCGACTTATCTTATAATCCCGAGTTCTGAAGCTGTATCATCATCGGTTTGCTCTCCTTCAACTGAAGCACAGCAAGATGGAAGAAACAACCAAGACGTAGTGGCATCAGGGGACTGCTCTGTTCGTCACACTTCTCCTCATCAACCTCAGATTCTACCAGGGGATTTTCCGGTGCAAATACTTCCAGGCAGAGTGCTGAAATTCCAGACCAGTTGGTACGAGAGATTTCCTTGGCTACATGTGGCTGGAGCTGAAGGGGTAAGCTGTTTTTACTGTGCAAGATATGCTCAATTGTGCCCAGGCAAAACGCTAGCCACCAAAGCAGATAAGGCTTTTAGTGAAAAAGGGTTCAACAACTGGAAAAAGCTATTGAAAAGTTTGGAAACCACCAAACGAGTGATGCGCATTCCCAAGCTGTTTTAAGCTACCCTCAGTTACAAGCACCTATTGAGTCACAACTGTCACATGTTAAACTCGAACAACAAGAACTTGCTTTAGAATCTCTTATGGCTATAATAAGTAGTGTAAAGTATCTCGTTATACAAGGTCTGGCAGTAAGAGGTCACAAAAATGATGAAGGTAACCTAATGGAACTATTGAAAGTTCGGTGTGAGGACAAGCCGTCTTTGAAACGGTGGCTAAAAAAAGATGTTACCTATACTCACCCTACCATACAAAACGAAATCATACAGATATTGGGAAACGAAATTGTGTCCAGTATAGTTCAGAGCATTAACTTAAGCAACCCTTTGATGTACTCTGTCATTTGTGATGGGACGCAAGATATTGCTGGCAATGAACAGGTCAGTGTTTGTGTCAGGTGGGTTGATGCTGATCTCCAGCCTTACGAAAGTTTTTTGGGCTTTTATGAATCGGCAAATACTTGTGGAACAGATATAGCAGCTCTTATTTTTGACGTGTTGCTTAGATTGCAGCTCCCTTTGTCCAATCTTCGTGGGCAAACTTACGATGGAGCTGGTAACGTGAGTGGTATCCATAAGGGAACTCAGTCAGTAGTAATAGACAAACAACCACTCGCTGACTACATTCATTGTGGTGCTCACTGTGTCAATCTAGTAATGAAAGCAAGCTGTGAGACTTCAAGAACTGTCAAAAACGCCATGGATTGGGCTCATCAGCTAGGAGTATTGTTTTCGAACACAAAAGCTAAAGATGAATACAAACATATAGTTGAAGATGCAGCTCAAGGTCCAGTCAGTAACATTGCAAAAATAAAACCTCTTTGTCCCACAAGATGGATATACTGGAAAGGACAAATCAATGAAATTTTGCACAAGTAACCATTGATTTTGAAAACTTTGAATGAACTCACAGAACGCAAGTACGAAGGAGCCAGTGGTTTGTTGAGTGTGTTTGAAGATGGGACCACATACTTAGGCCTGATTATGGGTAGGAAAGTTGTTGAACTTTTGGAACTACTGAACAAAAGTTTTCAAGGCGAGAATAAAACAGTGGCTGGGTTATGTGAATCTGTTAAACACATTATTGATGGCCTACAAAATCTCAGAACCAACCAGCAGTTTTCTTCTGTGTTCGAAGAGTGTGACAAGTACATAGCTGAGTTGGGCCTAGAAGAGCTAAGACTCCCAAGACAAAAAAAAGTGCCTAAAAAGATATCTGAGGGAAATGCTGATGGCTACGAGTTTACTTCAACAGAAGAACACTTTAGACGGGAGTATTTTGAAGTCATTGACACGGCTGTGCATGGTCTCAAAACTCGTATACTTGAACAGGCTGGTATGAAAAAACAAATACAGCTCAAGAAAGTCCTGCTAAAAAGAGAAGGTCATGATGTCAATGTGCTAGCGCCATATCCGGAAATCAACGGTCAAATGTTGAAGTCAGAACTTGAGCTTTTCCATTAAAGATACAAGATAAAGAATTATAAAAGACGCCAAGGACGTGTTGACCTCTATGATGAAAGAGGTCAGGGAGCTGTTCTCCAATGTTGAAGTCCTGGTGAGACTAATGGTGAGAAGGCTTGTATGTCCAGCTTCAAGTTGTGAAGCAGAGCGAAGTTTTAGTGCTCTGCGTAAACTGAAGACCTACCTTAGATCAACCATGACTCAAAAAAGGTTGAATCATGTTGCTGTTTGTTACGTTCACAAAGAAATATTGGACAAGGTAGAAGCAAAAAATGTTGCAAAACTGTTTATTTCAAAATGTGAAACTAGGAGAGGTGATTTTGGTTACGTAAAGGATAATAAATAAACCACTTTGGGGTTCTTTCAGTTCCAGTATACATCCGTTTAGCAAGAGGTCAATTTGAATTTTTATAATGTACTGTAAAGAGAAACAAGTCTAAGATTTTAAAGTTAGTTTTTACGTTGTAATGTGATAGACCGAATGTAATAACAGTAGTGTGTGTAAAATAAAGCATATTAAACCTGACCTGATAAAGAGTTTTTATTTGATACCTATATACTATATACATTTTAGAATGAGTTTTCAATTGTAAGTTTATAGTTTGTTTTTTGAACGATTGGACTTGGAATCAAGCGTGTGGTATAGGGCGTTCCATTGTTGACAAGTCCAATGGTTCAAAAAACGAACTATAGACATGTTTTCAGGTTAAATGCAAATTGTTTCAATGAAAAACCTGCTTGTACAAATATAAGATTTTGGGTTTAAATTAGTGTTCAAACGTCATTTCAAGGTCACAATTTTTCTAACCCCCCCGGACACACCGACCCAAAGTGCCCCCCCAAAGTGTTCATGCTGACGACGCCAATGGGTTAAACGACTGGTGTCCGAAACATCATCTTTTGCAGAAAAGGTATCGTATAATGGGAAAATAATCTCTTATCAAAGGCATACTACGTCGCAAATGATATAACATGCCACCTCCATACATTCAAAGTTTTGACGAGATCAGAATTGGCGATGCATTGTTTCGACATGGGGAAACCTTTTGGGATTCTCACAAGTTTACTCGTTGCTTAAACAAAGACTGTCAGCTGGCTTCAATTCCCTTGCACGATGGTAACTAATGGCGTTTAATTGAAATGGTATGGACTGATGAGGTGAAATCCGAGAACTAGGCACTGCTTTCTGTTTGTTTGCCAGAGAGAGTAGTATGCTTTTTCCTTTCCTTATCGTTCCATTAAATGTTCTCAGACAATATCACCACGCATTGTAAAAGTGACTCAGTTCACAGTAAATCATACGGACGCAAATAAATGCACCGAAAGGATACAAAACTCCATCTGAATTGCGCTTTGAATATAAATAGGCTCGGTAGTTGTTACTGGGTTGCAAACCTGAATCGCCATCATGTTTCTCCATATTGCTATTGTTCAATTGCTCTCATGATTTGGGAAACGTGAACGTCATCAAGAAAGATTAGGCGCTTCATAGATGTGTAATGCGCTCCCAGGAATTTGAGCATTGCCCTACCATTGCGGCTTACCTTATGAATGGCAATAACGACCACGAGAAGGAAAGAACCGTAATCCCACCCCTGGTCGAGTCATTTTAGTGTTTTGAATACAATTTATGGTCAATTAAAATGATTTTCCGATAGAAAATTTGCCCATATGTATTTATAAAATTTCATATCATTATCCAGTCATTGAAACTTCTTATTACATTCATTCATATTACCAATATGTGACAATTCAAATAAAAAGTCATTGCGTTCATTGAAAATCTAACACGGACCACTCGATTGCTGGCCAAATACGTCTGACATCTGCAAAATTATCCGTTACCTATTATTTTGTTTCATTTATGGCAATTTACTTCAAACTGAAGTCTTTAAAAAGCTTCTTTGTTAATTTTATATATGCATCGAATTTAAAGCTAATGCACATAAGAACATATTATGTAGTCAGACGTATAAGAGTTGTTTATCTATTATAACTACACCTAATTTGGGTTAAATTTTTCTGAACGCTTATTCGTACGTTCTTTATTTACTAGTTAAAGCTTCGCAGCGAACAGCAAACTTCTAGTGATAAGATGAAAGAAACTTTGGAAAAATATATCTAGATTATTCGGTATCCATGCGAGCACAATAATTTTTAATTCATGAAATCATATGTTTACGTATATTTTCATAAATTAATCCCATTTGACAAACTAAGGACGGATTTATATTGGGTCATGAACAATTCATTATTAAATATATTTTGAGATCGAAAAGTCATCAATCTACAAATTGAAAATCGTGATAAATTACATCGCGTAGACTATATCTATTTGAATGTGATCTTATTTGTATCAACCCTTGGTGCGAAAAAATTTTTATTTATATTATTTCGGTAAAAGAGATACAGGACGAGTCATTCAAAAATATCTAAAATATCAAAAATATTTATAGTCAGGGCTTTGCAGCAATAACTCTACAGTCGCACTCGGCGATAATGACAGCAACACCAGTGTAGGGAAGGACTTTGGCAGGCGTTTGCGAAAACCTTGGGCTATCCGAAGAGAAGAGATAAAATTTACCCGACGGATATGAAAGTGGACTCTTGTCTGACAGTAAGAATTCGATTGGAAATATCAATGTTGATTACCCAGTGGACCCATTTCTGTTTCGTCACATTTCGATTGGCCCGTCTAAAGTTCGAACTTCGTTAGAAATAGGTCCGTGTCAACCTGGGCTTAGTGACACTTTCGATTCTTTTGATTACAATGACAGTGATAGGTGATTCAACAAGGAATGGTATAAAAAGAAACTTCCATCAGGTGAAGTAGTCAATAGAAACTGGTTGGTTTATTCGCCCAGGGGTAATATCATATTATTTTTCTCATGTTGGCTGTTTGAAGATAAATAAGTCAGGCAAAATTACATTGGTCCCGAATTACATTGTTTCGAATTTTCAGAAAGGGACAGAGAAAATAAAATGGCATGAAGAAACCTAAGGCCATCGCCAATTAGAAAACGTGTTTTTAATTACAAGGTACAGATTCAAAAAACATTGTAAAATCGAGGTATAAATAAATCAAGACCAAAATGAAATAATTTAAAAAAACAGAGAAATGCTGATTGATTGAAATTGATTTCATTATGTATCTCAGGAAAAAAGGTCTACCTTTACGTGGCCATCAAGAATTTGGTTATCGACAAAACGCCGAGAATAACGAGAGGAATTTTTTAGAACTTGTGAGAGTTTTTGCGAAATACGATACGATATTAAGCCCGTCTATACAAAATTACATCATTCAAGCCTTGGCTATGGAGGCATTGCTGATCATTGTTGGCGAGATTAAATAAATGACGTTTAACTATCTAATAATTGACTCAAAAATCGGCATTTCCTAAGGAGACCAATTTTCGTGGAGTGAACGTTATGTTATAAACGGTGTTCCAGTTGAACGTTGAATGTCCAGGCAATTCTCAGAGCTGCAATGTCCTGTGAGAATTAGCTATACGGACTACATCATTGTATCGAGAGCTAAATAAATAAATCTGAATTATTCGTTGTAAATTTTTATATTTTGTACAAACCCATCCGCCTATTGCATCACCAAAATTTGTAAAGTTTAACAAACTCGTTAATTTATGTGTCGGCGGCCCCTGAAACTTTTCTGCCCCCCACCTTAGACCCAAAACCTGGCTACGCCACTGGCCCGGGGCGCCAAACTCAAGGACCGCCCCGGGCGGCACACGCACTAGCTACGCCACTGATGTTAGTGTAAACTTTTTGTAAAATACTTTATGATATGAAAGAAATAACAATTTGCGGAGTTTCCTTTTACCAGTTTACAGTCTCTTAGGAAATAATACACTACTGATTGTTTCAAAACCTCATCTTAAGAATTAAATATTTTAAGCAAATCTCAAAACTAAAAGCACCGCGGCGGCACCATGAATCCGTAAGGGGAGGATCCTATTATTCATTCAAGTGCTCCTGCCCCTCTCTGCAAATTGATGACCACAGGTGCCGAATGACCATAGCCGCCGTGGAACTTCAAACTAAAATATTACTACAACACATTTGAATTACGAATTACTCTCTTCATTGCCTATGGTTGACGTCCTTGCAACCACCATTTAAATGGTGACAGTTTTAAAACATAATATAGCCACTCCCATTTCACTCGCCGACATCCCGAAGTGGGACTTACACATTTCAGAGGTTAACAGGATGCTATCCCAATGTGTATACATCTTAAGCACTACCTTAGCCTGGCGCAATCAAGTTACTGCCACCTCAAATAAAGTTCACAAAACTCTCTACAAAATGAAGTATTTCAGGCACTTAATCCCAACAACACTGCGCCAGAGATTGGTTGAGAGTTAATATATCCTAATTTTGATTATTGTTCAATTATATACTCCGATATGACTAATGAATTAAGCGTTAAATTACAAAGACTGCAAAATTCTTGTATGCGATTCATTTTTAATATTCGTTTCAACGAGCATGTATCTCCCTATTACGCTAATCTGGGTTGGTTAAAATTATATCAGAGAAGAACAATCCAAAAGGCCTTAATGTTATTCAAAGTACTGAACTCGAAAACCCCTTCTTATTTAGATGATAACTTGATTTTTAATGCCCAAACTAACAAGAGATCGACCCGTATAAAAAAACATTTTACATCCCCAAATACCGCACAACAAAATATGAAAATACTTCCCACGTCTCATCCTGTAAATTATGGAACTCGCTGCCTGATAATATTAAATCTTCTAGGAATGTCTCACAATTTAAAAGGAGTATGGCTGACTTTTTGTCTCCCAAATGTTCTCTCGCCTCAATATGAGACGACAAAATGATATGAGATGATATTGTTACATGTAACTTGTTCACTATAATCATTTGCTGTTTTTCTGTCTTACAAAATATTCGTTTGTTAGCATTTCATTTTTTCTTTATACAGATTGTACATTATTGTTTTAACATACTATTTCGATTATTGATATCGAGACTGTTTTTTCATTTTCATTTACCTCGCTCATTGTATATCTCTCTTCTGACTTGAAAGTTGTTTGTTTGTTTTCCTTTTTTTTGTAAAGCTATGCATTTTGTCTTTGTATTCCACCCCTCATGAAGGCATGTAAACAATTTCAATGTCCTAATGGACTTTGTCCCAGGACAATAAAATTGTTTTCTATTTCTATTTCTAAGGAAGCTAAAATGATGATTCCTGCTGAGTAAGTGAGAAAGGTGAATGAGAGCAAAATATATATTTCATCGGTAAGATCAATGCAGTCATCTTTCCTATGGCCTTTTATTTTAGGGACATGTATCTGAGGTAAAACAGGTACAAAAGATTCAATAAAAGGCAATATGTATTATGACTGACTCCTCACCTAGGCAACACATCAAACCACTTTCCGTTCAATTGAAAATTATCAAAGTATATAGTTAATATGTTTTTACGAACCTAATATATGCCACGGAGCAAATAATTACTCCCCCCCTGAAGATCATGAGTCCACGCTCATAGTATTAGGACAAAGGGTAAACTTGATGTTCATCAATGCACTCTGACGATGATGCTAGCTAAATTTGGAATTCTAGGTATTATACTTTTAAATAAGTTACCAGAAAAAGCTACAGTGGTTAGTGCTAATAGATTTAAGAACGAAATCTCCTCTTGACTGATTTCCCACCCAAACTATATTGTGGAGGAGATTTTTGAATGTAATTTTAATGAGAAATTGTTTTGAATTTGTTACAGAGATTTATTATGTGTATTTATAGACTGGACGTAACAATGCTGAAGAATTTCCTTGCGAATTGAATATTATCTTATTTCTGTAAGTTTTGCACATTTTATTTGAACTACCTATTAAGGTGTTTGTCCTTGTCTTGACGACATGTGGCGTTGCTCTCTAATTATGAATAACTATTATTACTACTCTCTGAAGTCGAATTAAAAAGGAGAACAAGTAGGGATAGAGTGAAAACAACTGCTCCTTGACTGTATATGGAGAGGGAGAGGAAACTAGACTTTCAATAACTCGCCCAAGTGATATCAAGTGTCATGGTGGAATTTTGAGAAGAGAATTGTAGATCAAAGGGACTCTTTGCCTTTCATTTCCATTCCTCCCTTGGTCAAAGTAAGGATGTGGAAATATTTATGCAGCAGAAAAGGGGCTGAATTCATTACACTAAAAATGTTAGGTTGAGGTGATTTCGATGTTTCTTGTAAAAGAATGTAGGAAGAATATGGGTGCATGATGTGAGAGAAGATTCCACCTTCCATGTAAAAAGAAGGATAAAGATAGCTAAAAAAGCATCCTCCCCCGTATCACAGTACAGATTTTAGAATGTTCCGCGACCAGTGTCTCAAACTTGTCCAATCCACAGCTTCAGAAACTTAAGCTAGAACTATGCTGATGATCGTGGCCTGCGAGGTATTCAGGGGACTTAAGGAAACTAATTAAAATGAAAGGTTATTATGGTCTCCCAGGTAAAAATGTATGGTCTGTGACTGTCCAAGGTTAAATGGCTGTGCCGAAGGTGTGATGCAGTCACCGTCCCACAGTGGCACTCGCCACGAATGATTGGTTTTCAAAATAGTGCATAGTGGGGAATCAAAATTAGCGCGTGAAGTTTTGTTTGTGTGAAACTTGAAAATTTCCATTTATTGTCAGATAAAAACCAAATTATTAGAGGGGAACAGTAGATAATGTCAGTAGAAAGTACATACATACATACATACATACCCATCACGTCGTTCCCTTCCGGTGTAGGCGCAGTCAAAATATTTCATTCATTAATACATAATTGTACACCTAACTCTACATCAATAATTTCCTCCACACTGACCTATTCTTGCAAACCTCTTTCGCCTCACTTACTCCCATACACTGTTTCATACACGTCCTCCAGTTTTTAAAATTCCTAATATTCCTCCTCCTAAGAATTTCCTCAGCCACATTCAACCACAACTTTCTCGGCCTACCTATCCCTTTCACACCATTCATTCTACTCTCATAGATCTGTTTCGTTATTCGACTCTCATTCGCTCTCTCAACATGGCCAAACCAGCGAACCACACTCCTTTCATACACGTCCATTACTGGGGCATTTAACCCACATTCATTCATGACCCACTCATTCCTGACCCTATCCATCCGTCTTTTGCCGCAAATACTCCTCAGATAACTCATACCCACGGCGTTTAGTCTACTCTTATATCTATCCGGACTTCCCCTGTTTCACTACCATATAGCAGAGTGGGAAGAAGTACACTTTTGTACACGGCAATTGTCGCTTCCTCAGACAAGCACTCATTCCTTGATATGCTCCACATGCTACCTACCACTTTCCTTCCAGCATTCGCACGTCTCTTTATCTCCTCATCTATTCTTCCATCTTTCGTCTTCGTCATCTTACATCTTACCTTCGTACATAAAATCATCCATCTCATCAATTACTTCACCATTTGCCCTCATCATACAGTTATTCTCCCCATTCTCCTTATCAAAAACTACTGTTTTTTTCTTGCACACTTGTCTTTTGTTTAGTCTTCTTTAATAAATAAATTAATCAACCTATGACAAATTTTACATTCCGGCACACTGACTGAAAAAAAACTGTCCTATCTGGAGGACACAGACAATGCTGGCAATTTCTTCAACATACATTCTACAGGGTGCGGGAGTATAATTTTCTGATTTGAATTATTCCCTAAACTTGTCAACCCCGGCATAATATTAAGACTAAGAAATCGAAGCAACTCGTTGGATATAATTTATAAAACAGAGTAAACAAAATTTTCCAATGTTGTTGAATATGGAGAAAAAATAATTATAACAATACCTATAACATCTTTTGCCTCATTGACCCTCCAAACCAGCAAATTATGCAGACACACCCAGTATTTCCCATCACTTCCCTTTCCCAAAAGGGACAAACGACGTAATTAGTAAATTCGAATAACCAACCTACCGACGAAAAATGGAAACGTGAAGAAAAAGAGGAAAAGATTGGTGAGGCAGAGGGGATGCGGATATGAATATGTAACGAAAAGGAGACATGAAGTTCAGTAAGGCTAGAAAGATGCTGAGGATTGGAAGATAGAAATAAAAGGGAGGAGAATGAGAAGCAGAACTGAGAGAGAGAGAGAAAGGTTGGTGAGGAAGAGAAGAAATGAGATGAAAAAGAGAACAAGGGGTTCCGGAATTCGCAACGAGGGAGGGTGGGGGGGGGGGCAGAGGGAAGAGGAAGGAATGAGTGATGGGTGGACGTTGGGAGGAAGTTGAGCTTTCGATTTGAGGCGAGGGGAATGGAAGATGAAACACGGAAATAAAATGGTTTCAGAGGACACCACTAGTGGAAATCAGACGCCATGAAAAATGCGTGGGATGCATAAATTAGCACATAACACGGCGGCACGAAGAATACATGTAACGCTCAACAACTTTCAAAGTATTCTTCAATACATTACGCAGCAACATCTTTGTTTTCTTAGTAACTATTGACATGTATGGAATGGACCTGCGTCATTAGACTCTAGCCTGACAACAGGATTAACAACAAGGATTACTTATTTTCCCATGGATAGCAAGACGGAATGATTGAATGAGCGCAATTTAAGCAATAATATCAACCAGCTGTTTGAAATTTAACGCAAGTAACTCATCAATCATACATTGGTTACTTAGTGCTATGGAATTTACTCAATTTTTCTCTAGTTTTTACAGGAAATGCGGATGATTATTAATTTAAATGAATAAATCATTTATGAAAGGAAGGTGTATATTAACGAGGTTCATGCTACTTTCTAGTAAGTCCTAGAAGGAAACATTTGGAAATTGCGAAATTAGCGCGTTATCTCGTAAGCTCTATAGGGAATTTAGGGTTACAAACAAATATTGGCCCCTAGCTCTGAGAAAATGGTGCGAAACAACTCATGAAAAGTTAAAACATCTGGACCGTTCATATAAAGAATAATCATGAATGCGCATCATTAAAAATTAAAATTTGATCAAACTAAAATTGACTCAAATGGAGAAAGGTAATGATTGCAGTACTGACCAATAAGAGAGCCATTTAAAACTCCATTGGTCCACCAGAAACTGCTTGCAAATTCAAAATCCTGCAAATTAAAAAAATAAAATGGAAACTTGAAGCTCTATTCATATTCATTATTAACAAGATAAAAATTTGTTACTTCCACAATTAGTTGAACGCTAGCGACTAATTTTGGCTGGTTTGACCTGATCGTGAAAGCTGAAACCGGTCGCTAAATTTTGGAAGTCGCAAATTTTTATTTTATTTACAATCCTGTGAATTATGAATAAAATATTTTCATCTAGAAAATATAACAGAAAAATCAATCTAACACCACATACTCTAGGCTTCAATAAGTAATTATCTGTTTAATCACATAAAAGAGTAGTCATAGGCTATTCAGAATGACCACAAGGTCAACTCTTTCATTATGGCCTACTTTTCTAAAGACAGTTGTCTAACATCTTCAGCCACTTTCTAACGGGCATATCAGCAACATTCTTAAGGGATCCCGCAGAATATCACTATTCACTACCAGCCATGACCCTCTCTCCTCTCCTCCTTGAACAAACCCCTGAACTAACCAGCCGAAAAAACATTGCAGTAACGAATATTACAATAACTCGCTTATGTAAATATAAAAGCAACCTTGTCTTACATTATTGAACATTCTGTACACTTAACTATGCTTCAATAATTTCCTCCATCCTGAACTATCCGGGCAAAACACTTTTGCCTCAATAAATTCAATAGTGTAAGGCGAAACATGATAGAACTCCTTCATGATGATCAGAAAGGAAAGAGCAATGGCAGGTTCCGCAATTATTTAATCAGGCGACCAGTTTCGATACAAGGTATCATCATCAGCTTCTTTTGCCTCATTTACCCCCGTAAACTGCTTCATACGCTCCCTCCTGTTTTTAAGACTCCTAATATTCCTCCTCCTAAGAATTTCCTCAACCACATTCAACAACGTTTAGTCTACTCTTATGTCTAACATGACATACCCATTTCCTCACTACCATTAAATCACAAATGCCATAGCACGCTCTTCCTCAGATTTCGCTGCAATCATACTCTTGTAAGCTTATTTCTTATCCCTTACTGCACATTTCCCTTCATCATTCCACCAAGCATTACCTTCCATTCACTCTACCACTCCTTTTCCACATACACCTTCAGTATATCCCACAATCACTCCCTTTAAACAATCCCACGCACCATTCACCTTCTCGTTTCTGATATACTCGTCCCATTCTCTCTTCTGCAAGGATAGAGCATACTCAAGCATGAAAACATACTGAATTCTAAGCTCGCTGTCAAGCAACCTCTCCACTCTTACTCTCAACTGTTTATGAGCAATATTCTTTATTGGCACCCACTTTCTGCCCAGATTCACTTTGGAGAGCACCAAATAGTGGTCTGTTCCCATTCAGCACCCCTCATCACTATCGTGTCCCACACTAACTCCCTCAATCTCTCACCATCCACAACGAAATCAATCATTCTTTTGCAATTACTCCTTTGCAAAGATTACATATGTATTCTCTTATGTTTAAACCATGTATTCGACACAAACAATCCTTTATCCAGGCACACACTCACCACGTTTTCACCATCATCATTCACTCGAGGATCACCAATGGCCCAACATCTCTCTCACATGCATCCAGCCTCACGCCAACCCACCCATTCATCTCACCTACTACAATTATTCTCTCACCAGAGTCACATTCATTCAACACATCTATCAGTTTTTCCCAAAACTCATCTTTCACACCGCAACTCTCTCCATCCACTGACGCATAGCACGTCACAATAACTTCTCCATGGAGGAGTGTACTGATTTTGTTCCAATGGCGTCAATTTGTTGGGAGAATGGGAAGCCAAAAAGCGAGACTTTGATCGCCATGTGTAGCAATTCGGGTTCAGCGGGGATGGTAACTGGACGACATCAGGGAGAGGACCCGGAATTTCGAGAATTCGGCCGAGCCAAGGATCTTCCCGGTGCGATTGGTGACCAACCATTGTTACTCTAGATTAGACTGACGGATTATTGGAGTGGAAGGTCGAAGCTCAGATGGCAATAAGAGATGGCTCTTGGCTGGGGAATTAGGATCGGTGTCGGTGAAAGTGCCATTTGGGAGTTCTCGAGCAGATGTGGAATCTATTCGAGCACAATGGTAAGGATTCGGTATAAATGATCCAAAAAATGCCAGAAATCACATGGAACTCTGTAGAGCCGTTCGAGAAAGAACACCCTTGAGGCTCTCGAAGGAAACCTGACGGCTGGGGCAAGTTACAAGGCTTTAACATTCTCAATGAGCATCATCACGAATTGTCAAGTTGTGACCGCGTGCCCCCCATTTAATTCCCTTAATTTCAAAGGGTCTAATAATAAGAATGCCCATGACTTTCTCAATGAAAGTATGAAGGTAAAAATTATTGCAAACAAGGGTTTCCTATGAGTAAGAAGATAATTTCATCTCGAGTAGTTGACTCCCGCTCCATGTGAATTCCAAACGACGAACCGGCGTACGAATTTAATTTTCTTTTTCAACCGTTATGGAGTTTGAACATAAAGAGGATATCTGACTAACATGGAATGGAGATAGCTCATAAACATACTTGAAGCTTATTCACTACATCAAAATAAGAGTATATTTTTCATTAATTTCACGTGAACTACAACAGAATCTGAAATCTCCTCTTCTCACCTCGACGGCGGACGCTCCTTGTCGTAACTAATAAGCCTGTTGTGGATGGATAGGCCAGTTTGGGAGTGATTATCATTTAATTTGACTGTAGCACACTCTTTCATATTTAATTGGTATAAATATCAGAGGGAGGAATCGCCAAAAAAAACAAAGTTTGTATTGAATATCTTCAGAAAATAACGTGAAAATCTATTTTGTATCATTAAAGATAATGTCCGAATATAACACAAATGAAAATTTGGCATTTAAAATAAAAAATGGACACTTCTTTTGAATTGATATGGAATCAAACAAATGCGACCGAAATAGACGTCAGAATGGAAATGGGTTTCACCATTCTGACGAAAAAAAAAGCAGCGGACTCTGTTGCCGACTGAATTTGGGTCCATAGTTTATTAAGTACACATGTGTCTGCAGACATTAAAAAAAATAGTCATACGTCATATAGATTGATATCATCGCAGTTTTGAGATCATATGATGACATAGGCATTTACAAGTAGTCACTGACCCATCTGAAGAACCATACTCATTGATGGTTGCACCTCAACAATGGTCATCGGACCAAGAGGCCGCCGTTGCTATGGGAATGTACATTTTACTGACTTCGATTGAATGAAGTGGTCGTGAGTCTCTTGTGATTCAATTTTCTCTTGTGGTCTCCTGTGATCAAGTTGGAAAAGTTAATACTCATTTTCGCCCGCATTTCTGTGAATATGGGAAACCTATTCTGTAAGTAACTAAACAAAATGAGGTGCATTATCTGATATAACCATACGTGTCCTTCAAACAAGCGCAGTGTCCTGCTTCTTGTAACCTGCCCCATCCCTTCTTCAAGTACTACACAACCTCATTGTGTGCCCACTATGTACTTCGGTTTTTATTTCATATCATCATTTTGGAATATAATTTATTTGCTCTCCCTCAAATTTATTCTCACGTCGCATTGTCAATAATTTTAAGTGATTTATCTCGAAAAATACTCTCGAATTCTGTTTGGAGGTGTCTATAGAGCTATATAGATGATATTCAAAAGGCCTTGATACAATAATATTCATTGCTTATTTGAAGGACTACGAGCTTAGGAGAGGAAGCGTTCAAAGGACCAACCATTTCCGCCCCAACTTCAAAATATATGTACCACCGTTCGTGGGCATTAGAATTAGTGAGACGCTCAGTCATTCGTATCGGAATTGTAGATTTTTTCAGTTTTTGCTCAGAAACGGACCTAAATTTTGCCTACCTGACCTCATCCATTCATCCTTCCGCCCTGATTGTATCCTCTCCCTGCCCGAATTTCGTCAGCCTCCGCTCTCATAGGACTAATCTCCCGGGTCAGCTCAACGTCTCCCATCGGACGTTTCTCTCTAAATTACAAATCGTAATTCCCCAAACCATATTTAGGGCCTAAGGAAGAGCGTATGTTACGGCATTATACTGTGACTACAATTTAAACATCCATCCACTACATTTCTGACTATATATTTTACAAAATCATTCTATCCCCTCTATCACCACTCCATGTCAGATGTCAAATTTACTTTCTTTTCTTACCCTTTATGAGAACAAAAGAATCACACCCCTAAAAGACATATTTCTTATTACTTGAGTGTCTTTGAATATATCAATCTGATGTTTTTCTCAATTTTACAAGATAACTGGTGACCAAATGTGTTCTCATTCTACAGGTGGATGCCTAAAGAAGCAAAGAGGCGAAGAAGAGGAGGAATTCAAGCCCTGTAGAAAAGGCAACTCTGAAAAAAAAGTCTCCTGGGGGACAGTGACAGTTATAGTATACCAACGAGAAGAGTTGAAGGGAAAGGTTTACAGCGGTAAAAAAATATTGGATGATATTGCCCCAGAGACTCCTGACATTAAACTACCTCCATGGCTCTTCGAGGAAAGCACCGAGGAGATAGAAGAAATGTTTGGGAATTTCTGGGAATGGATATATCAAACTGTGACCTTAGAGGCCTAAAATACAGAAGGTAAGCCTCTGTTTTCTCTGTTAAACATCATGAGTGTAGCATCTTAGTATGAATTAATCATTGGCTTAAGAGAATCTACCAGCTTTGAGTAATTTTGACCAAACCTTGTTTTTGTATTACCTTGTATATAATTAAAGTGTGTCAGTACAATGCATATACCTCCTAGTGGTGGGTTGCAGGCAATGGTATGCTGGCTCTCAAGGTAGTCCTTTCAGAAGGGATTCTAGCTTGAGCAAAATAGTGTAGGCATGCCTAGGGTATTACTATACTTTGGTTTCTCTTGTGGCATACATGCGAAAATGTGTCAAAACTGACCGCTAGAGCACCATAACCATTAGCAGGAAAAGCTGCATGTGGTACGGGTACTGCAAAGGCTGATAACCTTGCATACTCTATTACAAATTACTCATAAGAGTCACAGAGGAGCCTCAGACGACCGGCCCATGATGGGTGGCGGAAGCAGAATAAGGTTGGGCCATCAAGATACAGACTCAGTGATACGAACTGGACTATCGGTACTCTGAATGTGAGAGGAGTATATAGAAAGGAGCATGAGTTGTTGAATGAAATGAAAGGGAGATGAATGGAAGTTTGGTGTGTATGTGAAACTAAGTAAAAGGGGCGGGATGTTATTACTATAGATGGCAGTGGTTTGTCACTGCGGTCAGGAGTTGATGATAATGTACACTGCAGTCAAGATGTAGGACTCAATCTTAATGGGAGAGCTAAGTTACTGGAAATGAAGTGCGAGTTTGTATCGCCAAGATTGCTCTGGGTTTGCATGAAAGAAGGTATTTGGAGAGTTGTGACTGTGGCGTGCTGTGAACCAGTGGATGGAGAGTGTGACAGTGAGAAAGATGAGTTTTGGGAAAAACTGAGATAGATTATGAATGAATGTGACACTGGTAAGAGAATAATTATACATATATTTTGCAAGACCATTTGCTGGATACTGTCTTTTTCTCTAAAGTGTTTTCTTGTCTGCTCAAAATTTTATGGGACATAACTCAAATAACCTAGCTTGCTCTACTTGTCTTTGAAGTCTTCCTTTTTGCCTGGTCTGTGTGATTCTGATAAAAAGACATTGTTTACTCAGTACATATTTCTCAGTGAATGCTGATTTTTTTGCTTAGTTGTGAACTCCATACATGAGCAGATGATTTTAAGAATGAAGTCTAGTACAATTGTCCATTCACCCATTAAGCTTTGTATGGGATTTCATGCAAAGTTTCTGGGTTCAGAAAGTTTGCAAGAGCAGAGAAAGAGTATAAAGAGGATGCAATAGCATTGTGTTCCGGAAAAAATAACATACCTAAGCCCCTTATTTTTCATGACTGGATACGTTTTCCTTCTTTCATATTAAAGCCCTCTTTCCTTAAATTCAATATCTTTAAAAAAGAATTAAAGAAAATATAATTTACTTACTTACTTAAATTCGTGCTTACTTAAATTTTGTTGCTTTTATAGCTGACTAAAATAATGATTGAATGATTAAATCTGTGTGGAAGTGGAAACCGTGTGACTACAGTTATTCTAACAGTATTCTTTTTTAATGATACCTTGAATAAATTTGCAGAATATCTCATATGAGTGTTAAACTACCATATCTTGGGTATCCAACTGGCTAAAATTTATGAATCATCTGCCAATTTCTTAAATACAGCATCATTGCAGATCTAAATTCTCTCTCCTTCCCTCTCTTCACCCCACCATTCTTCATTTTGGATATTTACTACCTGGTTTCCAAATTCTGTACTTATTACTACTCATTTACCATGAATTCTGCAAAGGTATGTAATGTTTTGATTAGGGTTTTCTTGTGACATAAGCCGTATGATTTTGTAATACCATCCTAGAGATGGCTGCCAAGTTTTAATTAAAAATTTCGGTTTTAAGTGGTACCAAACCCCATGGAAATGCATAACATTCCATCATATATGAAGAACACAGTTGTTGTACGATGATTATGTCATTATAATATTCTTGGACCAGAGTTTTGAATTTTCATTGTTACTCTTTAGATGTTATAATAATATAGGTTTTCTTTTTTTTCACAGAGAACTACTGAGCTCAGCAAAACCAGGAAGGCCCTCCATTAGGAATGGAGCGTTATGAGGAGTATAGGTTGAAACTCTGAAGTGCTCGAAGAACTAGTGACAGTTTGGTACCATTTTGAGTTCCCTTCATGTTTCCCTACTTTATGCAAATTCAAAGACTTGTTTATCCTTGTGTGTTCTAGTGTATGTTTTTTTACATGGTTAGTATGTGCAGCCATTTACTTAAATTGCCTCCTTTGGAGTGCTGGCTTTCAGTAGGGGCTTCCCCTATTAAATTAAATCCTACTACTTGTAACTGTGGCTAAAGGCATTGTCAATCAATTCAGTAATTCAGGAAAAACATATTCTACTGCATATCAGCTGGGATGTTATGGACAAATTGTGAATAAAAAAGTGCATTTTGGTCTATGTACAATGACTTTTCGCCTGAAGAATGGATGAATTGTTTCCAAGTTGTTAATTACAAAAATATGGCTCACAGTAAAATTACATTTGATGCAATTTTTTTTCTAAATTTTCGAAAGCCAAGCAGAAATGCGTCTCATATTTCTTCGCAATATATTTTGACCTAATTTTGTACCACAAAATTTTCCAAGGTTTTTGTGTATAATAAAATAATTATCAAAGCTTATGTTGGATCCCTCATTGTAACTTTTATGGCTAGCAAAAAGTGATAGTTGAAATCATACCATTCTGCACTCATTTGGCCAAATGAAATGTAGAGTTAACGAAAAGGTATAACTCCTCATTTTAGACGAACAATAAATAAACAATATGGTCGGAGTTCACGTTATGATTCTATCTATATATTTAAACATGGAGAAACCAGTATATATAACCAGAACTCGACTATTTAAAGAACTTCAACAACACTGAAACCATCGACCATACAGCAGAAGACCCATATATCAAGAAAGACAACTGTCATTCCAGAATACTCAACTATGGAAGACCTCAACAGGACATCTGCAACATACATAAAAGTCCTGATGTAGCATAATAAATATTAGAGGATGAGTATGAAACAATGTATGCGGGTAAATAGGCGAAAGAAGTTTTCAAGAATAGGTCAGTATGGAGGAAATTATTGAATCAGAGTTAGGTGTACAATTATGTATTAATGAGTGAAATATTTTGACTGCACCTACCCCGGAAGGGAACGACGTGATGGTATGTATGTATGTATATACTTTCTACTGACATTTGTACTGTTCCCCTCTTATAATTTGATTTTTATCGGACAATAAATGGTTATTGCTTTTAATATTATACATATAAATTGGTTTTCATGTTTCACACAAACAAAACTTCACACGCTAATTTTAATTCCCCACTATGCACTATTTTGAAAACCAATCATTCGTGGCGAGTGCCACTGTGGGACGGTGACTACATCACTCCTTCGGCACAGCCATTTAACCTTGGACAGTCACAGACCATACATTTTTACCTGGGAGGCCATAATAACCTTTCATTTTAATTAGTTTCCTTAAGTCCCCTGAATACCTCGCAGGCCACGATCATCAGCATAGTTCTAGCTTAAGTTTCTGAAGCTGTGGATTGGACAAGTTTGAGACACTGGTCGCGGAACATTCTAAAATCTGTACTGTGATACGGGGGAGGATGCTTTTTTAGCTATCTATATACTTCTTTTTAGATGGAAGGAGGAATCTTCTCTCACATCATGCACCCATCTTCTTCCTACATTCTTTTACAAGAAACATCGAAATCACCTCAACCTAACATTTTTAGTGTAATGAATTCAGCCCCTTTTTTGCAGAATAAAAATTTCACGTCCTTACCTTGACCAACGGAGGAATGGAGCAGTAAAGGCAAAGAGTCCCTTTGATCAACAATTCTCTGCTCAAAATTCCACCATGACACTTGATATCACTTGGGCGAGTTATTGAAAGTCTAGTTTCCTCTCCCTCTCCATATACAGTCAAGGAGCAGTTGTTTTCACTCTATCCCTACTTGTTCTCCTTTTTAATTCGACTTCAGAGAGTAGTAATAATATTTATTCATAATTAGATGGCAACGCCACATGTCGTCAAGACAAGGACAAACACCTTAATAGGTAGTTCAATTAAAATGTGCAAAACTTACAGAAATAAGATAATATTCAATTCGCAAGGAAATTCTTCAGCATTGTTACGTCCAGTCTATAAATACACATAATAAATCTCTGTAACAAATTCAAAACAATTTCTCATTAAAATTACATTCAAAAATCTCCTCCACAATATAGTTTGGGTGGGAAATCAGTCAAGAGGAGATTTCGTTCTTAAATCTATTAGCACTAACCACTGTAGCTTTTTCTGGTAACTTATTTAAAAGTCTAATACCTAGAATTCCAAATTTAGCTAGCATCATCTTCATGGTGCATTGATGAACATCAAGTTTACCATTTGTCCTAGTACTATGAGCGTGGACTCATGATCTTCAGGGGGGGAGTAATTATTTGCTCCGTGGCATATATTAGGTTCGTAAAAACATATTAACTATATACTTTGATAATTTTCAATTGAACGGAAAGTGGTTTGATGTGTTGCCTAGATGAGGAGTCAGTCATAATACATATTGCCTTTTATTGAATCTTTTGTACCTGTTTTACCTCAGATACATGTCCCTAAAATAAAAGGCCATAGGAAAGATGACTGCATTGATCTTACCGATGAAATATATATTTTGCTCTCATTCACCTTTCTCACTTACTCAGCAGGAATCATCATTTTAGCTTCCTTAGAAATAGAAATAGAAAACAATTTTATTGTCCTGGGACAAAGTCCATTAGGACATTGAAATTGTTTACATGCCTTCATGAGGGGTGGAATACAAAGACAAAATGCATAGCTTTACAAAAAAAAGGAAAACAAACAAACAACTTTCAAGTCAGAAGAGAGATATACAATGAGCGAGGTAAATGAAAATGAAAAAACAGTCTCGATATCAATAATCGAAATAGTATGTTAAAACAATAATGTACAATCTGTATAAAGAAAAAATGAAATGCTAACAAACGAATATTTTGTAAGACAGAAAAACAGCAAATGATTATAGTGAACAAGTTACATGTAACAATATCATCTCATATCATTTTGTCGTCTCATATTGAGGCGAGAGAACATTTGGGAGACAAAAAGTCAGCCATACTCCTTTTAAATTGTGAGACATTCCTAGAAGATTTAATATTATCAGGCAGCGAGTTCCATAATTTACAGGATGAGACGTGGGAAGTATTTTCATATTTTGTTGTGCGGTATTTGGGGATGTAAAATGTTTTTTTATACGGGTCGATCTCTTGTTAGTTTGGGCATTAAAAATCAAGTTATCATCTAAATAAGAAGGGGTTTTCGAGTTCAGTACTTTGAATAACATTAAGGCCTTTTGGATTGTTCTTCTCTGATATAATTTTAACCAACCCAGATTAGCGTAATAGGGAGATACATGCTCGTTGAAACGAATATTAAAAATGAATCGCATACAAGAATTTTGCAGTCTTTGTAATTTAACGCTTAATTCATTAGTCATATCGGAGTATATAATTGAACAATAATCAAAATTAGGATATATTAACTCTCAACCAATCTCTGGCGCAGTGTTGTTGGGATTAAGTGCCTGAAATACTTCATTTTGTAGAGAGTTTTGTGAACTTTATTTGAGGTGGCAGTAACTTGATTGCGCCAGGCTAAGGTAGTGCTTAAGATGTATACACATTGGGATAGCATCCTGTTAACCTCTGAAATGTGTAAGTCCCACTTCGGGATGTCGGCGAGTGAAATGGGAGTGGCTGTATTATGTTTTAAAACTGTCACCATTTAAATGGTGGTTGCAAGGACGTATACCATAGGCAATGAAGAGAGTTATTCGTAATTCAAATGTGTTGTAGTAATATTTTAGTTTGAAGTTCCACGGCGGCTATGGTCATTCGGCACCTGTGGTCATCAATTTGCAGAGAGGGGCAGGAGCACTTGAATGAATAATAGGATCCTCCCCTTACGGATTCATGGTGCCGCCGCGGTGCTTTTAGTTTTGAGATTTGCTTAAAAAATTTAATTCTTAAGATGAGGTTTTGAAACAATCAGTAGTGTATTATTTCCTAAGAGACTGTAAACTGGTAAAAGGAAACTCCGCAAATTGTTATTTCTTTCATATCATAAAGTATTTTACAAAAAGTTTACACTAACATCAGTGGCGTAGCTAGTGCGTGTGCCGCCCGGGGCGGTCCTTGAGTTTGGCGCCCCGGGCCAGTGGCGTAGCCAGGTTTTGGGTCTAAGGTGGGGGGCAGAAAAGTTTCAGGGGCCGCCGACACATAAATTAACGAGTTTGTTAAACTTTACAAATTTTGGTGATGCAATAGGCGGATGGGTTTGTACAAAATATAAAAATTTACAACGAATAATTCAGATTTATTTATTTAGCTCTCGATACAATGATGTAGTCCGTATAGCTAATTCTCACAGGTCGTTGCAGCTCTGAGAATTGCCTGGACGTTCAACGTTCCACTGGAACACCGTTTATAACATAACGTTCACTCCACGAAAATTGGTCTCCTTAGGAAATGCCGATTTTTGAGTCAATTATTAGATAGTTAAACGTCATTTGTTTAATCTCGCCAACAATGATCAGCAATGCCTCCATAGGCAAGGCTTGAATGATGTAATTTTGTATAGACGGGCTTAATATCGTATCGTATTTCGCAAAAACTCTCACAAGTTCTAAAAAATTCCTCTCGTTATTCTCGGCGTTTTGTCGATAACCAAATTCTTGATGGCCACGTAAAGGTAGACCTTTTTTCCTGAGATACATAATGAAATCAATTTCAATCAATCAGCATTTCTCTGTTTTTTTAAATTATTTCATTTTGGTCTTGATTTATTTATACCTCGATTTTACAATGTTTTTTGAATCTGTACCTTGTAATTAAAAACACGTTTTCTAATTGGCGATGGCCTTAGGTTTCTTCATGCCATTTTATTTTCTCTGTCCCTTTCTGAAAATTCGAAACAATGTAATTCGGGACCAATGTAATTTTGCCTGACTTATTTATCTTCAAACAGCCAACATGAGAAAAATAATATGATATTACCCCTGGGCGAATAAACCAACCAGTTTCTATTGACTACTTCACCTGATGGAAGTTTCTTTTTATACCATTCCTTGTTGAATCACCTATCACTGTCATTGTAATCAAAAGAATCGAAAGTGTCACTAAGCCCAGGTTGACACGGACCTATTTCTAACGAAGTTCGAACTTTAGACGGGCCAATCGAAATGTGACGAAACAGAAATGGGTCCACTGGGTAATCAACATTGATATTTCCAATCGAATTCTTACTGTCAGACAAGAGTCCACTTTCATATCCGTCGGGTAAATTTTATCTCTTCTCTTCGGATAGCCCAAGGTTTTCGCAAACGCCTGCCAAAGTCCTTCCCTACACTGGTGTTGCTGTCATTATCGCCGAGTGCGACTGTAGAGTTATTGCTGCAAAGCCCTAACTTTAAGTATTCATGGGTCTGACGCTAACGCCATTGGCGAAACTGGATGCTCTGAGTGAGTCGTGTCATTCCAATAGTACTGGAAATGACCCAGTAATAATAATAATAATTGGTAATTTGTTGAGTTTAAAGCTATACAATTTGTAGAATTGTTTGTGTACTTAGACTCTGAACAGACCGTCCGTAGCGATGCGGCCTCAAGAAGTGTATTTATATTTCAACAAAAACTTATCATGTTTGTACATTGTACAGTGGCGGAAGAAATTAACGCAAAATTTTTCGCGGGCCAGAATGCGGCATTCTTGGGAACTGCTAGGAGCATCACACCCTTCGAAAGACTGGCAACAATAAGGAAGACATCGTCTACCGCAAATATTTGAAATCCGCAATAGAACTCACATTTGCCGGAGCATAGAACTTAATCATCAATCGCCTATTTTTCGAGATTTCTTCTTATCTTATTCGTGCATTCCGTCGCGGTGCATCTCTGTGTGTAGGTATTCAAGCATGTTTCTTACGTCGAATAATATCATTGTTACTGAAAGACTGTTTATAACAAATATTCATTATCCCACCCTACTCGGAATATATGCTGAAATCTTCATTTGCTACCACCAAGGGATATTTATTATGGTCGAAATTTCGAGGATATTTTTGAATGATTCGTCCTGTATCTCTTTTACCGAAATAATATAAATAAAAATTTATTCGCACCAAGGGTTGATACAAATAAGATCACATTCAAATAGATATAGTCTACGCGATGTAATTTATCACGACTTTCAATTTTTAGATTGATGACGTTTCGATCTCAAAATATATTTAATAATGAATTGTTCATGACCCAATATAAATCCGTCCTTAGTTTGTCAGAATGGGATTAATCTATGAAAATATACGTAAATGTATGATTTCATGAATTAAAAATTATTGTGCTCGCATGGATACCGAATAATCTAGATATATTTTTCCAAAGTTTCTTTCATCTTATCACTAGAAGTTTGCTGTTCACTGCGAAGCTTTAACTAGTAAATAAAGAACATACGAATAAACGTTCAGAAAAATTTAACCCAAATTAGGTGTAGTTATAATAGATTAACAACTCTTTTACGTCTGACTACATAATATGTTCTTATATGCATTAGCTTTAAATTCGCTGCATATATAAAATTAACAAAGAAGCTTTTTAAAGACTTCAGTTTGAAGTAAAATGTCTTGAATGAAACAAATTAATAGGTAACGGTTAATTTTGCAGATGTCAGACGTATTTGGCCAGCAAAAGAGTGGTCCGTGTTCGATTTTCAATGAACGCAATGACTTTTGATTTGAATTGTCACATATTGGTAATATGAATTAATGTAATACGCAGTTTCAATGACTGGATAATGATATGAAATTTTATAAATACATAAGAGCAAATTTTCTATCGGAAAATTATTTTAATTGACCATAAATTGTATTCAAAACACTAAAATGACTCGACCAGGAGTGGGATTACGGTTCTTTCCTTCAGGTGGTCGTTATCGCCATTCATAAAGTAAGCCGCATTGGCAATGCTCCAAGTCCTGGTAGCGCATTACACTGCTATGAAGCGCCTAATCTTTCTTAATGACGATAAGGTTTTCCAAATCATGAGCGCAATTGAACAATAGCAATATGGAGAAACATGATGGCGATTCAGGTTTGCAACCCAGTAACAACTACCGAGCTAATTTATTTGAAAGCGAAATTGAGATGGAGTTTCGTATCCTTTCGGTGCATTTATTTGCTTCCGTATGATTCACTTTTACAATGCGTGGTGATATTGTCTGAGAACATTTAATGGAACGATAAGGAAAGGAAAAAGCATACTACTCTCTCTGGCAAACAAACAGAAAGCAGTGCCTAGTTCTCGGATTTCACCTCATCGGTCCAAACCATTTAAATTAAACGCCATTAGTTCCCATCGTGTGGAAAGGGAATTGAAGCCAGCTGACAGTCTTTGTTAAAGCAACGAGTAAACTTGTGAGAATCCCAAAAGGTTTCCCCATGTCGAACCAATGCATCGCCAATTCTGATCTAGTCAAACTTTGAATGTATGGAGGTTGCATGATATTGATTTGGGATGTAGTATGCCTTTTATTAGAGATTATTTTCCCATTATACGATACCTTTTATGCAAAAAATGATGTTTCGGACACCAGGAATTCATTCATTCATTCTCTCAACCCTCCCTAAATTCTTGGAGGAAAAAATATCTTATTAGCGTTTGGGTATGCCTCACATTACTCCCAGGTGGAGTAATCGGGTAGTACATTTGTTAAAGGCAAACATGTTTGTCGAAAAATTACCCAATAGATGTTGCGCCTTCGACTTTCACCAACTGAACTTTAATTCGGTGTTTAAATATAAAAAATCCAATTTCTCACAACCATTAAACGGAAGTCATCAAATTGTCCGCTTTAATGAGAACTAATGTTAATCAAATTCAAATGTTAATCAATATTCATTTTTCGTCCACAATTTGGAATATTTGCGAGTTAACAAACGTGTAAATTCTAGATGGTTCAAAACAAACCATTTAACACAGATCGAGCGGGCCGCACGGAGCCCAGATTTCAAATCCACAGGAACTTTGACAAGGTAATACCTTCGTCATGTCTTACCGCAATCAGTTTTCCGTCTCCCTGGTGCCTTCACTGTTCTCCCTGACGATGGAATTCACGGGTCTGTCGCGTCCTTGCCGGTAATTTTCGTCCACCGCTGTGCCTCGTTTTGGCCGGCCTTCGGCTGGTCGTTCGCCAGGGCTTCCCCCTCGCTCATAGCCCTGTAAGTGATTGTAGCGGCTCCCCGGTCCCCACTCGCTTAACGTTTGCCATTCGCAGATGCGTTGTCTGGTCATTTCCCATCTTCCATACTCGTTTCGCCGATAATCATTCTCTGGTGCTCTTCTGGTCCATGGGCGCCCCTCAGTGGTCCTGGGATGTTGGTCCTCCGATCTTCTTCATCCTGTTGTTCTACAATGGTTACCTTCCCGCTGAATACCGTCGTATCTATCAAGCAATGTTAAAAATTCTGGGAGTGTGTTTACGTTGTGCGCTATCATTCGCATATTAACTTCCACCCCAAAATGTTGCCTTAAGAGGTAAATCAAGTTTCTATCCTCGATCGGCGGTGTTAGTTCTCTGGCTGCGCTTATTTTACATACATACCCATTACGCCATTCCCTTTCGGGGTAGGCACAGTCAATATGTTTCACTCCTTAATACATTATTGTGTACCTGACTCTGCTTCAATAATTTTCTCCATACTGACCTATCCTCGCAAACCTCTTTTGCCTCATTTACCCCATACACTGTTTCATACACGCCCTCCTGTTTTTAAATTTCCTATTATTCCTCCTCCTAAGAATTTCCTCAACCACATTCAACCACAACTTTCTCGGCCTACCTCTCCCTCTCACACCATTCATTCTAATCTCATAAATCTGTTTCGTTATTCTACTCTCGTCCATTCTCTCAACAAGGCCAATCCAACGAACCACACTCCTTTCATATAACGTCCATTACTGGAGCATTTAACCCACATTCATTCATAATCCACTCATTCCTGACCCTGTCCATCCTACTTTTGCCGCAAATACTGCTCAGATAACTCATACCCACGGCGTTTAGTCTAATCTTATGACTATCCTGGCATACCCATGTTTCACTACCATATAGAAAAGTGGGGAGAAGAACACTTTTGTACACGGCAATTTTCGCTTCCTTAGACAAGCACTCATTCCTTGATATGCTCCACATGCTACCTACCACTTTCCTTCCAGCATTCGCAAGTCTCTTTATCTCCTCATCTATTCTTCCATCTTTCGTATACATCTTACCTAAGTACACAAAAACATCCACCTGTTCAATATTACTTCACCATTCACCCTCATCATACAGTTATTCTCCCCATTCTCCTTATCAAAAACTACCTACTACTTTAGTCTTGCACGCATTTCCCTTCAGTTCCATTCTCTCCGTTTATTCACAAAACTTATCTAGGAGCTTCTGTAATCCCTGTTTACTGAATGAGATCAAAACAGCATCATCCGCATATAGAAGAACTCGCACCTTTACATTCCCAATCAAAACACCGTCGTTTTCACTACATGCGTCTCTAACACATTTATCCATAAATACGTTAAACAGCCATGGAGACATTACGCATCCTTGCTTTACACCCCGATTTATTAGAAACCAATCACTCAGAGCCCCGTTAACTCTTACACTTGCATTACAATTGTCATACATCAACATTCAATAACTGCCTATTCACTCCATAGTCTCTCAAAACCTTCCACAACTTCTTTCTATTTACTCTGTCATATGCCTTCTCTAAATCGACAAACGCACAGTACACTTTCTTTCGGACACTCATACATTTTTCTATCACTTGCTGGTCACTACATCCTCTCCCAGGCATAAACCCGCACTGCACAACCCATATTTTGTCGGAAGTAATATTTCTCTCTCTTTCGATTAATATTTTACTGAACACTTTTCCCGGGGTAAGTACTCAAAAAACTAATGGCCAGATAATTATTACATTCGGTCTTTCCTCCCATCCCTTTGTACAACGGAACGATGATGGCATTCTTCCAGTCCTCTGGAAATTTACGCTGGATTTTAGCGGTTACGTATTCCATACGAGTTTGATTCCCGTTACTTTGGAATCTCCCAATGTTCAGGACTATTCTTACTCCCATCTGTCGCTCTTCCCCCAATAAGGCTTCTGGAATGTCGTCTGGAATGTCATGAGGTCCTCATACAAATGCTTCGTCGCCGCAAAACATTCTCCAGCATTACCGATTACTCCTAGTCTGATCACGGGTAGTGCGTAATCCTCTGACAGGCGGTATATTTCCCGGTACTCTCTCAGCTCCTGAAGGTACCTCATGGGTCCGAGTTCGGTCTTCCATCGAATGTTGGGATCTCCATTTGCACAGCCCCTGCCGCTGGTGGAGAAGCGGTTACCCGGGCGCAATACGCCTTGTGATGTCCCGTATTACGCCCTCGTCGAGATCGGCCCCTCCCCTGACGGATTGTTGATTTAGTCTCGATGCTATCTGCTTGATCTGCTCCTCGTTTTATTCCATCTTCTCCTTCATTTTATTCGCACCGCTTTTCATACTACTGTGGCTCGAACCTAGCTCCCCTAATTTATCGCACGTCTCGCCTAATTTTATCAACTACCTCAGCGACTACCTCTCATACCTGATCGGGTATTTCTTCGATCTTCATCTCTTGTTCGGCGAGCTTACCACCATACTCTTGTTGCAATGCTGCCAAACCTTCCTGTATTTTCTTCTGCCTCTCCGTTAACTCTTCATCCCTTCTCTTTTGTTCTTCCCTTAATTTTTCTAATCTCTCCCCTAACTTCCCGTCACTTTCTTCCTGCCCCTTTTTTCATACCTTGCATTTCATTTAAAAATTCGTTTATTATCGCCGGCACAACATTCACCCCAGGTATTTCCGTCTGCAATTGAAAATCATATGTTTCTATATCCAAGCCTTCCTTTTCCAACAGCACTTTCAACTGTTCATGCAATTCGAATTTCACACCCTGTATTGTTGATTCTCGGTCCCTCAATATGTTTTGTTAATCTGTCTTTTTCACTTCGTAAAATATTTTAATTACGCCCGTCACTTTGAAACTACCTGTCTCAGGTCTCCCGTGGTCTCTATTTGCTACAAGTAGTCGTGCCCCGCATTGGGCTCCAAAATGTAACACTTGCTTCATTTATTTTCAAAAATAATCACAAATAAACTCACACTTCTGTCGTTTCACTTCACAAGTAGAAATAAACATTCACGCTTCACTCCCGTGCGTCCTCTCGTCTCCCTTTCTGCGCGTCCCTCTCCCGTTTTCCCCCGGTGACCGCGTCAACAAACAAACAACGCGGCCATCCGCAACTTATTGTATTATTGTATAGTTACAATACAGATATTTCTTTTTCGTGTCCTTTTTTTAATAATATAAAGTTATTTTCCTGGAGATTTTAGGTCATTAATTCATGTTTAATCTGTTCCCCTTTTGCCTATGTTTCGCATATGCATTATGCTTCATCAGGACTTTTATGTATGTTGTAGATCTCCTGTGGAAGTCTTCCATAGTTGAGTATTCTGGAATGACAGTTCTCTTTCTTGATATATGGGTCTTCTGCTGTATGGTCGATGGTTTCAGTGTTGATGAAGTTCTTTAAATAGTCGAGTTCTGGTTATAAATACTGGTTTCTCCACGTTTAAATATATAGATAGAATCATAACGTGAACTACGACCATATTGTTTATTTATTGTTCGTCTAAAATGAGGAGTTATACCTTTTCGTTAACTCTACCTTTCATTTGGCCAAATGAGTGCAGAATGGTATGATTTCAACTATCACTTTTTGCTAGCCATAAAAGTTACAATGAGAGATCCAACATAAGCTTTGATAATTATTTTATTAACACAAAAACCTTGAAAAATTTTATGGTACAAAATTAGGTCAAAATATATTGCGAAGAAATATGAGACGGTTTTCTGCATGGCTTTCAAAATTTAGAAAAGAATTGCATCAAATGTAATTTTACTGTGAGACATATTTTTGTAATTAACAACTTGGAAACAATTCATCCATTCTTCAGGCGAAAAGTCATTGTACATAGACCAAAATGCACTTTTTTATTCACATTTTGTCCATAACATCCCAGCTGATATGCAGTAGAATATGTTTTTCCTGAATTACTGAATTGATTGACAATGCCTTTAGCCACAGTTACAAGTAGTAGGATTTAATTTAATAGGGGAAGCCCCTACTGAAAGCCAGCACTCCAAAGGAGGCAATTTAAGTAAATGGCTGCACATACTAACCATGTAAAAAAACATACACTAGAACACACAAGGATAAACAAGTCTTTGAATTTGCATAAAGTAGGGAAACATGAAGGGAACTCAAAATGGTACCAAACTGTCACTAGTTCTTCGAGCACTTCAGAGTTTCAACCTATACTCCTCATAACGCTCCATTCCTAATGGAGGGCCTTCCTGGTTTTGCTGAGCTCAGTAGTTCTCTGTGAAAAAAAAGAAAACCTATATTATTATAACATCTAAAGAGTAACAATGAAAATTCAAAACTCTGGTCCAAGAATATTATAATGACATAATCATCGTACAACAACTGTGTTCTTCATATATGATGGAATGTCATGCATTTCCATGGGGTTTGGTACCACTTAAAACCGAAATTTTTAATTAAAACTTGGCAGCCATCTCTAGGATGGTATTACAAAATCATACGGCTTATGTCACAAGAAAACCCTAATCAAAACATTACATACCTTTGCAGAATTCATGGTAAATGAGTAGTAATAAGTACAGAATTTGGAAACCAGGTAGTAAATATCCAAAATGAAGAATGGTGGGGTGAAGAGAGGGAAGGAGAAGGAATTTAGATCTGCAATGATGCTGTATTTAAGAAATTGGCAGATGATTCATAAATTTTAGCCAGTTGGATAACCAAGGTATGGTAGTTTAACACTCATATGAGATATTCTGCAAATTTATTCAAGGTATCATTAAAAAAGAATACTGTTAGAATAACTGTAGTCACACAGTTTCCACTTCCACACAGATTTAATCATTCAAACATTATTTTAGTCAGCTATAAAAGCAACAAAATTTAAGTAAGCAAGACTAGAGTTTTGTTATGAAAATATTTCTGCAGTTACATATGAGCTAATTTCAGAGGCCAGAACATAAAGGCTGAAATAGCAACGGCATGAGACAGAACATAAGAGCACGAAGTTTAAATTCAAGTCTTTCCAGTAAAGGAATTCAGGGAAGGTGATATTTGTAAATGCATTAGCATGCCCTTAAAAGTTTCGCACACAATGTCTTGTGTTCACACTTATGTTCATGGCTGATTGATTTAATTGATTTAATGCATTGAGAAAGAACCATCTGATGTAAAAGGATTGATAACTAGCTAATACAAGGTGAAATATAAATAATTTTACACCAGCAAGAGAAATGGGACTCATAATAGATTATGTCCTCTAAGAGTCAGGCCAAGAGATATGCGATGGATAAGAAGGATTAAAAAATTACATGCCATGGACAAATGGTTACAAAAATAACACCTCCTTTAGGACCTTAAGACATGAGCAGGATAGTTGGATAACCTTCAATAAGCATTATTTCTAATGAATTATCTATTAGCAGATGCATTCTGATTTGAGCACTGAAGAATTGCCACTCTACTAGGGTAGATTCTCTCGGAGGTCAATATAACTGAGTACCAATTGTTCTACTGCCAAGTTAACCAAATGTATGGCTATATTCCCTCACTCATTCTACTACGAGTCTGCAGTCACTTGGCCCTGACAATCCAAATGAAAGTGTATGCAGCTACTACTAAAAATACTGCCCTTCTAAGCTCAAAGACAGTAGCTGGATCTTTGTTGGCTCTGAGATATTGAATCTTTTTTGTTTTCATTCGTTGCCAACTATTTAGTACACAAATATTTTTTTTATTTGTACCCACTATATTTTTTGGAAAGAAATTTAACATAGGCATCTTTTTTCTTCAAAATCTATAATTTCATTTAAATATTAGTAGTTAGTGTTATTTGGCTTACAACTCATAGTTACCATTTTCTGGCCAAGAAAAAAGACAATTAAGCGACAGATATGGTAAAACCAAAACATTGTATGTACCTTGAAAACATCTTCAGACATGGCATTTTTGCTTGTATTTTGTAATTCTCTTGGTAGAAAATACTGAAATCAACTCTAAACTCAAAATGTGAATTTTTGTCAGTTTATGTCTTTGAGCCTATGAGGGCAGAATAGCCATTGGTAGTAGTAATTTTGGGAGGCATTACTGATGCAGAGATTAATGAATACATGCAGAGTGCTGTCATGTATTCATTAATCTCAATTTGCTTACACAAGTTCAAGGGAAAATTATATTTTCTTTAATTCTTTTTTAAAGATCTTGACTTTAAGGAAAGAGGGCTTTAGTAACAAAGAAGCAAGAAGGAAAAAGTATTCACTCATGAAAAATAATAGGCTTAGGTATGTTATTTTTACCGGAACACAATGCTATTGCATCCTCTTGATACTCTTTCTCTGCTCTTGCAAACTTTCTGAACCCAGAAACTTTGCATGAAATCCCATACAACGCTTAATGGATGAATGGACAATTGTACTAGACTTCATTCTAAAATCATCCACTCACGCATGGAGTTCACAACTAAGCAAAAAAATCAGCATTCACTGAGAAATATGTACTGAGTAAACCATGTCTTTTTATCAGAATCACACAGACCAGGCAAAAAGGAAGACTTCAAAGACAAGTAGAGCAAGCTAGGTTATTTGAGTTATGTCCCATAAAATTTTGAGCAGACAAGAAAACACTTTAGAGAAAAAGACAGTATCCAGCAGTTGGTCTTGCAAAATAAATGTATAATTATTCTCTTACCAGGGTCACATTCATTCAAAATCTATCTCAGTTTTTCCCAAAACTCATCTTTCTCACGGTCACTCTCCATCCACTTGTTCACAGCACGCCACAGTCACAAATCTCCAAATACCTTCTTTCATGCAAACGCAGAGCAATCTAGGCCATACTAAATCGCATTTCATTTCCAGTAACTTAGCTCTCCCATTAAGATTGAGTCCTACATCTTGACTGCAGTGTACATTATCGTCAACTCCTGACCACAGTGACAAACCACCGCCATCTATAGTAATAGCATCCTGCCCCTTTTACTCAGTTTCACATACACACCAAACTTCCATTCATCTCACTTTCATTTCATTCAAAAACTCATGCTCCTTTCTATATACTCCTCTCACATTCAGACTACCGATAGTCCAGTCCAAGGTTATCAGCCTTTGCAGTACCCGTACCACATGCAGCTTTTCCTGCTAATGGTTATGGTGCTCTAGCGGTCAGTTTTCACACATTTTCACATGTATGCCACAAGAGAAACCAAAGTATAGTATCACCCTAGGCATGCCTACACTATTTTGCTCAAGCTAGAATCCCTTCTGAAAGGACTACCTTGAGAGCCAGCATACCATTGCCTGCAACCCACCACTAGGAGGTATATGCATTGTACTGACACACTTTAATTATATACAAGGTAATACAAAAACAAGGTTTGGTCAAAATTACTCAAAGCTGGTAGATTCTCTTAAGCCAATGATTAATTCATACTAAGATGCTACACTCATGATGTTTAACAGAGAAAACAGAGGCTTACCTTCTGTATGTTAGGCCTCTAAGGTCACAGTTTGATATATCCATTCCCAGAAATTCCCAAACATTTCTTCTATCTCCTCGGTGCTTTCCTCGAAGAGCCATGGAGGTAGTTCAATTTCAGGAGTCTCTGGGACAATATCATCCAATATTTTTTTACCCCCGTAAACCTTTCCCCTCAACTCTTCTCGTTGGTATACTATAACTGTCACTGTCCCCCAGGAGACTTTTTTTTCAGAGTTGCCTTTTCTACAGGGCTTGAATTCCTCCTCTTCTTCGCCTCTTTGCTTCTTTAGGCATCCACCTGTAGAATGAGAACACATTTGGTCACCAGTTATCTTGTAAAATTGAGAAAAAAATCTGATTGACATATTCAAAGACACTCAAGTAATAAGAACAATGCCTTTTAGGGGTGTGATTCTTTTGTTCTCATAAAGGGTATGAAAAGAAAGTAAATTTGACATCTGACATGGAGTGGTGATAGAGGGGATAGAATGATTTTGTAAAATATATAGGCAGAAATGTAGTGGATGGATGTTTAAATTGTAGTCACAGTATAATGCCGTAACATACGCTCTTCCTTAGGCCCTAAATATGGTTTGGGGAATTACGATTTGTAATTTAGAGAGAAACGTCCGATGGGAGACGTTGAGCTGACCCGTGAGATTAGTCCTATGAGAGCGGAGGCTGACGAAATTCGGGCAGGGAGAGGATACAATCAGGGCGGAAGGATGAATGGATGTGGTAAGGTAGGCAAAATTTAGGTCTGTTTCCGAGAAAAACTGAAAAAATCTACAATTCCGATACGAATGACTGAGCGTCTCACTAATTCTAATGCCCACGAACGGTGGTACATATATTTAGAAGTTGGGGCGGAAATGGTTGGTCCTTTGAACGCTACCTCTTCTAAGCTCGTCGTCCTTCAAATAAGCAATGAATATTATTGTATCAAGGCCTTTTGAAAATCATGTTTAGAGCTCTATAGACACCTCCAAACAGGATTCGAGAGTATTTTTCGAGATAAATCACTTAAAATTATTGACAATGCGACGTGAGAATAAATTTGAGGGAGAGCAAATAAATTATATTCCTTAATGATGATATGAAATATAAACCGAAGTACATAGTGGGCACAAACTGAGGTTGTGTAGTACTTGAAGAAGGGATGGGGCAGGTTACAATAAGCAGGACACTGCGCTTGTTTGAAGGACACATCAGATTATATCAGATAATGCACCTCGATTTGTTTAGTTACTTACAGAATAGGTTTCCCATATTCACAGAAATGCAAGCGAAAATGAGTATTAACTTTTCCAACTTGATCACAAGAGACCACAAGAGAAAATTGAATCACAAGAGACTCACGACCACTTCATTCAATCGAAGTCAGTAAAATGTACATTCCCATAGCAACGGCGGCCTCTAGGTCCGATGACCATTGTTGAGGTGCAAACATCAATGAGTATGGTTCTTCAGATGGGTCAGTGACTACTTGTAAATGCCTATATCATCATATGATCTCAAAACTGCGATGATATCAATCTATATGACGTATGACTATTTTTTTAAATGTCTGCAGACACATGTGTACTTAATAAACTATGGCCCCAAATTCAGTCGGCAACAGAGTCCGCTTTTCTTTTTTTCGGTCAGAATGGTGAAATCTATTTTCATTCTGACGTCTATTTCGGTCGCATTTGAATGATTCCATATCATTTCAAAAGAAGTGTCCATTTTTTATTTTAAATGCCAAATTTTCATTTGTGTTTTATTCGGACATTATCTTCAATGATACAAAATAGATTTTCACGTTATTTTCTGAAGATCTTCAATACAAACTTTGTTTTTTTTTATGATTCCTCCCTCTGATATTTATACCAATTAAATATGAAAGAGTGTGCTACAGTTAAAGAAATGATATTCACTCCCAAACTGGCCTACCCACCCACAACAGGCTTATTAGTTACGACAAGGAGCGTCCGCCGTCGAGGTGAGAAGAGGAGATTTCAGATTATACTGTAGTTCACGTAAAATTAATGAAAAATATACTCTTATTTTGATGTAGTGAATGAGCCTCAAGTATGATTATGAGCTCTCTCCATTAAATGTTAGTCAGATATCCTCTTTACGATAAAAACTCCATAACGTTTGAAAAAGAAAAGTAAATTCGCACGCCGTGTCGTCGTTTGAAAGTCACATGGAGCGGGAGTCAACGACTCGAGATGAAATTATCTTCTTACTCATAGGAAACCCGTGTTTGAAATTATTTTTACAGTCATACTTACATTGAGAAAGTCGTGGGCATTCCGATTATTAGACCCTTTGAAATTCAAGGAATTAAATGGGGGGCACGCGGTCACAACTTGACAATTCGTGATGATGCTCATTGAGAATGTTAAAGCCTTGTACCTTGCCCCAGCCGTCAGGTCTCCTTCGAGAGCCTCAAGGGTGTTCTTACTCGAACGGCTCTACAGAGTTCCATGTGATTTCTGGCATTTTTTGGATCATTTATACCGAATCCTTACCATCGTGCTCGAATAGATTCAACATCTGCTCGAGAACTCCCAAATGGCACTTTCACCGACACCGAGCCTAATTCTCCAGCCAAGAGCCATCTCTTATTGCCATCTGAGCTTCGACCTTCCACTCCAATAATCCGTCAGTCTCGTTCAGAGTAACAATGGTTGGTCACCAATCGCACCGGGAAGATCCTTGGCGCGGCCGAATTCTCGAAATTCCGGGTCCTCTCCCTGATGTCGTCCAGTTACCATCCCCGCTCAACCCGAATCGCTACACATGGCGATCAAAGCCTCTCTTTTTGGCTTCCCATTCTCCCAACAAATTGCAGTAGTTTACCCTGAAATGGTCGCCAAAGACGCCATTGGAACAAAATGAGTACGCTTCTCCATGGAGTGGTGATTGTGACGTGCTACGCGCCAGTGGATGGAGAGAGTTGCGGTGTGAAAGATGAGTTTTGGGAAAAACTGATAGATGTGTTGAATGAATGTGACTCTGGTGAGAGAATAATTGTACTAGGTGAGATGAATGGGTGAGTTGGCGTGAGGCTGGATGCATCTGAGAGAGATGTTGGGCCATTGGTGATCCTCGAGTGAATGATGATGGTGAAAACGTGGTGAGTGTGTGCCTGGATAAAGGATTGTTTGTGTCGAATACATGGTTTAAACATAAGAGAATACATATGTAATCTTTGCAAATGGGTAATTGCAAAACAATGATTGATTTCGTTGTGGATGGTGAGAGACTGAGGGAGTTAGTGTGAGACACGATAGTGATGAGGGGTGCTGAATGGGAACAGACCACTATTTGGTGCTCTCCAAAGTGAATCTGGGCAGAAAGTGGATGCCAATAAAGAATATTGCGCATAAACAGTTGAGAGTAAGAGTGGAGAGGTTGCTTGACAGCGAGCTTAGAATTCAGTATGCTTTCATGCTTGAGGATGCTATATCCTTGCAGCAGAGAGAATGGGACGAGAATATAGGAAACGAGAAGGTGAATGGTGCGTGGGATTGTTTAAAGGGAGTGATTGTGGGATATGCTGAAGGTGTATGTGGAAAAGGAGTGGTAGAGTGAATGAAAGGTAATGCTTGGTGGAATGATGAAGTGAAATGTGCAGTCAGGGAAAAGAAATAGGCTTACAAGAGTATGATTGCAGCGAAATCTGAGGAAGAGCGTGCTAAGGCATGTGAGATTTAATGGTAGTGAGAAAATGGGTATGTCAGGATAGACATAAGAGTAGACTAAACGTTGTGTTGTTGAGTAGACTAAACGTTGAGTGTTTGTAGGATGGATAGAGTCTGGAATGAATGGGTAATAAATGAATGTGGGTTAGATGCTCCAGTAAAGGACATATATGAAAGGAGTGTGGTTCGTTGGTTTGGCCAGGTTGAGAGAATGAATGAGAGTCGAAAAACGAAACAGAGATATGAGAGCGAAATGAATGTTGCGAGAGGGAGAGGTAGGCCGAGAAAGTTGTGGTTCAATGTGGTTGAGGAAATTCTTAGGAGGAGGAATATTAGGAGTCTTAAAAACAGAGGGCGTGTATGAAACAGTGTATGGGGGTAAATGAGGCGTAAGAGGTTTGCAAGGATAGGTCAGCCTGGAGGAAATTATTAATGCCGAGTTAGGTGTGCAATTATGTATTAATTAGTGTAACATTTTGAATGTGCCTACCCCGGAAGGGAACGGCGTGATGGGGATGTATCTACTTTCTACTGGCATTTTGTACTGTTCCCCTCTTATAATTTGGTTTTTATCAGGCAATAAATGATTATTTTCAAGTTTCACACAAACAAAACTTCAAACGCTAATTTTGATTCCCCACTATGCACTATTTTGAAAACCAATCATTCGTGGCGAGTGTCACTGTGGGACGGTGACTGCATCACACCTTCGGCACAGCCATTTAAACTTGGACAGTCACAGACCAAATATTTTGACCTGGGAGGCCATAATAACCTTTCATTTTAATTACTTTCCTTAAGTCCCCTGAATACCTCGCAGGCTAAGATCATCAGCATAGTTCTAGCTTAAGTTTCTGAAGCTGTGGAGTGGGCAAGTTTGAGACATTGGTCACGGAACATTGTAAAATCTGTACTGTGATACGGGGGAGGATGCTTGTTTAGCTATCTTTATCCATCTTTTTACATGGAGGGAGGAATCTTCTCTCACATATATAAGATCGGTATGAGGGCGTCGAAACAACGATATCGAGGGCGTGTATGAAACAGTTTACGGGGGTAAATGAGGCAAAAGAAGCTGATGATGATACCTTGTATCGAAACCGGTCGCCTGATTAAATAATTGCGGAACGTGCACATTGCTCTTTCCTTTCTGATCATCATGAAGGAGTTCCATCATGTTTCGCCTGACACTATTTAATTTATTGAGGCAAAAGTGTTTTGCACGGATAGTTCAGGATGGAGGAAATTATTGAAGCATAGATAAGTGTACAGATATGTATTTATGAGTGAAACTCTATGACTCTGCTTACCCTGCAGGGAACGGCGTGATTGCTATGTATGACACCTTTCTCAATCTTAATTTCTCTCCCGAATTAATTCATCTCAGAATGTCATCACAATATCTTTAGCCGTTTTCGAGAAAAAATTTCAAACAAATACAGAATTTGCTGATTCAATAATGTAAGACAAGGTTGCTTTTATATTTACATAAGCGAGTTATTGTTATAGTCGTTACTGCAATGTTTTTTCGGCTGGTTAGTTCAGGGGTTTTTTCAAGGAGGAGAGGAGAGAGGGTCATGGCTGGTAGTGAAATGGGATATTCTGCGGGATCCCTTAAGAAAGTTGCTGATATGCCCGTGAAAAAGTGGCTGACGATGGAAGACAACTGTCGTTAGAAAAGTAGGCCATAATGAAAGAGTTGACCTTGTGGTCATTCTGAATAGCCTATGTCTATTATGTTATGCGATTAAACAGATAGTAACTTATTAAAGACTAGAGTATGTGGTGTTAGATTAATTTTTCTGTTATATTTTCTATATGAAAATATTTTATTCATAATTCGCAGGATTATAATTAAGACAAAAATTTGTGACTTCCACAATTTATCGACCGGTTTCTGCTTTTACGATCAGGTCAAACCAGCCGAAACCAGTCGCTAGCGTTCAATTAATTGTGGAAGTAACAAATTTTTATCTTGTTAATAATGAATATGAATAGAGCTTCAAGTTTCCATTTTATTTTTTTAATTTACAGGATTTTGAATTTTCAAGCAGTTTCTGGTGGACAAAATGGAGTTTTAAATGGCCCTCTTATTGGTCAGTACAGCAATCATTACGTTTCTCCATTTGAGTCAATTTTAGTTTGATCAAATTTTGATTTTTAATGATGCGCATTCATGATTATTCTTCATATGAACGGTCCAGATGTTTTAACTTTTCATGAGTTGTTATGCACTATTTGCTCAGAGCTAGAGGCCAATACTTGTTTGTAACCCTAATTTCCCAATAGAGCGAGATAACGCGCTAATTTCGCGATTTACAAATGTTTCCTTCTATGACTTACTAGAAATAAGCATGAACTTCTTTAATATACACCTTCCTTTCATAAATGATTTATTCATTTAAATTAATAACCATCCGCATTTCCTCTAAAAACTAGAGATAAATTGAGTAAATTCCATAGCACTAAGTAACCAAAGTATGTTTGATGAGTTACTTACGTTAAATTTCAAACAATTGGTTGATAATATTGCTTAAATTGCGCTCATTCAATCATTCCGTCTTGCTGTCCATGGGAAAATAAGTAATCCTTGTTGTTAATCCTGTTGTCAGGCTAGAGTTTAATGACGCAGGCCCATTCCATACATGTCAATAGTTGCAAAGAAAACAAAGATGTTGCTGCGTAATGTATTGAAGAATACTTTGAAGGTTGTTGAGCGTTACATGTATTCTTCGTGCCGCCGTGTTATGTGCTAATTTATGCATCCCTCGCATTTTTCATGCCGTCTGATTTCCACCAGTGGTGTCCTCTGAAACCATTTTATTTCCGTGTTTCATCTTCCATTCCCCTCGCCTCAAATCGAAAGCTCAACTTCCTCCCAACGTCCACACATCACTCATTCCTTCCTCTTCCCTCTGCCCCCCCCCCCACCCTCCCTCGTTGCAAATTCCGGTACCCCTTGTTCTCTTTTTCATCTCATTTCTTCTCTTCCTCACCAACCTTTTTCTCTCTCTCTTAGTTCTGCTTCTCATTCTCCTCCCTTTTATTTCTATCTTCCAATTTCTCATCGACTTTCTAGCCTTACTGAACTTCATGTCTCCTTCTCGTTATACATTCATATCCGCATCCCCTCTGCCTCACCAATCTTTTCCTCTTTTTCTTCACGTTTCCATTTTTCGTCGGTAGGTTGGTTATTCGAATTTACTAATTACGTCGTTTGTCCCTTTTGGGAAAGGAAGGTGGTGGGAAATACTGGGTGTGTCTGCATAATTTGCTGGTTTGGAGGGTCAATGAGGTAAAAGATGTTAAGGGTTTTGTTATATTTATTTTTTCTCCATATTCAACAAATTTGGAAAATTTTGTTTACTCTGTTTTAAAAATAATATCCAACGAGTTGCTTCGATTTCTTAGTCTAAATATTATGCCGGGGTTATCAAGTTAAGGAAATAATTCAAATCAGAAAATTATGCTCCCGCACCCTGTAGAATATATGTTGAAGAAATTGCCAACATTGTTTTGATTTGTTTATTAATTAAAGAAGACTAAACTAGAGACAAGTGTGCAAGACTAAAGCAGTAGTTTTTGATAAGGAATATGGGGAGAATAACTGTATGAAGACGGCGAATGGTGAAGTAATTAAACAGGTGGATGATTTTATGTACTTAGATAAGCTGTATGCGAAAGATGGAAGAATACATGAGGAGATAAAGACACGTGCGGATGCTGGAAGGAAAGTGGTAGGTAGCATGTGGAGCATATCAAGGAATGAGTGCTTGTCTAAGGAAGCGACAATTGCCGTGAACAAACGTGTACTTCTTCCCTCTTTGCTATATGGTATTTCAGGATAAACATAAGAGTAGACTAAACGCCGTGGGTATGAGTTATCTGAGGCGTATTTGCGGCAAAAGTAGGATGGATAGGGTCAGGAATGAAAGGGTCATGAATGAAAGTGGGTTATATGCTCCAGTAATGGACATGTATGAAAGGAGTGTGGTTCGTTGGTTTGGCCATGTTGAGAGAATGGATGAGAATCAAATAACGAAACAGATCTATGAGAGTAGAATGAATAGTCTGAGAGGGAGAGGTAGGCCGAGAAAGTTGTGGTTCAATGATGTTGAGGAAATTCTTAGGAGGAGGAATATTAGGAGTCTTAAAAACAGGAGGGCGTGTATGAAACAGTGTTTGGGGGTAAATGAGGCAAAAGAGGTTTGCAAGGATAGGTCAGTATGGAGGAAATTATTGAAGCAGAGTTAGGTGTACAATAATGTATTAAGGAGTGAATCATATTGACTGTGCCTACCCCGGAAGGGAACTGCGTGATGGGTATGTATATACCTTCGGCACAGCCATTTAACCTTGTACAGTCACAGACCATACATTTTTACCTGGGAGGCCATAATAACCTTTTATTTCAATTACTTTCCTTAAGTCCCCTGAATACCTCGCAGGCTACGATCATCAGGATAGTTCTAGCCTAAGTTTCTGAAGCTGTGGATTGGACAAGTTTGATACACTGGTCGCGGAATATTCTAAAATCTGTACTATGATACGGGGGAGGATGCTTGTTTAGCTATTTTTAACCATATTTTTACATGGAAGGAGGAATCTTCTCTCACATCATGCACCCATCTTCCTCCTACATTCTTTTACAAGAAATATCGAAATCACCTCAGCCTAACATTTTTAGTGTAATGAATTCAGCCCCTTTTCTGCAGCATAATAATTTCCACGTCCTTAGTTTGACCAAGGGAGGAATGGACATGAAAGGCAAAGAGTCCCTTTGATCTACAATTTTCTGCTCAAAATTCCACCATGACAATTGACATCACTTGGGCGAGTTATTGAAAGTCTAGTTTCCTCTCCCTCTCCATATACAGTCAAGGAGCAGTTGTTTTCACTCTATCCCTACTTGTTCTCCTTTTTAATTCAACTTCAGAGAGTAGTTATAATATTTATTCATAATTATATGGAACGCCACATGTCGTAAAGACAAGGACAAACACCTGGGTAGGTAGTTCAAATAAAATGTGCAAAACTTACAGAAATGAAATAAAATTCAACTCGCAAGGAAATTCTTCAGAATTGTTACGTCCAGTCTATAAATACACATAATAAATCTCTGTAACAAATTCAAAACAATTTCTCATTAAAATTACATTCAAAAATCTCCTCCACAATACAGGTTGGGTTGGAAGTCAGTCAAGAGGATATTTCGTTCTTTAATCTATTATCACGGACCACTCTGGCTTTTTCTGGTAACTTATTAAAAAGTCTAATACCTAGAATTCCAAATTTAGCTAGCATCATCGTCAGACTGCATTGATGAACATCAAGTTTACCATTTGTCCTAATACTATGAGCGTGGACTCATGGTCTTCAGGGGGGAAGTAATTATTTGCTCCGTGGCTTATATTAGTTTAGTAAAAACATACAAAACTATATACTGTGAGAATTTTCAATTGAACGGAAAGTGGTTTTCTGTGTTGCCTAGATGAGGAGTCAGTCATAATACATATTGCCTTTTATTGAATCATTATTACCTGTTTTACCTCAGATGCATGTCCCCAAAATAAAAGGCCATAGGTAAGATGACTGCAGTGATCTTACCTACGAAATATATATTTAGCTCTCTTTCACCTTTCTCACTTACTCAGCAGGAATCATCATTTTAGCTTCCTTAAGAAGTATACACATTGGGATAGTATCCTTTTAACCTCTGAAATGTGAAAGTCCCACTTCAATTTTGAATGTAGTTTAATTCCTCGGAAGCTTACACAGTTCTGATCTTGCTCTAGCTCCGTGAGACTCCATTTCAATTTTGGGTTTTGTTAATATTTTATGAAAGCTAGTTAGCATCAAGCCATCCATACCTTTGCTTATTCTTTAATGAATTAAAAAAAAAAAAATTTCCTCATTTTAATCTTTGGTTCTTTGGACAAAAATTACAAAGAGACAAGATTCTTATTAATGCAGCGATGTCGGCGAGTGAAATGGGAGTGGCTACATTTTATTTTAAAACTTTCATCATTTAAATGGAGGTTACAAGGACGCCACCCATAGGAAATAAAGAGAGTAATTCGCAATTCAAATGTGTTGTAGTAATATCTTAGTTTGAAGTTCCACGGCGGCTATGGCCATTCGGCACCTGTGGTCATCAATTTGCAGACAGGGACAGGAGAACTTGAATGAATAATAGGATCCTCCCCTTACGGATTCGTGGTGCCGCCGCAATGCTTTGATATTTTATATTCGCTTAAAAAATTTAATTCTTAAGATGAGGTTTTGAAACAATCTACACCTCACCTACACCTCAGATGCATGTCCCTAAAATAAAAGCAACCTCAGCAGGAATCATCATTTTAGCTTCCTTAGAAATAGAAAAAGAAAACAATATTATTTTCCTGGGACAAAGTCCCTTAGGACATTGATATTGTTTACATGCCTTCATGAGGAGTGGAATACAAAGACAAAATGCATAGCTTTACAAAAAAAAGGAAAACAAACAAACAACTTTCAAGTCAGAAGAGAGATATACAATGAGCGAGGTAAATGAAAATGAAAAAACAGTCTCGATATCAATAATCGAAATAGTATGTTAAAACAAAAATGTACAATCTGTATAAAGAAAAAATAAAATGCTAACAAACGAATATTTTGTAAGACAGAAAAACAGCAAATGATTATAGTGAACAAGTTACATGTAACAATATCATCTCATATCATTTTGTCGTCTCATATTGAGGCGAGAGAACATTTGGGAGACAAAAAGTCAGCCATACTCCTTTTAAATTGTGAGAAATTTCTAGAAAACATAATACTATCAAGCAACGAGTTCCATAATTTACAGGATGAGACGTGGGAAGTATTTTCATATTTTGTTGTGCGGTATTTGGGGATGTAAAATGTTTTTTTATACGGGTCGATCTCTTGTTAGTTTGGGCATTAAAAATCAAGTTATCATATAAATAAGAAGGGGTTTTCGAGTTCAGTACTTTGAATAACATTAAGGCCTTTTGGATTGTTCTTCTCTGATATAATTTTAACCAACCCAGCTTAGCGTAATAGGGAGATACATGCTCGTTGAAACGAATATTAAAAATGAATCGCATACATGAATTTTGCAGTCATTGTAATTTAACGCTTAATTCATTAGTCATATCGGAGTATATTTTTGAACAATAATCAAAATTAGGATATATTAACTCTCAACCAATCTCTGGCGCAGTGTTGTTGGGATTAAGTGCCTGAAATACTTCATTTTGTAGAGAGTTTTGTGAACTTTATTTGAGGTGACAGTAACTAGATTGCGCCAGGCTAAGGTAGTGCTTAAGATGTATACACATTGGGATAGCATCCTGTTAACCTCTGAAATGTGTAAGTCCCACTTCGGGATGTCGGCTAGTGAAATGGGAGTGGCTACATTTTATTTTAAAACTGTCAGCATTTAAATGGAGGTTGCAAGGACGTCAACCATAGGCAATGAAGAGAGTAATTCGTAATTCAAATGTTTTGTAGTAATATTTTAGTTTGAAGTTCCACGGCGGCTATGGTCATTCGGCACCTGTGGTCATCAATTTGCAGAGAGGGGCAGGAGCACTTGAATGTATAATAGTATCCTCCCCTTACGGATTCGTGGTGCCGCCGCGGTGCTTTTAGTTTTGAGATTTGCTTAAAAAATTTAATTCTTAAGATGAGGTTTTGAAACAATCAGTAGTGTATTATTTCGTAAGAGACTGTAAACTGGTAAAAGGAAACTCCGCAAATTGTTATTTCTTTCATATGATAAAGTATTTTACAAAAAGTTTACACTAACATCAGTGGCGTAGCTAGTGCGTGTGCCGCCCGGGGCGGTCCTTGAGTTTGGCGCCCCGGGCCAGTGGCGTAGCCAGGTTTTGGGTCTAGGATGGGGGGCAGAAAAGTTTCAGGGGGCGCCGACACATAAATTAACGAGTTTGTTAAACTTTACAAATTTTGGTGATGCAATAGGCGGATGGGTTTGTACAAAATATAAAAATTTACAACGAATAATACAGATTTATTTTTTTAGCTCTCGATACAATGATGTAGTCCGTATAGCTAATTCTCACAGGTCATTGCAGCTCTGAGAATAGCCTGGACGTTCAACGTTCAACTGGAACACCGTTTATAACATAACGTTCACTCCACGAAAATTGGTCTCCTTAGGAAATGCCGATTTTTGAGTCAATTATTAGATAGTTAAGCGTCATTTGTTTAATCTCGCCAACAATGATCTGCAATGCCTCCATAGCCAAGGCTTGAATGATGTTATTTTGTATAGACGGGCTTAAGTAAGTTTCATTGTGTTTTGAGCTCTAAAATGGTCAGCCATTATCGTATCGTATTTCGCAAAAACTCTCACAAGTTCTAAAAAATTTCCCTCGTTATTCTCGACGTTTTGTCGATAACCAAATAGCCGATGGCCACGTAAAGGTAGACCTTGTTTCCAGAGATACATAATAAAATCAATAAATCGTTTCAGTATTTCTCTGTTTTTAAAAATCATTTCATTTTGGTCTTGATTTATTTATACCTCGATTTTACAATGTTTTTTGAAACTGTACCTTGTAATTAAAAACACGTTTTCTAATTGGCGATGGCCTTAGGTTTCTTCATGCCATTTTATTTTCTCTATCCCTTTCTTAAAATTCGGACAATGTAATTCGAGACCAATGTAATTTTGCCTGACTTGTTTATCTTCAAACAGCCAACATGAGAAACATAATATGATATTACCCCTGGTCGAATATAACCAACCATTGAGTACTTCACCTGATGGAAGTTTCTTTTTATACCATTCCTTGTTGAATCACCTATCACTGTCATTGTAGTCAAAAGAATCGAAAGTGTCACTAAGCCCAGGTTGACACGGACCTATTTCTAACGAAGTTCGAACTTTAGACGGGCCAATCGAAATGTGACGAAACAGAAATGGGTAATCAACATTGATATTTTCAATCGAATTCTTACTGTCAGACAAGAGTCCACTTTCATATCCGTCTGGTACATTTTTTCTCTTCTCTTCGGATAGCCCAAGGTTTTCGCAAACGCCTGCCAAAGTCCTTCCCTACACTGGAGTTGCAGTCATTATCGCCGAGTGCGATTGTAGAGCTATTGCTGCAAAGGCCTAACTTTAAGTATTCATGGGTCTGACGCTAACGCCATTGGCGAAACTGCATGCTCTGAGTGAGTCGTGTCATTCCAATAGTACTGGAAATGACCCAGTAATAATAATAATAATTGGGAATTTGTTGAGTTTAAAGCTATACAATTTGTAGAATTGTTTGTGTACTTAGACTCTGAACAGACCGTCCGTAGCGATGCGGCCTCAAGAAGTGTATTTATATTTCAACAAAAACTATCATGTATGTACATTGTACAGTGGCGGAAGAAATTAACGCAAAATTTTTCGCGCGCCAGAATGCGGCATTCTTGGGAACTTCTAGGAGCATCACACCCTTCGAAAGACTGGCAACAATGAGGAAGACATCGTCTACCGCAAATATTTGAAATCCACAATGGAACTCACATTTGCCGGAGCATAGAACTTACTCATCAATCGCCTCTTTTTCGAGCATTCTTCTTATCTTATTCGTGCATTCCGTCGCGGTGCATCTCTGTGTGTAGGTATTTAAGCATGTTTCTTACGTCGAATAATATCACTGTTACTGACAGACTGTTTATAACAAATATTTATTATCCAACTCAACTCGGAATATATGCTGAAATCTTCATCTGCTACCACCAAGGGATATTTATTATGGTCGAAATTTTGACGATATTCTTGAATGACTCGTCCTGTATCTCTTTTACCGAAATAATATAAATAAAATATTTATTCGCACCAAGGGTATATACAGATATAAGATCACATTCAAATATATATAGTCTACGCGATGTAATTTATCACGATTTACAATTTGTAGATTGATGACGTTTCGATCTCAAAATATATATAATAATGAATTGTTCATGACCCAAATTATATCCGTCCTTAGTTTGTCAGATGGGGTAAATCTATGAAAATATACGTAAATATATGATTTCATGAATTAAAAATTATTGTGCTCGCATGGATACCGAATAATCTAGATATATTTTTCCAAAGTTTCTTTCATCTTATCACTAGAATTTTGCTGTTCACTGCGAAACTTTAACTACTAAATACAGAACATACGTATAAACGTTCAGAAAAATTTAACCCAAATGCAGTGTAGTTATAATAGATAAACAACTCGTTTACGTCTGACTACATAATATGTTCTTATATGCATTAGCTTTAAATTCGCTGCATATATAAAATTAACAAAGAAGCTTTTTAAAGACTTCAGTTTGAAGAAATATGTCATGAATGAAATAAATTAATAGGTAACGGTTAATTTTGCAGATTTCAGACGTATTTGGCCAGCAAAAGAGTGGTCCGTGTTCGATTTTCAATGAACGCAATGACTTTTGATTTGAATTGTCACATATTGGTAATATGAATTATTGTAATACGTAGTTTCAATGACTGCATAATGTTATGGAATTTTATAAATACATATGGGCAAATTTTCTATCTGAAAATCATTTTAATTGACCATAAATTGTATTCAAAACACTAAAATGACTCGACCAGGGGTGGGATTACGGTTCTTTCCTTCAGGTGGTCGTTATCGCCATTCATAAAGTAAGCCGCAATGGTAGGGCAATGCTCAAATTCCTGGGAGCGCATTACACTGCTATGAAGCGCCTAATCTTTCTTGATGACGATCACGATTTCCAAATCATGAGCGCAATTGAACAATAGCAATATGGAGAAACATGATGGCGATTCAGGTTTGCAACCCAGTAACAACTACCGAGCTTATTTATTTGAAAGCGAAATTGAGATGGAGTTTCGTATCCTTTCGGTGCATTTATTTGCGTCCGTATGATTTACTGTGAACTGAGTCACTTTTACAATGCGTGGTGATATTGTCTGAGAACATTTAATGGAACGATAAGGAAAGGAAAAAGCATACTACTCTCTCTGGCAAACAAACAGAAAGCAGTGCCTAGTTCTCGGATTTCACCTCATCAGTCCATACCATTTCAATTAAACGCCATTAGTTCCCATCGCGCAAGGGAATTGAAGTCAGCTGACAGTCTTTGTTAAAGCAACGAGTAAACTTGTGAGAATCCCAAAAGGTTTCCCCATGTCGAAACAATGCATCGCCAATTCTGATCTCGTCAAAACTTTGAATGTATGGAGGTGTCATGATATTGATTTGGGACGTAGTATGCCTTTGATAAGAGATTATTTTCCCATTATACGATATCTTTTCTGCAAAAGATGATGTTTCGGACACCAGTCGTTTAACTCACAGGAAAGAAGTGGTATTTGACTTCTTACAGCCCCTCAAAAGAATTCGACGGGTGCCTCCGAACTTTTCGAAGCGTGATGAGCCTTTTCTCTCTGGCGCAGCAAAGACCTCTGCGTCTTTCACAACAAAAATCTACCCCGAACACTACCACTGGGTCCCTCGCAAGGGTTTACTGGTGGCTACTTCATTGAGACGAACGTTGATACACGGATAAGCAGAGCAATCAGAGCAAGCAGAGATTTTCTCAAAGTTTTAGCGGCCTCTCCCTAAATTCTTGGAAAATAAAAGATCTTATTAGCCTTTAAGTATGCCTCACATTTCTCCCAGGTTTAGTAATCGGGTAGTAGCTTTGTTAAAGGCAAACATGTCTGTCGAAAAAATACCCGAATAGATAGAGATGTAGCAATCCCTCCTCTATCGGAATGCTAAGTAACAGCCGTCACGGTTGTAAGATAGAATCTGTGATTGGTATATTTCGACAAGCTACCTAAATGGTTTTCAGCCATGATGTGCTCGGACGGTGATGCAATTAATTCAGTCTGCTTACACAGATCTTATATAAGCGCTGCCTGTACTTGCGAGCCGGACACTTGGCTACAACTTACCGACGACTATTGCCTTGTCCGATAGTTAGTCCTGGAGTAAGAGACTCCTGATACCAAAACGCCTCGATCGGGTGCGAGTGACGCCATTTTGTGGATTTTTGACAGAACTTTTCCTTACCGAAGGGTATGATGCGTCCTCTTAAGAGGTAAATCAAGTTTCTATTCTCGATCGGCGGTGTTAGTTCTCTGGCTGCCCTTATTTTACATACATACCCATTACGCCATTCCCTTTCGGGGTAGGCACGGTCAATATGTTTCACTCCTTAATACATTATTGTACACCTAACTCTGCTTCAATAATTTCCTCCATACTGACCTATCCTTGCAAACCTCTTTTGCCTCATTTATCCCCATACACTGTTTCATACACGTCCTCCTGTTTTTAAAATTCCTAATATTCCTCCTCCTAAGAATTTCCCCAGCCACATTCAACCACAACTTTCTCGGCCTACCTCTCCCTCTCACACCATTCATTCTAATCTCATAAATCTGTTTCGTTATTCGACTCTCATCCATTCTCTCAACATGGCCAAACCAACGAACCACACTCCTTTCATACACGTCCATTACTGGAGCATTTAACCCACATTCATTCATGACCCACTCATTCCTGACCCTATCCATCCTACTTTTGCCGAAAATACTGCTCAGATAACTCATACCCACGGCGTTTAGTCTAATCTTATGACTATCCTGGCATACCCATGTTTCACTACCATATAGCAAAGTGGGGAGAAGTACACTTTTGTACACGGAAATTTTCGCTTCCATAGACAAGCACTCATTCCTTGATATGCTCCACATGCTACCTACCACTTTCCTTCCAGCATTCGCACGTCTCTTTATCTCCTCATCTATTCTTCCATCTTTCGCATACATCTTACCTAAGTACACAAAACCATCCATCTGTTCAATATTACTTCACCTTTCACCCTCATCATACAGTTATTCTCCCCATTCTCCTTATCAAAAACTACCTACTACTTTAGTCTTGCACGCATTTCCCTTCAGTTCCATTCTCTCCGTTGATTCACAAAACTTATCTAGGAGCTTCTGTAATCCCTGTTGACTGCCTGGGATCAAAACAGCATCATTCGCATATAGAAGAACTCGCACGTTAACATTCCCTGTCAAAACAACGTCGTTTTCACTACATGCGCCTCTAACACATTTATCCATAAATACGTTAAACAGCCATGAAGACATTACGCATCCTTGCTTTACACCCCAATTTATTACAAACCAATCACTCATAGCCCCGTTAACTCTTACACTTGTTACACTTGCCTTACAATTGTCATGCATCAACATCATACATTCAATAACTGCCCATTCACTCCATAGTCTCTCAAAACCTTCCACAACTTCTTTCTATTTACTCTGTCATATGCCTTCTCTAAATCGACAAACGCACAGTACACTTTCTTTCGGACACTCATACATTTTTCTATCACTTGCTCAAGTGCAAAAAGCTGGTCACTACATCCTCTCCAAGGCACACACTGCACACCCCAGATTCTGCCGGAAGTAATATTCCTCACTCTTTCGTTTAATATTTTACTGAACACTTTTTACGGGATACTCATTAAACTAATGGCCCCATAATTATTACATTCGGTCTCTCCTCCCTTCCCTTTGTACAACGGAACGATTATGGCATTCTTCCAGTCCGCTGGACTTTTACGCTGGATTTTAGCGGTTACGTAATCCATGCGAGTTTGATTCCCGTTACTTTGGAATCTCCCAATGTTCAGGACTATTCTTACTCCCATCTGTCGCTCTTCCCCCAATAAGGCTTCTGGAATATCGTCTGGAATGTCGTGAGGTCCTCATACAAATGCTGCGTCGCGGCAAAACATTCTCCAGCATTACCGATTATTCCTTGTCTGATCACGCGTAGTGCGTAATCCTCTGACAGGCGGCATATTTCCCGGTACTCTCTCAGCTCCTGAAGGTACCTCATGGGTCCGGGTTCGGTCTTCCATCGAATATTGGGATCTCCATCTGCACAGCACCTGCCGCTGGTGGTGCAGCAGTTACCCGGGCGCAATACGCCTTGTGATGTAACGTATAACGCCCTCGTCGAGATCGGCCCCTCCCCTTACGGATTGTTGATTTAGTCTCGATGCTGTCTGCTTGATCTGTTCCTCGTTTTCTTCCATCTTCTCCTCCATTTTATTTACACCGCTTTTCAGACTACTGTGGCTGGAACCTAGCTCCCCTAATTTATCGCACGTCTCGCCTAATTTTATCACCTACCTCATCGACTACCTCTCCTACCTGGTCGCGTATTTCTTCGATCTTCTTCTCTTCTTCGGCGAGCTTCCCACCATACTCTCGTTGCAAACCTTCCTGTATTTTCTTCTGTCTCTCCGTTAACTCTACATACCTTCTCTTTTGTTCTTCCTTTAAATTATGTAATCTCAACCCTATCTTCCCGTCACTTTCTTCCTGCCCCTTTTTCATACCTAGCCTTTCATTTAACAATTCATTTATTATCGCCTGCACAACATCCTCCACAGGTATTTACGTCTGCATTTGAAACTCATATGTTTCTATACCCAAGTCTTACTTTTCCAACAGCAATTTCAATTGTTCATGCAATTCGAATTTCGCACCCTGTATTGTTGATTCTCGGTCCCTCAATATGTTTTGTTAATCTGACTTTTTCAGTTCGTAAAATATTTTAATTACGCCCGCCACTTTGAAACTTCCTGTCTCAGGTCTCATGTGGTCTCCATTTGCTACGAGTAGTCGTACCCGCGTTGGGCTCCAAAATGTAACACTTTCTTTATATATTTTCAAAAATAATCACAAATAAATTCCCGCTTCTGTCGTTTCACTTCACAAGTATAACAAAACATTCACGCCTCACTCCCGTGCGTCCATTCGTCTCCCTCTCGCCGAGTCCCTCTCCCGTTTTCCCCGGTGACCGCTTCAACAAACAAACACGACGGCCATCCGCGACCTATTGTATTATGTATTATTGTATATTACAATATAATTATATTTCTTTTTTGTGCCCTTTTTTATTTATATAAAGTTATTTTCCTGGAGATTTTAGGTCATTAATTCATGTTTAATCTGTTCCCCTTTTGCCTACGTTTCGCATATGTAGGTATTATGCTTCATCAGGACTTTTATGTATGTTGTAGATCTCCTGTTGAAGTCTTCCATAGTTGAGTATTCTGGAATGACTGTTCTCTTTCTTGATATTTGGGTCTTCTGCTGTATGGTCGATGGTTTCAGTGTTGATGAAGTTCTTTAAATAGTCGAGTTCTGGTTATATATACTGGTTTCTCCACGTTTAAATATATAGATAGAATCATAACGTGAACTACGACCATATTGTTTATTTATTGTTCGTCTAAAATGAGGAGTTATACCTTTTCGTTAACTCTACCTTTCATTTGGCCAAATGAGTGCTGAATGGTATGATTTCAACTATCACTTTTTGCTAGCCATAAAAGTGACAATGAGGGATCCAACATAAGCTTTGATAATTATTTTATTGTACACAAAAACCTTGAAAAATTTTGTGGTACAAAATTAGGTCAGAATATATTGCGGAGAAATATGAGACGCATTTCTGCATGGCTTTCGAATATTTAGAAAAAAAATTACATCAAATGTAATTTTACTGTGAGCCATATTTTTGTAATTAACAACTTGGAAACAATTCATCCATTCTTCAGGCGAAAAGTCATTGTACATAGACCAAAATGCACTTTTTTATTCACATTTTGTCCATAACATCCCAGCTGATATGCAGTAGAATACGTTTTTCCTGAATTACTGAATTGATTGACAATGCCTTTCGCCACAGTTACAAGAAATAGGATTTAATTTAATAGGGGAAGCCCCTACTGAAAGCCACCACTCCATAGGAGGCAATTTAAGTAAATGGCTGCACCTACTAACCATGTAAAAAAACATACACTAGAACACACAAGGATAAACAAGTCTTTGGATTTGCATAAAGTAGGGAAACATGAAGGGAACTCAAAATGGCACCAAACTGTCACAAGTTCTTCGTGCACTTCCGAGTTTCAACCGTTGCTCCCCATAACGCTCCGTTGCTAATGGAGGGCATTCCTGGTTTTGCTGAGCTCAGTAGTTCTCTGTGAAAAAAAAGAAAACCTATATTATTATAACACCTAAAGAGGAACAATGAAAAATCAAAACACTGGTCCAAGAATATTTTAATGACATAATCATCGTATAACAACTGTGTTCTTCATATATGACGGAACGTTATGAATTTCCATGGGGTTTGGTACCACTTAAAACCTAAATTTTTAATTAAAACTTCGCAGCCATCTCTAGGATGGTATTACAAAATCATACGGCTTATGTCACAAGAAAAACCTAATCAAAACATGACATACCTTCGCAGAATTCATGGTAATTGAGTAGTAATAAGTACAGAATTTGGAAACCAGGTAAATATCCTTAATGAAGAATGGTGGGGTGAAGAGAGGGAAGGAGAGAGAACTTAGATCTGCAATGATGCTGTAGTTCAGAAATTGGCAGATGATTCATAAATTTACTAAACTAACACTTACATGATATGTTCTGCAAATTTATTCAAGGTATCATTAAAAAAGAATACTGTTAGAATAACTGTAGTCACACAGTTTCCACTTCCACACAGATTTTATCATTCAATCATTATTTTAGTCAGCTATAAAAGCAACAAAATTTAAGTGAGCATGACTAGAGTTTTGTTATGAAAATATTTCTGCAGTTATGAATGAGCTAACTTCAGAGACCAGAACATAAAGGCTGAAATAGCAACAGCGTGAGACAGAACATAAGGGCACGAAGGTTAAATTCAAGTCATTGCAGTAATGGAATTCAGGGAAGGTGATATTTGTAAATGTATTAGCATGCCCTTAAAGTTTCGCACACAATGTGTTGTGTTCACACTTATGTTCATGGCTGATTGAGATATCTGTCTGATTGATTTAATGCATTGAGAATGAACCATCTGATGTAAAAGGATTGATAACTAGCTAATACAAGGGGAAATACAAATAATTTTACACCAGCAAGAGAAATGGGACTCATTATAGATTATGTCCTCTAAAAATCAGGCCAAGAGATATGCGATGGATAAGAAGGATTAAAAAATTACATGCCATGGACTAATGGTTACAAAAATAACACCTCCTTTAGGACCTTAAGACATGAGCAGGGTAGTTGGATAACCTTCAATAAGCATTATTTCTAATGAATTATCTATTAGCAGATGCATTCTGTTTAGAGCACTGAAGAAATGCCACTCTACTTGGGTAGATTCTCTCGGAGGTCAATATAACTGAGTACCACATATTACACTGCCAAGATAACCAAGTGTTTGGCTATATTCCCTAACCTATACTACTACCAGTCTACAGTCACTTGGCACTGACAATCCAAATGAAAATGTATGCAGCTACTACTAAATATACTGCCCTTCTAAGCCCAAAGACAGTAGCTGGATCTTTGTAGGCTCTGAGATATTGAATCTTTTTTGCTTTCATTCGTTGCCAACTATTTAGTACACAAATATATTTTTTATTTACACCCACTATATTTTTTGGAAAAGAATTTAACATAGGAATCTTTTTTCTTCAAAATCTATAATTTCATTTAAATATTAGTAGTTAGTGTTATTTGGCTTACAACTCATAGTTACCATTTTCTGGCCAAGAAAAAAGACAATTAAGCGACAGATATGGTAAAACCAAAACATTGTATGTACCTTGAAAACATCTTCAGACATGGCATTTTTGCTTGTATTTTGTAATTCTCTTGGTAGAAAATACTGAAATCAACTCTAAACTCAAAATGTGAATTTTTGTTAGTTTATGTCTTTGAGCCTATGAGGGCAGAATAGCCATTGGTAGTAGTAATTTTGGGAGGCATTACTGATGCAGAGATTAATGAATACATGCAGAGTGCTGTCATGTATTCATTAATCTCAATTTGCTTACACAAGTTCAAGGGAAAATTATATTTTCTTTAATTCTTTTTTAAAGATCTTGACTTTAAGGAAAGAGGGCTTTAGTAACAAAGAAGCAAGAAGGAAAAAGTATTCACTCATGAAAAATAATAGGCTTAGGTATGTTATTTTTACCGGAACACAATGCTATTGCATCCTCTTGATACTCTTTCTCTGCTCTTGCAAACTTTCTGAACCCAGAAACTTTGCATGAAATCCCATACAACGCTTAATGGATGAATGGACAATTGTACTAGACTTCATTCTAAAATCATCCACTCACGCATGGAGTTCACAACTAAGCAAAAAAATCAGCATTCACTGAGAAATATGTACTGAGTAAACAATGTCTTTTTATCAGAATCACACAGACCAGGCAAAAAGGAAGACTTCAAAGACAAGTAGAGCAAGCTAGGTTATTTGAGTTATGTCCCATAAAATTTTGAGCAGACAAGAAAACACTTTAGAGAAAAAGACAGTATCCAGCAAATGGTCTTGCAAAATATATGTATAATTATTCTCTTACCAGTGTCACATTCATTCATAATCTATCTCAGTTTTTCCCAAAACTCATCTTTCTCACTGTCACACTCTCCATCCACTGGTTCACAGCACGCCACAGTCACGACTCTCCAAATACCTTCTTTCATGCAAACGAAGAGCAATCTAGGCCATAGTAACTCGCACTTCATTTCCAGTAACTTAGCTCTCCCATTAAGATTGAGTCCTACATCTTGACTGCAGTGTACACTATCGTCAACTCCTGACCGCAGTGACAAACCACCGCCACATATAGTAATATAATCCCGCCGCCCCTTTTACTCAGTTTCACGTACACACCAAACTTCCATTCATCTCACTTTCATTTCATTCAACAACTCATGCTCCTTTCTATATACTCCTCTCACATTCAGAGTACTGATAGTCCAGTTTGTATCACTTAGTCTGTATCTTGATGGCCCAACCTTATTCTGCTTCCGCCACCCATCATGGTTTCAGTCGTCTAAAGGCTCCTCTGTGACTCTTATGAGTAATTTGTAATAGAGTATGCAAGGTTATCAGCCTTTGCAGTACCCGTACCACATGCAGCTTTTCCTGCTAATGGTTATGGTGCTCTAGCGGTCAGTTTTGACACATTTTCGCATGTATGCCACAAGAGAAACCAAAGTATAGTATTACCCTAGGCATGCCTACACTATTTTGCTCAAGCTAGAATCCCTTCTGAAAGGACTACCTTGAGAGACAGCATACTATTGCCTTCAACCCACCACTAGGAGGTATATGCATTGTACTGACACACTTTAATTATATACAAGGTAATACAAGAACAAGGTTTGGTCAAAATTACTCAAAGCTGATAGATTCTCTTAAGCCAATGATTAATTCATACTAAGATGTTACACTCATGATGTTTAACAGAGAAAACAGAAGCTTACCTTCTGTATTTTAGGCCTCTAAGGTCACAGTTTGATATATCCATTCCCAGAAATTTCCAAACATTTCTTCTATCTCCACGGTGCTTTCCTCGAAGAGCCATTGAGGTAGTTCAATTTCAGGAGTCTCTGGGACAATATCATCCAATATTTTTTTACCGCTGTAAACCTTTCCCTTCAACTCTTCTCGTTGGTATACCATTACTGTCACTGTCCCCCAGGAGACTTTTTTTTCAGAGTTGCCTTTTCTACAGGGCTTGAATTCCTCCTCTTCTTCGCCTCTTTGCTTCTTTAGGCATCCACCTGTAGAATGAGAACACATTTGGTCACCAGTTATCTTGTAAAATTGAGAAAAAAATCTGATTGACATATTCAAAGACACTCAAGTAATAAGAACAATGCCTTTTAGGGGTGTGATTCTTTTGTTCTCATAAAGGGTATGAAAAGAAAGTAAATTTGACATCTGACATGGAGTGGTGATAGAGGGGATAGAATGATTTTGTAAAATATATAGGCAGAAATGTAGTGGATGGATGTTTAAATTGTAGTCACAGTATAATACCGTAACATACGCTCTTCCTTAGGCCATAAATATGGGTTAGGGAATAACGATTTGTAATTTAGAGAGAAACGTCCGATGGGAGACGTTGAGCGGACCCGGGAGATTAGTCCTATGAGAGCGGAGGCTGACGAAATTCGGGCAGGGAGAGGAGACAATCAGGGCGGAAGGATGAATGGATGAGGTCAGGTAGGCAAAATTTAGGTCCGTTTCTGAGCAAAAACTGAAAAAATCTACTATTCCGATACGAATGACTGTGCGTCTCACCAATTCTAATGCCCACGAACGGTGGTACATAAATTTTGAAGTTGGGGCGGAAATGGTTGGTCCTTTGAACGCTTCCTCTCCTAAGCTCGTAGTCCTTCAAATAAGCAATGAATATTATTGTATCAAGGCTTTTGAATATCATGTTTAGAGCTCTATAGACACCTTCAAACAGGATTCGAGAGTATTTTTCGAGTTAAATCTCTTAAAATTATTGACAACGCGACGTGAGAATAAATTTGAGGGAGAGCAAATAAATTATATTCCAAAATGATGATATGAAATAAAAACCGAAGTACATGGTGGGCACAAACTGAGGTTGTGTAGTACTTGAAGAAGGGATGGGGCAGGTTACAAGAAGCAGGACACTGCGCTAGTTTGAAGGACACGTATGGTTATATCAGATAATGCACCTCGATTTGCTTAGTTACTTACAGAATAGGTTTCCCATATTCACAGAAATGCAAGCGAAAATGAGTATTAACTTTTCCAACTTGATCACAGGAGACCACAAGAGAAAATTGAATCACAAGAGACTCACGACCACTTCAGTCAATCGAAGTCATAAAATGTACATTCCCATAGCAACGGCGGCCTCTTGGTCCGATGACCATTGTTGAGGTGCAACCATCAATGAGTATGGTTCTTCAGATGGGTCAGTGACTACTTGTAAATTCCTATATCATCATATGATCTCAAAACTGCGATGATATCAATCTATATGACGTATGACTATTTTTTTAATGTCTGCAGACACAAGTGTACTTATTAAACTATGGACCCAAATTCAGTCGGCAACAGAGTCCGCTGCTTTTTTTTCGTCAGAATGGTGAAACCTATTTTCATTCTGACGTCTATTTCGGTCGCATTTGAATGATTCCATATCATTACAAAAGAAATGTCCATTTTTTATTTTAAATGCCAAATTTTCATTTGAATTTTATTCGGACATTATCCAGCATGATACACAGAAGATTATCACGTTATTTTCTGAAGATATTCAATACAAACTTTGTTTTTTGGCGATTTATCCCTCTGATATTTATACCAATTAAATAGGAAAGAGTGTGCTACAGTCAAAGAAATGATATTCACTCCCAAAGTGGCCTATCCATTCACAACAGGCTTATTAGTTACGACAAGGAGCGTCCGCCGTCGAGTTGAGAAGCAGAGATTTCAGATTCTGTTGTAGTTCACGTGAAATTAATGAAAAATATACTCTTATTTTGATGTAGTGAATGAGCTTCAAGTATGTTTATGAGCTATCTCTATTCCATGTTAGTCAGATATCCTCTTTACGATAAAAACTCCATAACGTTTGAAAAAGAAAAGTAAATTCGCACGCCGTGTCGTCGTTTGAAATTCACATGGATCGGGAGTCAACGACTCGAGATGAAATTATCTTCTTACTCATAGGAAACTCCACTTTGCAATTATTTTTACAGTCATACTTTCATTGAGAAAGTCATGGGCATTCTTATTATTAGACCCTTTGAAATTAAGGGAATTATATAGGGGGCACGCGGTCACAACTTAAGAATGCTTCTGATATGCCTGTAAGAAAGTAACTGAAGATGATCGACAACTGTCGTTAGAAAATTAGGCCATAATGAAAGTGTTGACCTGGTGGTCATTCTGAATAGCCTATGTCTATTCTTTTATGTGATTAAACAGATAATAACTTATTAAAGACTAGAGTATGCGGTGTTAGATTGATTTTTCTGTTATATCTTCCATTCCCCTCGCCTCAAATCGAAAGCTCAACTTCCTCCCAACGTCCACACATCACTCATTCCTTCCTCTTCCCTCTGCCCCCCCCCCCACCCTCCCTCGTTGCAAATTCCGGTACCCCTTGTTCTCTTTTTCATCTCACTTCTTTTCTTCCTCACCAACATTTTCCCTCTCTCTCTAAGTTCTGCTTCTCATTCTCCTCCCTTTTATTTCTATCTTCCAATTCCTCAGCGACTCTCTAGCCTTACTGAACTTCATGTCTCCTTTTCGTTACATATTCATATCCGCATCCCCTCTGCCTCACCAATCTTTTTCTCTTTTTCTTCAAGTTTCCATTTGTCGTCAGTAGGGTGGTTATTTGAAGAGGCTAGCGATTAATTACTTCGTTTGTCCCTTTTGTGAAAGGAAGGTGGTGGGAAATACTGGGTGTCTGCATAATTTGCCGTTTGAAGGGTCAATGAGGCAAAAGATGTTATAGGTATTGTTGTAATTATTTTTCTCCATAATCAACAACATTGGAAAATTTTGTTTACTCTGTTTTATTAATTACATCCAACGAGTTCCTGCGATTTCTTAGTCTTAATATTATGCCGGGGATGACAAGATAAGGAAATAATTCAAATCAGAAAATTATACTCCCGCACCCTGTAGAATGTATGTTGAAGAAATTTCCAACATTGTTTGGGTCCTCCAGAAAGGACAGTTTTTTTTAGTCAGTGTGTCAGAATGTACAATTTTTCATAGGCTGATTTGTTTATTAATTAAAGAAGACTAAACTAAAGACACGTGTGCAAGACTAAAACAGTAGTTTTTGATAAGGATAATGGGGAGAATAACTGTATGAAGACGGCGAATGGTGAAGTAATTAAACAGGTGGATGATTTTATGTACTTAGATAAGCTGTATGCGAAAGATGGAAGAATACATGAGGAGATAAAGACACGTGCGGATGCTGGAAGGAAAGTGGTAGGTAGCATGTGGAGCATATCAAGGAATGAGTGCTTGTCTAAGGAAGCGACAATTGCCGTGAACAAACGTGTACTTCTTCCCTCTTTGCTATATGGTATTTCAGGATAAACATAAGAGTAGACTAAACGCCGTGGGTATGAGTTATCTGAGGCGTATTTGTGGCAAAAATAGGATGGATACGGTCAGGAATGAAAGGGTCATGAATGAATGTGGATTAAATGCTCCAGTAATGGACGGGTGTGATAGGAGTGTGGTTCTTTGGTTTGGCCATGTTGAGAGAATGAATGAGAGATCGAATAACGAAACAGATCTATGAGAGTAGAATGAATGGTGTGAGGGGGAGAGGTAGGCCGAGATAGTTGTGTTTGAATGATGTTGAGGAAATTCTTAGGAGGAGGAATATTAGGAATTTTTAAAACAGGGGGACGTGTATAAAACAGTGTATGGGGGTAAATGAGGCGAAAGAGGTTTGCAAGGATAGGACAGTATGGAGAAAATCATTGAAGCAGAGTTAGGTGTACAATTACGTATTAATGATTGATATATTTTGACTGCGCCTACCCCGGAAGAGAACTGCGTGATGGGTATGTATGTTCTTTCTACTGCCATTTTATACTGTTCCCCTCTTATAATTTGGTTTTTATCTGACAATAAATGGTTATTTTCGAGATTCACACAAACAAAACTTCAAGCGCTAATTTTGATTCCCCACTATGCACTATTTTGAAAAACCAATCATTCGTGGCGAGTGCCACTGTGGGATGGTGACTGCATCACACCTTCGGCACAGCCATTTAACCTTGGACAGTGACAGACCATACATTTTTACCTGGGAGGCCATAATAACCTTTCATTTTAATTACTTTCCTTAAGTCCCCTGAATACCTCGCAGGCCACGATCATCAGCATAGTTCTAGCTTAAGTTTCTGAAGCTGTGGATGGGACAAGTTTGATACACTGGTCGCGGAACATTCTAAAATCTGTACTGTGATACGGGGGAGGATGCTTTTTTAGCTATTTTTAACCATATTTTTACATGGAAGGAGGAATCTTCTCTCACATCATGCACCCATCTTCTTCCTACATTCTTTTACAAGAAACATCGAAATCACCTCAACCTAACATATTTTTAACCTACATATTTTTAGTGTAATGAATTCAGCCCCTTTTGTGCTGCATAAATATTTCCACATCCTTACTTTGACCAAGGGAGGAATGGACATGAAAGGCAAAGAGTCCCTTTGATCTACAATTCTCTTCTCAAAATTCCACCATGACATTTGACATCACTTGGGCGAGTTATTGAAAGTCTAATTTCCTCTCCGTCTCCATATACAGCCAAGGGGCAGTTGTTTTCACTCTATCCCTACTTGTTCTCCTTTTTAATTCGACTTAAGAGAGTAGTAATAAAATTGATTTATCATTAGGTAGCAACGCCACATGTCGTCAAGACAAGGACAAACACCTGGGTAGGTAGTTCAAATAAAATGTGCAAAACTTACAGAAATAAAATAAAATTCAATTCGCAAGGAAATTCTTCAGAATTGTTACGTCCAGTCTATAAATACACATAATAAATCTCTGTAACAAATTCAAAACAATTTCTCATTAAAATTACATTCAAAAATCTCCTCCACAATACAGGTTGGGTTGGAAGTCAGTCAAGAGGATATTTCGTTCTTTAATCTATTAGCACTAACCACTGTAGCTTTTTCTGGTAACTTATTAAAAAGTCTAATACCTAGAATTCCAAATTTAGCTAGCATCATCGTCAGAGTGCATTGATGCACATCAAGTTTACTATTTGTCATAGTACTATGAGCGTGGACTCATGGTCTTCAGGGGGGAAGTAATTATTTGCTCCGTGGCTTATATTAGTTTAGTAAAAACATACAAAACTATATACTGTGAGAATTTTCAATTGAACGGAAAGTGGTTTGCTGTGTTGCCTAGATGAGGAGTCAGTCATAATACATATTGCCTTTTATTGAATCATTAGTACCTGTTTTACCTCAGATGCATGTCCCCAAAATAAATGCCATAGGTAAGATGACTGCAGTGATCTTATCTATGAAATATATATTTCGCTCTCATTCACCTTTCTCACTTACTCAGCAGGAATCATCATTTTAGCTTCCTTAGAAATAGAAATAGAAAACAATTTTATTGTCCTGGGACAAAGTCCCTTGGGACATTGAATTAGTTTACAAGCCATCATGAGGAGTGGGATACAAAGACAAAATACATAGCTTTACAAAAAAAAGGAAAACAAACAAACAACTTTCAAGTCAGCAGAGAGATATACAATGAGCGAAGTAAATGAAAATGAAAAAACAGTCTCGATATCAATAATCGAAATAGTATGTTAAAACAAAAATGTACAATCTGTATAAAGAAAAAATGAAAAGCAAACAAACGAATATATTATAAGGCAGAAAAACAACAAATGATTATAGTGAACAAGTTACATCTAACAATATCATCTCATATCATTTTGTCTTCTCATATTGAGGCGAGAGAACATTTGGGAGACAAAAAGTCAGCCATACTCCTTTTAAATTGTGAGACATTCCTAGAAAACTTAATACTATCAGGCAACGAGTTCCATAATTTACAGGATGAGACGTGGGAAGTATTTTCATATTTTGTTGTGCGGTATTTGGGGATGTAAAATGTTTTTGTTATACGGGTCGATCTCTTGTTAGTTTGGGCATTAAAAATCAAGTTATCATATAAATAAGAAGGGGTTTTCGAGTTCAGTACTTTGAATAACATTAAGGCCCTTTGGATTGTTCTTCTCTGATATAATTTTAACCAAGCCAGCTTTGCGTAATAGGGAGATACATGATCGTTGAAACGAATATTAAAAATAAATCGCATACATGAATTTTGCAGTCTTTTTAATTTAACGCTTAATTCATTAGCCATATCGGAGTATATCATTGAACAATAATAACTTCACTTCAATAATCAAAATCAGTATATATTAACTCTCAACCAACCTCTGGCGCAGTGTTGTTGGGATTAGGTGCCTGAAATACTTCATTCTATGGAGAGTTTTGTGAACTTCATTTGAGGTGGCAGTAACTTGATTGCGCCAGCCTAAGGTAGTGCTTAAGATATATACACATTGGGATAGAATCCTGTCAACCTCTGAAATGTGAAAGTCCCACTTCAATTTTGAATGTAGTTTAATGCCTAGTAAGCTTACACAGTTCTGATCTTGCTCTATCTCCGTGAGACTCCATTTCAATTTTGGGTTTTGTTAATATTTTATGAAAGCTAGTTAGCATCAAGCCATCCATACCTTTGCTTATTCTTTAATGAATTGAGAAAAATAAATTGCCTCATTTTTATCTTTGGTTCTTTGGACAAAAGATTACAATGAGACAAGATTCTTATTAATGCAGCGATGTCGGCGAGTGAAATGGGAGTGGCTACATTTTATTTTAAAACTGTCAGCTTTTAAATGGAGGTTGCAAAGACGCCAACCATAGGAAATGAAGAGAGTAATTCGTAATTCAAATGTGTTTTAGTAATATTTTAGTTTGAAGTTCCACGGCGGCTATGGCCATTCGGCACCTGTGGTCATCAGTTTGCAGACAGGGGCAGGAGAACTTGAATGAATAATAGGATCCTCCCCTTACGGATTCGTGGTGCCGCCGGAATGCTTTGAGTTTTTAGATTTGCTTCAAAAATTTAATTCTTAAGATGAGGTTTTGAAACAATCAGTAGTGTATTATTTCGTAAGAGACTGTAAACTGGTAAAAGGAAACTCCGCAAATTGTTATTTCTTTCATATCATAAAGTACTTTACAAAAAGTTTACACTAACATCAGTGGCGTAGCGAGTGCGTGTGCCGCCCGGGGCGGTCCTTGAGTTTGCGCCCCGGGCCAGTGGCGTAGCCAGGCTTTGGGTCTAGGGTGGGGAGCAGGAAAGTTTCAGGGGGCGCCGACTCATAAATTAACGAGTTTGTTAAACTTTACAAATTTTGGTGATGCAATGGGCGGATGGGTTTGTACAAAATATAAAAATTTACAACGTATAATACACATTTATTTATTTAGCTCTGGATACAATGATGTAGTCCGTATAGATAATTCTCACAGGTCACGGCAACTCTGAGAATTACCTTGACGATCAACCGGAACTCCGATCATAACATAACGTTCACTGAACGAAAATTGGTGTCCTTTGGGAATGCCAATTTTTGAGTCAATTATTAGATAGAGGAACTTTATTTGTTTAATTTCGCCAACAATGATCTGCAATGCCTCAATAGTCAAGGCTTGAATGATGTAATTTTATATAGATGGGCTTAATGTCGTATCGTATTTCGCAAAAACTCTCACAAGTTCTAAAAAATTTCCCTCGTTATTCTCGACGTTTTGTCGATAACCAAATTCTTGATGGCCACGTAAAGGTAGACCTTGTTTCCTGAGATACATAATGAAATCAATTTCAATCAATCAGCATTTTTCTGTTTTTTTTAATTATTTCATTTTGGGCTTGATTAAGTTATACCTCGATTGTACAATGTTTTTTGAATCTGTACCTTGTAATTAAAAACACGCTTTTTAATTGGCGATGGCCTTAGGTTTCTTCATGCTATATTATTTTCTCTGTCCCTTTCTTAAAATTCGAGACAATGTAATTCGAGACCAATGTAATTTTGCCTGACTTGTTTATCCTCAAACAGCCAACATGAGAAACATAACATGATATTACCCCTGGGCGAATAAACCAACCAGTTTCTTTTGACTACTTCACCTGATGGATGTTTCTTTTCATACCATTCCTTGTTGAATCACCTATCACTGTAATTGTAGTCAAAAGAATCGAAAGTGTCACTAAGCCCAGGTTGACACGGACCTATTTCTAACGAAGGTCGAACTTTAGACAGTCCAATCGAAATGTGACGAAACAGAAATGGGTCCGCCGGGGAATCAACATTGATATTTTCAATCGAATTATTACTGTCAGACGAGAGTCCACTTTCATATCCGTCTGGTAAATTTTATCTCTTCTCTTCGGATAGCCCAAGGTTTTCGCAAACGCCTGCCAAAGTCCTTCCGTACACTGGAGTTGCAGTCATTATCGCCGAGTGCGACTATAGAGCTATTGCTGCAAAGGCCTAACTTTAAATATTCATGGGTCTGAGGCTGACGCCATTGGCGAAACTGGACGCTCTGAGTGAGTCGTGTCATTCCTATAGTACTGGAAATGACCCGATAATAATAATAATTGATAATGTGTTGAGTTTAAAGCTATACAATTTGTAGAATTGTCTGTGAACGTAGACACTGAACAGACCGTCCATAGTGATGCGGCCTCAAAAAGTGTATTTATATTTCAACAAAAACTTATCATGTATGTACATTGTACAGTGGCGGAAGAAATTAATGCAAAATTTTTCGCGCGCCAGAATGCGGCATTCTTGGGAACTTCTAGGAACATCACACCTTTCGAAAGACTGGCAACAATAAGGAAGACATCGTCTACCGCAAATATTTGAAATCCGCAATGGAACTCACATTTGCCGGAGCATAGAACTTACTCATCAATCGCCTCTTTTTCGAGATTTCTTCTTATCTTATTCGTGCATTCCGTCGCGGTGCATCTCTGTGTGTAGGTATTTAAGCATGTTTCTTACGTCGAATAACATCATTGTTTTTAAAAGACTGTTTATAACAAATATTCATTATCCAACTCAACTCGGAATATATGCTGAAATCTTCATCTGCTACCGCCAAGGGATATTTATTATGGTCGAAATTTCGAGGATATTTTTGAATGACTCGTCCTGTATCTCTTTTACCGAAATAATATAAATAAAAATTTATTCGCACCAAGGGTTGTTACAGATATAAGATCACATTAAATTAGATATAGTTTACGCGATGTAATTTATCACGATTTTCAATTTGTAGATTGATGACGTTTCGATCTCAAAATATATTTAATAATGAATTGTTCATGACCCAATATAAATCCGTCCTTAGTTTGTCAGATGGGATTAATCTATGAAAATATACGTAAACATATGATTTCATGAATTAAAAATTATTGTGCTCGCATGGATACCGAATAATCTTGATATATTTTTCCAAAGTTTCTTTCATCTTATCACTAGAAGTTTGCTGTTCACTGCGAAACTTTAACTACTAAATACAGAACATACCAATAAACGTTCAGAAAAATTTAACCCAAATTAGCTGTAGTTATAATAGATTAACAACTCTTTTACGTCTGACTACATAATATGTTCTTATATGCATTAGCTTTAAATTCGCTGCATGTATAAAATTAACAAAGAAGCTTTTTAAAGACTTCAGTTTGAAGTAAAATGCAATAAATGAAACAAAATAATAGGTAACGGTTAATTTTGCAGAGGTCAGACGTATTTGGCCAGCAAAAGAGTGGTCCGTGTTCGATTTTCAATGAACGCAATGACTTTTTATTTGAATTGTCACATATTGGTAATATGAATTAATGTAATACGTAGTTTCAATGACTGGATAATTATATGAAATTTTATAAATACATAAGAGCAAATTTTCTATCTGAAAATCATTTTAATTGACCATAAATTGTATTCAAAACACTAAAATGACTCGACCAGGGGTGGGATTACGGTTCTTTCCTTCAGGTGGTCGTTATCGCCATTCATAAAGTAAGCCGCAATGGTAGGGCAATGCTCAAATTCCTGGTAGCGCATTACACTGCTATGATGCGCCTAATCTTTCTTAATGACGATCACGTTTTCCAAATCATGAGCGCAATTGAACAATAGCAATATGGAGAAACATGATGGCGATTCAGGTTTGCAACCCAGTAACAACTACCGAGCTTATTTATTTCAAAGCGAAATTGAGATGGAGTTTCGTATCCTTTCGGTGCATTTATTTGCGTCCGTATGATTTACTGTGAACTGAGTCACTTTTACAATGTGTGGTGATATTGTCTGAGAACATTTAATGGAACGATAAGGAAAGGAAAAAGCATACTACTCTCTCTGGCAAACAAACAGAAAGCAGTGCCTAGTTCTCGGATTTCACCTCATCAGTCCATACCATTTCAATTAAACGCCATTAGTTCCCATCGTGCAAGGGAATTGAAGCCAGCTGACAGTCTTTGTTCCATCAGGTGGAGTAGTCAATGGTTGGTTTATTCGCCCAGGGGTAATATCATGTTATGTTTCTCAATTTGGCTGTTTGAAGATAATCAAGTCAGACAAAGTTACATTGTTCTCGAATTACATTGTCTCGAATTTTAAGAAAGGGACAGAGAAAATAAAATAGCATGAAGAAACCTAAGGCCATCGCCAATTAGAAAACGTGTTTTTAATTACAAGGTACATAATCAAAAAACATTCTACAATCGAGGTATTACTTAATCAAGCCCAAAATGAATTAATTTAAAAAAACAGAGAAATGCTGATTGATTGAAATTGATTTTATTATGTATCTCAGGAAACAAGGTCTACCTTTATGTGGCCATCAAGAATTTGGTTATCGACAAAACGTCGAGAATAACGAGGGAAATTTTTTAGAACTTGTGAGAGTTTTTGCGAAATACGATACGACATTAAGCCCATCTATATAAAATTACATCATTCAAGCCTTGGCTATTGAGGCATTGCAGATCATTGTTGGCGAAATTAATCAAATGAAGTTTAACTATCTAATAATTGACTAAAAAATTGGCATTCCCAAAGGAGACCAATTTTCGTTCAGTGAACGTTATGAACGGAGGTCCAGATGAACATCCAGGCCTTTCTTAGTGCTGCAATGAGCTGTGAGAATAAGCTATACGGACTACATCATTGTATCGAGAGCTAAATAAATAAATGTGTATTATACGTTGTAAATTTTTATATTTTGTACAAACCCATCCGCCTATTGCATCACCAAAATTTGTAAAGTTTAACAAACTCATTAATTAATGAGACGGCGCCCCCTGAAACTTTTCTGCTCCCCACCCTAGACCCAAAACCTGGCTACGCCACTGGCCCGGGGCGCCAAACTCAAGGACCGCCCCGGGCGGCACAAGCACTCGCTACGCCACTGATGTTAATGTAAACTTTTTGTAAAATACTTTATGATATGAAAGAAATAACAAATTGCGGAGTTTCCTTTGACCAGTTTACAGTCTCTTAAAGTATAATACTCTACTGATTGTTTCAAATGCTCATCTTAAGAACTAAATATTTCAAGGAAGTCTAAAAACTCAAAGCATTCCGGCGGCAACACGAATCCATAAGGGGAGGATCCTATTATTCATTCAAGTGCTCCTGTCCCTGTCTGCATGTTGATGACCACAGGAGCCGAATGGCCATAGCCGCCGTGGAAATTCAAACTAAGATATTACTACAACACATTTGAATTACGAATTACTCTCTTCATTTCCTATTGTTGGCGTCCTTGCAACCTCCATTTAAAAGCTGAAAGTTTTAAAATAAAATGTAGCCACTCCCATTTCACTCGCCGACATCGCTGCATTAATAAGAATCTTGTCTCATTGTAATCTTTTGTCCAAAGAACCAAAGATTACAATGAGGAAATTTATTTTTCTTAATTCATTAAAGGATAAGCAAAGGTATGGATGGCTTGATGCTAACTAGCTTTCATAAAATATTAACAAAACCCAAAATTGAAATGGAGTCTCACGGAGCTAGAGCAAGATCAGAACTGCGTAAGCTTCCGAGGCATTAAACTACATTCAAAATTTAAATGGGACTTTCACATTTCAGAGGTTAAAAGGATGCTATCCCGATGTGTATACTTCTTAAGGAAGCTAAAATGATGATTCCTGCTGAGTGAATGAGAAAGGTGAATGAGAGCGAAATATATATTTCATAGATAAGATCACTGCAGTCATCTTACCTATGGCCTTTTATTTTGGGGACATGCATCTGAGGTAAAACAGGTACTAATGATTCAATAAAAGGCAATATGTATTATGACTGACTCCTCATCTAGGCAACACAGCAAACCACTTTCCGTTCAATTGAAAATTCTCACAGTATATAGTTTTGTATGTTTTTACTAAACTAATATAAGCCACGGAGCAAATAATTACTTCCCCCCTGAAGACCATGAGTCCACGCTCATAGTACTATGACAAATGGTAAACTTGATGTGCATCAATGCACTCCGACGATGATGCTAGCTAAATTTGGAATTCTAGGTATTAGACTTTTTAATAAGTTACCAGAAAAAGCTACAGTGGTTAGTGCTAATAGATTAAAGAACGAAATATCCTCTTGACTGACTTCCAACCCAACCTGTATTGTGGAGGAGATTTTTGAATGTAATTTTAATGAGAAATTGTTTTGAATTTGTTACAGAGATTTATTATGTGTATTTATAGACTGGACGTAACAATTCTGAAGAATTTCCTTGCGAATTGAATTTTATTTTATTTCTGTAAGTTTTGCACATTTTATTTGAACTACCTACCCAGGTGTTTGTCCTTGTCTTGACGACATGTGGCGTTGCTACCTAATGATAAATCAATTTTATTACTACTCTCTTAAGTCGAATTAAAAAGGAGAACAAGTAGGGATAGAGTGAAAACAACTGCCCCTTGGCTGTATATGGAGACGGAGAGGAAATTAGACTTTCAATAACTCGCCCAAGTGATGTCAAATGTCATGGTGGAATTTTGAGAAGAGAATTGTAGATCAAAGGGACTCTTGGCCTTTCATGTTCATTCCTCCCTTGGTCAAAGTAAAGATGTGGAAATATTTATGCAGCAGAAAAGTAGCTGAATTCATTACACTAAAAATGTTAGGCTGAGGTGATTTCGATATTTCTTGTAAAAGAATGTAGGAAGTAGATGGGTGCATGATGTGAGAGAAGATTCCTCCTTCCATCTAAAAAGAAGTATATAGATAGCTAAAAAAGCATCCTCCCCCGTATCACAGTACAGATTTTAGAATGTTCCGCGACCAGTGTATCAAACTTGTCCAATCCACAGCTTCAGAAACTTAAGCTAGAACTATGCTGATGATCGTGGCCTGCGAGGTATTCAGGGGACTTAAGGAAAGTAATTAAAATGAAAGGTTATTATGGCCTCCCAGGTAAAAATGTATGGTCTGTCACTGTCCAAGGTTAAATGGCTGTGCCGAAGGTGTGATGCAGTCACCGTCCCACAGTGGCACTCGCCACGAATGATTGGTTTTTCAAAATTGTGCATAGTGGGGAATCAAAATTAGCGCTTGAAGTTTTGTTTGTGTGAATCTCGAAAATAACCATTTATTGTCAGATAAAAACCAAATTATAAGAGGGGAACAGTATAAAATGGCAGTAGAAAGTACATACATACCCATCACGCAGTTCTCTTCCGGGGTAAGCGCAGTCAAAATATATCAATCATTAATACGTAATTGTACACCTAACTCTGCTTCAATAATTTCCTCCATACTGACTTATCCTTGCAAACCTCTTTTGCCTCATTTACCCCCATACACTGTTTCATACACGTCCTCCTGTTTTTAAAATTCCTAATATTCCTCCTCCTAAGAATCTCCTCAGCCACATTCAACCACAATTTTCTCGGCCTACCTCTCCCTCTCACACCATTCATTCTACTCTCATACATCTGTTTCGTTATTCGATTCTCATCCATTCTCTCAACATGGCCAAACCAACGAACCACACTCCTTTCATACAAGTCCATTACTGATGCATTTAACCCACATTCATTCATGACCCACTCATTCCTGACCCAATCCATCCTACTTTTGCCGCAAATACTGCTCAGATAACTCAGATAACCACGGCGTTTAGTCTACTCTTATGACTATCCTGGCATACCCATGTTTCACTACCATATAGCAAAGTGGGGAGAAGTACACTTTTGTACACGGAAATATTCGCTTCCTTAGACAAGCACTCATTCCTTGATATGCTCCACATGCTACCTACCACTTTCCTTCCAGCATTCGCACGTTTCTTCAACTCCTCACCTATTCTTCCATCTTTCGCATATATCTTACCTAAGTACACAACACCATCCACCTGTTTAATATTACTTCACCATTCACCCTCATCATACAGTTATTCTCCCCATTCTCCTTATTAAAAACTTCCGACTACTTTAGTCTTGCACGCATTTCCCTTCAGTTCTATTCTCTCAGTTGATTCACAAAACTTATCTCGGAGCTTCTGTAATCCCTGTTCACTGTCTGAGATCAAAACAGCATCATCCGCATATAGAAGAACTCGCACGTTTACATTCCCTATCAAAACAACGTCGTTTTCACTACATGCGCCTCTAAAACATTTATCCATAAATACGTTAAGCAGCCATTGAGACATTACGCATCCTTGCTTTACACCCCGATTTATTACAAACCAATCACTCATAGCCCCGTTAACTCTTACACTTGCCTTACAATTGTCATACATCAACATCATACATTAAATAACTGCCCATTCACTCCATAGTCTCTCAAAACCTTCCACAACTTCTTTCTATTTACTCTGTCATATGCCTTCTCTAAATCGACAAACGCACAGTACACTTTCTTTCGGACACTCATACATTTTTCTATCACTTGCTGAAGTGCAAAAAGCTGGTCACTACATCCACACTGCACACCCCAGATTCTGCCGGAAGTAATATTCCTCACTCTTTCGTTTAATATTTTACTGAACACTTTTCCCGGGATACTCATTAAACTAATGGCCCCATAATTATTACATTCAGTCTCTCCTCCCTTCCCTTTGTACAACGGAACGATGATGGCATTCTTCCAGTCCGCTGGACTTTTACGCTGGATTTTAGCGGTTACGTATTCCATGCGAGTTTGATTCCCGTTACTTTGGAATCTCCCAATGTTCAGGACGATTCTTACTCCAATCTGTCGCTCTTCCCCCAAGAAGGCTTCTGGAATATCGTCTGGAATGTCGTGAGGTCCTCATACAAATGCTGCGTCGCGGCAAAACATTCTCCAGCATTACCGATTATTCCTTGTCTGATCACGCGTAGTGCGTAATCCTCTGACAGCGGTATATTTCCCTGTACTCTCTCAGCTCCTGAAGGTACCTCATGGGTCCGAGTTCGGTCTTCCATCGAATGTTGGGATCTCCATCTGCACAGCCCCTGCCGCTGGTGGAGAAGCGGTTACCCGGGCGCAATACACCTTGTGATGTCCCGTATTACGCTCTCGTCGATATCGGCCCCTCCCCTGACGGATTGTTGATTTAGTCTCGATGCTATCTGCTTGATCTGCTCCTGGTTTTCTTCCATCTTCTCCTTCATTTTATTTACACCGATTTTCAGACTACTGTGGCTCGAACCTAGCTCCCCTAATTTTTCGCACGTCTCGCCTAATTTTATCACCTACCTCAACGACTACCTCTCCTACCTGGTCGCGTATTTCTTCGATCTTCTTCTCTTGTTCGGCGAGCTTCCCACCATACTCTTGTTGCAATGCTGCCAAACCTTCCTGTATTTTCTTCTGCCTCTCCGTTAACTCTTCATCCCTTCTCTTTTGTTCTTCCCTTAATTTTTCTAATCTCTCCCCTAACTTCCCGTCTCTTTCTTCCTGCCCCTTTTTCATACCTTGCATTTCTTTTAACAATTCGTTTATTATCGCCGGCAGAACATTCACCCCAGGTATTTCCGTCTTCCTTTTAAAGTCATATGTTTCTATTTCCAAGCCTTACTTTTCCAACAGCAATTTCAACTGTTCATGCAATTCGAATTTCGCACCCTGTATTGTTGACTCTCGGTCCCTCAATATGTTTTGTTAATCTGACTTTTTCAGTTCGTAAAATATTTTAATTAAGCCCGCCACTTTTAAACTTCCTGTCTCAGGTCTCCCGTGGTCTCCATTTGCTGTAAGTAGTCGTGCCCCGCGTTGGGCTCCAAAATGTAACACTTTCTTTATTTATATTCAAAAATAATCACAAATAAACTCAAACTTCTGTCGTATCACTTCACAAGTAGAAATAAACATTCACGCTTCACTCCCGTGCGTCCTCTCCTCTCCCTTTCTGCGCGTCTCTCTCCCGTTTTCCCCCGGTGACCGCGCCAACAAACAAACAACGCGGCCATACGCAACTTATTGTATTATTGTATAGTTACAATACAGATATTTCTTTTTCGTGCCCTTTTTTATTTATAAAAAGTTATTTTTCTGGAGATTTTAGGTCATTAATTCATGTTTAATCTGTTCCCCTTTTGCCTATGTTTCGCATATGTATTAGGCTTCATCAGGACTTTTATGTATGTTGTAGATCTCCTGTTGAAGTCTTCCATAGTTGAGTATTCTGGAATGACAGTTGTCTTTCTTGATATTTGGGTCTTCTGCTGTATGGTCGATGGTTTCAGTGTTGATGAAGTTCTTTAAATAGTCGAGTTCTGGTTATATATACTGGTTTCTCCACATTTAAATATATAAGTAGATAGAATCATAACGTGAACTCCGACCATATTGTTTATTTATTGTTGTCTAAAATGAGGAGTTATACCTTTTCGTTAACTCTACCTTTCATTTGGCCAAATGAGTGCTGAATGGTATGATTTCAACTATCACTTTTTGCTAGCCATAAAAGTTACAATGAGGGATCCAACATAAGCTTTGATAATTATTTTATTATACACAAAAACCTTGAAAAATTTTATAGTACAAAATTAGGTCAAAATATATTGCGGAGAAATATGAGACGTTTTCTGCATGGCTTTCAAAATTTAGAAAAAAATTACATCAAATGTAATTTTACTGTTAGCCATATTTTTGTAATGAACAACTTGGAAACAATTCATCCATTCTTCAGGCGAAAAGTCATTGTACATAGACCAAAATGCACTTTTTTATTCACATTTTGTCCATAACATCCCAGCTGATATGCAGTAGAATATGTTTTTCCTGAATTACTGAATTGATTGACAATGCCTTTAGCCACAGTTACACATAGAAGGATTGAATTTAATAGGGGAAGCCCCTACTGAAAGCCAGCACTTCAAAGGAGGCAATTTATGTAATTGGCTGCACATGCTAACCATGTAAAAAAACATACACTAGAACACACAAGGATAAACAAGTCTTGGGATTTGCATAAAGTAGGGAAACATGAAGGGAACTCAAAATGGCACCAAACTGTCACTAGTTCTTCGTGCACTTCAGACTTTCAACCATTACTCCTCATAACTCTTTGTTGCTAATGGAGGGCCCTCCTGGTTTTGCTGAGCTCAGTAGTTCTCTGCGAAAAAAAAGAAAACCTATATTATTATAACATCTAAAGAGTAACAATGAAAATTCAAAACTCTGGTCCAAGAATATTTTAATGACATAATCATCGTACAACAACTGTGTTCTTCATATATGATGGAACGTTATGCATTTCCATGGGGAGTGGTACCACTTAAAACCGAAATTTTTACTTAAAACTTCGCAGCCATCTCTAGGATGGTGTTACAAAATCATATGGCTTATGTCACAAGAAAAACCTAATCAAAACATTACATACCTTTGCAGAATTCATGGTAAATGAGTAGTAATAAGTACAGAATTTGGAAACCAGGTAAATATCCTTAATGAAGAATGGTGGGGTGAAGAGAGGGAAGGAGAGAGAATTTAGATCTGCAATGATGCTGTAGTTCAGAAATTGGGAGATGATTCATAAATTTTAGCCAGTTGGATAACCAAGATATGGTAGTTTAACACTCATATGAGATATTCAGCAAATTTATTCAAGGTATCATTAAAAAAGAATACTGTTAGAATAACTATAGTCACACAGTTTCCACTTCCACACAGATTTTATCATTCAATCATTATTTTAGTCAGCTATAAAAGCAACAAAATTTAAGTGAGCATGACTAGAGTTTTGTTATGAAAATATTTCTGCAGTTACGTATGAGCGAACTTCAGAGACTAGAAAATGAAGGCTGAAATAGCAACAGCATGAGACACAACATAAGGGCACGAAGTTTAAACTCAAGTCTTTGCAGTAAAGGAATTCAGGGAAGGTGATATTTGTAAATGCATTAGCGTGCCCTTAAAATTTTCGCACACAATGTCTTGTGTTCACACTTATGTTCATGGCTGATTGATTTAATTGATTTAATGCATTGAGAAAGAACCATCTGATGTAAAAGGATTGATAACTAGCTAATACAAGGGGAAATACTACAAATTTTACACCAGCAAGAGAAATTGGACTCATTATAGATTATGTCCTCTAAGAGTCAGGCCAAGAGATATGCGATGGATAAGAAGGATTCAAAAATTACATGCCATGGACAAATGGTTACAAAAATAACACCTCCTTTTGGACCCTAAGACATGAGCAGGGTAGTTGGATAACCTTCAATAAGCATTATTTCTAATGAATTATCTATTAGCAGATGAATTCTGATTTGAGCACTGAAGAATTGCCACTCTACTTGGGTAGATTCTCTCGGAGGTCAATATAACTGAGTACCACATGTTACACTGCCAAGATAACCAGGTGTTTGGCTATATTCCCTTACTCGTACTACTACCAGTCTGCAGTCACTTGGCCCTGACAATCCAAATGAAAGTGTTTGCAGCTACTACTAAAAATACTACCCTTCTAAGCTCAAAGACAGTAGCTGGATCTTTGTTGGCTGACAGATCTTGAATCTTTTTTGTTTTCATTCATCGCTAACTATTTAGCACACAAATATTTTTTTTATATTTATACCCACTATATTTTTTGGAAAGAAATTTAACATAGGCATCTTTTTTCTTCAATATCTATTATTTCATTTAAATATTAATAGTTAGTGTTATTTGGCTTACAACTCATAGTTACCATTTTCTGGCCAAGAAAAAAGGCAATTAAGCGACAGATATGGTAAAACCAAAACATTGTATGTACCTTGAAAACATCTTCAGACATGGCATTTTTGCTTGTATTTTGTAATTCTCTCGTTAGAAAATACTGAAATCAACTCTAAACTCAAAATGTGAATTTGTGTCAGTTTCTGTCTTTGAGCCTAGGAGGGCAGAATAGCCATTGGTAGTAGTAATTTTGGGAGGCATTACTGATGCAGAGATTAATGAATACATGCAGAGTGCTGTCATGTATTTATTAATCTCAATTTGCTTACACAAGTTCAAGGGAAAATTATATTTTCTTTAATTCTTTTATAAAGATATTGACTTTAAGGAAAGAGGGCTTTAATATGAAAGAAGGAAAAAGTATTCAGTCATGAAAATTAAGAGGCTCAGGTATGTTATTTTTACCGGAACACAATGCTATTGCATCCTCTTTATACTCTGTCTCTGCTCTTGCAAACTTTCTGAACCCAGAAACTTTGCATGAAATCCCATACAAAGCTTAATGGGTGAATGGACAATTGTACTAGACTTCAATCATAATATCATCCACTCACGCATGGAGTTCAAAACTAAGCAAAAAAATCACCATTCACTGAGAAATATGTACTGAGTAAACCATGTCTTTTTATCAGAATCACACAGACCAGGCAAAAAGAAAGACTTCAAACTCAAGTAGAGCAAGCTAGTTTATTTGTGTTATGTCCCATAAAATTTTGAGCAAACAAGAAAACACTTTAGGGAAAAAGACAGTATCCAGCAGTTGGTCTTGCAAAATATATGTATAATTATTCTCTTACCAGGGTCACATTCATTCAAAATCTATCTCAGTTTTTCCCAAAACTCATCTTTCTCACGGTCACACTCTCCATCCACTGGTTCACAGCACGCCACTGTCACGACTCTCCAAATACCTTCTTTCATGCAAACGCAGAGCAATCTAGGCCATACTAACTCGCACTTCATTTCCAGTAACTTAGCTCTCCCATTAAGATTGAGTCCTACATCTTGACTGCAGTGTACACTATCGTCAACTCCTGACCGCAGTGACAAACCACCGCCACATATAGTAATATAATCCCGCCCCTTATACTCAGTTTCACGTACACACAAAACTTCCATTCATCTCACTTTCATTTCATTCAACAACTCATGCTCCTTTCTATATACTCCTCTCACATTCAGAGTACCGATAGTCCAGTTTGTATCACTGAGTCTGTATCTTGATGGCCCAACCTTATTCTGCTTCTGCCACCCATCATGGTTTCAGTCGTCTGAGGCTCCTCTGTGACTCTTATGAGTAATTTGTAATAGAGTATGCAAGGTTATCAGCCTTTGCAGTACCCGTACCACATGCAGCTTTTCCTGCTAATGGTTATGGTGCTCTAGCGGGCAGTTTTCACACATTTTCGCATGTATGCCACAAGAGATACCAAAGTATAGTATTACCCTAGGCATGCCTACACTATTTTGCTCAAGCTAGAATCCCTTCTGAAAGGACTACCTTGAGAGCCAGCATACCATTGCCTGCAACCCACCACTAGGAGGTATATGCATTGTACTGACACACTTTAATTATATACAAGGTAATACAAAAACAAGGTTTGGTCAAAATTACTCTAAGCTGATAAATTCTCCTAAGCCAATGATTAATTAATACTAAGATGCTACACTCATGATGTTTAACAGAGAAAACAGAGGCTTACATTCTGTATGTTAGGCCTCTAAGGTCACGGTTTGATAAATCCATTCCCAGAAATTCCCAAACATTTCTTCTATCTCCTCGGTGCTTTCCTTGAAGAGCCATGGAGGTAGTTCAATTTCAGGAGTCTCTGGGACAATATCATCCAATATTTTTTTACCGCTGTAAACCTTTCCCTTCAACTCTTCTCGTTGGTATACTATAACTGTCACTGTCCCCCAGGAGACTTTTTTTTCAGAGTTGCCTTTTCTACAGGGCTTGAATTCCTCCTCTTCTTCGCCTCTTTGCTTCTTTAGGCATCCACCTGTAGAATGAGAACACATTTGGTCACCAGTTATCTTGTAAAATTGAGAAAAAAATCTGATTGACATATTCAAAGACGCTTAAGTAAGAAGAAATATGTCTTTTAGGGGTGTGATTCTTTCGATATCATAAAGGGTATGAAAAGAAAGTAAATTTGACATCTGACATGGAGTGGTGATAGAGGGGATAGAATGATTTTGTAAAATATATAGGCTGAAATGTAGTGGATGGATGTTTAAATTGTAGTCACAGTATAATACCGTAACATACGCTCTTCCTTAGGCCATAAATATGGGGAATTACGATTTGTAATTTAGAGAGAAACGTCCGATGGGAGACGTTGAGCTGACCCGGGAGATTAGTCCTATGAGAGCAGAGGCTGACGAAATTCGGGCAGGGAGAGGATACAATCAGGGCGGAAGGATGAATGGATGAGGTCAGGTAGGCCAAATTTAGGTCCGTTTCTGAGCAAAAACTGAAAAAATCTACAATTCCGATACGAATGCCAGTGCGTCTCACCAATTCTAATGCCCACGAACGGTGGTACATATATTTTGAAGTTGGAGCGGAAATGGTTGGTCCTTTGAACGCTTCCTCTCCTAAGCTCGTAGTCCTTCAAATAAGCAATGAATATTATTGTATCAAGGCCTTTTGAATATCATCTATAGAGCTCTATAGACACCTCCAAACAGGATTCGAGAGTATTTTTCGAGATAAATCACTTAAAATTATTGACAATGCGAGGTGAGAATAAATTTGAGGGAGAGCAAATAAATTATATTCCATAATGATGATATGAAATATAAACCGAAGTACATAGTGGGCACAAACTGAGGTTGTGTAGTACTTGAAGAAGGGATGGGGCAGGTTACAAGAAGCAGGACACTGCGCTAGTTTGAAGGACACGTATGGTTATATCAGATAATGCTCCTCGATTTGTTTAGTTACTTACAGAATAGGTTTCCCATATTCACAGAAATGCGGGCGAAAATGCGTATTAACTTTTCCAACTTGATCACAGGAGACCACAAGAGAAAATTGAATCACAAGAGACTCACGACCACTTCATTCAATCGAAGTCAGTAAAATGCACATTCCCATAGCAACGGCGGCCTCTTGGTCCGATGACCATTGTTGAGGAGCAACCATCAATGAGTATGGTTCTTCAGATGGGTCAGTGACTACTTGTAAATGCCTATATCATCATATGATCCCAAAACTGCGATGATATCAATCTATATGACGTATGACTATTTTTTTATGTCTGCAGACACATGTGTACTTAATAAACTACCAAATTCAGTCGGCAACAGAGTCCGCTGCTTTCTTTTCGTCAGAATGGTTAAACCTATTTTCATTCTGACGTCTATTTCGGTCGCATTTCAATGAATCCATATCATTACAAAAGAAGTGTCCATTATTTATTTTAAATGCCAAATTTTCATTTGTGTTTTATTCAGACATTATCTTTAATGATACAAAATAGATTTTCAAGTTATTTTCTGAAGATATTCAATACAAACTTTTTTTTTGGCGATTCCTCCCTCTGATATTTATACCAATTAAATAGGAAAGAGTGTGCTACAGTCAAATTAAATGATATTCACTCCCAAACTGGCCTACCCATCCACAACAAGCTTATTAGTTACGACAAGGAGCGTCCGCCGTCGAGGTGAGAAGCGGAGATTTCAGATTATGTTGTAGTTCACGTGAAATTAATGAAAAATATACTCTTATTTTGATGTAGTAAATAAGCTTCAAGTATGATACACGGAAATCTCCATTCCATTTTAGTCAGATATCCTCTTTATGATCAAACTCCATAACGGTTGAAAAAGAAAATTAAATTCGTACGCCGGTTCGTCGTTCGAAAGTCATATGGAGCGGGAGTCAACGACTCGAGATGAAATTTTTCTTCTTATTCTTCTTAAGAGATTATCTTCTTACTCATAGGAAACTCCTTTTTGCAATTATTTTTACAGCCATACTTTCATTGAGAAAGTCTTGGGCATTCTTATTATTAGACCCTTTGAAATTAAGGGAATTTAATGGGGGGCACGCGGTCACAACTTGAAAATTCGTGATGATGCTCATTGAGAATGTTAAAGCCTTGAAACTTGCCCCAGCCGTCAGGTTTCCTTCGAAAGCCTCAAGGGTTTTCTTTCTCGAACGGCTCTACAGAGTTCCATGTGATTTCTGGCATTTTTTGGTTCATTTATACCGAATCCTTACCATCGTGCTCGAATAGATTCCACATCTGCCCGAGAACTCCCAAATGGCACTTTCACCGACACCGATCCTAATTCCCCAGCCAAGAGCCATCTCTTATTGCCATCTGAGCTTCGACCTTCCGTTCCAATATTCCGTCAGTCTCGTATAGAGTAACAATGGTTAGTCACCAATCGCACCGGGAAGATCCTTGGCGCGGCCGAATTCTCGAAATTCCGGGTCCTCTCCCTGATGTCGTCCAGTTACCATTCCCGCTCAACCCGAATTGCTACACATGGCGATCAAAGCCTCGCTTTTTGGATTCCCATTCTCCCTACAAATTGCACTAGTTTACACTGAAATGGTCGCCAAAGACGCCATTGGAACAAAAGGAGTACGCTTCTCCATGGAGTGGTGATTGTGACGTGCTACGCGCCAGTGGATGGAGAGAGTTGCGGTGTGAAAGATGAGTTTTGGGAAAAACTGATAGATGTGTTGAATGAATGTGACTCTGGTGAGAGAATAATTGTACTAGGTGAGATGAATGGATGGGTTGGCGTGAGGCTGGATGCATCTGAGAGAGATGTTGGGCCATTGGTGATCCTCGAGTGAATGATGATGGTGAAAACTTGGTGAGTGTGTGCCTGGATAAAGGATTGTTTGTGTCGAATACATGGTTTAAACATAAGAGAATACATATGTAATCTTTGCGAAGGGGTAATTGCAAAAGAATGATTGATTTCGTTGCGGATTGTGAGAGATTGAGGGAGTTAGTGTGGGACACGATAGTGATGAGGGGTGCTGAATGGGAACAGACCACTATTTGGTGCTCTCCAAAGTGAATCTGGGCAGAAAGTGGGTGCCATTAAAGAATATTGCGCATAAACAGTTGAGAGTAAGAGTGGAGAGGTTGCTTGACAGCGAGCTTAGAATTCAGTATGTTTTCATGCTTGAGTATGCTCTATCCTTGCTGAAGAGAGAATGGGACGAGTATATTAGAAACGAGAAGGTGAATGTTGCGTGGGATTGTTTAAAGGGAGTGATTGTGGGATATGCTGAAGGTGTATGTGGAAAAGGAGTGGTAGAGTGAATGAAAGGTAATGCTTGGTGGAATGAAGAAATGAAATGTGCATTTAGGGAAAAAAAATAGGCTTACAAGAGTATGATTGCAGCGAAATCTGAGGAAGAGCGTGCTAAGGCATGTGAGATTTAATGGTAGTGAGGAAATGGGTATGTCAGGATAGACATAAGAGTAGATTAACCGTTGTGGGTATGAATTATCTGAGGAGTGTTTGTAGGATGGATAGAGTCTGGAATGAATGGGTAATAAATTAATGTGGGTTAGATGCTCCAGTAAAGGACATATATGAAAGGAGTGTGGTTCGTTGGTTTGGCCATTTTGAGAGAATGGATGAGAGTCGAAAAACGAAACAGATATATAAGAGCGAAATGAATGTTGCGAGAGGGAGAGGTAGGCCGAGAAAGTTGTGGTTGAATGTGGTTGAGGAAATTCTTAGGAGGAGGAATATTAGGAGTCTTAAAAACAGAGGGCGTGTATGTAACAGTGTATGGGGGTAAATGAGGCGTAAGAGGTTTGCAAGGATAGGTCAGCCTGGAGGAAATTATTAATGCCGAGTTAGGTGTGCAATTATGTATTAATTAGTGAAACATTTTGAATGTGCCTACCCCGGAAGGGAACGGCGTGATGGGGATGTATCTACTTTATACTGACATTTTTTACTGTTCCCCTCTTATAATTTGGTTTTTATCAGGCAATAAATGATTATTTTCATGTTTCACACAAACAAAACTTCACACGCTAATTTTGATTCCCCACTATGCACTATTTTGAAAACCAATCATTCGTGGCGAGTGCCACTGTGGTACGGTGACTGCATCACACCTTCGGCACAGCCATTTAAACTTTTTCAGTCACAGACCAAATATTTTGACCTGGGAGGCCATAATAACCTTTTATTTTAATTACTTTCCTTAAGTCCCCTGAATACCTCGCAGGCTACGATCATCAGCATAGTTCTAGCTTAAGTTTCTGAAGCTGTGGAGTGGGCAAGGTTGAGACACTGGTCGCGGAATATTCTAAAATATGTACTGTGATACGGGGGAGGATGCTTGTTTAGCTATCTTTATCCATCTTTTTACATGGAAGGAGGAATCTTCTCTCACATATATAAGATCGGTATGAGGGCGACGAAACAACGAAATCGAGTGCGTGTATGAAACAGTTTACGGGGGTAAATGAGGCAAAAGAAGCTGATGATGATACCTTGTATCGAAACCGGTCGCCTGATTAAATAATTGCGGAACCTGCCATTGCTTTTTCCTTTCTGATCATTATGAAAGAGTTCCATCATGTTTCGCCTGACACAATTGAATTTATTGAGGCAAAAGTGTTTTGCACGGATAGGTCAGGATGGAGGAAATTATTGAAGCATAGTTAAGTGTACAGATATGTATTTATGAGTGAAACTCTATGACTCTGCTTACCCTGGCAGGGAACGGCGTGATTGCTATGTATGACACCTTTCTCAATCTTAATTTCTCACCCGAATTAATTCATCTCAGAATGTCATCACAATATCTTTAGCCGTTTTCGAGAAAAAATTTCAAACAAATACAGAATTTGCTAATTCAATAGTGTAAGATAAGATTGCTTGTATATTATTTGTATGCGAGTTATTGTTATATCCGTTACTGCAATGTTTTTTCGGCTGGTTTCGGCTGGAGGAGAGAGGGTCATGGCTGGTAGTGAAATGGGATCCCTGCGGCACACCTTAAGAAAGGTGCTATTATGCCCGTGAAAAAGTGGCTGAAGATGGAAGACAACTGTCGTTAGAAAAGTAGGCCATAATGAAAGAGTTGACCTTGTGGTCATTCTGAATAGCCTATGTCTATTATGTTATTCGATTAAACAGATAGTAACTTATTAAAGACTAGAGTATGTGGTGTTAGATTGATTTTTCTGTTATATTTTCTATATGAAAATATTTTATTCATAATTCGCAGGATTATAATTAAGACAAAAATTTGTGACTTCAACAATTTATCGACCGGTTTCTGCTTTTACGATCAGGTCAAACCAGCCGAAACCAGTCGCTAGCGTTCAATTAATTGTGGAAGTAACAAATTTTTATCTTGTTAATAATGAATATGAATAGAGCTTCAAGTTTCCATTTTATTTGTTTAATTTGCAGGATTTTGAATTTGCAAGCAGTTTCTGGTGGACCAATGGAGTTTTAAATGGCCCTCTTATTGGTCAGTACAGCAATCATTACGTTTCTCCATTTGAGTCAATTTTAGTTTGATCAAATTTTGATTTTTAATGATGCGCATTCACGATTATTCTTCATATGAACGGTCCAGTTGTTTTAACTTTTAATGAGTTGTTACGCACTATTTGCTCATAGCTAATAGCCAATATTTGTTAACCCTAATTTCCCTATAGAGCTTACGGGATGACGCGCTAATTTCGCAATTTCCAAATGTTTCCTTCTATGACATACTATAAATTAGCATGAACTTCTTTAATATACACCTTCTTTTCATAAATGATTTATTCATTTAAATTAATAATCATCCGCATTTCCTGTAAAAACTAGAGAAAAATTAAGTAAATTCCATAGCACTAAGTAAACAATGCATGATCGATGAGTTACTAGCGTTAGATTTAAACAGCTGGTTGATATTATTGCTTAAATTGCGTTCATTCAATCATTCCGTCTTGCTATCCATGGGAAAATATGTAATACTTGTTGTTAATCCTGTAGTCAGGCTAGAGTTAAATGACGCAGGCCCATTCCATACATGTCAATAGTTGTAAAGAAAAAAAAGATGTTGCTGCGTAATGTATTGAAGAATACTTTCAAGGTTGTTGAGCGTTACATGTATTCTTCGTGCCGCCGTGTTATGTGCTAATTTATGCATCCCACGCATTTTTCATGGCGTCTGATTTCCACTAGTGGTGTCCTCTGAAACCATTTTATTTCCGTGTTTCATCTTCCATTCCCCTCGCCTCAAATCGAAAGCTCAACTTCCTCCCAACGTCCACCCATCACTCATTCCTTCCTCTTCCCTCTGCCCCCCCCCCCACCCTCCCTCGTTGCGAATTCCGGAACCCCTTGTTCTCTTTTTCATCTCATTTCTTCTCTTCCTCACCAACCTTTTTCTCTCTCTCTCTCAGTTCTGCTTCTCATTCTCCACACTTTTATTTCTATCTTCCAATCCTCAGCATCTTTCTAGCCTTACTGAACTTCATGTCTCCTTTTCGTTACATATTCATATCCGCATCCCCTCTGCCTCACCAATCTTTTTCTCTTTTTCTTCAAGTTTCCATTTTTCGTCAGTAGGGTGGTTATTTGAAGAGGCTAGCGATTTATTACGTCGTTTGTCCCTTTTTTGTGAGGAAGGTGGTGGGAAATACTGCCGTTTGAAGGGTCAATGAGGCAAAATATGTTATGGGTATTGTTATAATTATTTTTTCTCCATATTCAACATTGGAAAATTTTGTTTACTCTGTTTTATTAATTACATCCAACGAGTTCCTGCGATTTCTTAGTCTTAATATTATGCCGGGGTTATGAAGTTAAGGAAATAATTCAAATCAGAAAATTATACTCCCGCACGCTGTAGAATGTATGTTGAAGAAATTGCCAACATTGTTTGGGTCCTCCATATTTTTTTATTTGGTGTGTCAGAAAGTACAATTTTTCAAAAGCTGCTTTGTTTATTAATTAAAGAAGACTAAACTAGAGACAAGTGTGCAAGACTAAAGCAGTAGTTTGTGATAAGGAGAATGGGGAGAATAACTGTATGATGAGGGAGAATGGTGAAGTAAGTGAACAGGTGGATGATTTTATGTACGAAGGTAAGATGTATGCGGAAGATAGAAGAATAGATAATGAGATAAAGAGACGTGCGAATGCTGGAAGGAAAGTGGTAGGTAGCATGTGGAGCATATCAAGGAATGAGTGCTTGTCTAAGGAAGCGAATATTTCCGTGTACAAAAGTGTACTTCTCCCCACTTTGCTATATGGTAGTGAAACATGGGTATGCCAGGATAGTCATAAGAGTAGACTAAACGCCGTGGTTATCTGAGTTATCTGAGCAGTATTTGCGGCAAAAGTAGGATGGATTGGGTCAGGAATGAGTGGGTCATGAATGAATGTGGGTTAAATGCATCAGTAATGGACTTGTATGAAAGGAGTGTGGTTCGTTGGTTTGGCCATGTTGAGAGAATGGATGAGAATCGAATAACGAAACAGATGTATGAGAGTAGAATGAATGGTGTGAGAGGGAGAGGTAGGCCGAGAAAATTGTGGTTGAATGTGGCTGAGGAGATTCTTAGGAGGAGGAATATTAGGAATTTTAAAAACAGGAGGACGTGTATGAAACAGTGTATGGGGGTAAATGAGGCAAAAGAGGTTTGCAAGGATAAGTCAGTATGGAGGAAATTATTGAAGCAGAGTTAGGTGTACAATTACGTATTAATGATTGATATATTTTGACTGCGCTTACCCCGGAAGAGAACTGCGTGATGGGTATGTATGTACTTTCTACTGCCATTTTATACTGTTCCCCTCTTATAATTTGGTTTTTATCTGACAATAAATGGTTATTTTCGAGATTCACACAAACAAAACTTCAAGCGCTAATTTTGATTCACCACTATGCACTATTTTGAAAACCAATCATTCGTGGCGAGTGCCACTGTGGGACGGTGACTGCATCACACCTTCACACCAATAACCTTTCATTTTAATTACTTTCCTTAAGTCCCCTGAATACCTCGCGGGCCACGATCATCATCATAGTTCTAGCTTAAGAATCTGAAGCTGTGGATTGGACAAGTTTGATACACTGGTCGCGGAACATTCTAAAATCTGTACTGTGATACGGGGGAGGATGCTTGTTTAGCTATCTTTATCCTTCTTTTTACATGGAAGGAGGAATCTTCTCTCACATCATGCACGCTCTTCTTCCTACATTCTTTTACAAGAAATATCGAAATCACCTCAGCCTAACATTTTTAGTGTAATGAATTCAGCTACTTTTCTGCTGCATAAATATTTCCACATCCTTACCTTGCCCAAGGGAGGAATGGACATGAAAGGCAAAGAGTCCCTTTGATCAACAATTCTCTTCTCAAAATTCCACCATGACATTTGACATCACTTGGGCGAGTTATTAGAAGTCTAGTTTCCTCTCCCTCTCCATATACAGTCAAAGAGCAGGTGTTTTCACTCTATCCCTACTTGTTCTCCTATTTAATTCGACTACAGAGAGTAGTAATAATATTTATTTATAATTAGATGGCAACGCCACATGTCGTCAAGACAAGGACAAACACCTGGGTAGGTAGTTCAAATAAAATGTGCAAAACTTACAGAAATAAGATAAAATTCAATTCGCAAGGAAATTCTTCAGCATTGTTACGTTCAGTGTATAAATACACATAATAAATCTCTGTAACAAATTCAAAACAATTTATCATTAAAATTACTCATACTCAGCTAATAATACATATTGCCTTTTATTGAATCTTTAGTACCTGTTTTACCTCAGATGCCTGTCCCCAAAATAAAAGCCCGTAGGTAAGATGACAGCAGTGATCTTACCTATGAAATATATATTTTGCTCTCATCCACCTTTCTCACTTACTCAGCAGGAATCATCATTTTAGCTTCCTTAGAAATAGAAATAGAAAACAATTTTATTGTCCTAGGACAAAGTCCCTTGGGACATTGAATTAGTTTACAAGCCATCATGAGGAGTGGAATACAAAGTCAAAATACAAAGCCTTACAAAAAAAGGAAAACACACAAACGACTTTCAAGTCAGCAGAGAGATATACAATGAGCGAGGTAAATGTAAATGAAAAAACAGTCTCAATATCAATAATCGAAATAGTATGTTAAAACAAAAATGTACAATCTGTATAAAGAAAAAATGAAAAGCAAACAAACGAATATTTTATAAGGCAGAAAAACAGCAAATGATTATAGTGAACAAGTTACATGTAACAATATCATCTCATATCATTTTGTCTTCTCATATAGAGGCGAGAGAACATTTGGGAGACAAAAAGTCAGCCATACTCCTTTTAAATTGTGTAACATTCCTAGAAAATTTAATACTATTAGGCAACGAGTTCCATAATTTACAAGTTGAGACGTGGAAAGTATTTTCATATTTTGTTGTGCGGTATTTGGGGATGTAAAATGTTTTTGTTATACGGGTCGATCTCTTGTTAGTTTGGGCATTAAAAATCAAGTTATCATATAAATAAGAAGGGGTTTTCGAGTTCAGTACTTTGAATAACATTAAGGCCTTTTGGATTATTCATCTCTGATATAACTTTAACCACCCCAGCTTTGCGTAATAGGGAGATACATGCTCGTTGAAACGAATATTAAAAATGAATCGCATACATGAATTTTGCAGTCTTTGTAATAATTCATTAGTCATATCGGAGTATGTAATTGAAGAATAATCAAAATTAGGAAATATTAACTCTCAACCAATCTCTGGCGCAGTGTTGTTGGGATTAAGAACCGTAAATACTTCATTCTGTGGAGAGTTTTGTGAACTTTATTTGAGCTGGCAGTAACTTGATTGCGCCAGCCTAAGGTAGTGCTTAAGATGTATACACATTGGGATAGAATCCTGTCAACCTCTGAAATGTGAAAGTCCCACTTCAATTTTGAATGTAGTTTAATGCCTAGTAAGCTTACACAGTTCTGATCTTGCTCTATCTCATTGAGACTCCATTTCAATTTTGGGTTTTGTTAATATTTTATGAAAGCTAGTTAGCATCAAGCCATCCATACCTTTGCTTATCCTTTAATGAATTGAGAAAAATAAATTGCCTCATTGTAATCTTTGGTTCTTTGGACAAAAGATTACAATGAGACAAGACTCTTATTAATGCAGCGATGTCGGCGAGTGAAATGGGAGTGGCTACATTTTATTTTAAAAATGTCAGAAGTGAAATGGTGGTTGCAAGGACGCCAACCATTGGAAATGAAGAGAGTAATTCGTAATTCAAATGTGTTTTAGTAATAATTTAGTTTGAAGTTCCACGGCGGCTATGGCCATTCGGCACCTGTGGTCATCAGTTTGCAGACAGGGGCAGGAGAACTTGAATGAATAATAGGATCCTCCCCTTACGGATTCGTGGTGCCGCCGCAATGATTTGATATTTTAGAATTGCTTAAAATATTTAATTCTTAAGATGAGGTTTTGAAACAATCAGTAGTGTATTATTTTGTAAGAGACTGTAAACTGGTAAAAGGAAACTCCGCAAATTGTTATTTCTTTCATATCATAAAGTATTTTACAAAAAAGGTTTACACTAACATCAGTGGCGTAGCGAGTGCGTGTGCCGCCCGGGGCGGTCCTTGAGTTTGGCACCCCGGGCCAGTGGCGTAGCCAGGTTTTGGGTCTAGGGTGCGGGGCAGAAAAGTTTCAGGGGGCGCCGACTCATAAATTAACGAGTTTGTTAAACTTTACAAATTTTGGTGATGCAATAGGCGGATGGGTTTGTACAAAAACTAAAAATTTACAACGTATAATACACATTTATTTATTTAGCTCTCGATACAATGATGTAGTCCGTATAGCTAATTCTCACAGGTCATTGCAGCACTAAGAAAGGCCTGGACGTTCAACTGGAACTACGTTCATAACATAACGTTCACTGAACGAAAATTGGTCTCCTTTGGGAATACCAATTTTTGAGTCAATTATTATATAGTTAAACTTTATTTGTTTAATTTCGCCAACAATGATCTGCAATGCCTCAATAGCCAAGGCTTGAATGATGTACTTTTATATAGATGGGCTTAATATCGTATCGTATTTCGCAAAAATACTCACAAGTTCTAAAAAATTTCCCTCGTTATTCTCGACGTTTTGTCGATAACCAAATTCTTGATGGCCACGTAAAGGTAGACCTTGTTTCCTGAGATACATAATAAAATCAATTTCAATCAATCAGCATTTCTCTGTTTTTTTTAATTATTTCATTTTGGGCTTGATTAAGTTATACCTCGATTGTCCAATGTTTTTTGAATCTGTGCCTTGTAATTAAAAACACGTTTTCTAATTGGCGATGGCCTTAGGTTTCTTCATGCTATTTTATTTTCTCTGTCCCTTTCTGAAAATTCGAGACAATGTAATTCGAGACCAATGTAATTTTGCCTCACTTATTTATCTTCAAACAGCCAACATGAGAAACATAACATGATTATACCCCTGGGCGAATAAACCAACCATTGACTACTTCACCTGATGGAAGTTTCTTTTTATACCATTCCTTGTTGAATCACCTATCACTGTCATTGTAGTCAAAAGAATCGAAAGTGTCACTAAGCCCAGGTTGACACGGACCTATTTCTAACGACATTCGAACTTTAGACGGGCCAATCGAAATGTGACGAAACAGAAATGGGTCCACTGGGTAATCAACATTGATATTTTCAATCGAATTCTTACTGTCAGACAAGAGTCCACTTTCATATCCGTCTGGTACATTTTATCTCTTCTCTTCGGATAGCCCAAGGTTTTTGCAAACGCCTGCCAAAGTCCCTCCCTACACTGGTGTTGCTGTCATTATCGCCGAGTGCGATTGTAGAGTTATTGCTGCCAAGCCCTGACTATAAATATCCATGGGTCTGACGCTGACGCCATTGGCGAAACTGGACGCTCTGAGTGAGTCGTGTAATTCCTATAGAACTGGAAATGACCCAATAATAATAATAATTGGTAATGTGTTGAGTTTAAAGCTATACAATTTGTAGAATTGTCTGTGTACGTAGACACTGAACAGACCGTCCTTAGCGATGCGGCCTCAAGAAGTTTATTTATATTTCAACAAAAACTTATCATGTATGTACATTGTACAGTGGCGGAAGAAATTAACGCAAATTTTTTCGCGCGCCAGAATGCGGCATTCTTGGGAACTTCTAGGAACATCACACCCTTCGAAAGACTGGCAAAAATGAGGAAGACATCGTCTACCGCAAATACTTGAAATCCGCAATGGAACTCACATTTGCCGGAGCATAGAACTCACTCATCAATCGCCTCTTTTTCGACATTTCTTCTTATCTTAATCGTGCATTCCGTCGCGGTGCATCTCTGTGTGTAGGTATTTAAGCATGTTTCTTACCTCGAATAATATCATTGTTACTGAAAGACTGTTTATAACAAATATTTATTATCCAACTCAACTCGGAATATATGCTAAAATCTTCATCTGCTACCACCAAGGGATATTTATTATGGTCGAAATTTCGAGGACATTTTTGAATGACTCGTCCTGTATCTCTTTTACCGAAATAATATAAATAAAAATTTATTCGCACCAAGGGTTGATACAAATGAGATCACATTCAAACAGATATAGACTACGCGATGTAATTTATCACGATTTTCAATTTTTAGATTGATGACGTTTCGATCTCAAAATATATTTAATAATGAATTGTTAATGACCCAGTATAAATCCGTCCTTAGTTTGTCAGATGGGATTAATCTATGAAAATATACGTAAATATATGATTTCATGAATTAAAAATTATTATGCTCGCTTGGATACCGAATAATCTAGATATATTTTTCCAAAGTTCCTTTCATCTTATCACTGGAAGTTTGCTGGTCATTGTGAAGCTTTATCTAGTAAATACAGAACATGCGAATAAAAGTTCAGAAAAATTAAACCCAAATTAGGTGTAGTTATAATAGATAAATAACTCTTTTACCTCTGACTACATAATATGTTCTTATATGCATTAGCTTTAAATTCGCTGCATATATAAAATTAACAAAGAAGCTTTTTAAAGACTTCAGTTTGAAGTAAATTGCCATAAATGAAACAAAATAATAGGTAACGGATAATTTTGCAGATTTCAGACGTATTTGGCCAGCAAAAGAGTGGTCCGTGTTCGATTTTCAATGAACGCAATGACTTTTGATTTGAATTGTCACATATTGGTAATATGAATTAATGTAATACGAAATTTCAATGACTGGAAATGATATGAAATTTTATAAATACATAAGAGCAAATTTTCTATCTGAAAATCATTTTAATTGACCATAAATTGGATTCCAAACCTTAAAATTACTCGACCAGGGGTGGGGTTACGGTTCTTTCCTTCTCGTGGTCGTTTTTGCCATTCATAAGGTAAGCCGCAATGGTAGGGCAATGCTCAAAGTTCTGGGAGCGCATTACGCTGCTATGAAGCGCCTAATCTTTCTTGATGACGATCACGTTTTCCAAATCATGAGCGCAATTGAGCAATCGCAATATGGAGAAAAATGATGGCGATTCAGGTTTGCAACCCAGTAACAACTACCGAGCTTATTTATTTGAAAGCGAAATTGAGATGGAGTTTCGTATCCTTTCGGTGCAATTACTTGCGTCCGTATGATTTACTGTGAACTGAGTCACTTTTAAAATGCGTGGTGATATTGTCCAAGAACATTTAATGGAACGATAAGGAAAGGAAAAAGCATACTACTCTCTCTGGCAAACAAACAGAAAGCAGTGCCTAGTTCTCGGATTTCACCTCATCAGTCCATACCATTTCAATTAAACGCCATTTGTTCCCATCGCGCAAGGGAATTGAAGCCAGCTGACAGTCTTTGTTAAAGCAACGAGTAAACTTGTGAGAATCCCAAAAGGTTTCCACATGTCGAAACAATGCATTGCCAATTCTGATCTAGTCAAAACTTTGAATGTATGGAGGTGGCATGATATTGATTTGGGACGTAGAATGCCTTTGATAAGAGATTATTTTCCCATTATACGATTCCTTTTCTGCAAAAGATGATGTTTCGGACACCAGTCGTTTAACCCACAGGAAAGAAGTGGTATTTGACTTCTTACAGCCCCTCAAAAGAATTCGACGGGTGCCTCCGAACTTTTCGAAGCGTGATGAGCCTTTTCTCTTTGGCGCATCAAAAACCTCTGCGTCATTCTCAACAAAAATCTACCCCGACCACTACCACCCGATCCCTCGCAAGGGTTTACTGGTGACTACTTCATTGAGACGAACGTTGATACACAGATAAGTCTGGTCTGTCTGGTCATTTCCCATCTCCCATTCTCGTTTCGCCGATAATCATTCTCTGGTGCTCTTCTGGTCCATGGGCGCCCATCAGTGGTCCTGGGATGTTGGTCCTCCGATCTTCTTCTACCGGTTACCCTACGATGGTTACCTTCCCGCTGAATACCGTCGTATCTATTAAGCAATGTTATAAATTCCTGGAGCGTGTTTACGTTGTGCGCTATTCCCATATTAACTTCCACCCCGAAATGTTGCCTTAAGGCGACGCATTACAACCGCTCGACAGGTCGGATTTGTGATGATTTCCGACCCCAGATTTTTTGTTAAAGTCTTACGTCATCAACTTGAAATTTTTATAGTATAAAGAATAGACCTTCGCCCAGAAACGGGAAACTCGTATCTGAAACATGAAAATTTTATCCCGGAGGAAAATTAAACCAGCGGGAAAACGGCAAGATGTAGGGTATATTTTTATAAAAACTGTTATTATTATTGACATATCTAAAACTAATGGAGATGTATCAATCCCTCCTCTATCGGAATGCTAAGTAACAGCCGTCACGGTTGTAAAATAGAATCTGTGATTGGTATATTTCGACAAGCTACCTAAATGGTTTTCAGCCATGATGTGCTCGGACGGTGATGCAATTAGTTCAGTCATTTTTCACAGATCTTATATAAGCGCTGCCTGTACTTGCGAGCCGGACACTTGGCTACAACTTACCGACGACTATTGCCTTGTCCGATAGTTATCCTGGAGTAAGAGACTCCTGATACCAAAACGCCTCGATCGGGTGCGAGTGACGCCATCTTGTGGATTTTTGACAGAACTTTTCCTTACCGAAGGGTATGATGCGTCCTGTTTAGAGGTAAATCAAGTTTCTATCCTCGATCGGCGGTGTTAGTTCTCTGGCTGCGCTTATTTTACATACATACCCATTACGCCATCCCCTTTCGGGGTAGGCAAAGTCAATATGTTTCACTCCTTAATACATTATTGTACACCTAACTCTGCTTCAATAATTTCCTCCGTACTGACTTATCCTTGCAAACCTCTTTTGCCTCATTTACCCCCAAACACTGTTTCATACACGTCCCCCTGTTTTTAAGACTCCTAATATTCCTCCTCCTAAATATCTTCTCAACCACATTCAACCACAACTTTCTCGGCCTACCTCTCCCTTTCACACCATTCATTCTACTCTCAAAAATCTGTTTCGTTATTCGACTCTCATCCATTCTCTCAACATGGCCAAACCAACGAACCACACTCCTTTCATACACGTCCATTACTGGAGCATTTAACCCACATTCATTCATGACCCACTCATTCCTGACCCTATCCATCCTACTTTTGCCGCAAATACTGCTCAGATAACTCGTACCCACGGCGTTTAGTCTACTCTTATGACTATCCTGGCATACCCATGTTTCACTACCATATAGCAAAGTGGGGAGAAGTACACTTTTGTACACGGCAGTTTTCGCTTCCTTAGACAAGCACTCATTCCTTGATATGCTCCACATGCTACCTACTACTTTCCTTCCAGCATTCGCACGTCTCTTTATATCCTCATCTATTCTTCCATCTTTTGCATACATCTTACCTAAGTACACAAAACCATCCACCTGTTCAATATTACTTCACCATTCACCCTCATCATACATTTATTCTCCCCATTCTCCTTATCAAAAACTACCTACTACTTTAGTCTTGCACGCATTTCCCTTCAGTTCCATTCTCTCTGTTGATTCACAAAACTTATCTAGGAGCTACTGTAATCCCTGTTCACTGTCTGAGATCAAAACAGCATCATCCGCATATAGAAGAACTCGCACGTTTACATTCCCCGTCAAAACAACGTCGTTTTCACTACATGCACATTTATCCATAAATACGTTAAACAGCCATGGAGACATTACGCATCCTTGCTTTACACCCCGATTTATTAGAACCCAATCACTCAGAGCCCCGTTAACTCTTACATTTGCCTTACAATTGTCATGCATCAACATCATACATTCAATAACTGCCCATTCACTCCATAGTCTCTCAAAACCTTCCACAACTTCTTTCTATTTACTCTGTCATATGCCTTCTCTAAATCGACAAACGCACGAAACACTTTCTTTCGGACACTCATACATTTTTCTATCACTTGCTGAAGTGCAAAAAGCTGGTCACTACATCCTCTCCCAGGCATAAACCCACACTGCACACCCCATATTCTGCCGGAAGTAATACTCCTCACTCTTTCGATTAATATTTTACTGAACACTTTTCCCGCGGTACTCCAAAAAACTAATGGCCCGATAATTATTACATTCGGTCTTTCCTCCCTTTCCTTTGTACAACGGAACGATGATGGCATTCTTCCATTCCGCTGGACTTTTACGCTGGATTTTAGCGGTTACGTAATCCATGCGAGTTTGATTCCCGTTACTTTGGAATCTCCCAATGTTCAGGACTCTTCTTACTCCCATCTGTCGCTCTTCCCCCAATAAGGCTTCTGGAATATCGTCTGGAATGTCGTGAGGTCCTCATACAAATGCTGCGTCGCGGCAAAACATTCTCCAGCATTCCCTATTATTCCTTGTCTGATCACGCGTAGTGCGTAATCCTCTCCCTGGTCGAACAACACCCATGGTAGTTTTTGGTTAACACCCATGGGTGCACACTTGTGGGTGCACACCCATGGGTGTTAACCATGGGTGTACATCTATGGGTGTCAATGAGCATACTCCTATGGGTGTGCACTCGGGAGTGCACCTAACAGTGTCACCCACCCCAAAGCTGCAATTAGACATGAGACTAAGGGCAACTTAGATGGTGGCATTACTCTGCATCACTCTCATTTTCTAATGCTAAAATGATCTAGTAAAATTTGCATCCACATAACTTTTACTTTCTTTTTAAACTGGAAATAATCACACGAAAAATGTAAAATACAAAGAAAATTAATCATCTGCTCGCAGTCCGGAATCAGTTAAAAACACTCACAAGCATATAATTACAGCGTCGCTTTATAGTAGCCCGCAACACGAACTTTAATGTTCGATTTAACACCTGAAACCACGTCGAGAATTCTATTCTCGCGCTTCAAGGTGCTTTCCGGCGTGTAGGATCAATCGTCACTGTAGAATACTCGGTATTCTTCCCTTATTATTGTGGGCTTCTGAAGCTCTTTTTCGATTTCTTCATGATCTTTGAAGAACGTAAGAGGGACATTCGCTACCCAACCATCCAGCGTGTACTTAACCCTTGCCCACATATCGAAATTTGCACTGGATACACGGTAAAACTAACAAATCTTCGATTACAACAGAATACACACTTCTGAGTACAAAAAAACTAATCGAGCCACAGGCTATAGGGGTAAAAAACACGGGAGAATCTTTAAAATTTTTCACAAAAGCAGGCCAGTAAAAGAAACGTTGCACTAAACAACAAACCACGTTGAAGCTGTAAAGGCGAACACAATGGAACACAAGCGCTGAATTGGAGTATGAGAAACTGTGCTGCCCAACATCCATCCGTGTATAGTTGTGGTAAATAATATTTTACCACTATTACCTAATGCTACATATTATAAATCTCTAAAAATATAGTATTGATTTATCACTCTTTTGTTTACAACGTAGGTGCACAGAAATAACAATTTTCTTTGAATTCTAGGCATCGTGAGAAACATATGATAATCGAAATAACCTTTCCGTTCAGTTTCACCGGTTTCATAACTACGTCAGAGTAACGAATGTTGATATTTCTAACGTTTCTAACACCCCAGAGCTGAGAAAAGCCTCGAGGCAAAAAATTGTTTTTTTATAAAATATTTTGCCTAATTTAAAGTGTTTAAAGTCGCGAGCTGAATTGGAGTATGAGAAACTCTGCTGCGCAACGTCCCATCCGTGTGTGGTTGTGGTATATATATATATATATATTCCCACTATCAACTAAGGTTACATATCCAAAATCACTCAAAATAGATTATTGATTATTCACTCTTTGGTGTTAGAATATATATGTAGTGTAAAAAAATTTTGAATTTTATGCTTCGTGAGAAAAATATGACAATCGAAATGACCTTTCCGTTCAGTTTCACCGGTTCAACTTTAGAAACACGAATTTTGATATTTGTAACGTTTCTAACATCCCAGAGCTGAGAAAATCCTCGAGGCAAGAAAAAGTTTCTAATAAACCATTTTGCCCTTTTTAAAGTCATGAACTCTCGTCCGCCTAGGAGTAAACGTTACAAAACGTGGATGCGCTTGAGGAAACCACAGCCCCCGAGGACTACGTTACGCCGAAACAGAATGCATTCAGTTGGAGCCACATCTGAAGACGGTCGTGCTCCTCCAAACTTCTTATTTAATCATGGCCAAAATGAGGCTAATCTTGAAGGCGAGCAACCATGAGGGAGGGGCGTGCACCAATGTGGGGGGCGTGTGCACCCATGAGGGTGGGGCGTGCACCAATGTGGGCGGTGTGTGCACTAGGGTGCCTCGTTTGGCCACTTTTTTCTAGGAGCGAATCGTATTACCCGTGGAAATCGCGAATCGTATTACCCGAAAACGTGGAAATCATGTCTGAAAATGTCAAGGGTAGTCACAAAGATGGGTGCACGCTATTTTATGCCATCTCCGACTATATTGACTTTATTTTCGGGAAAGAAGATATCACTGAGAATGGAAACCATCATTCGGGATTCAATATGCCGGTTATATGTCCTTCAAGGGTCAAATTTACCTCCTCTGCGGTCGGAAAAGGGGTTTATTTTAGTATGATCAAGCAAATGTGCAGTTCCTCGCTCACCTAGCCAGCGAAGCTAGCCAAGGGACCCAGTGCCCACCTCGTGGAGGTGGCTGCACCTTGGGCTCCTCCGCCTCCTCTACCCAACCAACCAACCATAGTAATGCAGACCAGTTTATTTTATCTGAATCGTCACCGTTCGGAAATATTGTCAAAAATTGAGATTTCGATTGAAATTTTGGCAGAACTTGCTGTGAAATCCAAGTGGATCTGATGACGCCATCCCTGGCGTCACTGCCGCATACACGGGAGGCTGCTTCGGTGACTAACTTCACTCTCCGTTCCACTGCCACTGTGTGGCAGGGAAATATGGTGAATGACCATTCTGGCGAAGTATTTTCAGGAAGAGACAGTTTTTCAACGAGTTCTTCTTTTGATATATTCCTCACAACTGGTGGCACGGTAATAGACACATCGGTGCTTTCCCAATGAATCATTTCTCCGTAATCCATGGCTTCAAAATTCAAATGGGGAACAATGTTGCATCTAATGCAATGACGTAAATTATCTGCTTCGTCTTCTCTAGCACTAAGAATTTTATTTAGTGCCTCTTGACGGACAGTAAGTCGACGATCAGTCAACATTGCAAGAAGAATATTTTCTGGGAGTGCGAAGAACGTATTTGTTTGGATGGATGAATAAACTACTGCTTGGTATTTCCTTGGCAAGTATCTACATCTACGAATGGTCTCAAAGACGTGACGAGCACCATCGGCGATGGAAGAATGTGTCCTGATCCTGCATTGCATCACTACATAGACTTTTAGTATGAATGTCACTATTTCGATGAATTTCTTGGTAGGTTTCTTAGTCGAAATATATAACCTAAGAATCCTGTTAGCTGTGGTCAACCAACGGGTTTTATTTAGTTTTCCAGGCATCATAGTGACTAGCCCTTCTGGACATGTTCCAGACGCAATGGCTTGGGATATCTTGAGTAAGTACTTCAGGTCCTTATTAAGGTTTGAGATTTCATCTGGGCTGTGGTTTGGCAAGTCACAATTTATGGGATGAAATGACACCACTGGGAACTTTTCACATTCTGGTAGTTTTGAAACTTTGTCACCTGTGTATGAATACGGGCTTGAACAAGCGCCGTCAATGTGGGTGAAGAGAGCTCGGAACGGCAACTCGATGAAATGCAAAAGGCAAATAGCCATTGCATAGGTTTTCCCGACATTTCTTCTAATTTTCGCAGGACGCCGCCCTTCCAACCCGTATTGGTGTTCGTCCCGTCACAGCCAAGAACATTAATTTCATCGAATCCACCACTGAGTTGACTGATGATGAACTCAAAAATTGCTGTAGCCTCATCATGTGCAGAGCCGGAAGATGGAGCGACGTGGCCTACGTATTGCGCATTAGGTTCAACCACAAGTGATATATGCTCTTCCCTGACGGTGCCTGTGGGTGTTTTTGTCTCGTCAAGATGGCCATCAAAGTACAGGCTTTTGATCGGATCATCATCCGTAGAACAGCGCTTCAAATATCGAGAAATTTTAAGTTTAGCACGCCGAATTTTGCTCTTGTCTATAACCAATGCAGACGTTATATCACTAAATTGCTCTTGAGATATAATTCCAGCTTTTAAAGCTGCGTGAAGCACAGTGGATGTAATGTGTGCAGCAGCCCTCTCACTTACGCTGTATCTCTGAGAAATTATGGCAGTCTCAGTTAAGGTTAATTTGACTTTGGACTTTGTTTCTCTTGGTTTGGTGAATGCCACATCCTTAGCTCAACATTCCTCACGATTTTCCTCATCAACTTGAGTATCCTCAAAGTGTTGACTGTCATTCAAAAACTCCAATGGGGAAACTGTTGATTCAGATGGTCCAAGTTTAAGCCTCTTATTTATATGATTACGTTCAGCCCTTTCTCGCAATTTTTCATCTCGTCAATAGATCCAATTCGGCCAATTCTTGGACCTCTCTGATCCACAAGAAACTGGTGCTCTAGAATAGGAACCTTTTTTTCCTTAGGACAGACACATTTAGGAAAGTTGGCACATTTGCAGAAGGCTATATCAAATAGTTTCGTTGCCTCCTCAGTAAAAGACTTTAACAAGTCATTCTTTAATTTTGAACTACCCGTTTTACTCTGTAGGGTTTTCTTTGTCCTAATGTATTCATCATGGCAGCGTGAGATGAGTGGAATTACTCTGGTTTGCGTAACTACTGGAATAGACGCTTTTTTCCAAATGGCATATACCATGACAGAAACTTGTCGGGCAATGGAAGAATAGGATGGCTCCTTGTTACTCCGTGACTCTATTCCAATTTGCCGCCGAACTTCTTGACAACAAAGTAGAACATCCTTCTATGTCGGGAGTTTAGTTTCATCAAAATCCTTGGGGTTTTCATTAAAAATCGGGCAAACGTTTGCACCACGTAGAACGAACTTCGAAAGAGACATGCTGCAGACTGAATGAAAATATGCGCAAAACCAGAGCACACAGGACGGATATGCAGTAAAATATTTGGAAATAAAGAGATGAGCGAGTCAAACATCACTTGCAACTAGAATGGAAGCACATCAGAACATCCACTAAAACAGGCACTCTAAAGAAGCGAAATGAGTTGCAAGCGAACTGTAGTGATAAATGTGAATGGGTAAATCAAGAACTTCAATCGTTCAGCTCGTCTCACAATGCAAGGCTGACAGAAAATTGGGGAAGGGCGAAACTTGCAGGGTGCAGGTGGATGACTCAGGGGTCGGTAAACTTTAAATGCAATATTGCTGTGAGCTGAAGACATTGCATGTTCCGCTACTGTTACGACCTACCAGGCGAAGGAAAAGACGAGAATGGAAAGAGCTACAAAACTATTACACTAAATTGACCAATTTTGCTGCCCTCGAGGAGACAATGTATGGCATAACTAGGGAACCTCCAATCATTGTGACTACCCTTGACATTTTCAGGCATGATTTCTACGTTTTGGACTGAAAAAAATCTCTTTTTCGCGTCATTTATTGCATGCATAGCGTAAAATGAGGCGGCGTGTTGCGGGTTGCATGCCCCACAAAAGTGCTTTCGGGGACACAATAAAAGGTCATTTTCTCGGTAATTAAAAGTAATATAGCTGACTTATCTGGTCTAAAATATCAATTAAAGTCCTAAGTTGTACCCCATTGCAAAAAAGAGTGCTCGCTCAAACCAAATTTAAAGTATTTACAATGTTAACATTTTTCGTGAAAAATTTCGAAATTTTAAGGCAAAAATGCGAACAGAAGATATTAACCGATTTGGAAAAAAAATCATATTTGTAATACCCATCTGGGTACGCAACTTTTGCCGGGAATTGCGATTCGCTCCTAGAAAAAAGTGGCAAAACGAGGCACCCTAGTGTGCACCCATGAGGGAGGGGCGTGCACCTATGAGTGTGGGGTGAGTACTCATCTCCATGGGTGCACACCCATGCATTTGCAAAGGGTTTATGGGTGTGCACCCATGAGGGTGGGGTGTGCAATCATCTCCATGGGTGCACACCCATGCATTAGCAAAGGGTTTATGGGTGTGCACCCATGAGGGTGGGGTGTACACCCATTGGGATGGGTGTATGCACATGCATGATGGGGGTACACCCATGGGTGTTGGACGCACCCATGGGTGTTGTTCGACAAGGGCTGACAGGCGGTATATTTCCCGGTACTCTCTCAGCTCCTGAAGGTACCTTATGGGTCCGAGTTCGGTCTTCCATCGAATGTTGGGATCTCCATCTGCACAGCCCCTGCCGCTGGTGGAGAAGCGGTTACCCGGGCGCAATACAACTTATGATGTCCCGTATAACTCCATCGTCCAGATCGGCCCCTCCCCTGACGGATTGTTGATTTAGTCTCGATGCTATCTGCTTGATCTGCTCCTCGTTTTCTTCTACTTCTCCTTCATTTTATTTACACCGCTTTTCAGACTACTGTGGCTGGAACCTAGCTCCCCTAATTTATCGCACGTCTCGCCTAATTTTATCACCTACCTCAGCGACTACCTCTCCTACCTGGTTGCGTATTTCTTCGATCTTCTTCTCTTGTTCGGGGTTTGAATGGTATGATTTCAACAATCACTTTTTGCTAGCCATAAAAGTTACAATAAGGGAACCAACATAAGCTTTGATAATTATTTTATTATACATAAAAACCTTGAAAAATTTTGTGGTACAAAATTAGGTCAAAATATATTGCGGAGAAATATGAGACGCATTTCTGCATGGCTTTCGAAAATTTAGAAAAAAAATGCATCAAATGTAATTTTACTGTGAGCCATATTTTTGTAATTAACAACTTGGAAACAATTCATCCATTCTTCAGGCGAAAAGTCATTGTAGTACATAGACCAAAATGCACTTTTTTATTCACATTTTGTCCATAACATCCCAGCTGATATGCAGTAGAATACGTTTTTCCTGAATTACTGAATTGATTGACAATGCCTTTCGCCACAGTTACAAGAAATAGGATTGAATTTAATAGGGGAAGCCCCTACTGAAAGCCAGCACTCCAAAGGAGGCAATTTAAGTAAATGGCTTCACATACTAACCATGTATAAAAACATACACACGAACACATAAGGATAAACATCTCTTTGCATTTGCATAAAGTAGGGAAACATGAAGGGAACTCAAAATGGCACCAAACTGTCACTAGTTCTTCGTGCACTTCAGACTTTCAACCATTACTCTCCATAACGCTCCGTTGCTAATGGAGGGCCTTCCTGGTTTTGCTGAGCTCAGTAGTTCTCTGTGAAAAAAAAGAAAACCTATATTACATATTATAACATCTAAAGAGTAACAATGAAAATTCAAAACTCTGGTCCAAGAATATTTTAATGGCATAATCATCGTACAACAACTGTGTTCCTCATATAATGGACATTATGCATTTCCATGGGGTTTGGTACCACTTAAAACCGAAATTTTTACTTAAAACTTCGCAGCCATCTCTAGGATGGTGTTACAAAATCATACGGATTATGTCACAAGAAAAACCTAATCAAAACATTACATACCTTTGCAGAATTCATGGTAAATGAGTAGTAATAAGTACAGAATTTGGAATCCAGGTAAATATCCTTAATGAAGAATGGTGGGGTGAAGAGAGGGAAGGAGAGAGAATTTAGATCTGCAATGATGCTGTATTAAGGAATTGGCAGATGATTCATAAATTTTAGCTAGTTGGATAACCAAGATATGGTAGTTTAACACTCATATGAGATATTCTGTAAATTTATTCAAGGTATCATTAAAAAAGAATACTGTTAGAATAACTGTAGTCACACCGTTTCCACTTCCACACAGATTTTATCATTCAATCATTATTTAAGTCAGCTATGAAAGCAACAAAATTTAAGTAAGCAAGACTAGAGTTTTGTTATGGAAACATTTCTGCAGTTACGTATGAGCTAACTTCAGAGGCTAGAACATAAAGGCTGAAATAGCAACAGCATGAGACAGAACATAAGGGCACGAAATTTAAATTCAAGTCTTTCCAGTAAAGGAATTCAAGGAAGGTGATATTTGTAAATGCATTAGCATGCCCTTAAAAGTTTCACACACAATGTCTTGTGTTCACACTTATGTTCATGGCTGATTGATTTAATTGATTTAATGCATTGAGAAAGAACCATCTTATGTAAAAGGATTGATAACTAGCTAATACAAGGGGAAATACTACAAATTTTACACCAGCAAGAGAAATGGGACTCATAATAGATTATGTCCTCTAAGAGTCAGGCCAAGAGATATGCGATGGATAAGAAGGATTAAAAAATTACATGCCATGGACAAATGGTTACAAAAATAACACCTCCATTTGGACCTTAAAACATGAGCAGGGTAGTTGGATAACCTTCAATAAGCATTATTTCTAATGAATTATCTATAAGCAGATGCATTCTGATTTGAGCACTGAAGAATTGCCACTCTACTTGGGTAGATTTTCTCGGAGGTCAATAAAGCTGAGTTACACATGTTCCACTGCCAAGATAACCAAGTGTTTGGCTATATTCCCTTACTCATACTACTACCAGTCTGCAGTCACTTGACCCTGACAATCCAAATGAAAGTGTATGCAGCTACTACTAAAAATACTCCCCTTCTAGCCTCAAAGACTCTTTGCCTTTTGAATCTTTTTTGTTTTCATTCATTGCCAACTATTTAGTACACGAATATTTTTTCTTTTATACCCACTATATTTTTTGGAAAGCAATTTAACATAGGCATCTTTTTTCTTCAAAATCTATTATTTCATTTAAATATTAGTTTTTAATGTTATTTGACTTACAAAACATGGTTACTATTTTCTAGCCAAGAAAAAAGGCAATTAAGCGTCAGATATGGTAAAACATAAACATTGTATGTACTTTGAAAACATCTTCAGACACGGCTTTTTTGCTTGTATTTTGTAATTCTCTTGGTAGAAAATACTGAAATCAACTCTAAACTCAAAATGTGAATTTTTGTCAGTTTCTGTCTTTGAGCCTAGGAGGGCAGAATAGCCATTGGTAGTAGTAATTTTGGGAGGCATTACTGATGCAGAGATTAATGAGTACATGCAGAGTGCTGTCATGTACTCATTAATCTCAATTTGCTTACACAAGTTAAAGGGAAAATTATATTTTCTTAAATTCTTTATTAAAGTAATTGACTTTAAGGAAAGAGGGTTTTAATAATCAAGAAGGAAAATGTATCCAGTCATGAAACATAAGAGGCTTAGGTATGTTATTTTTACCGGAACACAATGATATTGCATCCTCTTTATACTCTGTCTCTGCTCTTGCAAACTTTCTGAACCCAGAAACTTTGCATGAAATCCCATACAAAGCTTAATGGGTGAATGGATAATTGTACTAGACTTCATTCTTAAAATCATTCACTCATGTATGGAGTTCACAACTAAGCTAAATAAACAGCATTCACTGAGAAATATGTACTGAGTAAACCATGTCTTATTATCAGAATCACACAGACCAGGCAATAAGAAAGACTTCAAACTCAAGTTGAGCAAGCTAGTTTATTTGAGTTATGTCCCATAAAATTTTGAGCAGACAAGAAAACACTTTAGAGAAAAAGACAGTATCGAGCAGTTGGTCCTGCAAAATATATGTATAATTATTCTCTTACCAGGGTCACATTCAATCAAAATCTATCTCAGTTTTTCCCAAAACTCATCTTTCTCACTGTCACACTCTCCATCCACTGGTTCACAGCACACCACAGTCACAACTCTCCAAATACCTTCTTTCATGCAAACCCAGAGCAATCTAGGCCATACTAACTCGCACTTCATTTCCAGTAACTTAGCTCTCCCATTAAGATTGAGTCCTACATCTTGACTGCAGTGTACATTATCATCAACTCCTGACCGCAGTGACAAACCACCGCCATCTATAGTAATAACATTCCGCCACTTTTACTCAGTATCACGTACACACCAAACTTCCATTCATCTCACTTTCATTTCATTCAACAACTCATGCTCCTTTCTATATACTCCTCTCACATTCAGAGTACCGATAATCCAGTTTGTATCACTGAGTCTGTATCTTGATGGCCCAACCTTATTCTGCTTCTGCCACCCATCATGGTTTCAGTCGTCTGAGGCTCCTCTGTGACTCTTATGAGTAATTTGTAATAGAGTATGCAAGGTTATCAGCCTTTGCAGTACCCGTACCACATGCAGCTTTTCCTGCTAATGGTTATGGTGCTCTAGCGGGCAGTTTTCACACATTTTCGCATGTATGCCACAAGAGAAACCAAAGTATAGTATTACCCTAGGCATGCCTACACTATTTTGCTCAAGCTAGAATCCCTTCTGAAAGGACTACCTTGAGAGCCAGCATACCATTGCCTGCAACCCACCACTAGGAGGTATATGCATTGTACTGACACACTTTAATTATATACAAGGTAATACAAAAACAAGGTTTGGTCAAAATTACTCTAAGCTGATAAATTCTCCTAAGCCAATGATTAATTAATACTAAGATGCTACACTCATGATGTTTAACAGAGAAAACAGAGGCTTACCTTCTGTATGTTAGGCCTCTAAGGTCACAGTTTGATAAATCCATTCCCAGAAATTCCCAAACATTTCTTCTATCTCCTCGGTGCTTTCCTTGAAGAGCCATGGAGGTAGTTCAATTTCAGGAGTCTCTGGGACAATATCATCAAATATTTTTTTACCGCTGTAAACCTTTCCCCTCAACTCTTCTCGTTGGTATACTATAACTGTCACTGTCCCCCAGGAGACTTTTTTTTCAGAGTTGCTTTTTCTACAGGGCTTGAATTCCTCCTCTTCTTCGCCTCTTTGCTTCTTTAGGCATCCACCTGTAGAATGAGAACACATTTGGTCACCAGTTATCTTGTAAAATTGAGAAAAAAATCTGATTGACATATTCAAAGACACTCAAGTAATAAGAACAATGCCTTTTAGGGGTGTGATTCCTTTGTTCTCATAAAGGATATGAAAAGAAAGTAAATTTGACATCTGACATGGAGTGGTGATAGAGGGGATAGAATGATTTTGTAAAATATATAGGCAGAAATGTAGTGGATGGATGTTTAAATTGTAGTCACAGTATAATACCGTAACATACGCTCTTCCTTAGGCCCTAAATATGGGTTGGGGAATTACGATTTGTAATTTAGAGAGAAATGTCCGATGGGAGACGTTGAGCTGACCCGGGAGATTAGTCCTATGAGAGCGGAGGCTGACGAAATTCGGGCAGGGAGAGGATACAATCAGGGCGTAATGGATGAATGGATGAGGTCAGGTAGGCAAAATTTAGGTCAGTTTCTGAGCAAAAACTGAAAAAATCTACAATTCCGGTATGAATGACTGTGCGTCTCACCAATTCTAATGCCCACGAACGGTGGTACATATATTTTGAAGTTGGGGCGGAAATGGTTGGTCCTTTGAACGCTTCCTCTCCTAAGCTCGTAGTCCTTCAAATAAGCAATGAATATTATTGTATCAAGGCCCTTTGAAAATCATCTATAGAGCTCTATAGACACCTCCAAACAGGATTCGAGAGTATTTTTCGAGATAAATCACTTAAAATTATTGACAATGCGACGTGAGAATAAATTTGAGGGAGAGCAAATAAATTATATTCCATAATGATGAAATGAAATATAAACCGAAGTACATAGTGGGCACAAACTGATGTTGTGTAGTACTTGAAGAAGGGATGGGGCAGGTTACAAGAAGCAGGACACTGTGCTTGTTTGAAGGACACATCAGGTTATATCAGATAATGCACCTCGATTTATTTAGTTACTTACAGAATAGGTTTCCCATATTCACAGAAATGCGGGCGAAAATGCGTATTAACTTTTCCAACTTGATCACAGGAGACCACAAGAGAAAATTGAATCACAAGAGACTCACGACCACTTCATTCAATCGAAGTCATAAAATGTACATTCCCATAGCAACGGCGGCCTCTTGGTCCGATGACCATTGTTGAGGTGCAACCATCAATGAGTATGGTACTTCAGATGGGTCAGTTACTACTTGTAAATGACTATATCATCATATGTTCTCAAAACTGCGATGATATCAATCTATATGACGTATGACTATTTTTTTTAATGCTTGCAGACACAAGTGTACGTCATAAACTATGGACCCAAATTCAGTCGGCAACAGAGTCCGCTGCTTTTTTTTTCGTCAGAATGGTGAAATCTATTTTCATTCCGACGTCTATTTCGGTTGCATTTGAATGATTCCATATCATTACAAAGGAAGTGTCCATTTTTTATTTTAAATGCCAAATTTTCATTTGTGTTTTATTCGGACATTATCTTCAATGATACAAAATAGATTTTCAAGTTATTTTCTGAAGATATTCAATACAAACTTTTTTTTTGGCGATTCCTCCCTCTGATATTTATACCAATTAAATAGGAAAGAGTGTGCTACAGTCAAATTAAATGATATTCACTCCCAAACTGGCCTACCCATCCACAACAAGCTTATTAGTTACGACAAGGAGCGTCCGCCGTCGAGGTGAGAAGCGGAGATTTCAGATTATGTTGTAGTTCACGTGAAATTAATGAAAAATATACTATTATTTTGATGTAGTGAATAAGCCTCAAGTATGATACACGGCAATCTCCATTCCATTTTAGTCAGATATCCTCTTTATGATCAAACTCCATAACGGTTGAAAAAGAAAATTAAATTCGTACGCCGGTTCGTCGTTCGAAAGTCACATGGAGCGGGAGTCAACGACTCGAGATGAAATTTTTCTTCTTTTTCTTCTTAAGAGATTATCTTCTTACTCATAGGAAACTCCTGTTTGCAATTATTTATTCAGTCATACTTTCATTGAGAAAGTCATGGGCATTCCTAATATTAGACCCTTTGAAATTAAGGGAATCCAATGGGGTGCACGCGGTCACAACTTGACAATTCGTGATGATGCTCATTGAGAATGTTAAAGCCTTGAAACCCTCCCCAGCCGTCAGGTTTCCTTCGAGAGCCTCAAGGGTTTTCTTTCTCGAACGGCTCTACAGAGTTCCATGTGATTTCTGGCATTTTTTGGATCATTTATACCGAATCCTTACCATCGTGCTCGAATAGATTCCACATCTGCTCGAGAACTCCCAAATGGCACTTTCACCGACACCGATCCTAATTCCCCAGCCAAGAGCCATCTCTTATTGCCATCTGAGCTTCGACCTTCCACTCCAATATTCCGTCAGTCTCGTCTAGGGTAACAATGGTTGGTCACCAATCGCACCGGGAAGATCCTTGGCTCGGCCGAATTCTCGAAATTCCGGGTCCTTTCCCTGATGTCGTCCAGTTACCATCCCCGCTCAACCCGAATTGCTACACATGGCGATCAAAGCCTCGCTTTTTGGATTCCCATTCTCCCTACAAATTGCAGTAGTTTACCCAGAAATGGTAGCCAAAGATGCCATTGGAACAAAATGAGTACGCTCCTCCATGGAGAAGTTATTGTGACGTGCTATGCGTCAGTGGATGGAGAGAGTTGCGGTGTGAAAGATGAGTTTTGGGAAAAACTGATAGATGTGTTGAATGAATGTGACTCTGGTGAGAGAATAATTGTACTAGGTGAGATGAATGGATGGGTTGGCGTGAGGCTGGATGAATCTGAGAGAGATGTTGGGCCATTGGTGACCCTCGAGTGAATGATGATGGTGAAAACTTGGTGAGTGTGTGCCTGGATAAAGGATTGTTTGTGTCGAATACATGGTTTAAACATAAGAGAATACATATGTAATCTTTGCAAAGGGGTAATTGCAAAAGAATGATTGATTTCGTTGCGGATTGTGAGAGATTGAGGGAGTTAGTGTGGGACACGATAGTGATGAGGGGTGCTGAATGGGAACGGACCACTATTTGGTGCTCTCCAAAGTGAATCTGGGCAGAAAGTGGGTGCCAAGAAAGAATGTTGCGCATAAACAGTTGAGAGTAAGAGTGGAGAGGTTGCTTGACAGCTAGCTTAGAATTCAGTATGGTTTCATGCTTGAGGATGCTGTATCCTTGCAGCAGAGAGAATGGGACGAGAATATCAGAAACGAGAAGGTGAATGGTGCGTGGGATTGTTTAAAGGGAGTGATTGTGGGATATGCTGTAGATGTATGTGGAAAAGGAGTGGTAGAGTGAATGAAAGGTAAAGCTTGGTGGAATGATGAAGGGAAATGTGCAGTCAGGGATAAGAAATAGGCTTACAAGAATATGATTGCAGCGAAATCTGAGGATGAGCGTGCTAAGGCATTTGAGATTTAATGGTAGTGAGGAAATGGGTATGTCAGGATAGACATAAGAGTAGACTAAACGTTGTGGGTATGAATTATCTGTGGAGTGTTTGCGGCAAAGTAGGATGGATAGAGTCAGGAATGAATGGGTAATAAATGAATGTGGGTTAGATGCTCACGTAATGGACATATATGAAAGGAGTGTGGTTCGTAGGTTTGGCCAGGTTGAGAGAATGAATGAGAGTCGAAAAACGAAACAGAGATATAAGAGCGAAATGAATGTTGCGAGAGGGAGAGGTAGACCAAGAAAGTTGTGGTTGAATGTGGCTGAGGAAACTCTGAGGAGGAGGAATGTTAGGAGTTTAAAAACAGGAGGGAGTGTATGAAGCAGTTTACGGGGGTAAATGAGGCAAAAGAAGCTGATGATGATACCTTTCGAAACCGGACGCCTGATTAAATAATTGCGGAACCTGCCATTGCTCTTTCCTTTCTGATCATCATGAAGGAGTTCCATCATGTTTCGCCTTACACTAGTGAATTTATTGAGGCAAAAGTGTTTTGCACGGATAGGTCAGGATGGAGGCAATAATTGAAGCATAGATAAGTGTACAGATATGTATATATGAATGTAACTCTTTGATTGTGCCTGCCCTAGCAGGGAACGGCGTGATTTCTATGTGTGACACCTTTCTCAATCTTAATTTCTCACCCGAATTAATTCATCTCAGAATGTCATCACAATATCTTGAGCCGTTTTCGAGAAAAAATTTCAAACAAATACAGAATTAGCTGATTCAATAGTGTAAGACAAGATTGCTTTTATATTATTATAAGCGAGTTATTGTTATATTCGTTACTGCAATGTTTTTTCGGCTGGTTAGTTGAGGGGTTTGTTCAAGGAGGAGAGGAGAGAGGGTCATGGCTGGTAGTGAAATGGGATATTATGCGGGACCCCTTAAGAATGCTGCTGATATGCCCGTAAGAATGTAACTGAAGATGATCGACAACTGTCTTTAGAAAATTAGGCCATAATGAAATAGTTGACCTGGTGGTCATTCTGAATAGCCTATGTCTATTATGTTATGCGATTAAACAGATAATAACTTATTAAAGACTAGAGTATGCGGTGTTAGATGGATTTTTCTGTTATATTTTCTATATGAAAATATTTTATTCATAATTCACAGGATTATAAATAAGATAAAAATTTGCGACTTCCAAAATTTAGCGACCGGTTTCAGCTTTCACGATCAGGTCAAACCAGCCGAAACCAGTCGCTAGCGTTCAATTGATTGTGGAAGTAACAAATTTTTATCTTGTTAATAATGAATATGAATAGAGCTTCAAGTTTCCATTTAATTTTTTTAATTTACAGGATTTTGAATTTGCAAGCAGTTTCTGGTGGACCAATGGAGTTTTAAATGGCCCTCTTATTGGTCAGTACAGCAATCATTACGTTTCTCCATTTGATTCAATTTTAGTTTGATCAAATTTTGATTTTTAATGATGCGCATTCATGATTATTCTTTATATGAACGGTCCAGATGTTTTAACTTTTCATGAGTTGTTTCGCACCATTTTCTCAGAGCTAGGGGCCAATATTTGTTTGTAACCCTAAATTCCCTATAGAGCTTACGAGATAACGCGCTAATTTCGCAATTTCCAAATGTTTCCTTCTAGGACTTACTAGAAAGTAGCATGAACCTCGTTAATATACACCTTCCTTTCATAAATGATTTATTCATTTAAATTAATAATCATCCGCATTTCCTGTAAAAACTAGAGAAAAATTGAGTAAATTCCATAGCACTAAGTAACCAATGTATGATTGATGAGTTACTTGCGTTAAATTTCAAACAGCTGGTTGATATTATTGCTTAAATTGCGCTCATTCAATCATTCCGTCTTGCTATCCATGGGAAAATAAGTAATCCTTGTTGTTAATGCTGTTGTCAGGCTAGAGTCTAATGATGCAGGCCCATTCCATACATGTCAATAGTTGCAAAGAAAACAAAGATGTTGCTGCGTAATGTATTGAAGAATACTTTCAAGGTTGTTGAGCGTTTCATGTATTCTTCGTGCCGCCGTGTTATGTGCTAATTTATGCATCCCACGCATTTTTCATGCCGTCTGATTTCCACTAGTGGTGTCCTCTGAAACCATTTTATTTCCGTGTTTCATCTTCCATTCCCCTCGCCTCAAATCGAAAGCTCAACTTCCTCCCAACGTCCACACATCACTCATTCCTTCCTCTTCCCTCTGCCCCCCCTTTCCCACCCTCCCTCGTTGCATATTCCGGTACCCCTTGTTCTCTTTTTCATCTCATTTCTTCTCTTCCTCACCAACCTTTTTCTCTCTCTCTCTCAGTTCTGCTTCTCATTCTCCACACTTTTATTTCTATCTTCCAATCCTCAGCATCTTTCTAGCCTTACTGAACTTCATGTCTCCTTTTCGTTACATATTCATATCCGCATCCCCTCTGCCTAACCAATCTTTTCCTCTTTTTCTTCACGTTTCCATTTTTCGTCGGTAGGTTGGTTATTCGAATTTACTAATTACGTCGTTTTTCCCTTTTGTGAAAGGAAGGTGGAGGGAAATACTGGGTGTGTCTGCATAATTTGCCGTTTGAAGGGTCAATGAGGCAAAATATGTTATGGGTATTGTTATAATTATTTTTTCTCCATATTCAACATTGGAAAATTTTGTTTACTCTGTTTTAAAAATTATATCCAACGAGTTGCTTCGATTTCTTAGTCTTAATATTATGCCGGGGTTGACAAGTTAAGGCAATAATTCAAATCAGAAAATTATGCTCCCGCACCCCGTAGAATATATGTTGAAGAAATTGCCAACATTTTTTGGGTCCTCCAGATAGGACAGTTTTTTTAAGTCAGTGTGTCAGAATGTACAATTTGTCATAGGTTGATTTGTTTATTTGTTAAAGAAGACTAAACTAAAGACAAGTGTGCAAGACTAAAGTAGTATTTCTTGATAAGGAGAATGGGGAGAATAACTGTATGATGAGGGCGAATGGTGAAGTAATTGAACAGGTGAATGGTTTTGTGTACTTAGGTAAGATGTATGCGAAAGATGGAAGAATAGATGAAGAGAAAAAGAGACGTGCGAATGCTGGAAGGAAAGTGGTAGGTAGCATGTGGAGCATATCAAGGAATGAGTGCTTTTCTAAGGAAGCGAAAATTTCCGTGTACAAAAGTGTACTTCTTCCCACTTTGCTATATGGTAGTGAAACAGGGGATGTCCGGATAGATATAAGAGTAGACTAAACGCCGTGGGTATGAGTTATCTGAGCAGTATTTGCGGCAAAAGTAGGATGGATAGGGTCAGTAATGAGTGGGTCATGAATGAATGTGGGTTAAATGCTCCAGTAATGGACGTGTATGAAAGGAGAGTGGTTCGCTGGTTTGGCCATGCTGAGAGAATGAATGAGAGTCGAATAACGAAACAGATCTATGAGAGTAGAATGAATGGTGTGAAAGGGATAGGTAGCCCGAGAAAGTTTCAGGTTGAATGTGGTTGAGGAAATTCTTAGGAGGAATATAAGGAATTTTAAAAACAGGAGGACGTGTATAAAACAGTGTATGGGGGTAAATGAGGCGAAAGAGGTTTGCAAGAATAGGTCAGTATGGAGGAAATTATTGATGCAGAGTTAGGTGTACAATTATGTATTAATGAGTGATATATTATGACTGCGCCTACCACGGAAGAGAACGGCGTGATGGGTATGTGTGTATGTATGTATATACTTTCTACTGACATTTTCTACTGTTCCCCTCTTATAATTTGGTTTTTATCTGACAATAAATATTTATTTTCAAGTTTCACACAAACAAAACTTAACACGCTAATTTTGATTCACCACTATGCACTATTTTGAAAACCAATCATTCGTGGCGAGTGCCACTGTGGGACGGTGACTGCATCACACCTTCGGCACAGCCATTTAATCTTGGACAGTCACAGACCATACATTTTTACCTGGGAGGCCATAATAACCTTTCATTTTAATTACTTTCCTTAAGTCCCCTGAATACCTCGCGGGCCACGATCATCAGCATAGTTCTAGCTTAAGAATCTGAAGCTGTGGATTGGACAAGTTTGATACACTGGTCGCGGAACATTCTAAAATCTGTACTGTGATACGGGGGAGGATGCTTGTTTAGCTATCTGTATCCATCATTTTAGATGGAAGGAGAAATCTTCTCTCACATCATGCACCCTCTTCTTCCTACATTCTTTTACAAGAAATATCGAAATCACCTCAGCCTAACATTTTTAGTGTAAGGAATTCAGCCCCTTTTATGCAGCATAAAAATTTCCACGTCTTTACTTTGACCAAGGGAGGAATGGACATGAAAGGCAAAGAGTCCCTTTGATCTACAATTCTCTTCTCAAAATTCCACCATGACATTTGACATCACTTGGGCGAGTTATTGAAAGTCTAATTTCCTCTCCGTCTCCATATACAGCCAAGGGGCAGTTGTTTTCACTCTATCCCTACTTGTTCTCCTTTTTAATTCGACTTAAGAGAGTAGTAATAAAATTGATTTATCATTAGGTAGCAACGCCACATGTCGTCAAGACAAGGACAAACACCTGGGTAGGTAGTTCAAATAAAATGTGCAAAACTTACAAAATAAAATAAAATTCAATTCGCAAGGAAATTCTTCATCATTGTATACACACACACAATAAATCTCTGTAACAAATTCAAAACAATTTCTCATTAAAATTACATTCAAAAATCTCCTCCACAATACAGGTTGGGTTGGAAGTCAGTCAAGAGGATATTTCGTTCTTTAATCTATTAGCACTAACCACTGTAGCTTTTTCTGGTAACTTATTAAAAAGTCTAATACCTAGAATTCCAAATTTAGCTAGCATCATCGTCGGAGTGCATTGATGCACATCAAGTTTACCATTTGTCATAGTACTATGAGCGTGGACTCATGGTCTTCAGGGGGGAAGTAATTATTTGCTCCGTGGCTTATATTAGTTTAGTAAAAACATACAAAACTATATACTGTGAGAATTTTCAATTGAACGGAAAGTGGTTTGCTGTGTTGCCTAGATGAGGAGTCAGTCATAATACATATTGCCTTTTATTGAATCATTAGTACCTGTTTTACCTCAGATGCATGGCCCCAAAATAAAAGGCCATAGGTAAGATGAATGCAGTGATCTTACCTATGAAATATATATTTTGCTCTCATTTACCTTTCTCACTTACTCAGCAGGAATCATCATTTTGGCTTAATTAGAAATAGAAATAGAAAAAAACTTTATTGTCCTGAGACAAAGTCCTTTAGGACATTGAATTAGTTTACAAGCCATCATGAGGAGTGGAATACAAAGACAAAATACAAAGCCTTACAAAAAAAGGAAAACACACAAACAACTTTCAAGTCAGCAGAGAGATATACAATGATCGAGGTAAATGTAAATGAAAAAACAGTCTCAATATCAATAATCGAAATAGTATGTTAAAACAAAAATGTACAATCTGTATAAAGAAAAAATGAAATGCTAACAAACGAATATTTTATAAGGCAGAAAAACAACAAATGATTATAGTGAACAAGTTACATCTAACAATATCATCTCATATCATTTTGTCTTCTCATATAGAGGCGAGAGAACATTTGGTAGACAAAAAGTCAGCCATACTCCTTTTAAATTGTGAGACATTCCTAGAAAATTTAATACTATCAGGTAACGAGTTCCATAATTTACAGGATGAGACGTGGGAAGTATTTTCATATTTTGTTGTGCGGTATTTGGGGATGTAAAATGTTTTTGTTATACGAGTCGATCTCTTGTTAGTTTGGGCATTAAAAAGCAAGTTATCATATAAATAAGAAGGGGTTTTCGAGTTCAGTACTTTGAATAACATTAAGGCCTTTTGGATTGTTCTTCTCTGATATAATTTTAACCAACCTAGCTTTGCGTAATAGGGAGATACATGCTCGTTGAAACGAATATTAAAAATGAATCGCATACATGAATTTTGCTGTCTTTGTAATTTAATGCTTAATTCATTAGTCATATCGGAGTATATAATTGAACAATAATAACTTCACTTCAATAATCAAAATTAGGAAATATTAACTCTCAACCAACCTCTGGCGCAGTGTTGTTGGGATTAAGTGCCTGAAATACTTCATTCTGTGGAGAGTTTTGTGAACTTCATTTGAGGTGGCAGTAACTTGATTGCGCCAGGCTAAGGTAGTGCTTAAGATGTATACACATTGGGATAGCATCCTGTTAACCTCTGAAATGTGTAAGTCCCACTTCGGGATGTCGGCGAGTGAAATGGGAGTGGCTACATTTTATTTTAAAACTTTCAGCATTTTAATGGAGGTTGCAAGGACGCCAACCATAGGAAATGAAGAGAGTAATTCGTAATTCAAATGTGTTTTAGTAATATTTTAGTTTGAAGTTCCACGGCGGCTATGGCCATTCGGCACCCTTGGTCATCAATTTGCAGACAGGGGCGGGAGAACTTGAATGAATAATAGGATCCTCCCCTTACGGATTCGTGGTGCCGCCGGAATGCTTTGAGTTTTTAGATTTGCTTAATAAATTTAATTCTTAAGATGAGGTTTTGAAACAATCAGTAGTGCATTATTTTATAAGAGACTGTAAACTGGTAAAAGGAATCTCCGCAAGTTGTTATTTCTTTCATATCATAAAGTACTTTACAAAAAGTTTACATTAACATCAGTGGCGTAGCGAGTGCGTGTGCCGCCCGGGGCGGTCCTTGAGTTTGCGCCCCGGGCCAGTGGCGTAGCCAGGCTTTGGGTCTAGGGTGGGGAGCAGGAAAGTTTCAGGGGGCGCCGACTCATAAATTAATGAGTTTGTTAAACTTTACAAATTTTGGTGATGCAATAGGCGGATGGGTTTGTACAAAATATAAAAATTTACAACGTATAATACACATTTATTTATTTAGCTCTCGATACAATGATGTAGTCCGTATAGCAATTTCTCACAAGTCACGGCAACTCTGAGAATTACCTTGACGATCAACCGGATCTCCGTTCATAACATAACGTTCACAGAACGAAAATTGGTCTCCTTTGGAAATGCCCATTTTTGAGTCAATTATTAGATATTTAAACGTCATTTGTTTAATCTCGCCAACAATGATCTGTAATACCTCAATAGCCAAGGCTTGAATGATGTAATTTTATATAGATGGGCTTAATGTCGTATCGTATTTCGCAAAAACTCTCACAAGTTCTTAAAAATTTCCCTCGTTATTCTCGACGTTTTGTCGATAACCAAATTCATGATGGCCACGTAAAGGTAGACCTTGTTTCCTGAGATACATAATAAAATCAATTTCAATCAATCAGCATTTTTCTGTTTTTTTTAATTATTTCATATCGGGCTTGATTAAGTTATACCTCGATTGTACAATGTTTTTTGAATCTGTACCTTGTAATTAAAAACCCGTTTTCTAATTAGCGATGGCCATAGGTTACTTCATGCAATTTTATTTTCTCTGTCCCTTTCTTAAAATTCGGACAATGTAATTCGAGACCAATGTAATTTTGCCTGACTTGTTTATCTTCAAACAGCCAACATGAGAAACATAACATGATATTACCCCTGGGCGAATAAACCAACCATTGACTACTTCACCTGATGGAAGTTTCTTTTTATACCATTCCTTGTTGAATCACCTATCACTGTCATTGTAGTCAAAAGAATCGAAAGTGTCACTAAGCCCAGGTTGACACGGACCTATTTCTAACGACATTCGAACTTTAGACGGGCCAATCGAAATGTGACGAAACAGAAATGGGTCCACTGGGTAATCAACATTGATATTTTCAATCGAATTCTTACTGTCAGACAAGAGTCCACTTTCATATCCGTCTGGTACATTTTATCTCTTCTCTTCGGATAGCCCAAGGTTTTTGAAAACGCCTGCCAAAGTCCCTCCCTACACTGGTGTTGCTGTCATTATCGCCGAGTGCGATTGTAGAGTTATGCTGCAAAGCTCTGACTATAAATATTCATGGGTCTGACGCTGACGCCATTGGCGAAACTGGACGCTCTGAGTGAGTCGTGTCATTCCTATATTACTGGAAATGACCCAATAATAATAATAATTGGTAATGTGTTGAGTTTAAAGCTATACAATTTGTAGAATTGTTTGTGTACTTAGACTCTGAACAGACCGTCCGTAGCGATGCGGCCTCAAGGAGTGTATTTATATTTCAACAAAAACTTATCATGTATGTACATTGTACAGTGGCGGAAGATTATTAACGCAAAATTTTTCGCGCGCCAGAATTTGGCATTCTTGGGAACTTCTAGGAGCATCACACCCTTCGAAAGACTGGCAACAATGAGGAAGACATCGTCTACCGCAAATATTTGAAATCCGCAATGGAACTCACATTTGCCGGAGCATAGAACTCACTCATTAATCGCCTCTTTTTCGAGATTTCTTTTTATCTTATTCGTGCATCTCGTCGCGGTGCATCTCTGTGTGTAGGTATTTAAGCATGTTTCTTACGTCGAATAACATCATTGTTACTAAAAGACTGTTTATAACAAATATTCATTATCCAACTCAACTCGGAATATATGCTGAAATCTTCATCTGCTACCACCAAGGGATATTTATTATGGTCGAAATTTTGACGATATTCTTGAATGACTCGTCCTGTATCTCTTTTACCGAAATAATATATATAAAAATTTATTCGCACCAAGGGTTGATACAAATGAGATCACATTCAAACAGATATAGTCTACGCGATGTAATTTATCACGATTTTCAACTTGTAGATTGATGACGTTTCGATCTCAAAATATATTTAATAATGAATTGTTTATGACCCAGTATAAATCCGTCCTTAGTTTGTCAGATGGGATTAATCTATGAAAATATACGTAAATATATGATTTCATGAATTAAAAATTATTGTGCTCGCATGGATACCGAATAATCTAGATATATTTTTCCAAATTTTCTTTCATCTTATCACTAGAAGTTTGCTGTTCACTGCGAAGTTTTAACTAGTAGATACAGAACATACGAATAAACGTTCAGAAAAATTTAACCCAAATTAGCTGTAGTTATAATAGATAAACAACTCTTTTACGTCTGACTACATAATATGCTCTTATATGCATTAGCTTTAAATTCGCTGCATATATAAAATTAACAAAGAAGCTTTTTAAAGACTTCAGTTTGAAGTAAAATACCATAAATGAAACAAAATTATAGGTAACGGTTAATTCTGCAGATGTCAGACGTATTTGGCCAGCAAAAGAGTGGTCCGTGTTCGATTTTCAATGAACGCAATGACTTTTTATTTGAATTGTCACATATTGGTCATATGAATTAATGTAATACGTAGTTTCAATGACTGGATAATTATATGAAATTTTATAAATACATAAGAGCAAATTTTCTATCTGAAAATCATTTTAATTGACCATAAATTGTATTCAAAACACTAAAATGACTCGACCAGGGATGGGATTACGGTTCTTTCCTTCTGGTGGTCGTTATCGCCATTCATAAGGTAAGCCGCATTGGCAATGCTCAAAGTCCTGGGAGCGCATTACACTGCTATGAAGCGCCTAATCTTTCTTGATAACGATCACGTTTTTCAAATCATGAGCACAATTTAACAATAGCAATATGGAGAAACATGATGGCGATTCAGGTTTGCAACCCAGTAACAACTACCGGGCCTTTTTATTTCAAAGCGAAATTGAGATGGAGTTTCGTATCCTTTCGGTGCATTTATTTGCGTCCGTATGATTTACTGTGAACTGAGTCACTTTTAAAATGCGTGGTGATATTGTCCAAGAACATTTAATGGAACGATAAGGAAAGGAAAAAGCATACTACTCTCTCTGGCAAACAAACAGAAAGCAGTGCCTAGTTCTCGGATTTCACCTCATCAGTCCTTACCATTTCAATTAAACGCCATTAGTTCCCATCGCGCAAGGGAATTTAAGCCAGCTGACAGTCTTTGTTAAAGCAACGAGTAAACTTGTGACAATCCCAAAAGGTTTCCCCATGTCGAAACAATGCATCGCCAATTCTGATCTAGTCAAAACTTTGAATGTATGGAGGTGGCATGATATTGATTTGGGACGTAGCATGCCTTTGATAAGAGATTATTTTCCCATTATACGATACCTTTTCTGCAAAAGATGATGTTTCGGACACCAGTCGTTTAACCCACAGGAAAGAAGTGGTATTTGACTTCTTACAGCCCCTCAAAAGGATTCGACGGGTGCCTCCGAACTATTCGAAGCGTGATGAGCCTTTTCTCTCTGGCGCATCAAAAACCTCTGCGTCATTCTCAACAAAAATCTACCCCGAGCACTACCACCCGGTCCCTCGCAAATGACTACTTCATTGAGACGAACGTTGATACACGGATAAGCAGAGCAATCAGCGCAAGTAGAGATATTTCTCAAAGGTGTAGCGGCCTCTCCCTAAATTCTTGGAGGAAAAAAGATCTTATTAGCCTTTAAGTATGCCTCACATTTCTCCCAGGTGGAGTAATCGGGTAGTAGCTTTGTTAAAGGCAAACATGTCTGTCGAAAAAATACCCGAATAGATGTTGCGCCTTCGACTTTCACCAACTGAACTTTAATTTGGTGTTTAAATGTAAAAAATCCAATTTCTCACTGCCATATAATGGAAGTCATCAAATTGTCCGCTATAATGAGAACTAATGTTAATCAAATTCAAATGTTAATCAATATTCATTTTTCGTCCACAAATTTGGAATATTTGCGATTTAACAAATATCTAAATTCTAGATGGTTCAAAAAAAACCATTTAACGCAGAAAGAGCACGGAGCCCAGATTTCAAATCCACAGGAACTTTGACTTGGTGGGACCTTCGTCATGTCTTACCGCAATCAGTTTTCCGTCTCCCTGGTGCCTTCACTGTTCTCCATGACGATGGAATTCACGGGTCTGTCGCGTCCTTGCCGGTACTTTTCGTCCACCGCTGTGCCTCGTTTTGGCCGGCCGTCGGCTGGTCGTTCGCCAGGGATTCCCCCTCGCTCATAGCCGTGGAATTGATTGTACCGGCTCCCCGGTCCCCAATCGCATGACGGATGCCATTCGCGGGTGCGTTGTCTGGTCATTTCCCATCTTCCATTCTCGTTTCGCCGATAATCATTCTCTGGTGCTCTTCTGGTCCATGGGCGCCCCTCAGTGGTCCTGGGATGTTGGTCCTCCGATCTTCTTTATCCGGTTACCCTACGATGGTTACCTTCCCGCTGAATACCGTCGTATCTATTAAGCAATGTTATAAATTCCTGGAGTGTGTTTACGTTGTGCGCTATTCCCATATTAAATTCCGCCCCAAAATGTTGCCTTAAGGCGACGCATCACAACCGCTCGACAGGTCGGATTTGTGATGATTTCCGACCCCAGATTTTTCTTTCGTAGTCTTGCCGGTCTTACTGTCAAAGTCTTTCGTCATCAACTTGAAATTTTTATAGTATAAAGAATAGACCTTCGCCCAGGGAAACTCGTATCTGAAACATGAAAATTTTATCCCGGAGGAAAATTAAACCATCGGGAAAACAGCAAGATGTAGGGTATATTTTTATAAAAACTGTTATTATTATTGACATATCTAAAACTAATGGAGATGTATCAATCCCTCCTCTATCGGAATGCTAAGTAACAGCCGTCACGGTTGTAAGATAGAATCTGTGATTGGTATATTTCGACAAGCTACCTAAATGGTTTTCAGCCATGATGTACTCGGACGGTGATGCAATTAGTTCAGTCTTCTTTCACAGATCTTACATAAGCGCTGCCTGTACTTGCGAGCCGGAGACTTGGCTACAACTTACCGACGGCTGTTGCCTTGTGCGATAGTTATCCTGGAGTAAGAGACTCCTGATACCAAAACGCCTCGATCGGGTGCGAGTGACGCCATCTTGTGGATTTTTGACAGAACTTTTCCTTACCGAAGGGTATGATTCGTCCTCTTAAGAGGTAATCAAGTTTCTATTCTTGATCGGCGGTGTTAGTTCTCTGGCTGCCCTTATTTTACATACATACCCATTACGCCATTCCCTTTCGGGGTAGGCACAGTCAATATGTTTCACTCCTTAATACATAATTGTACACCTAACTCTGCATCAATAATTTCCTCCATACTGACTTATCCTTGCAAACCTCTTTTGCCTCATTTACCCCCATACACTGTTTCATACACGTCCTACTGTTTTTAAGACTCCTAATATTCCTCCTCCTAAAAATCTCCTCAACCACATTCAACCACAACTTTCTCGGCCTACCTCTCCCTCTCACACCATTCATTCTAATCTCATAAATCTGTTTCGTTATTCGACTCTCATCCATTCTCTCAACATGGCCAAACCAACGAACCACACTCCTTTCATACACGTCCATTACTGGAGCATTTAACCCACATTCATTCATGATCCACTCATTCCTGACCCTATCCATCCTACTTTTGCCGAAAATACTGCTCAGATAACTCATACCCACGGCGTTTAGTCTAATCTTATGACTATCCTGGCATACCCATGTTTCACTACCATATAGCAAAGTGGGGAGAAGTACACTTTTGTACACGGAAATATTCGCTTCCTTAGACAAGCACTCATTCCTTGATATGCTCCACATGCTACCTACCACTTTCCTTCCAGCATTCGCACGTTTCTTTAACTCCTCACCTATTCTTCCATCTTTCGCATACATCTTACCTAAGTACACAAAACCATCCACCGGTTCAATATTACTTCACCATTCACCCTCATCATACAGTTATTCTCCCCACTCTCCTTAACAAAAACTACCGACTACTTTAGTCTTGCACACATTTCCCTTCAGTTCCATTCTCTCCGTTGATTCGCAAAACTTATCTAGGAGCTTCTGTAATCCCTGTTGACTGTCTGAGATCAAAACAGCATTATCCGCATATAGAAGAACTCGCACGTTTACATTCCCTATCAAAACAACGTCGTTTTCACTACATGCGTCTCTAACACATTTATCCATAAATACGTTAAACAGCCATGGAGACATTACGCATCATTGCTTTACACCCCGATTTATTAGAAACCAATCACTCAGAGCCCCGTTAACTCTTACACTTGCCTTACAATTGTCATACATCAACATCATACATTCAATTACTGCCCATTCACTCCATAGTCTCTCAAAACCTTCCACAACTTCTTTCTATTTACCCTGTCATATGCCTTCTCTAAATTGACAAACGCACAATACACTTTCTTTCGGACACTCATACCTTTATCTATCACTTGCTCAAGTGCAAAAAGCTGGTCACTACATCCTCTCCCAGGCATACACCCACACTGCACACCCCATATTCTGCCGGAAGTAATATTCCTCACTCTTTCGTTTAATATTTTACTGAACACTTTTCCCGGGATACTCATTAAACTAATGGCCCCATAATTATTACATTCAGTCTCTCCTCCCTTCCCTTTGTACAACGGAACGATGATGGCATTCTTCCAGTCCGCTGGACTTTTACGCTGGATTTTAGCGGTTACGTAATCCATTCGAGTTTGATTCCCGTTACTTTGGAATCTCCCAATGTTCAGGACTCTTCTTACTCCCATCTGTCGCTCTTCCCCCAATAAGGCTTCTGGAATATCGTCTGGAATGTCGTGAGATCCTCATACAAATACTGCGTCGCGGCAAAACATTCTCCAGCATTACCGATTATTCCTTGTCTGATCACGCGTAGTGCGTGATGCTCTGACAGGCGGTATATTCCCCGGTACTCTCTCAGCTCCTGAAGGTACCTCATGGGTCCGAGTTCGGCCTTCCATCGAATGTTGGGATCTCCATCTGCACAGCCCCTGCCGCTGGTGGAGAAGCGGTTACCCGGGCGCAATACGCCTTGTAATGTCCCGTATTACGCCCTCGTCGAGATCGGCCCCTCCCCTGACGGATTGTTGATTTAGTCTCGATGCTATCTGCTTGATCTGCTCCTCGTTTTCTTCCATCTTCTCCTTCATTTTATTTACACCGCTTTTCAGACTACTGTGGCTGGAACCTAGCTCCCCTAATTTATCGCACGTCTCGCCTAATTTTATCACCTACCTCAGCGACTACCTCTTCTACCTGGTCGCGTATTTCTTCGATCTTCTTCTCTTGTTCGGCGAGCTTCCCACCATACTCTTGTTGCAATGCTGCCAAACCTTCCTATATTTTCTTCTGCCTCTCCGTTAACTCTTCAGCCCTTCTCTTTTGTTCTTCCCTTAATTTTTCTAATCTCTCCCCTAACTTCCCGTCTCATTCTTCCTGCCCCTTTTTCATACCTTGCATTTCTTTTAACAATTCGTTTATTATCGCCGGCAGAACATTCACCCCAGGTTTTTCCGTCTGCAATTGAAACTCATATGTTTCTATATCCAAGCCTTCCTTTTCCAACAGCAATTTCAACCGTTCATGCAATTCGAATTTCGCACCCTGTATTGTTGATTCTCTGTCCCTCAATATGTTTTGTTAATCTGTCTTTTTTAGTTCGTAAAATATTTTAATTACGCCCGCCACTTTGAAACTACCTGTCTCAGGTCTCCCGTGGTCCCCATTTGCTACGAGTAGTCGTGCCCCGCATTGGGCTCCAAAATGTAACACTTTCTTCATTTATTTTCAAAAATAATCACAAATAAACTCACACTTCTGTCGTTTCACTTCACAAGTATAAAAAAACATTCACGCTTCACTCCCGTGCGTCCTCTCGTCTCCCTTTCTGCGCGTCTCTCTCCCGTTTTCCCCCGGTGACCGCGCCAACAAACAAACAACGCGGCCATACGCAACTTATTGTATTATTGTATAGTTACAATACAGATATTTCTTTTTCGTGCCCTTTTTTATTTATATAAAGTTATTTTCCTGGAGATTTTAGGTCATTAATTCATGTTTAATCTGTTCCCTTTTTGCCTATATTTCGCATATGTATTATGCTTCATCAGGACTTTTATGTATGTTGTAGATCTCCTGTTGAAGTCTTCCATAATTGAGTATTCTGGAATGACAGTTGTCTTTCTTGATATTTGGGTCTTATGCTGTATGGTCCATGGTTTCAGTGTTGATGAAGTTCTTTAAATAGTCGAGTTCTGGTTATATATACTGGTTTCTCCACATTTAAATATATAAGTAGATAGAATCATAACGTGAACTCCGACCATATTGTTTATTTATTGTTCGTCTAAAATGAGGAGTTATACCTTTTCGTTAACTCTACCTTTCATTTGGCCAAATGAGTGCTGAATGGTATGATTTCAACTATCACTTTTTGCTAGCCATAAAAGTTACAATGAGGGATCAAACATAAGCTTTGATAATTATTTTATTATACACAAAAACCTTGAAAAATTTTATGGTACAAAATTAGGTCAAAATATATTGCGGAGAAATATGAGACTCATTTCTGCATGGCTTTCGAAAATGTAGAAAAAAATTGCATCAAATGTAATTTTACTGTGAGCCATATTTTTGTAATGAACAACTTGGAAACAATTCATCCATTCTTCAGGCGAAAAGTCATTGTACATAGACCAAAATGCACTTTTTTATTCACATTTTGTCCATAACATGCTGATATGCAGTAGAATACGTTTTTCCTGAATTACTGAATTGATTGACTATGCCTTTAGCCACAGTTACACGTAGTAGGATTTAATTTAATAGGGGAAGCCCCTACTGAAAGCCAGCAATCCAAAGGAGGCAATTTAAGTAAATGGCTGCACATACTGACCATGTAAAATAACATACACAAGAACACACAAGGATAAACAAGTCTTTGGATTTGCATAAAGTAGGGAAACATGAAGGGAACTCAAAATGGCACCAAACTGTCACTAGTTCTTCGTGCACTTCAGACTTTCAACCATTACTCTCCATAACGCTCCGTTGCTAATGGAGGGCCCTCCTGGTTTTGCTGAGCTCAGTAGTTCTCTGCGAAAATAAAGAAAACCTATATTATTATAACATCTAAAGAGTAACAATGAAAATTCAAAACTCTGGTCCAAGAATATTTTAATGACATAATCATCGTACAACAACTGTGTTCTTCATATAGGAAACCAGGTAAATATCCTTAATGAAGAATGGTGGGGTGAAGAGAGGGAAGGAGAGAGAATTTAGATCTGCAATGATGCTGTATTTAAGAAATTGGCTGATGATTCATAAATTTTAGCCAGTTGGATAACCAAGATATGGTAGTTTAACACTCATATGAGATATTCTGCAAATTTGTTCAAGGTATCATTAAAAAAAGCATACTGTTAGAATAACTGTAGTCACACAGTTACCACTTCCACACAGATTTTATCATTCAATCATTATTTTAGTCAGCTATAAAAGCAACAAAATTTAAGTGAGCATGACTAGAGTTTTGTTATGAAAATATTTCTGCAGTTACGAATGAGCTAATTTCAGAGGCCAGAACATAAAGGCTGAAATAGCAACAGCATGAGACAGAACATAAGGGCACGAAGTTTAATTTCCAGTCTTTCCAGCAAAGGAATTCAGGGAAGGTGACATTTGTAAACGCATTAGTATGCCCTTAAAGTTTCGCACACAATTTGTCGTGTTCACACTTATGTTCATGGCTGATTGAGATATCTGGCTGATTGATTTAATGCATTGAGAAAGAACCATCTGATGTAAAAGGATTGATAACTAGCTAATACAAGGTGAAATACATCAAATTTTACACCAGCAAGAGAAATGGGACTCATAATAGATTATGTCCTCTAAGAGTCAGGCCAAGAGATATGCGATGGATAAGAAGGATTCAAAAATTACATGCCATGGACAAATGGTTACAAAAATAACACCTCCTTTAGGACCTTAAGACATGAGCAGGGTAGTTGGATAACCTTCAATAAGCATTATTTCTAATGAATTATCTATTAGCAGATGCATTCTGATTTGAGCACTGAAGAATTGCCACTCTACTTGGGTAGATTCTCTCGGAGGTCAATATAACTGAGTACCACATGTTACACTGCCAAGATAACCAAGTGTTTGGCTATATTCCCTAACTCATACTACTACCAGTCTGCAGTCACTTGGCCCTGACAATCCAAATGAAAATGTATGCAGCTACTACTAAAAATACTGCCCTTCTAAGCTCAAAGACAGTAGCTGGATCTTTGTTGGCCCTGAGATATTGAATCTTTTTTGTTTTCATTCATTGCCAACTATTTAGTACACAAATATATTTTTTATTCATACCCACTATATTTTTTGGAAAAGAATTTAACATAGGCATCTTTTTTCTTCAAAATCTATTATTTCATTTAAATATTAGTAGTTAGTGTTATTTGGCTTACAACTCATAGTTACTATTTTCTGGCCAAGAAAAAAGGCAATTTAGCAACAAGTATGGTAAAACCAAAACATTGTATGTACCTTGAAAACATCTTCAGACAAGGCATTTTTGCTTGTATTTTGTAATTCTCTCGGTAGAAAATACTGAAATCAACTCTAAACTCAAAATGTGAGTTTTTGTCAGTTTCTGTCTTTGAGCCTAGGAGGGCAGAATAGCCATTGGTAGTAGTAATTTTGGGAGGCATTACTGATGCAGAGATTAATGAATACATGCAGAGTGCTGTCATGTATTCATTAATCTCAATTTGCTTACACAAGTTCAAGGGAAAATTATATTTTCTTTAATTCTTTTTTAAAGATCTTGACTTTAAGGAAAGAGGGCTTTAGTAACAAAGAAGCAAGAAGGAAAAAGTATTCACTCATGAAAAATAATAGGCTTAGGAATGTTATTTTTACCGGAACACAATGCTATTGCATCCTCTTTATACTCTGTCTCTGCTCTTGCAAACTTTCTGAACCCAGAAACTTTGCATGGAATCCCATACAAAGCTTAATGGGTGAATGGATAATTGTACTAGACTTCATTCTTAAAATCATCCACTCACGCATAGAGTTCACAACAAAGCAAAAAAATCAGCATTCACTGAGAAATATGTACTGAGTAAACCATGTCTTATTATCAGAATCACACAGACCAGGCAAAAAGAATGACTTCAAACTCAAGTTGAGCAAGCTAGGCTATTTGAGTTATGTCCCATAAAATTTTGAGCAGACAAGAAAACACTTTAGAGAAAAAGACAGTATCCAGCAGTTGGTCTTGCAAAATATATGTATAATTATTCTCTTACCAGGGTCACATTCATTCAAAATCTATCTCAGTTTTTCCCAAAACTCATCTTTCTCACTGTCACACTCTCCATCCACTGGTTCACAGCACGCCACAGTCACAACTCTCCAAATACCTTCTTTCATGCAAACCCAGAGCAATCTAGACGATACTAACTCGCACTTCATTTCCAGTAACTTAGCTCTCCCATTAAGATTGAGTCCTACATCTTGACTGCAGTGTACATTATCGTCAACTCCTGACCGCAGTGACAAACCACCGCCATCTATAGTAATAACATCCCGCCCCTTTTACTCAGTTTCACATACACACCAAACTTCCATTCATCTCACTTTTATTTCATTCAACAACTCATGCTCCTTTCTATATACTCCTCTCACATTCAGAGTACCGATAATCCAGTTTGTATCACTGAGTCTGTATCTTGATGGCCCAACCTTATTCTGCTTCCGCCACCCATCAATATACCAATAGGAGGTATATGCATTGTACTGACACAATTTAATTATATACAATGTAATACAAGAACAAGGTTTGGTCAAAATTACTCTAAGCTGATAGATTCTCTTAAGCCAATGATTAATTCATACTAAGATGCTACACTCATGATGTTTAACAGAGAAAACAGAGGCTTACCTTCTGTATGTTAGGCCTCTAAGGTCACAGTTTGATGAATCCATTCCCAGAAATTTCCAAACATTTCTTCTATCTCCTCGGTGCTTTCCTCGAAGAGCCATGGAGGTAGTTCAATTTCAGGAGTCTCTGGGACAATATCATCCAATATTTTTTTACCGCTGTAAACCTTTCCCTTCAACTCTTCTCGTTGGTATACTATAACTGTCACTGTCCCCCAGGAGACTTTTTTTTCAGAGTTGCCTTTTCTACAGGGCTTGAATTCCTCCTCTTCTTCGCCTCTTTGCTTCTTTAGGCATCCACCTGTAGAATGAGAACATATTTGGTCACCAGTTATCTTGTAAAATTGAGAAAAACATCAGACTGACATATTAAAAGACACTCAAGTAATAAGAACAATGCCTTTTAAGGGTGTGATTCTTTCGTTCTCCATAAAGGGTATGAAAAGAAAGTAAATTTGACATCTGACATGGAGTAGTGATAGAGGGGATAGAATGATTTTGTAAAATATATAGGCAGAAATGTAGTGGATGGATGTTTAAATTGTAGTCACAGTTTAATACCGTAACATACGCTCTTCCTTAGGCTAAATATGGTTTGGGGAATTACGATTCGCAATCCAGAGAGAAACGTCCGATGGGAGACGTTGAGCTGACCCGGGAGATTAGTCCTATGAGAGCGGAGGCTGACGAAATTCGGGCAGAGAGAGGATACAATCAGGTCGGAAGGATGAATGGGTGAGGTCAGGTAGGCCAAATTTAGGTCAGTTTCTGAGCAAAAACTGAAAAAATCTACAATTCCGGTACGAATGCCTAATGTCTCACTAATTCTAATGCCCACGAACGGTGGTACATATATTTTGAAGTTGGGGCGGAAATGGTAGGTCCTTTGAACGCTTCCTCTCCTAAGCTCGTAGTCCTTCAAATATGCAATGAATATTATTGTATCATGGCCTTTTGAAAATAATCTTTAGAGCTCTATAGACACCTCCAAACAGGATTCGAGAGTATTTTTCGAGATAAATCACTTGAAATTATTGACAATGCGACGTGAGAATAAATTTGAGGGAGAGCAAATAAATTATATTCCATAATGATGATATGAAATATAAACCGAAGTACATAGTGGGCACAAACTGAGGTTTTGTAGTACTTGAAGAAGGGATGGGGCAGGTTACAAGAAGCAGGACACTACGCTTGTTTGAAGGACACATCAGGTTATATCAGATAATGCACCTCGATTTGTTTAGTTACTTACAGAATAGGTTTCCCATATTCACAGAAATGCAAGCGAAAATGAGTATTAACTTTTCCAACTTGATCACAGGAGACCACAAGAGAAAATTGAATCACAAGAGACTCACGACCACTTCAGTCAATCGAAGTCATAAAATGTACATTCCCATGGCAACGGCGGTCTCTTGGTCCGATGACCATTGTTGAGGTGCAACCATCAATGAGTATGGTTCTTCAGATGGGTCAGTGACCACTTGTAAATGCCTATATCTTCATATGATCTCAAAACTGCGATGATATCAATCTATATGACGTATGACTATTTTTTTTAATGTCTGCAGACACATGTGTACTAAATAAACTAAGGATCCAAATTCAGTCGGCAACAGAGTCCGCTGCTTTTTTTTCGTCAGAATGGTGAAAACTATTTTCATTCTGACGTCTATTTCGGTCGCATTTGAATGATTCCATATCATTACAAAAAAAGTGTCCATTTTTTATTTTAAATGCCAAATTTTCATTTGTGTTTTATTCGGACATTTTCTTTAATGATACAAAATAGATTTTCACGTTATTTTCTGAAGATCTTCAATGCAAACTTTGTTTTTTTTGACGATTCCTCCCTCTGATATTTATACCAATTAAATATGAAAGAGTGTGCTACAGTCAAATTAAATGATAATCACTCCCAAACTGGCCTACCCATCCACAACAGCCTTATTAGTTACGACAAGGAGCGTCCGCCGTCGAGTTGAGAAGCAGAGATTTCAGATTCTGTTGTAGTTCACGTGAAATTAATGAAAAATATACTCTTATTTTGATGTAGTGAATGAGCCTCAAGTATGATTATGAGCTCTCTCCATTAAATGTTAGTCAGATATCCTCTTTACGATAAAAACTCCATAACGTTTGAAAAAGAAAAGTAAATTCGCACGCCGTGTCGTCGTTTGAAAGTCACATGGAGCGGGAGTCAACGACTCGAGATGAAATTATCTTCTTACTCATAGGAAACCCGTGTTTGAAATTATTTTTACAGTCATACTTACATTGAGAAAGTCGTGGGCATTCCGATTATTAGACCCTTTGAAATTCAAGGAATTAAATGGGGGGCACGCGGTCACAACTTGACAATTCGTGATGATGCTCATTGAGACTGTTAAAGCCTTGAAACTTGCCCCAGCCGTCAGGTTTCCTTCGAGAGTCTCAAGGGTGTTCTTTCTCGAACGGGTGAACAGAGTTCCATGAGATTTCTGGCATTTTTTGGATTATTTATACCGATTTCGCATGTCTTTCCTACCACATCTGGTTGAAATCGGGTTTTCCAACTAGGACACGTGCATGCACGAAATGCATTACATATTATTTGCGGGTGTTTAAAATGGAAGTATATATTTTTAGTTTTTTACTTTCTGTTCTTCTCAATGCTGTTTACATTGCAAATGATGAATTTGAGTAGAATGTAATTGATATTTTTACTTATTCCTTTGTTTATTGTGTGTCTCAGGAAAGCAAGAATTCATCAAAAGCGTGCGACGTAAACGTGGATTATCCGTTGTGTCCTCCTTCCGCTGCTAATCGTTTTTTAATCAATTGTTAGCGGAAAAGCTACCTCTCGCGGCATCCATCAAGACATGTTCACCGTAGGCGTCAAATTGCCTTGCGTCCAAGATTTTTACCGAGGTGACATTTTGAACATTTTGTTCCGACCGTTCTTCCGTTCGAGTATATTTGTCTCTGTTCCAACGGAACTGGAGTGAGGGGATTGGGTGAAATAACTTAAACTAGGCGTAAAGTGATTGAGAAATCTTAGAATAGTTAGCCAAAAATCACTCTATTATTGGTCCGACAAGATGTTCATGAATAGTTTCTTAGAGAAACACCAGAATCCTTACCATTGTGCTCGAATACATTCCACATCTGATCGAGAACTCCCAGATGGCACTTTCACCGACACCGATCCTAATTCCCCAGCCAAGAGCCATCTCTTATTGCCATCTGAGCTTCGACCTTCCACTCCAATATTCCGTCAGTCTCGTCTAGAGTAACAATGGTTGGTCACCAATCGCACCGGGAAAATCCTTGGCGCGGCCGAATTCTCGAAATTCCGGGTCCTCTCCCTGATCTCGTCCAGTTACCATCCCCGCTGAACCCGATTTGCTACACATGGTGATCAAAGCCTCGCTTTTTGGCTTCCCATTCTCCCAACAAATTGCAGTAGTTTACCCAGAAATGGTAGCCAAAGACGCCATTGGAACAAAATGAGTACGCTCCTCCATTGAGTTGTTATTGTGACGTGCTACGCGCCAGTGGATGGAGAGAGTTGCGGTGTGAAAGATGAGTTTTGGGAAAAACTGATAGATGTGTTGAATGAATGTGACTCTGGTGAGAGAATAATTGTTCTAGTTGAGATGAATGGGTGGGTTGGCGTTAGGCTGGTTGCATCTGAGAGAGTGGTTGGGCCATTGGTGATCCTCGAGTGAATGATGATGGTGAAAACTTGGTGAGTGTGTGCCTGGATAAAGGATTGTTTGTGTCGAATACATGGTTTAAACATAAGAGAATACATATGTAATCTTTGCAAAGGGGTAATTGCAAAAGAATGATTGATTTCGTTATGTATGGTGAGAGATTGAGGGAGTTAGTGTGGGACACGGGAGTGATGAGGGGTGCTGAATGGGAAAAGACCACTATTTGGTGCTCTCCAAAGTGAATCTGGGCAGAAAGTGGGTGCCAAGAAAGAATATTGCGCATAAAAAGTTGAGAGTAAGAGTGGAGAGGTTGCTTGACAGCGAGCTTAGAATTCAGTATGTTTTCATGCTTGAGGATGCTCTATCCTTGCAGAAGAGAGAATGGGACGAGTATATCAGAAACGAGAAGGTGAATGGTGCGTGGGATTGTTTAAAGGGAGTGATTGTGGGATATGCTGAAGATGTATGTGGAAAAGGAGTGGTAGAGTGAATGAAAGGTAATGCTTGGTGGAACGAAGAAATGAAATGTGCATTTAGGGAAAAGAAATAGGCTTACAAGAGTATGATTGCAGCGAAATCTGAGGAAGAGCGTGCTAAGGCATGTGAGATTTAATGGTAGTGAGGAAATGGGTATGTCAGGATAGACATAAGAGTAGATTAACCGTTGTGGGTATGAATTATCTGAGGAGTGTTTGTAGGATGGATAGAGTCTGGAATGAATGGGTAATAAATTAATGTGGGTTAGATGCTCCAGTAAAGGACATATATGAAAGGAGTGTGGTTCGTTGGTTTGGCCAGGTTAAGAGAATGAATGAGAGTCGAAAAACGAAACCGATATATAAGAGCGAAATGAATGTTGCGAGAGGGAGAGGCAGGCCGAGAAAGTTGTGGTTGAATGTGGTTGAGGAAATTCTTAGGAGGAGGAATATTAGGAGTCTTAAAAACAGAGGGCGTGTATGAAACAGTGTATGGGGGTAAATGAGGCGTAAGAGGTTTGCAAGGATAGGTCAGCCTGGAGGAAATTATTAATGCCGAGTTAGGTGTGCAATTATGTATTAATTAGTGAAACATTTTGACTGTGCCTACCCCGGAAGGGAACGGCGTGATGGGGATGTATCTACTTTCTACTGACATTTTGTACTGTTCCCCTCTTATAATTTGGTTTTTATCAGGCAATAAATGATTATTTTCAAGTTTCACACAAACAAAACTTCACACGCTAATTTTGATTCCCCACTATGCACTATTTTGAAAACCAATCATTCGTGGCGAGTGCCACTGTGGGACGGTGACTGCATCACACCTTCGGCACAGCCATTTAAACTTGTTCAGTCACAGACCAAACATTTTGACCTGGGAGGCCATAATAACCTTTCATTTTAATTACTTTCCTTAAGTCCCCTGAATACCTCGCAGGCTACGATCATCAGCATAGTTCTAGCTTAAGTTTCTGAAGCTGTGGAGTGGGCAAGGTTGAGACACTGGTCACTGAACATTGAAAATTCTGTACTGTGATACGGGGGAGGATGCTTGTTTAGCTATCTTTATCCATCTTTTTACATGGAAGGAGGAATCTTCTCTCACATCATGCACCCATCTTCTTCCTACATTCTTTTACAAGAAATATCGAAATCACCTCAGCCTAACATTTTTAGTGTATTCCGCATTCTGGCGCGCAAAAAATTTTGCGTTAATCTCTTTCGCCACTGTACAATGTACATACATGATAATTTTTTGTTGAAATATAAATACACTTCTTGAGGCCGCATCGCTACGGACTGTCTGTTCAGAGTCTGCGTCCAACAAAAGCCTTGGAATGCTTTCCTCGGCGTTTGCTTGAGCGTTTGTGATACTGACTACGATTGCTTAGTGAGCGGGCGTTGTTACGCCGATAATGAATTCTCATTGAATGCTTTTTGTTAAATATTTTCCAATCGCGTAGGGAATCCACTACTGGGGGTTTCTACGGCATTCACGAGCTCTCTACAAAAGCTAATTTTTACACGTGCATGTTGAACGTGCAGTAGACCCTCGAACGGCTTGGTCGCGTAAGAAGCTTGAAGACGTAAATGTTCGCGGAAACGGAGTAGTATATGACAATGAAGCGTGTTTCTTACTTTTGTAGCATTTTTTGGGCATTCCCCCCCCCCCCATTTATCTCTCTTTGGACAATTTATCCTCTGCGGACTATTTATCCTCCGGACTTAGCCGAAGGACTTGCCGGAGGCGCGCCCGACGCGCCCCCGCCACTTCGCGCTAACGACATCTGTCGCGCCAACGACGTTCGCGAAACTCCAGCCGTCTTCGCGAACTCAGCGTCTTCTGCCCTCGGCGTCTGCTGCCCTCGGTGACCTGCCCTCCCTCCCGAGGACCTACTCTCGTTTATATAGCAGTTGGAGACGGAAGAATACGAGGATGTGACATGGCTTCAGTCTTGGGTAAAACGGTCTCATACCAGGAATCCGCGAACGGAGACGAAAAGTAGTTCCTTTCTCCAATTGCATTCCTACACCGCATGGTTTCCCATTCCATAAAACCACCTCCCCTCCAAGACTGCCAATCACCTGTTCCCCCTCACTCCTTCAGCAACTTTCTCTTTTTTGACCTTGCCGAAATTTCCCCTCCGAGGTAACCAATCGCCTCTTTCTCCTCTGCTTACCCTTTCCACTTTCCCGCCGTCTGAACTTCCCCTCCTTCGACGGAAATTGCTAATCGGTCTTTTGAGATAGACCGTGGTTTTGAGAGGTTCTACTCTTGCTGTCTTGCTGTCTCGAGTAGTGGCTGTTTGAATTTGAAACTTAGACGTCAAAGTACAGGTTGGCTGACCCTTACTTGTTTGTATGTGTTAAGCTGCTGAAATACATTATCTTTAATTTGGTAGTAATTTAATATACTTGATTGTTCCCGATTTTCTCCTGTCTGTCTCACTCGTATTTTTTGGGAAGAATTTGTTTTTAGGGCATTCTCGGAGAGAGACACCTTTGACTCTCCCCTCGAGTGCTTCACTTTGTTTCGATTATAGCGTTTGTGTGTGTGTGTTTATTGAACGCATATTTGAGCAATGGCTCAGGATTTACGACGCCTGCTTGAAGCTTAAAAAAATGCTTAAACAATGTCGAACGCCCACTCAAAAACCGCCAGGGACAAAATGAAGCTTCAGTTGGACATGCCGAACCAAATAAAGTTCCAGAGAAATTTACGTCTTCAAGTTGTACTAGCTCTATTGCTGGAATTCGTACAATTTTGCCACTTCCAAAAAATCAAGAGAAGAGAATCAAAAGAGGAAGAGACCCACACAAAAGTCTGAAATAATGACCTCTTCACCTTTTAAAAATGTCTTGTAAGAAGAATGCAAGATAAAACAACTTAGAGGAAGCCAAAAAAATAACAATAGCACAAAGAGCTCTAAAGAAAAAGGCAAAAAACAATTTCAAAAATATTGGACAGGAAAAAAAGAAACCAAATGTGAAGAAGAAGTTGAAATTAGAAAACCGAGGCCCAAAACCTTCTACAAGTCCGGCTGAAGTATCCAACAATGAAGAAAAAGAGGATCATCAGACTGTATTTGTGCTGGATGTGGAAACACATATTCTGAGGACTGGGTGCAGTGTGGTTTCTGCAAGGAGTGGTGGCACGAGGACTGCTCCGCTTATGAAGGTAGCGGGCCATTTGTTTGAGACAATTGCTAGTGCGTACTCTTAACCTCCCGGGTGCGAACTCTTAAGCTCCCAGTAGGCCAAGAGTATGCAACAGACAATTTTTTAAATATCTTTTTTCACATCTATAACTTATGTGTAAATTTAACCATACTTACTCATTTATTCATGAATAAATAAAAAACATTTTGTAAAATTTTCAAGTCAATATGTTGTTTATTTCCCAAGATATGAGGAAAAATGCACCAAGTGCGTACTCTTACCCTCCCTTCCCCTACGTAAAAAACTAGTTCATCAAGCATAGCGAGTTCATCAAGAACATAATTGAAGGAAAAGTGTTGGGGAAGAAAAGGAGGGGACGACCTAGAATATCCGTACTTCACAGCGTGATGTCAATCATGAACTGCAACTCCTATGGGGAAATGAAAAAAACAGCCTTAGAAAGAGACAATTGGCTACAAAGACAGCGACAAGGCATGGCCTTTTCAGTGGCGACGACGACGCGAAAAACTAAGTGACGTCATATTCAAGCCACTATTTTACATGTAAGGCGCTCGGATCACATTCATGTGGAAGGTTATTAAACGTTGTCGGTGACCTTGAGTGACCAAAAAACTCCATCAATTTATGTCTTTGGAGAAATCTGTGGATAATCCTGACAACCTGTCGCCATACATTTTTCGGAATAAAGATGGTTTAAACCATTTTTATACTACACGACAAATTTGGATAGTTGTGCTGATCATCAGTTTGAATTTCTCTGACTTAGCGTTAGTTAGATCCATAGCAAAATGTTCACAGACTACCTAAAAATGTATAAAAACACCCAATAGAATTCAATGTTGAAAAACTCTGAAGGATTCAATGTGCATCCAAATTAAGAAATTTCTATTCATGTTGTTGAACAGTTTCACATTCTTGACATAAAGGTATTTGTCAGCAAATTTTTGTTTCATCATCAATTTATAGTTTCATATAGGTACCTCCATGAACCACTGTGGAAAAAAACCTCACCAAGACAATAAGCGTTCACGGAGCGCCCAGGAAACGCCTAAGAATCGTTAAGAAACGCTTACAATATGCCTCAAGCGTTCACAATTGTGTTTATTGAACGCCTATTTGAGCACTGGCTCAGGATTTACGACGCCTGCTTGAAGCTTAAAAAAATGCTTAAAAAATGTCGAACGCCCTCTCAAAAACCACCAGGGTGATTCTGCAGGCTATTTCCGTTATTTTATGCCAGTGATCATTTATACCGAAGTAGTTTGGCTCTAGCAAAATATGTTGAACGTCTGGTAGATAATAGTCATAATCAGATTTTCATAAGAGAATCGAAGACAGTGATATCTTTTTTTTGTCACAACTGTAACAAATAAAATTTTGAAGATGTCGGCGATTAAGAAATAATCTAAGAAAAGTCATTAGACCCAAGATGACGAAAAGATAAATCATGATAGATAATCGGTTCAGGCATGCAATTAATGATCAATAGGAGAAGTATGATGACACATGGTGAAAATTTTTATAGCAGCAATTTGAAAGCAATAATAATTTGTTACTTTAACGAAAGCAAAAATAAAAATTACTTTCTGTCACTTGACCAATAACTGTGTGACTTTTCCAGGAACTGTACGAATGGGCAATGTTTGACTCTAAGTCCAATATTACTTTTATGTAATATCTAGTTATATTATAATCAAACTCGCTTCACTCGGTAGGGGGCTCCGCCTAATTGTCTATATAAAGTCTGGGTTTGGGGGATTGTTGTGAGATAGTCTTACTTAATAAAAGACAATTGATGGTACCTACATTTAGGCTAATGTATTGTACGACTACGCAGTAGGGCAGGGGAACTGCTAAAAAGAAACTCTCCCACGCTTAGCGGTGGACCTGTGACAACATCACCTATAATTCACCTATAGTTCAAAATCGAGGGCTCGTATCGAAGCGAATAATAAAAGTCACGACAATAAATCAAACACATCATAAACTTCAGTCATTAGTATAGTTAAATTATGAAAATCAAGCATAACTACGGGTGAAACTAGAAGCCAGAATCGAAAAACTGCGAAAAAATAGGGTAAATAGTTAGAAAATTAAAAATTACCAGCATGAAACTCCGAAGCGTAGAAACAAACTATGTGGGTAAATGTTTAGAGCGTTTTATTGCCTAAATAAAACTCTGCGTAAAAATATCGACCAGATCGAGCGTTCAGTCGCTAGACCTGGAAAACCACCGAAAAGTCCTAAAAATCACCAAAATTTCCCTTCCTACGGGTAGTATCGACGCGAATAATAACGATGACGACATAAGATCAACGACGTAATAGAGCACATTCATTCGTCAACTTAACTTGTGAAAAGCAGTCGTTTCAGGCGATAGTTAAACTCAGGATCAAGAATGAAAAAACTGCGAAACAACGGATAATCCGACTTTTTAAATTTTTTTGTCGGAAAAAAATATTTTCGAAGCCAGTTACGATACTGAAAATAAAATTTTTTAAAGATGCAATTGAGAAAAACCTATGAAAAAAGCATTTACATTTCTCAGTGCCTTACACCTTGTCTGCCGCTTGGGTGATGTAAGTGTAAAGTTTGCTGGTTATGAATATGAGATCATGTTTCATAATTATGAGTTTGAGCGATAGCTGTGGGATCACTGTGACGGTTAGAAAGATGCAAAAGGTGTTGTTCTTTAGGCAAGTTAAATAGTAATAAGAATAAGTCGTCAAAATAGAAAAGTTATCTACCGTTCAAATAAATAAACTTTAAAAACAGGTCTGCGCCGACGGTTATGGTCGAAAAGTAAGCATTATCAATTTTTTCTGAGGTTAATAGATGAAATGCCGAAATTTTTGCAACTCAATCACAAGTTCCATGTAAAGGCGCATACTAAAGCCAATTTTTAAGGCCACATATTCAATAGTAAACACATGACGGGTATATCACAGGGATGAATAGGTTTGCATTTTCAGAAAGTCCGATATTAGGGGATTGTTGTGAGATAAGCGTGAAATATCAGGGTGAAGAAATGTATTAAACCACCCCACATCACAAACTGTATTAATAAGTTATTTGCCCGTTAGTTCTCCAATGCATATCGAGGAAGCATGGATTATCCAGTCTCGCCGCGGGGAGACCAGCAAACAAAGAGACCATATATTTACAGGCGACGGTGAGTTTTATTAGGAGGGTCCCCTAGCCTACTGCCATGTCCTTTTGTACGTTTCACCAGTCCACCGTTCAACGCGGGGAATTCTTTTAAAGCAGTTCCCCTGGCCTACTGCGTATTCGAAGGAAGACGGGTAGTTTTGTTTTGGCAGACACCCTGGCCTACTGCCGGTTGGAGTCAGGACTTTTGTAAGCTTCACAATTCCACTGTTCAACGCGGGGTGTTTTTTTTAAGCAGTTCCCCTGGCCTACTGCCGATTGGAGTCAGGACTTTTCTACGCTTCACAGTTCCAATGTCCAACGCGGGGAAGTTTTCTAAGCAGTTCCCCTGGCCTACTGCTCAGTCGAAATAAGACGGGTAGTTTTGTTTCGGCAGACATTCTAGCCTACTGCCGATCGGAGTCATGTCGGGTCTGTCTCCCTGACTTACTGCCATTGGCCTCATTTTTTTCAGAGGTGCTCGCCGTACACGATATTCTTCGCGTGTGCGACCCCATCTCGAACTCTGGCGGGAGAGACCAGGACGACAATGTCGTCGGGTCTTCTCACTCTGCTGAGCATGACGTATAGCTGCCCGTGTGTAAAGCAGTCTGTCCTAAGGTCTACTCCGACGTACTCTATCGTCTGAACCTGGCTCTTGTGGCCGGTCATAGAGTACGCCAGCAACAATGGGAATTGTCTTCGGCGGACCCGTAGCGGCGATCCTTCGACGAACGGAAACCTAAATGTTATTCTGGGAATAGCGAAAGGTTCCGTTTTGCCGGGAAGTCGGATGGTTATGAGGCGACTGCTGATGGCCGTCACGATGACTTTCGTGCCGTTCACGAGTCCGTCACCGATATTCAAATTCCTCATCACGAGGCAAACGGATCCGACCTTGAGACGCAGGACGTGATCAGGCACGCCTTTGCCGGTGGCCTGATTCAGGAGCTGAATGTCCACGTCTAGTCCGTCGTCTTCCTTATCCACTGTGTCAGCGCTTCTCAACTCATGAATGCGACCGTCGGATATGTGGAGGATACGAAGATTAATTTCCTTGATGTTTGTATTGAGAGTGGTAAGGACAGCCCGTCTCGCGCAAAGATCGGGATCACGGAGAACGGCGGGAGGGAAGACGTCCTCAATCAATTCTTCCAGAGAGGTGAGACATCTTATCCTGAGCAGTGGGATAAGCGACTCTTGTTCGCGGCCCTCTCCGAACGATATCGATGGACAAGTTCCGTTGCCTACCCCGAGGACGAAATCGGAATAGTCGCCGAAGTTAGCCGTCCGGTGTGCTGTCGTCAGGGAAAACACTGAACAATCGCCACAGACGCGAAGACCAAAGTGAAACGGAAGCGACATCGGTTGGCGTGCGCGCTTTTTCCACGACGGGTGCAATCTATCGAAAATCCCCGGAGCAGATGAAGATTTTTCCCCCGAATGGCTCATCGGAGTTCATGAGATCTCGTAGGGACCTGTCGACAATCTCGAAAAGGAAGCGATGTGCCATCGGGGCCTCATCAAACACGATGACTGTGGCGGCTCTGATGAGGTCTTCTCGCTGGGATAGGTTGGTGATGTTCCAAACGCCGGTGCCGTCACTTAAATCCAGTGGGAGCCTGAGCATGCTATGGGCCGTTGTTCCTCCAGGCATGTTGGCCGCGGCGATTCCAGAACTGGCGACGGCAAGGGCCACCTGACGACAGCCGCGCAAGTACGCAAGGATGACACGAATGAGAGCGGTTTTCCCATAACCACCGGGACCGTCCAGGAAGATGGTTCTTCGTCTTCTTCCTTCGCCGGGATTGAGGGTGAGAGAGCGCACGTACTCGAAAACTTGGCGTTGGTCGTGGGATAACTTAGGCTCCCACTCCTCCACGAATCGAAGCTGGAGGTTCTCACCGTAGTTGAGTAGCTCTCTGCCCAGCTCCGTCGTGTCATCACGCTCGTAGGGAAGTCCGTGGTCAGCCAAACAGGCTCCCTGGAGACGAAGGCTGCGATCGATCTCGATCAGGGAGAGTTTGACCGCCAGTTCCGGGTCATGAGGGTTCCGTTCCAAGTGATCCTCGTAAAGTGAGTTCCGAAAGATGTCCCATAGAAGAGCAGTGGGGGCACCCATATTGCAGAGGAGCACGAAGAAGGAACGAAGTCTGGGTCCGAGTATGAACTGAGACGCCTCGCGCAGCACCTGGTGGTATTATTCTTCGTCTTCTATCAAGCCGAGGTTACGTGCGACATCCTGGAAGGTGCGACAACCTGGTCCACCGAGTGACAAAAGATGTGCGTAACCGCGGCAAGAAGTGGACATGAGAAGAATCCGAAGGTAGTACTGTTCGCCTCTATTGGGCGATACCCATAACAGCCTACATACCTTCTCTCCACGCCGGCGAATCGTCACGAAATGCTGGCCGTCTGGGTGTTCGTACAATTCCGAAGTACGAGGGCGCTTGGAGTGCACCAGGAAATTTTCGTAGAATGACTGATAAGTCACATTTTCGAAAATTTCGTGGTGCGGACGATTGAAGTATATCATTAGCTTGGAGCTTGCTCTGTATGTTGCATCGGAAAGGTCGCCCGGCCGGTAGACGACACTTTGTTTACCCGGGGGTTTACGGGAAGACACTCAACGGTGGACTCTGATTTAGACACGAGAAAGTCCAAAAGACGCCAGCATGCGTCGCTAGCACCCACCATTCGCTTGGTCACGTAGTGCTCCATTTCATCCTCTTGCCCTCCCACAGGAGTGACGGTCACGTTTTGCAGTGAACCGCCCTTCGTAAGGTATTTGAAGAGGTATTTAACGACGCGGCGAGTGGTAGCGAGCTCCAGGTTAATGTGCTCCTCGTATTTCAGAAGTAAGGCTGGATTGTACGGAACGACCCACCCATCGTGCACGGGTACTTGTCGGAGCCTGGATAATATGACGCCTCGGTTTTCAAATTCTCGCCTGTACTGGACAAAGCCCCTTTCGTCCGCGTGAGTGGCCCGGCACGCTGGCTTGGGGAAGAACTTGCCGCAGAAACCCTATGCAGAGTCCCGGCACGGAAAGTCAGTGCGATGATGGGAGCCGCAAGGGCCGTGGATAATATGCCTCTGCACCAACTCCCTGACCTTTCCTACAGCTTCAACTTCAGAGGGAATGTCGGCGCAAATGATAGAGTCAATTTCGTGTGCCTGAACGGGACCGTCACCGTCGACCTTGAATACAATGTGAGCGTATGGAAGGCCCCTCATTTGCATCTCGATGACGTAGACGAAGTACACCGTTCTGCCAAAAATTGCTCCACTCCGAATATCTCGGATGAGTTCCCCAAGTTTAATCTGGAAGACTCTGCATGCAATGGATGGGTCACTGAGCCCACTGCCACGGGGGCAAGCCTTCTTGTTTTCCTCCCAAGTCGGACTGTAAGTGAACGGCAAAAAGAACGTCGGCGAACCCAGGCGAGGTACCAGGCCCATTGCGTTCTCGTAATGGACCTTCATGTATCGTGGGCCACCGGTGAAGGAGCTCGGGAGGTAAACTTTTCCAGGCAGCACCCCGCCTTCCCCCTGGACGGTCTCGTCACGGACGATGTCCTCCATGACTTGTACTGCAGCTCGCCACCCCGTTGTGCTTCTAGGAGTTCGTCCAGCACCACTATCTGCATTGCATTTCGTGATGAAGACCTTGTTTGAGAAAATTGAATGAATCGTAGGCGTTCTTCCTCATACCTCATGAACATCTCAACCTGCCACGACTGTGAAAGCCGGCCGATGTGAGAGAAGCGAGGATGTTAATCCCGTTGTTGTCGATCATTCCCGCGTGCCATCCCGAATTGCCCTGCGGATAGAGCAATGGATACTGGAAAGTCTCCATCATGAGGCTGAGTAGATCGATGGAAGATTAGTACACCCTTTTATTTCAGTAAGCGGATGCTTTAAAGTTAGACGCCAATGTCAATTGTGATTAGTTACGTTGCTTGACTCTAATACGAAGAAGACGCATTTACCGACGCAAAAAATCTAACAGACGTACAGAAAAAAGAAGGAATAAATAGTATTGTGCATTTGCAGAGTAACATCGAAGTAAAAATTCAAAAATCTTGATTTTAAGTCTTCTTATCGTTTTGGACAGTCAGCGCCATCTAACGGATAAAGGTAGAACTAACTTCGCTCACCGCCATTATAATTTTTTTCGGCGGGTTCCGGTTAGAAATTCCCGGTTTTCGGAATTCTTCCTCCGATCAATTCTTTCATAGAATGTCCGTGCCAAATTTCAAGTTCCCAGCACGTCTGGAAGTGGTCGGGAATTTGTACACATGAGTCAGTGAGTCAATTACACAAACGGCTGTATATATGCGGTTCTATGGGCGGTTCTTAAGTTTGGCGCCCCGGGCCAGTGGCGTAGCCAGGTTTTGGGTCTAGATGGGGGTAGAAAAGTTTCAGGGGGCGCCGACTCATAAATTAACGAGTTTGTTAGACTTTACAAATTTTGGTGATGCAATAGGCGGATAGGTTTGTACAAAATATAAAAATTTACAACGTATAATACACATTTATTTATTAAGCTCTCGATACAATGATGTAGTCCGTATAGCTAATTCTCACAGGTCATTGCAGATCTGAGAATTGCCTGGACGTTCAACTGGAACTTCGTTCATAACCTAACGTTCACTCAACGAAAATTGGTCTCCTTTGGGAATGCCGATTTTTGAGTCAATTATTAGATAGTGAAACTTCATTTGTTTAATTTCGCCAACAATGATCTGCAATTCCTCAATAGCCAAGGCTTGAATGAAGTAATTTTGTATAGACGGGCTTAAGGAAGTTTCATTGTGTTTTGAGCTCTCAAGATCCTCAGCCATTATCGTATCGTGTTTCGCAAAAACTCTCACAAGTTCTAAAACATTTCCCTCGTTATTCTCGACGTTAAGTCGATAACCAAATTCTCGATGACCACGTAAAGGTAGACCTTGTTTCCTGAGATACATAATAAAATCAATTAATCGTTTCAGTATTTCTCAGTTTTTTAAAATCATTTCATTTTGGGCTTGATTAAGTTTTACCTCGATTGTACAATGTTTTTTGAATCTGTACCTTGTAATTAAAAACACGTTTTCTAATTGGCGATGGCCTTAGGTTTCTTCATGCTATTTTATTTTCTCTGTCCCTTTCTTAAAATTCGAGACACCGATGTTTGGATCTGACCAATGTAATTTTGCCTGAATTGTTTATCTTCAAACAGCCAACATGAGAAACATAACATGATATTACCCCTGGGCGAATGAACCAACCAGTTTCTATTGACTACTTCACCTGATGGAAGTTTCTTTTTATACCATTCCTTGTTGAATCACCTATCACTGTCATTGTTGTCAAAAAAATCGAAAGTGTCACTAAGCCCAGGTTGACACGGGCCTATTTCTAACGAAGTTCGAACTAGAGACGGGCCAATCGAAATGTGACGAAACAGAAATGGGTCCACTGGGTAATCAACATTGATATTTTCAATCGACTTCTTACTGTCAGACACGAGTCCACTTTCATATCCGTCTGGTACATTTTATCTCTTCTCTTCGGATAGCCCAAGGTTTTTGCAAACGCCTGCCAAAGTCCTTCCCTACACTGGAGTTGCAGTCATTATCGCCGAGTGCGACTGTAGAGCTATTGCTGCAAAGGCCTAACTTTAAATATTCATGGGTCTGACGCTGACGCCATTGGCGAAACTGGATGCTCTGTGTGAGTCGTGTCATTCCTATAGTACTGGAAATGACCCAATAATAATAATAATTGGTAATGTGTTGAGTTTAAAGCTATACAATTTGTAGAATTGTTTGTGTACGCAGACTCTGAACAGACAGTCCGTAGCGATGCGGTCTCAAGAAGTGTATTTATATTTCAACAAAAACTTATCATGTATGTACATTGTACAGTGGCGGAAGAAATTAACGCAAAATTTTTCGCGCGCCAGAATGCGGCATTCTTGGGAACTTCTAGGAGCATCACACCCTTCGAAAGACTGGCAACAATGAGGAAGACATCGTCAACCGCAAATACTTGAAATCCGCAATGGAACTCACATTTGTCGGAGCCTAGAACTTACTCATCAATCGCCTATTTTTCGAGCTTTCTTCTTATATTATTCGTGCATTCCGTCGCGGTGTATCTCTCTGTGTTGGGGAGAGTGTTGTACTAAGGAAAATTTTTAAACATTCCTCTTTAAATAAAAGAAGAATCGTTTCTAAACTCGTTAAATGTAAATAGTGGTATCTATTACTTTTATTATAACTACTTGCCAAGTTTCAATTTCATTCTTGTTTTACAAATGTGTTAAAAAAATATATAAAAAATATGTTACAAATGTTCGAAGGTACATTATGCTTATGTACCTGGGAACACCACCTGCTGTACCAAGGAACACAAGTTGTAAGAATAGTAAATAAAAGAAATACAACTTGAGTATTGGAATAAACATTGTTTTTAATTATTATACTGCTTGCTTTACAAAGGTATTTGAATTTATTACAAATTTATAAAAAATTAAGCACATCTTAATACTTAAACTTAGTTTCTAGAGCAAAGATCACAAATAAACGTTTTCCAGGAATCCTTTTCTGACCCAGCACAGAGTTCATCATTGGAGGCAGACAATACATCTGATCCAGGTTTCCCCTCCTCGGTCATTGTGGTATGGTTGGCAACAAAATATGCATTGCTCATCTGAGCTGTCATCATCATCAGTTGACACCAAAGGGGCAATGTCATCTTCCGATGACGATGAATCGCTGCGCCTTTTAGCTGAAACTTTTAGTTTCTTTGGTTCCTCTGTAACTTGCTTAGTTTGTTCTTCAAAATCAAGTTTTCTTGCCTGCTTTATTGACATCTGTGTTTGTTTTTTAAAATATTTTTTAATCTTTTCCTGTTTCATCTCTTCCTTCTCTGGTGTATCAGTGATGATTCTAGTCCGACCAGGCTTCCTACCACCTTTCCAACATTTTTTTGGGCCTGCCTTTGGGTAAGGTTGAACCTCCTCAGGTGTCACACATTGTAATTCAGGCGTAGACCTACTTGGTTTTGATCCAGAATTTCCTAGAATATTATCAGAATGGTAATCTGTAGAACATCCTGGCACTGGTTTCGGAGTAGCTAATAGGCCTACTGTTGATAGCTCAGTGGATGATCGGTCTTTGGATGGAGTTGAGTGTGACAATGAAACTGGAAAATTAATGGAAGATGCTGAGGATCCGGGTTTATCAGAGTACTCAGGATTGTTTAAAGCAACTGTTGCGTCCAGATCTATTTCTAAAGGCCTGTCAGTAACATAAGATGGCAAGAAGTCGTCCTTACCGAACACATTACGGTCTAGGGGAAAAATTCCAGGAGTCTTAAAGCCACTAGTAATGTTCTTTGGTGTGAAAGCTCTGGGGAAAACCAATCCTACGATCTGAGCTACCTGATAAATATCAAACGTTTTACCTGGATTGTTCATATGCCATTCACTGAGAGCTTGATTATAAAATGTTTTCAGCGGTCCATAAACCGACACGTCTAAAGGCTGAAGCCAGTGGGATGTGTGAGGCGGGAATGTTACCATAACAATTCCAGCATTTGATGCCTTTTCTAAGCACTCAACACTGAGATGGGTTTCGTGATTATCAAGAATCAGCATGTGCCGTTCTTCTTTTGAGCTCTTCACAACTTTAATAAAGTGATCCATAAACTGGACAAAAAGAACCTCATTTGACCAGCCTGTCGGAGTGGCGGCACAGATTGTTCCTGGGGGTGCGCCATTTAACATAAACTCTTTAAAATGAACACGAGGAAAAATTAACATTGGTGGTAAATAGTTTCCTATGGCATTAATTGCAACAGTCATAGTAATCAATGTCCCCCTTTCAGCTGAAGTACAACCACCGACTTGCTTAACCCCTTTTAGCGCTACTACTGGACCCGGTGTCTGAACTGTAGTCAACCCCGTCTCGTCAACATTCCAGATTCTATGTGGTGGAATGGGTCCAAACCTAGCATGAATGTCTTCCAAATTGTCAAAAAATTTGGAAACGTTATGATAATTAAAACTAGTTGAACGAGAAAGACTAGTAGCTTCTGGTTTTCGTACAGAGAGATTTTGGTGTCTAGACATGAATAATCGCATCCACTGTTCCCCAGCAATTTTTTCTCGTTTCCAGTTCTCAGGAATTTTTTTCCCATTAGCTGCAGCGAAATTGTAAGCTAGTAGCCTCAAGCCTTTTTTGGAGAGCCCATAATTCATTTTAGCTACATTGAGTATGTAGTTTACTAGAAGGTTTTTCTCGGTATCAGTAAAAACTCGATTGACATCAAAATTATTATAGTAAAAATATTGTTCTTTTTCAGAAGATTTAAAATTTGTCAGAGCTCTTGATAGGGTTGTGAGCTTTACTCCATACACTCTACACGCTTCTCGCATGGATATCTTTTTGTCCGGAGAAGCAGTGACAGCGTCGATTGCTTTGAGAATCGCATCCGCATCAACAGGTTCCCTGTTCTTGCCTGTTTTACTGCGAGGAATGGTGCAGTACCGGAAAAAAAAACAAATACCATTTACGCTCTCGTGTTCCTTGGTACAACAGGTAGCCATTTTAAACAAATACCGGTTTTTTAGGATAAATATTACGACTTAAATAGAAGAACATAGTCAGCAACACTCACCAGTAAAGGAAGATATGGAAGGTCTAGCAGTATATATCACTGGTATAAAAAGTATCATAAAAATCACCATAATTCACAGAGAAAAAGAATTACTTTGACGGAGAGAAATCTGTATTGTCTTTCATCTGCCACAAATAGTAAGCAACTCTGCAGACAAAGACCTGCCCCCTAGCGTTAGTTTCTCATAGAAGTTCATTAAAAATTGGGTAGGTTACAGCACTTGACAGTAAATCAATGTGCTCCTAAGTACACTATGCCCGATTTAAGCATGTTTCTTACGTCGATTAATATCATTGATACTAAAAGACTGTTTATAACAAATATTCACTATCCCACCCAACTCGGAATATATGCTGAAATCTTCATCTGCTACCACCAAGGGATATTTATTATGGTCGAAATTTCGAGGACATTTTTGAATGACTCGCCCTGTATCTCTTTCACCGAAATAATACAAATAAAAGTTTATTCGCACCAAGAGTTAATACAAAAAAGATCAAATTCAAATAGATATAGTTTACGCGATGTAATTTATCACGATTTTCAATTTGTAGATTGATGACGTTTCGATCTCAAAATATATTTAATAATGAATTGTTCATGACCCAATATAAATCCGTCCTTAGTTTGTCAGAATGGGATTAATCTATGAAAATATACGTAAATGTATGATTTCATGAACTAAAAATTATTGTGCTCGCATTGATACCGAATAATCTAGATACAGTTTTCCGAAGTTTCTTTCATCTTATCACTGGAAGTTTGCTGTTCACTTCGAAGCTTTAACTAGTAAATACGGAACATACGAATAAACGTGCAGAAAAATTTAAACCAAATTAGGTGTAGTTATAATAGATTAACAACTCTTTTACGTCTGACTACATAATATGTTCTTATATGCATTAGCTTTAAATTCGCTGCATATATAAAATTAACAAAGAAGCTTTTTAAAGACTTCAGTTTGAAGTAAATTGCCATAAATGAAACAAAATAATAGGTAACGGATAATTTTGCAGATGTCAGACGTATTTGGCCAGCAAAAGAGTGGTCCGAGTTCGATTTTCAATGAACGCAATGACTTTTTATTTGAATTGTCACATATTGGTAATATGAATTAATGTAACACGTAGTTTCAATGACTGGATAATGATATGAAATTTTATAAATACATAAGAGCAAATTTTCTATCTGAAAATCATTTTAATTGACCATAAATTGTATTCAAAACTCTAAAATGACTCGACCAGGGGTGGGATTACGGTTCTTTCCTTCTCGTGGTCGTTATCGCCATTCATAAGGTAAGCCGCATTGGTTGGGCAATGCTCAAAGTCCTGGGAGCGCTTTACACTGCTATGAAGCGCCTAATCTTTCTTGATGACGATCACGTTTTCCAAATCATGAGCGCAATTGAACAATAGCAATATGGAGAAACATGATGGCGATTCAGGTTTGCAACCCAGTAACAACTACCGAGCTTACAAAGAGCTACTAAGGTATCGTGCCCGAGGTAATAAGGTATCGTATAATGGGAAAATAATCTCATATCAAAGGCATACTACGTCCCAAATCAATATCATGGGCCCTCCTAACATTCCCAGTTTGACTAGATCAGTATAGGAGATGCTTTGTTTCGACATGGGGAAACCTTTTGGGATTGTCACAAGTATATTCATTGCTTTAACAAAGACTGTCGCTGGCTTCAAATCCCTTGCACGATGGGAACTAATGGCGTTTGATTGAAATGGTTTGGACTGATGAGGTGAAATCCGAGAACTAGGCACAGTAACAATTCGATTGAAAATATGATGATGGCATTCTTCCAGTCCGCTGGACTTTTACGCTGGATTTTTGCGGTTGCGTATTCCATGCGAGTTTAATTCCCGTTACTTTGGAATCTCCCGGTGTCCAGGGCTCTTCTTACTCCCATCTGTCGCTCTTCCCCCAATAAGGCTTCTGGAATGTCGTGAGGTCCTCATACAAATGCTGCGTCGCGGCAAAACAATCTCCAGCATTCCCGATTATTCCTTGTCTGATCACGCGTAGTGCGTCGTCTTCTGACAGACGGTATATTTCCCGGTACTCTCTCAGCTCCTGAAGGTACCTCATGGGTCTCGAGTTCGGTCTTCCATCGATAGTTGGGATCTCCATCTGCACAGTCCCTGCCGCTGGTGGTGCAGCAGTTACCCGGGCGCAATACGCCTTGTGATGTCCCGTATAACGCCCTCGTCGAGATGGGCCCCTCCCCTGACGGATTGTTGATGTAGTCTCGATGCTATCTGCTTGATCTGCTACTCGTTTTCTTCCATCTTCTCCTTCATTTTATTTACACCGCTTTTCAGACTACTGTGGCTCGAACCTAGCTCCCCTAATTTAGGGCACGTCTCGCCTAATTTTGCACCTACCTCAACGACTATCTGGTCGCGTATTTCTTCGATCTTCTTCTCTTGTTCGGCGAGCTTCCCACCATACTCTTGTTGCAATGCTGCCAAACCTTCCTGTATTTTCTTCTGCCTCTCCGTTAACTCTTCATCCCTTCTCTTTTGTTCTTCCCTTAATTTTTCTAATCTCTCCCCTAACTTCCCGTCTCTTTCTTCCTGCCCCTTTTTCATACCTTGCATTTCTTTTAACAATTCGTTGATTATCGCCTGCACAACATCCTGCCCAGGTATTTCCGTCTGCATTTTAAACTCATATGTTTCTATTCCCAAGCCTTATTTTTCCAACAGCAAATTCAACCGTTCATGCAATTCGAATTTCGCACCCTGTATTGTTGATTCTCGGTCCCTCAATATGTTTTGTTAATCTGTCTTTTTCAGTTCGTAAAATATTTTAATTACGCCCGCCACTTTGAAACTACCTGTCTCAGGTCTCCCGTGGTCTCCATTTACTACGAGTAGTCGTGCCCCGCATTGGGCCCCAAAATGTAACACTTTCTTCATTTATTTTCAAAAATAATCACAAATAAATTCACACTTCTGTCGTATCACTTCACAAGTATAAAAAAACATTCACGCATCACTCCCGTGCGTCCTCTCGTCTCCCTTTCTACGCGTCTCTCTCCCGTTTTCCCCCGGTGACCGCGCCAACAAACAAACAACGTGGCCATACGCAACTTATTGTATTATTGTATAGTTACAATACAGATATTTCTTTTTCGTGCCCTTTTTTTAATTAAATAAAGTTATTTTCCTGGAGATTTTAGGTCATTAATTCATGTTTAATCTGTTCCTCTTTTGCCTACGTTTCGCATATGTATTATGTTTCATCAGGACTTTTATGTATGTTGTAGATCTCCTGTTGAAGTCTTCCATAGTTGAGTATTCTGGAATGACAGTTCTCTTTCTTGATATTTAGGTCTTCTGCTGTATGGTCCATGGTTTCAGTGTTGATGAAGTTCTTTAAATAGTCAAGTTCTGGTTATATATACTGGTTTCTCCACGTTTAAACATATAGATAGAATCATAACGTGAACTCCGACCATATTGTTTATTTATTGTTAGTCTAAAATGAGGAGTTATACCTTTTCGTTAACTCTACCTTTCATTTGGCAAAATCAGTGCTGAATGGTATGATTTCAACTATCACTTTTTGCTAGCCATAAAAGTTACAATGAGGGATCCAACATAAGCTTTGATAATTATTTTATTATACACAAAAACCTTGAAAAATTTTATGGTACAAAATTAGGTCAAAATATATTGCGGAGAAATATGAGACGCATTTCTGCATGGCTTTCGAAAATTTAGAAAAAAATTGCATCAAATGTAATTTTACTGTGAGCCATATTTTTGTAATTAACAACTTGGAAACAATTCATCCATTCTTCAGGCGAAAAGTCATTGTACATAGACCAAAATGCACTTTTTTATTCACATTTTGTCCATAACATCCCAGCTGATATGCAGTAGAATACGTTTTTCCTGAATTACTGAATTGATTGACAATGCCTTTAGCCACAGTTACAAGTAGTAGGATTTAATTTAATAGGGGAAGCCCCTACTGAAAGCCAGCACTCCAAAGGAGGCAATTTAAGTAAATGGCTGCACATACTGACCATGTAAAAAAACATACACTAGAACACACAAGGATAAACAAGTCTTTGGATTTGCATAAAGTAGGGAAACATGAAGGGAACTCAAAATGGCACCAAACTGTCACTAGTTCTTCGTGCACTTCAGACTTTCAACCATTACTCCTCATAACTCTTCGTTGCTAATGGAGGGCCCTCCTGGTTTTGCTGAGCTCAGTAGTTCTCTGCGAAAAAAAAGAAAACCTATATTATTATAACATCTAAAGAGTAACAATGAAAATTCAAAACTCTGGTCCAAGAATATTTTAATGACATAATCATCGTACAACAACTGTGTTCTTCATATATGGAGGAACGTTATGCATTTCCATGGGGTTTGGTACCACTTAAAACCGAAATTTTTACTTAAAACTTCTCAGCCATCTCTAGGCTGGTGTTACAAAATCATACGGCTTATGTCACAAGAAAAACCTAATCAAAACAATACATACCTTTGCAGAATTCATGGTAAATGAGTAGTAATAAGTACAGAATTTGGAAACCAGGTAAATATCCTTAATGAAGAATGGTGGGGTGAAGAGAGGGAAGGAGAGAGAATTTAGATCTGCAATGATGCTGTAGTTCAGAAATTGGCAGATGATTCATAAATTTTAGCCAGTTGGATAACCAAAAGATGGTAGTTTAACACTCATATGAGATATTCTGCAAATTTGTTCAAGGTATCATTAAAAAAGTATACTGTTAGAATAACTGTAGTCACACAGTTTCCACTTCTACACAGATTTTATCATTCAATCATTATTTTAGTCAGCTATAAAAGCAACAAAATTTAAGTAAGCAAGACTAGAGTTTTGTTATGAAAATATTTCTGCAGTTACGTATGAGCGAACTTCAGAGGCCAGAACATAATGGCTGAAATAGCAACAGCATGAGACACAACATAAGGGCACGAAGTTTAATTTCAAGTCTTTCCAGTAAAGGAATTCAGGGAAGATGATATTTGTAAATGCATTAGCATGCCCTTAAAAGTTTCGCACACAATGTGTTGTGTTCACACTTATGTTCATGGCTGATTGAGATATCTGTCTGAATAGATTTAATGCTTTGAGAAAGAACCAACTGAAGTAAAAAAGGATTGATAACTAGCTAATACAAGGTGAAAAACAACAAATTTTACACCAGCAAGAGAAATGGGACTCATAATAGATTATGTCCTCTAAGAGTCAGGCCAAGAGGTATGCGATGGATAAGAAGGATTAAAAAATTACATGCCATGGACCAATGGTTACAAAAATACGTCCTTTAGGACCTTAAGACATGAGCAGGATAGTTGGATAACCTTCAATAAGCATTATTTCTAATGAATTATCTATTAGCAGATGAATTCTGATTTGAGCACTGAAGAATTGCCATTCTACTTGGGTAGATTTTCTCGGAGGTCAATATAACTGAGTACCACATGTTCCACTGCCAAGATAACCAAGTGTTTGGCTATATTCCCTCACTCATACTACTACCAGTCTGCAGTCACTTGGCCCTGACAATCCAAATGAAAGTGTATGCAGCTACTACTAAAAATACTGCCCTTCTAAGCTCAAAGACAGTAGCTGGATCTTTGTTCTCTCTGAGATATTGCATCTTTTTTGTTTTCATTCATTGCCAACTATTTAGTACACAAATATTTTTTTTATGTTTATACCCAATATATTTTTTTGGAAAGAACTTTAACATAGGCATCTTTTTTCTTCAAAATCTATTATTTCATTTAAATATTAATAGTTAGTGTTATTTATCTTACAACTCATAGTTACTATTTTCTATCCAAGAAAAAAGGCAATTAAGCGACAGATATGGTAAAACCAAAACATTGTATGTACCTTGAAAACATCTTCAGATACGGCATTTTTGCTTGTATTTTGTAATTCTCTCGGTAGAAAATACTGAATGAATTCTAACCTCAAAATGTGAATTTTTGTCAGTTTTTGTCTTTGAGCCTAGGAGGGCAGAATAGCCATTGGTAGTAGTAATTTTGGGGGGCATTATTAATGCAGAGATTAATGAATACGTGCAGAGTGCTGTCATGTATTCACTGATCTCAATTTGCTTACACCAGTTCAAGGGAAAATTATATTTTCTTTAATTCTTTTTTAAAGATATTGACTTTAAGGAAATAGGGCTTTAATATGGAAGAAGGAAAAAGTATTCAGTCATGAAAAATAAGAGGCTTAGGTATGTTATTTTTACCGGAACACAATGCTAATGCATCCTCTTTATAATCTTTCTCTTCTCTTGCAAACATTCTGAACCAAGAAACTTTGCATGAAATCCCATACAAAGCTTAATGGGTGAATGGATAATTGTACTAGACTTCATTCTTAAAATCATCCACTCACGGATGGAGTTCACAACTAAGCAAAAATTCACTGAGAAATATGTACTGAGTAAACCATGTCTATTTATCAGAGTCACACAGACCAGTCAAAAAGAAAGACTTAAAACTCTCAAAGACTGCAGTGTACATTATCGTCAACTCCTGACCGCAGTGACAAACCACCGCCATCTATAGTAATAACATCCCGCCACATTTACTCAGTTTCACATACACACCAAACTTCCATTCATCTCACTTTCATTTCATTAAACAACTCATTCTCCTTTCTATATACTCCTCTCACATTCCAAGTACCGATTGTCCAGTTCGTATCACTGAGTCTGTATCTTGATGGCCCAACCTTATTCATCTTCCGCCACCCATCATAGTTTCAGTCGTCTGAGGTTCCTCTGTGACTCTTATGAGTAATTTGTAATAGAGTATGCAAGGTTATCAGCATTTGCAGTACCCGTACCACATGCAGCTTTTCCTGCTAATGGTTATGGTGCTCGACCGGTCAGTTTTGACACATTTTCGCATGTATGCCACAAAAGAAACCAAAGTATAGTATTACCCTAGGCATGCCTACACTATTTTGCTCAAGCTAGAATCCCTTCTGAAAGGACTACCTTGAGAGCCAGCATACCATTGCCTGCAACCCACCACTAGGAGGTATATGGATTGTACTGACACACTTTAATTATATACAAGGTAATACAAGAACAAGGTTTGGTCAAAATTACTCAAAGCTGATAGATTCTCTTAAGCCGATGATTAATTCATACTAAGATGCTACACTCATGATGTTTAACAGAGAAAACAGAGGCTTACCTTCTGTATTTTAGGCCTCTAAGGTCACTGTTTGATAAATCCATTCCCAAAAATTTCCAAACATTTCTTCTGTCTCCTCGGTGCTTTCCTCGAAGAGCCATGGAGGTAGTTCAATTTCAGGAGTCTCTGGGACAATATCATCCAATATTTTTTTACCGCTGTAAACCTTTCCCTTCAACTCTTCTCGTTGGTATCGTATTACTGTCACTGTCCCCCAGGTGACTTTTTTTTCAGAGTTGCCTTTTCTACAGGGCTTGAATTCCTCCTCTTCTTCGCCTCTTTGCTTCTTTAGGCATCCACCTGTAGAATGAGAACACATTTGGTCACCAGTTATCTTGTAAAATTGAGAAAAAAATCTGATTGACATATTCAAAGACACTCAAGTAATAAGAACAATGCCTTTTAAGGGTGTGATTCCTTTGTTCTCATAAAGGGTATGAAAAGAAAGTAAATTTGACATCTGACATGGAGTGGTGATAGAGGGGATAGAATGATTTTGTAAAATATATAGGCAGAAATGTAGTGGATGGATGTTTAAATTGTAGTCACAGTATAATACCGTAACATACGCTCTTCCTTAGGCCCTAAATATGGTTTGGGGAATTATGATTTGTAATTTAGAGAGAAACGTCCGATGGGAGACGTTGAGCTGACCCGGGAGATTAGTCCTATGAGAGCGGAGGCTGACGAAATTCGGGTAGGGTGAGGATACAATCAGGGCGGAAGGATGAATGGATGAGGTCAGGTAGGCAAAATTTAGACAAATTTAAATTTAAAATTATTGACAATGCGACGTGAGAATAAATTTGAGGGAGTAAATAAATTATATTCCATAATGATGATATGAAATAAAAACCGAAGTACATAGTGGGCACAAACTGAGGTTGTGTTGTACTTGAAGAAGGGATGGGGCAGGTTACAAGAAGCAGGACACTGCGCTTGCTTGAAGGACACATCAGGTTATATCAGATAATTCACCTCGATTTGTTTAGTTACTTACAGAATAGGTTTCCCATATTCACAGAAATGCAAGTGAAAATGAGTATTAACTTTTCCAACTTGATCACAGGAGACCACAAGAGATAATTGATTCACAAGAGACTCACGACCACTTCAGTCAATCGAAGTCATAAAATGTACATTCCCATAGCAACGGCGGCCTCTTGGTCCTATGACCATTGTTGAGGTGCAACCATCAATGAGTATGGTTCTTCAGATGGGTCAGTGACTACTTGTGATGCCTATATCATCATATGATCTCAAAACTGCGATGATATCAATCTATATGACGTATGACTATTTTTTTAATGTCTGCTGACACAAGTGTACTTATTAAACTATGGACCCAAATTCAGTCGGCAACAGAGTCCGCTGCTTTTTTTTTCGTCAGAATGGTGAAACCTATTTTCATTCTGACGTCTATTTCGGTCGCATTTGAATGATTCCATATCATTACAAAAGAAATGTCCATTTTTTATTTTAAATGCCAAATTTTCATTTGAATTTTATTCGGACATTATCCAGCATGATACACAGAAGATTATAACGTTATTTTCTGAAGATATTCAATACAAACTTTGTTTTTTGGCGATTCATCCCTCTGATATTTATACCAATTAAATAGGATAGAGTGTGCTACAGTCAAAGAAATGATATTCACTCCCAAACTGGCCTACCCAACCACAACAGGCTTATTAGTTACGACAAGGAGCGTCCGCCGTCGAGGTGAGAAGAGGAGATTTAAGATTCTTCTGTAGTTCACGTGCAATTAATGAAAAATATACTCTTATTTTGATATAGTGAATGAGCTTCAAGTATGTTTATGAGCTATCTCCATTCCATGTTAGTCAGATATCCTCTTTACGATAAAAACTCCATAACGTTTGAAAAAGAAAAGTAAATTCGCACGCCGTGTCGTCGTTTGAAAGTCACATGGATCGGGAGTCAGCGACTCGAGATGAAATTATCTTCTTACTCATAGGAAACCCGTGTTTGAAATTATTTTTACAGTCATACTTTCATTGAGAAAGTCATGGGCATTCTTATTATTAGACCCTTTGAAATTAAGGGAATTAAATGGGGGGCACGCGGTCACAACTTGACAATTCGTGATGATGCTCATTGAGACTGTTAAAGCCTTGAAAGTTGCCCCAGCCGTCAGGATTCCATCGCGAACGCGAACGCGGACGCGAAATCGGTATAAATGATCCATAAAATGCTACAAATCACATGGAACTCTGTAGAGCCGTTCGAAAAAGAAAACCCTTGAGGCTCTCGAAGGAATCCTGACGGCTGGGGCAAGTTTCAAGGCTTTAACAGTCTCAATGACCATCATCACGAATTGTCAAGTTGTGACCGCGTGCCCCCCATTTAATTCCCTTAATTTCAAAGAGTCTAATATTTCATTACTAGTGAGGGGAATGGCTAAAATGACTTAAACTAGGCCTAAAGTGTTGAGAAATCGCAGAATAGTTAGATTCATATCACTCTATTATTGGTCCGACAAGATGTTTATTAATTGTTTCTTAGAGAAACACCCGAATCCTTTGACCCTTTGAAATTAAGGGAATCCAATGGGGTGCACGCGGTCACAACTTGACAATTCGTGATGATGCTCATTGAGAATGTTAAAGCCTTGAAACCCTCCCCAGCCGTCAGGTATCCTTCGAGAGCCTCAAGGGTTTTCTTTCTCGAACGGCTCTACAGAGTTCCATGTGATTTCTGGCATTTTTTGGATCATTTATACCGAATCCTTACCATCGTGCTCGAATAGATTCCACATCTGCTCGAGAACTCCCAAATGGCACTTTCACCGACACCGATCCTAATTCCCCAGCCAAGAGCCATCTCTTATTGCCATCTGAGCTTCGACCTTCCACTCCAATATTCCGTCAGTCTCGTCTAGAGTAACGATGGTTGGTCACCAATCGCACCGTGAAGATCCTTGGCTCGGCCGAATTCTCGAAATTCCGGGTCCTCTCCCTGATCTCGTCCAGTTACCATCCCCGCTGAACCCGAATTGCTACACATGGTGATCAAAGCCTCGCTTTTTGGCTTCCCATTCTCCCAACAAATTGCAGTAGTTTACCCAGAAATGGTAGCCAAAGACGCCATTGGAACAAAATGAGTACGCTTCTCCATGGAGTGGTGATTGTGACGTGCTACGCGCCAGTGGATGGAGAGAGTTGCGGTGTGAAAGATGAGTTTTGGGAAAAACTGATAGATGTGTTGAATGAATGTGACTCTGGTGAGAGAATAATTGTACTAGGTGAGATGAATGGGTGGTTTGGTGTGAGGCTGGATGCATCTGAGAGAGTGGTTGGGCCATTGGTGATCCTCGAGTGAATGATAATGGTGAAAACGTGGTGAAAGTGTGCTTGGAAAAAGGTTTGTTTGTGTCGAATACATGGTTTAAACATAAGAGAAAACATATGTTATCTTTGCAAAGGGGTAATGGCAAAAGCACGATTGATCTTGTGAAAGAATGCATAAACAGTTGAGAGTAAGAGTGGAGAGGTTGCTTGACAGCGAGCTTAGAATTCAGTATGTTTTCATGCTTGAGGATGCTCTATCCTTGCAGAAGAGAGAATGGGACGAGTATATCAGAAACGAGAAGGTGAATGATGCGTGGGATTGTTTAGAAGCAGTGATTGTGAGATATGCTGAAAGTGTATGTGGAAAAGGAGTGGTAGAGTGAATGGAAGGTAATGCTTGGTGGAATGATGAAGTGAAATGTACAGTCAGGGAAAAGAAATAGGCTTACAAGAATATGATTGCAGCGAAATCTGATGAAGAGCGTGCTAAGGCATGTGAGATTTAATGGAAGTGAGGAAATGGGTATGTAAGGATAGACAGAAGAGTAGACTAAACGTTGTGTTTTTGAGTAGACTAAACGTTGGGTGTTTGTAGGATGGATAGAGTCAGGAATGAATGGGTAATAAATGAATGTGTGTTAGATGCTCCAGTAATGGACATATGTGAAAGGAGTGTGGTTCATTGGTTTGGCCATGTTGAGAGAATGAATGAGGGTCGAAAAACAAAACAGAGATGTAAGAGAGAAATGAATGTTGCGAGAGGGAGAGGTAAGCCGAGAAAGTTGTGGTTGAATGTGGTTGAGGAAATTCTTAGGAGGAGGAATATTAGGAGTCTTAAAAACAGAGGGCGTGTATGAAACAGTGTATGGGGGTAAATGAGGCGTAAGAGGTTTGCAAGGATAGGTCACCATGGAGGAAATTATTGATGCAGAGTTAGGTGTACAATTATGTATTAATGAGTGAAACATTTTGATTGTGTCTACCCCGTAAGGGAACGGCGTGATGGGTATGTATGTACTTTCTACTGCCATTTTGTATTGTTCCCCTCTTATAATTTGGTTTTTATCTGACAATAAATGGTTATTTTCAAGTTTCACACAAACAAAACTTCACACGCTAATTTTGATTCCCCACTATGCACTATTTTGAAATCCAATCATTCGTAGCGAGTGCCACTGTGGGACGGTGGCTGCATCACACCTTCGGCACAGCCATTTAACCTTGGACAGTGACAGACCAAATATTTTTACCTGGGAGGCCATAATAACCTTTTATTTTAGTTACTTTCCTTAAGTCCCCTGAATACTTCGCAGGCTACGATCATCAGCATAGTTCTAGCTTAAGTTTCTGAAGCTGTGGAGTGGACAAGTTTGAGACACTGGTCACGGAACATTCTAAAATCTGTACTGTGATACGAGGGAGGATGCTTGTTTAGCTATATTTATCCATCTTTTTACATGGAAGGAAGAATCTTCTCTCACATCATGCACCCATCTACTTCCTACATTCTTTTACAAGAAATATCGAAATCACCTCAGCCTAACATTTTTAGTGTATTCCGCATTCTGGCGCGCGAAAAATTTTGCGTTAATTTCTTTCGCCACTGTACAATGTACATACATGATAATTTTTTGTTGAAATATAAATACACTTCTTGAGGCCACACCGCTACGGACTGTATGTTCAGAGTCTGCGTCCAACAAAAGCCTTGGAATGCTTTCCTCGGCGTTTGCTTGAGCGTTTGTAATACTGACTACGAATGCTTAGTGAGCGGCCATGTTACGCCGATAATGAATTCTCATTGAATGCTTTTCGCGAAATATTTTCCAATCGCATAGGGAATCCACTACTGGGCGTTTCTACGGCAAGCCATAGCCTTGAGTTAACCGTTAGGGTTAGGAAGATGTGAAAGTCATTGTTCTTTAGGCAATTTCAATAGTAATGAAATAAATCGTCAAATAAGAACATATTTTTACGGTCGGTTATATTCTAAAAATAGGCATTATTATTTTTTTATGAGGCTTTTATATAAAAAATTAAAATTTTCGCTACTTATCCGCAATGTGCATGTAAAGGCGCATAAAACTCTAAACGTTGAAGGCCGTATAGCTACTAGTAAAGACATGACGGGCATTTCGCAGGGATTAAATATGGTATCATTTTCATAACGTCCCATTTTGGGGATTGTTCGTGAAAACTAAATGGGAGAAAGAAAAAAGGTAATGTTATCATCATATTTGCCATTTAAGTAGCAACAAGATGAATTCCTAACGCCAGCAAGTACCAGAAGCTTGCGTGCCAACCGAACAAAAAAATCCGCCATTTTAAATTCTTTTGGCTGTTTTTAGAATGAAAGACGGTGTTTTCACTAATAATCCATAACTGTCATGTTTAGCAGTATATGCATGCCAAATATCAAGGACAAATATGCGCTAACAGCAACAAAACGGGCATTTCACAGCGATAAAATGAGTTTTCATTTTCAAAAAGTCTGGCTTTGGGGGATTGTTGTGAGATAATCTTACTTAATAAAAGACAATTGATGGTACCTACATTTAAAATAATGTATTGTACGACTACGCAGTAGGGTAGGGGAACTGCTAAAAAGAAACTCTCCCACGCTTAGCGGTGGACCTGTGACAACATCACCTATAATTCACCTATAGTTCAAAATCGAGGGCTCGTATCGAAACGAATAATAAAATTTACGACAATAAATCAAACACATCATAAACTTCAGTCATTAGTATAGTTAAATTATGAAAAGCAAGCATAACTACGGGTGAAACTAGGATCCAGAATCGAAAAACTGCGAAAAAATAGGGTAAATAGTTAGAAAATTAAAAATTACCAGCAAGAAACTCCGAAGCGTAGAAACCAGCTATGTGCGTAAATGTTTAGAGCGTTTTGTTGCCTATATGAAACTCTGTGTAAGAATATCGACCAGATCGAACGTTCAGTCGCTAGAACTGGAAAACCACCGAAAAGTCCTAAAATCACCAAAATTTCCCTTCCTACGGGTAGTATCGACGCGAATAATAACGATGACGATATAAGATCAACGACGTAATAGAGCGATAGAGATAATCGTGATAGAGATAAGCGTGAAAGATCAGGGTGAAGAAATGTATTAAACCACCCCACATCACAAAATGTATTAATAAGTTATTTGCCCGTTAGTTCTCCAATGCATATCGAGGAAGCATGGATTATCCAGTCTCGCCGCGGGGAGGCCAGCAAACAAAGAGACCATATATTTACAGGCGACAGGGAGTTTTATTAGGCAGGTACCCTAGCCTACTGCCATGTCCTTTTGTGCGTTTCACCAGTCCGCCGTTCAACGCGGGGAAGTTCTTTTTAAGCAGTTCCCCTGGCCTACTGCGTATTCGAAGGAAGACGGGTAGTTTTGTTTTGGCAGACACCCTAGCTTACTGCCGTTTGAAGTCAGGACTTTTGTAAGCTTCACAATTCCAATGTTCAACACGGGGTGTTTTTTTTAAGCAGTTCCCCTGGCCTACTGCCGATTGGAGTCAGGACTTTTCTACGCTTCACAGTTCCAATGTCCAACGCGGGGAAGTTTTCTAAGCAGTTCCCCTGGCCTACTGCTCATTCGAAATAAGACGGGCAGTTTTGTTTCCGCAGACACCCAAGCCTACTGCCGATCTGAATCATGCCGGGTCTGTCACTCTGACTTACTGTAATGGACCTTATGTTTTTCAGAGGAGATCGCCGTACACGATATTTTTCGGATGTGCGACCCCATCTGGCGGGAGAGACCAGGACGACAATGTCGTCGGGTCTTCTCACTCTGCTGAGCAGGACGTATAGCTGCCCGTGTGTAAAGCAGTCTGTCCTAAGGTCTACTCCGACGTACTCTATCGTCTGAACCTGGCTCTTGTGGCCGGTCATAGAGTGCGCCAGCAACAATGGGAATTGTCTTCGGCGGACCCGTAGCGGCGATCCTTCGACGAACGGAAACCTAAATGTTATTCTGGGAATAGCGAAAGGTTCCGTTTTGCCGGGAAGTCGGATGGTTATGAGGCGACTGCTGATGGCCGTCACGATGACTTTCGTGCCGTTCACGAGTCCGTCACCGATATTCAAATTCCTCATCACGAGGCAAACGGATCCGACCTTGAGACGCAAGACGTGATCAGGCACGCCTTTGCCGGTGGCCTGATTCAGGAGCTGAATGTCCACGTCTAGTCCGTCGTCTTCCTTATCCACTGCGTCAGCGCTTCTCAACTCATGAATGCGACCGTCGGATATGTGGAGGATACGAAGATTAACTTCCTTGATGTTTGCATTCAGAGTGGTAAGGACAGCCCGTCTCGCGCAAAGATCGGGATCACGGAGAACGGCGGGAGGGAAGACGTCCTCAATCAATTCTTCCAGAGAGGTGAGACATCTTATCCTGAGCAGTGGGATAAGCGACTCTTGTTCGCGGCCCTCTCCGAACGATATCGATGGACAAGTTCCGTTGCCTACCCCGAGGACGAAATCGGAATAGTCGCCGAAGTTAGCCGTCCGGTGTGCTGTCGTCAGGGAAAACACTGAACAATCGCTACAGACGCGAAGACCAAAGTGAAACGGAAGCGACATCGGTTGGCGTGCGCGCTTTTTCCACGACGGGTGCAATCTGACGAAAATCCCCGGAGCAGATGAAGATTTTTCCCCCGAATGGCTCATCGGAGTTCATGAGATCTCGTAGGGACCTGTCGACAATCTCGAAAAGGAAGCGATGTGCCATCGGGGCCTCATCAAACACGATGACTGTGGCGGCTCTGATGAGGTCTTCTCGCTGGGATAGGTTGGTGATGTTCCAAACGCCGGTGCCGTCACTTAAATCCAGTGGGAGCCTGAGCATGCTATGGGCCGTTGTTCCTCCAGGCATGTTGGCCGCGGCGATTCCAGAACTGGCGACGGCAAGGGCCACCTGACGACAGCCGCGCACGTACGCAAGGATCACCCGAATGAGAGCGGTTTTCCCATAACCACCGGGACCGTCCAGGAAGATGGTTCTTCGTCTTCTTCCTTCGCCGGGATTGAGGGTGAGAGAGCGCACGTACTCGAAAACTTGGCGTTGGTCGTGGGATAACTTAGGCTCCCACTCCTCCACGAATCGAAGCTGGAGGTTCTCACCGTAGTTGAGTAGCTCTCTGCCCAGCTCCGTCGTGTCATCACGCACGTAGGGAAGTCCGTGGTCAGCCAAACAGGCTCCCTGGAGACGGAGGCTACGATCGATCTCGATCAGGGAGAGTTTGACCGCCAGTTCCGGGTCATGAGGGTTCCGTTCCAAGTGATCCTCGCAAAGTGAGTTCCGAAAGATGTCCCATAGAAGAGCAGCGGGGGCACCCATATTGCAGAGGAGCAGGAAGAAGGAACTAAGTCTGGGTCCGAGCATGAACTGAAACGCCCCGCGCAGCGCCTGGTGGTATTCTTCTTCGTCTTCTATCAAGCCGCGGTTACGTGCGACAACCTGGTCCACCAAGTGACAAAAGATGTGCGTAACCGCGGCAAGAAGTGGACATGAGAAGAATCCGAAGGTAGTACTGTTCGCCTCTATTGGTCGATACCCAGCCTACATACCTTCTCTCCACGCCGGCGAGTCGTCACGAAATGCTGGCCGTCTGGGTGTTCGTACAATTCAAGAGTACGAGGGCGCTTGGAGTGCACCAGGAAATTTTCGTAGAATGACTGATAAGTCACATTTTCGAAAATTTCGTGGTGCGGACGATTGAAGTATATCATTAGCTTGGAGCTCGCTCTGTATGTTGCATCGGATAGGTCGCCCGGCCGGTAGACGACACTTTGTTTACCCGGGGGTTTACGGGAAGACACTCAACGGTGGGCTCTGATTTAGACACGAGAAAGTCCAAAAGACGCCAGCATGCGTCGCTAGCACCCACCATTCGCTTGGTCACGTAGTGCTCCACTTCATCTTCTTGCCTTCCCAGAAGGAGTGACGGTCACGTTCTGGAGTGAACCGCCCTTCGTAAGGTATTTGAAGAGGTATTTAACGACGCGGTGAGTGGAAGCGAGCTCCAGGTTAATGTGCGCCTCGTATTTCAGAAGTAAGGCTGGATTGTACGGAACGACCCACCCATCGTGCATGGGTACTTGTCGGCGCCTGTATGGAGTCAAGTATGGCCACAAGTTTCCCTCGTTATTCTCGACGTTTAGTCGATAACCAAATTCTCGATGACCACGTAAAGGTAGACCTTGTTTCCTGAGATACATAATAAAATCAATTAATCGTTTCAGTATTTCTCAGTTTTTGAAAATCATTTCATTTTTGGCTTGATTAAGTTTTACCTCGATTGTACAATGTTTTTTGAATCTGTACCTTGTAATTAAAAACACGTTTTCTAATTGGCGATGGCCTTAGGTTTCTTCATGTAATTTTATTTTCTCTGTCCCTTTCTTAAAATTCGAGACACCGATGTTTGGATCTGACCAATGTAATGTAACCAATGTAATTTTGCCGGAATTGTTTATCCTCAAACAGCCAACATGAGAAAGATAACATGATATTACCCCTGAGCGAATAAACCAACCAGTTTCTATTGACTGCTTCACCTGATGGAAGTTTCTTTTTATACCATTCCTTGTTGAATCACCTATCACTATCATTGTAGTCAAAAGAATCGAAAGTGTCACTAAGCCCAGGTTGACACGGACCTATTTCTAACGAAGTTCGAACTTTAGACGGGCCAATCGAAATGTGACGAAACAGAAATGGGTCCACTGGGTAAACAACATTGATATTTTCAATCGACTTCTTACTGTCAGACAAGAGTCCACTTTCATATCCGTCTGGTACAGTTTATCTCTTCTCTTCGGATAGCCCAAGGTTTTCGCAAACGCCTGCCAAAGTCCTTCCCTACACTGGTGTTGCAGTCATTATCGCCGAGTGCGATTGTAGAGTTATTCCTGCAAAGGCCTGACTATAAATATTCATGGGTCTGACGCTGACGCCATTGGCGAAACTGGATGCTCTGTGTGAGTCGTGTCATTCCTATAGTACTGGAAATGACCCAATAATAATAATTATTGGTAATGTGTTGAGTTTAAAGCTATACAATTTGTAGAATTGTTTGTGTACGCAGACTCTGAACAGACAGTTCGTAGCGATTCGGTCTCAAGAAGTGTATTTATATTTCAACAAAACTTATCATGTATGTACATTGTACAGTGGCGGAAGAAATTAAAGCAAAATTTTTCGCGCGCCAGAATACGGCATTCTTGGGAACTTCTAGGAGCATCACACCCTTCGAAAGACTGGCAACAATGAGGAAGACATCGTCAACCGCAAATACTTGAAATCCGCAATGGAACTCACATTTGTCGGAGCCTAGAACTTACTCATCAATCGCCTATTTTTCGAGCTTTCTTCTTACATTATTCGTGCATTCCGTCGCGGTGTATCTCTCTGTGTTGGGGAGAGTGTTGTACTAAGGAAAATTTTTAAACATTCCTCTTTAAATAAAAGAAGAATTGTTTCTAAACTTGTTAAATGTAAATAGTGGTATCTATTACTTTTATTATAACTACTTGCCAAGTTTCAATTTCATACTTGTTTTACAAATGTGTTAAAAAATATATAAAAAATATGTTACAAATGTTCGAAGGTACATTATGCTTATGTACCTGGGAACACCACCTGCTGTACCAAGGAACACAAGTTGTAAGAATAGTAAATAAAAGAAATACAACTTGAGTATTGGAATAAACATTGTTTTTAATTATTATACTGCTTGCTTTACAAAGGTATTTGAATTTATTACAAATTTATAAAAAATTAAGCACATCTTAATACTTAAACTTAGTTTCTAGAGCAAAGATCACAAATAAACGTTTTCCAGGAATCCTTTTCTGACCCAGCACAGAGTTCATCATTGGAGGCAGACAATACATCTGATCCAGGTTTCCCCTCCTCGGTCATTGTGGTATGGTTGGCAACAAAATATGCATTGCTCATCTGAGCTGTCATCATCATCAGTTGACACCAAAGGGGCAATGTCATCTTCCGATGACGATGAATCGCTGCGCCTTTTAGCTGAAACTTTTAGTTTCTTTGGTTCCTCTGTAACTTGCTTAGTTTGTTCTTCAAAATCAAGTTTTCTTGCCTGCTTTATTGACATCTGTGTTTGTTTTTTAAAATATTTTTTAATCTTTTCCTGTTTCATCTCTTCCTTCTCTGGTGTATCAGTGATGATTCTAGTCCGACCAGGCTTCCTACCACCTTTCCAACATTTTTTTGGGCCTGCCTTTGGGTAAGGTTGAACCTCCTCTGGTGTCACACATTGTAATTCAGGCGTAGACCTATTTGGTTTTGATCCAGAATTTCCTAGAATATTATCAGAATGGTAATCTGTAGAACATCCTGGCACTGGTCTCGGAGTAGCTAATAGGCCTACTGTTGATAGCTCAGTGGATGATCGGTCTTTGGATGGAGTTGAGTGTGACAATGAAACTGGAAAATTAATGGAAGATGCTGAGGATCCGGGTTTATCAGAGTACTCAGGATTGTTTAAAGCAACTGTTGCGTCCAGATCTATTTCTAAAGGCCTGTCAGTAACATAAGATGGCAAGAAGTCGTCCTTACCGAACACATTACGGTCTAGGGGAAAAATTCCAGGAGTCTTAAAGCCACTAGTAATGTTCTTTGGTGTGAAAGCTCTGGGGAAAACCAATCCTACGATCTGAGCTACCTGATAAATATCAAACGTTTTACCTGGATTGTTCATATGCCATTCACTGAGAGCTTGATTATAAAATGTTTTCAGCGGTCCATAAACCGACACGTCTAAAGGCTGAAGCCAGTGGAATGTGTGAGGCGGGAATGTTACCATAACAATTCCAGCATTTGATGCCTTTTCTAAGCACTCAACACTGAGATGGGTTTCGTGATTATCAAGAATCAGCATGTGCCGTTCTTCTTTTGAGCTCTTCACAACTTTAATAAAGTGATCCATAAACTGGACAAAAAGAACCTCATTTGACCAGCCTGTCGGAGTGGCGGCACAGATTGTTCCTGGGGGTGCGCCATTTAACATAAACTCTTTAAAATGAACACGAGGAAAAATTAACATTGGTGGTAAATAGTTTCCTATGGCATTAATTGCAACAGTCATAGTAATCAATGTCCCCCTTTCAGCTGAAGTACAACCACCGACTTGCTTAACCCCTTTTAGCGCTACTACTGGACCCGGTGTCTGAACTGTAGTCAACCCCGTCTCGTCAACATTCCAGATTCTATGTGGTGGAATGGGTCCAAACCTAGCATGAATGTCTTCCAAATTGTCAAAAAATTTGGAAACGTTATGATAATTAAAACTAGTTGAACGAGAAAGACTAGTAGCTTCTGGTTTTCGTACAGAGAGATTTTGGTGTCTAGACATGAATAATCGCATCCACTGTTCCCCAGCAATTTTTTCTCGTTTCCAGTTCTCAGGAATTTTTTTCCCATTAGCTGCAGCGAAATTGTAAGCTAGTAGCCTCAAGCCTTTTTTGGAGAGCCCATAATTCATTTTAGCTACATTGAGTATGTAGTTTACTAGAAGGTTTTTCTCGGTATCAGTAAAAACTCGATTGACATCAAAATTATTATAGTAAAAATATTGTTCTTTTTCAGAAGATTTAAAATTTGTCAGAGCTCTTGATAGGGTTGTGAGCTTTACTCCATACACTCTACACGCTTCTCGCATGGATATCTTTTTGTCCGGAGAAGCAGTGACAGCGTCGATTGCTTTGTGAATCGCATCCGCATCAACAGGTTCCCTGTTCTTGCCTGTTTTACTGCGAGGAATGATGCAGTACCGGAAAAAAAACAAATACCATTTACGCTCTCGTGTTCCTTGGTATAACAGGTAGCCATTTTAAACAAATACCGGTTTTTTAGGATAAATATTACGACTTAAATAGAAGAACATAGTCAGCAACACTCACCAGTAAAGGAAGATATGGAAGGTCTAGCAGTATATATCACTGGTATAAAAAGTATCATAAAAATCACCATAATTCACAGAGAAAAAGAATTACTTTGACGGAGCGAAATCTGTATTGTCTTTCATCTGCCACAAACAGTAAGCAACTCTGTAGACAAAGACCTGCCCCCTAGCGTTAGTTTCTCATAGAAGTTCATTAAAAATTGGGTAGGTTACATCACTTGACAGTAAATCAATGTGTTCCTAAGTACACTATGCCCGATTTAAGCATGTTTCTTACGTCGATTAATATCATTGATACTAAAAGACTGTTTATAACAAATATTCACTATCCCACCCAACTCGGAATATATGCTGAAATCTTCATCTGCTACCGCCAAGGGATATTTATTATGGTCGAAATTTCGAGGACATTTTTGAATGACTCGCCCTGTATCTCTTTCACCGAAATAATATAAATAAAAGTTTATTCGCACCAAGAGTTAATACAAAAAAGGTCAAATTCAAATAGATATAGTTTACGCGATGTAATTTATCACGATTTTCAATTTGTAGATTGATGACGTTTCGATCTCAAAATATATTTAATAATTAATTGTTCATGACCGTCCTTCCGTCCAAATCCGTCCTTAGTTTGTCAGAATGGGATTAATCTATGAAAATGTACGTAAATGAATGATTTCATGAACTAAAAATTATTGTGCTCGCATTGATACCGAATAATCTAGATACAGTTTTCCGAAGTTTCTTTCATCTTATCACTGGAAGTTTGCTGTTCACTTCGAAGCTTTAACTAGTAAATACGGAACATACGAATAAACGTTCAGAAAAATTTAAACCGAATTAGTTGTAGTTAATATAGATAAACAATTCTTTTACGTCTGACTACATAATATGTTTTTATATGTATTAGCTTTAAATTCGCTGCATATATGAAATTAACAAAGAAGCTTTTTAAGGACTTCAGTTTGAAGTAAAATGTCATGAATGAAATAAATTAATACGTAACGGTTAATTTTGCAGATGTTGGACGTATTTGGCCAGCAAAAGAGTGGTCCGTGTTCGATTTTTAATGAATGCAGATGACTTTTTATTGTATTGTCACATATTGGTGATATGAATTAATGTAATACGTTCTTTCATCGACTGGATAATGATATGAAATTTTATAAATACATAAGAGCAATTTTTTATGTGAAAATCATTTTAATAGACCATAAATTGTATTCAAAACTTTAAAATGACTCGACCAGGGGTGGGATTACGGTTCTATTTCCTTCTCGTGGTCGTTATCGCCATTCATAAGGTAAGCCGTATTGGTAGGGCCATGCTCAAAGTCCTGGGAGCGCATTACACTCCTATGAAGCGCCTAATCTTTCTTGGTGACGATCACATTTTCCAAATCATGAGCGCAATTGAACAATAGCAATATGGAGAACCGTGATGGCGATTCAGGTTTGCAAACCAGTAACAACTACCGAGCTTTTTTATTTAAAAGCGAAATTGAGATGGAGTTTCGTATCCTTTCGGTGCATTTATTTACGTCCGTATGATTTACTGTGAACTGAGTCACTTTTACAATGCGTGGTGATATTGTCTGAGAACATTTAATGGATCGATAAGGAAACGAAAAAGTATACTACTCTCTCTGGCAAACAAACAGAAAGCAGTGCCTAGTTCTCGGATTTCACCTCATCAGTCCGAAGTTCGGAGGCACCCGTGGAATTCTTTTGAGGGGCCGTAAGAAATCAAATACCACTTCTTTCCTTTGGGTTAAACAACTGGTGTCCGAAACATCATCTTTTGCAGAAAAGGTATCGTATAATGGGAAAATAATCTCTTATCAAAGGCATACTACGTCCCAAATCAATATCATGGGCCCTCCATACATTTCCAGTTTGACTAGATCAGTATATGAGATGCTTTGTTTCGACATGGGGAAACCTTTTGGGATTGTCACAAGTTTATTCGTTGCTTTAACATAGACTGTCAGCTGCTTCAAATCCCTTGCACGATGGGAACTAATGGCATTTGATTGAAATGGTTTGGACTGATGAGGTGAAATCCGAGAACTAGGCACAGTAACAATTCGATTGAAAATATGATGATGGCATTCTTCCAGTCCGCTGGACTTTTACGCTGGATTTTTGCGGTTGCGTATTCCATGCGAGTTTAATTCCCGTTACTTTGGAATCTCCCGGTGTCCAGGGCTCTTCTTACTCCCATCTGTCGCTCTTCCCCCAATAAGGCTTCTGGAATGTCGTGAGGTCCACATACAACTGCTGCGTCGCGGCAAAACAATCTCCAGCATTCCCGATTATTCCTTGTCTGATCACGCGTAGTGCGTCGTCTTCTGACAGACGGTATATCTCCCGGTACTCTCTCAGCTCCTGAAGGTACATCATGGGTCTCGAGTTCGGTCTTCCATCGAATGTTGGGATCTCCATCTGCACAGTCCCTGCCGCTGGTGGTGCAGCAGTTACCCGGGCGAAATACGCCTTGTGATGTCCCGTGTAACGCCCTCGTCCAGATGGGCGCCTCCCCTGACGGATTGTTGATGTAGTCTCGATGCTATCTGCTTGATCTGCTACTCGTTTTCTTCCATCTTCTCCTTCATTTTATTTACACCGCTTTTCAGACTACTGTGGCTCGAACCTAGCTCCCCTAATTTAGGGCACGTCTCGCCTAATTTTGCACCTACCTCAACGACTATCTGGTCGCGTATTTCTTCGATCTTCTTCTCTTGTTCGGCGAGCTTCCCACCATACTCTTGTTGCAATGCTGCCAAACCTTCCTGTATTTTCTTCTGCCTCTCCGTTAACTCTTCAACCCTTCTCTTTTGTTCTTCCCATAATTTTTCGAATCTCTCCCCTAAATTACCGTCTCTTTCTTCCTGCCCCTTTTTCATACCTTGCATTTCTTTTAACAATTCGTTGATTATCGCCTGCACAACATCCTGCCCAGGTATTTCCGTCTGCATTTTAAACTCATGTTTCTATTCCCAAGCCTTATTTTTCCAACAGCAAATTCGACCGTTCATGCAATTCGAATTTCGCACCCTGTATTGTTGATTCTCGGTCCCTCAATATGTTTTGTTAATCTGTCTTTTTCAGTTCGTAAAATATTTTAATTACGCCCGCCACTTTGAAACTACCTGTCTCAGGTCTCCCGTGGTCTCCATTTACTACGAGTAGTCGTGCCCCGCATTGGGCTCCAAAATGTAACACTTTCTTCATTTATTTTCAAAAATAATCACAAATAAACTCACACTTTCGTTTCACTTCACAAGTATAAAAAAACATTCACACTTCACTCCCGTGCGTCCTTTCGTCTCACTCTCTGCGCGTCCCTCTCCCGTTTTCCCCCGGTGACCGCGTCAACAAACAAACAACGCGGCCATACGCAACTTATTGTATTATTGTATAGTTACAATACAGATATTTCTTTTTCGTGCCCTTTTTTTAATTAAATAAAGTTACTTTCCTGGATATATTAGGTCATTAATTCATGTTTAATCTGTATCTCTTTTGCCTACGTTTTGCATATGTATTATGCTTCATCAGGACTTTTATGTATGTTGTAGATTTCCTGTTGAAGTCTTCCATAGTTGAGTATTCTGGAATGACAGTTGTCTTTCTTGATATTTAGGTCTTCTGCTGTATGGTCCATGGTTTCAGTGTTGATGAAGTTCTTTAAATAGTCAAGTTCTGGTTATAAATACTGGTTTCTCCACGTTTAAACATATAGATAGAATCATAACGTGAACTCCGACCATATTGTTTATTTATTGTTTGTCTAAAATGAGGAGTTATACCATTTCGTTAACTCTACCTTTCATTTGGCCAAATCAGTGCTGAATGGTATGATTTCAACTATCACTTTTTGCTAACCATAAAAGTGACAATGAGGGATCCAACATAAGTTTTGATAATTATTTTATTTTCCACAAAAACCTTGAAAATTTTATGGTACAAAATAAGGTCAAAATATATTGCGGAGAAATATGAGACTCATTTCTGCATGGCTTTCGAAAATTTAGAAAAAAATTGCATCAAATGTAATTTTACTGTGAGCCATATTTTTGTAATTAACAACTTGGAAACAATTCATCCATTCTTCAGGCGAAAAGTCATTGTACATAGACCAAAATGCACTTTTTTATTCACATTTTGTCCATAACATCCCAGCTGATATGCAGTAGAATACGTTTTTCCTGAATTACTGAATTGATTGACAATGCCTTTAGCCACAGTTACAAGCAGTAGGATTTAATTTAATAGGGGAAGCCCCTACTGAAAGCCAGCACTCCAAAGGAGGCAATTTAAGTAAATGGCTGCACATACTGACCATGTAAAAAAACATACACTAGAACACACAAGGATAAACAAGTCTTTGGATTTGCATAAAGTAGGGAAACATGAAGGGAACTGAAAATGGCACCAAACTGTCACTAGTTCTTCGTGCACTTCAGACTTTCAACCATTACTCCTCATAAATCTTTGTTACTAATGGAGGGCCCTCCTGGTTTTGCTGAGCTCAGTAGTTCTCTGTGAAAAAAAAGAAAACCTATATTATTATAACATCTAAAGAGTAACAATGAAAATTCAAAACTCTGGTCCAAGAATATTTTAATGACATAATCATCTTATAACAACTGTGTTCTTCATATATGGAGGAACGTTATGCATTTCCATGGGGTTAGGTACCACTTAAAACCGAAATTTTTACTTAAAACTACGCAGCCATCTCTAGGATGGTGTTACAAAATCATACGGCTTATGTCAGAAGAAAAACCTAATCAAAACATTACATACCTTTGCAGAATTCATGGTAAATGAGTAGTAATAAGTACAGAATTTGGAAAACAGGTAAATATCCTTAATGAAGAATGGTGGTGTGAAGAGAGGGAAGGAGAGAGAATTTAGATCTGCAATGATGCTGTAGTTCAGAAATTGGTAGATGATTCATAAATTTTAGCCAGTTGGATAACCAAGATATGGTACTTTAACACTCATATGAGATATTCTGCAAATTTATTCAAGGTATCATTAAAAAAGAATACTGTTAGAATAACTGTAGTCACACGGTTTCCACTTCCACACAGAATTTATCATTCAATCATTATTTTAGTCAGCTATAAAAGCAACAAAATTTAAGTAAGCAAGACTAGAGTTTTGTTATGAAAATATTTCTGCAGTTACGTATAAGCTAATTTCAGAGGCCAGAACATAATGGCTGAAATAGCAACAGCATGAGACAGAACATAAGGCACGAAGTTTAAATTCAAGTCTTTCCAGTAAAGGAATTCAGGGAAGGTGGTATTTGTAAATGCATTAGCATGCCCTTAAAAGTTTCGCACACAATGTGTTGTGTTCACACTTATGTTCATGGCTGATTGATTTAATTGATTTAATGCATTGAGAAAGAACCATCTGATGTAAAAAAGGATTGATAACTAGCTAATATAAGGTGAAAAACAACAAATTTTACACCAGCAAGAGAAATGGGACTCATAATAGATTATGTCCTCTAAGAGTCAGGCCAAGAGATATGCGATGGATAAGAAGGATTAAAAAATTACATGCCATGGACCAATGGTTACAAAAATACGTCCTTTAGGACCTTAAGACATGAGCAGGATAGTTGGATAACCTTCAATAAGCATTATTTCTAATGAATTATCTATTAGCAGATGCATTCTGATTTGAGCACTGAAGAATTGCCACTCTACTTGGGTAGATTCTCTCGGGGGTCAATATAACTGAGTACCACATGCTCCACTGCCAAGATAACCAAGTGTTTGGCTATATTCCCTTACTCATACTACTACCAGTCTGCAGTCACTTGGCCCTGACAATCCAAATGAAAGTGTATGCAGCTACTACTAAATATACTGCCATTCTAAGCTCAACAGTAGCTGGATCTTTGTTGGCCCTGAGATATTGAATCTTTTTTGTTTTCATTCATTGCCAACTATTTAGTACACAAATATTTTTTTAATTTATACCCAATATATTTTTTTGGAAAGAACTTTAACATAGGCATCTTTTTTCTTCAAAATCTATTATTTCATTTAAATATTAGTAGTTAGTGTTATTTGGCTTACAACTCATAGTTACTATTTTCTGGCCAAGAAAAAAGGCATTTAAACGGCAGATATGGTAAAACCAAAACATTGTATGTACCTTGAAAACATCTTCAGACAAGGCATTTTTGCTTGTATTTTGTAATTCTCTTGGTAGAAAATACTGAAATCAACTCTAAACTCAAAATGTGAATTTTTGTCAGTTTCTGTCTTTGAGCCTAGGAGCGCAGAATAGCCATTGGTAGTAGTAATTTTGGGGGGCACTATTAATGCAGAGATTAATGAATACGTGCAGAGTGCTGTCATGTTTTCATTAATCTCAATTTGCTTACACACGTTCAAGGAAAAATTATATTTTCTTTAATTCTTTTTTAAAGATATTGACTTTAAGGAAATAGGGCTTTAATATGAAAGAAGGAAAACGTATCCAGTCATGAAAAATAAGAGGCTGTTATTTTTACCGGAACACTATGCTATTGCATCCTCTTTATACTCTTTCTCTGCTCTTGCAAACTTTCTGAACCCAGAAACTTTGCATGAAATCCCATACAAAGCTTAATGGGTGAATGGACAATTGTACTAGACTTCATTCTTAAAATCATCTGCTCATGTATGGAGTTCACAACTAAGCTAAATAATCAGCATTCACTGAGAAACATGTACTGAGTAAACCATGTCTTTTTATCAGAAACACACAGACCAGGCAATAAGAAAGACTTCAAACTCAGGTTGAGCAAGCTAGGTTATTTGAGTTATGTCCCATAAAATTTTGAGCAGACAAGAAAACACTTTAGAGAAAAAGACAGTATCCAGCAGTTGGTCTTGCAAAATATATGTATAATTATTCTCTTACCAGGGTCACATTCATTCAAAATCTATCTCAGTTTTTCCCAAAACTCATCTTTCTCACTGTCACACTCTCCATCCACTGGTTCACAGCACGCCACAGTCACGACTCTCCAAATACCTTCTTTCATGCAAACGCAGAGCAATCTAGGCCATACTAACTCGCACTTCATTTCCAGTAACTTAGCTCTCCCATTAAGATTGAGTCCTACATCTTGACTGCAGTGTACACTATCGTCAACTCCTGACCGCAGTGACAAACCACCGCCATCTATAGTAATAACATCCCGCCCCTTTTACTCAGTTTCACGTACACACAAAACTTCCATTCATCTCACTTTCATTTCATTCAACAACTCATGCTCCTTTCTATATACTCCTCTCACATTCAGAGTACCGATAGTCCAGTTTGTATCACTGAGTCTGTATCTTGATGGCCCAACCTTATTCTGCTTCCGCCACCCATCATGGTTTCAGTCGTCTGAGGCTCCTCTGTGACTCTTATGAGTAATTTGTAATAGAGTATGCAAGGTTATCAGCCTTTGCAGTACGCGTACCACATGCAGCTTTTCCTGCTAATGGTTATGGTGCTCTAGCGGTCAGTTTTCACACATTTTCACATGTATGCCACAAGGAAACCAAAGTATAGTATTACCCTAGGCATGCCTACACTATTTTGCTCAAGCTAGAATCCCTTCTGAAAGGACTACCTTGAGAGCCAGCATACCATTGCCTGCAACCCACCACTAGGAGGTATATGCATTGTACTGACACACTTAAATTATATACAAGGTAATACAAAAACAAGGTTGGATCAAAATTACTCAAAGCTGGTAGATTCTCTTAAGCCAATGATTAATTCATACTAAGATGCTACACTCATGATGTTTAACAGAGAAAACAGAGGCTTACCTTCCGTATTTTAGGCCTCCAAGGTCACAGTTTGATATATCCATTCCCAGAAATTCCCAAACATTTCTTCTATCTCCTCGGTGCTTTCCTCGAAGAGCCATGGAGGTAGTTCAATTTCAGGAGTCTCTGGGACAATATCATCCAATATTTTTTTACCCCCGTAAACCTTTCCCCTCAACTCTTCTCGTTGGTATACTATAACTGTCACTGTCCCCCAGGAGACTTTTTTTTCAGAGTTGCCTTTTCTACAGGGCATGAATTCCTCCTCTTCTTCGCCTCTTTGCTTCTTTAGGCATCCACCTGTAGAATGAGAACACATTTGGTCACCAGTTATCTTGTAAAATTGAGAAAAAAATCTGATTGACATATTCAAAGACACTCAAGTAATAAGAAAAATGCCTTTTAGGGGTGTGATTCTTTTGTTCTCATAAAGGGTATGAAAAGAAAGTAAATTTGACATCTGACATGGAGTGGTGATGGAGGGGATAGAATGATTTTGTAAAATATATAGGCAGAAATGTAGTGGATGGATGTTAAAATTGTAGTCACAGTATAATACCGTAACATACGCTCTTCCTTAGGCCCTAAATATTAGTTGGGGAATTACGATTTGTAATTTAGAGAGAAGCGTCCGATAGGAGACGTTGAGCTGACCCGGGAGATTAGTCCTATGAGAGCGGAGGCTGACGAAATTCGGGCAGGGAGAGGATACAATCAGGGCGGAAGGATGAATGGATGAGGTCAGGTAGGCCAAATTTAGGTCCGTTCTGAGCAAAAACTGAAAAAATCTACAATTCCGATACGAATGACTGTGCGTCTCACCATTTCTAATGCCCACGAACGGTGGTACATAAATTTTGAAGTTGGGGCGGAAATGGTTGGTCCTTTGAACGCTTCCTCTCCTAAGCTCGTAGTCCTTCAAATAAGCAATGAATATTATTGTATCAAGGCCTTTTGAATATCATCTATAGAGCTCAATAGACACCTCCAAACTGGATTCGAGAGTATTTTTCGAGATAAATCACTTAAAATTATTGACAATGCGACGTGAGAATAAATTTGAGGGAGAGCAAATAAATTATATTCCATAATAATGATATGAAATAAAAACCCAAGTACATAGTGGGCACAAACTGAGGTTGTGTAGTACTTGAAGAAGGGATGGGGCAGGTTACAAGAAGCAGGACACTGCGCTTGTTTGAAGGACACATCAGGTTATATCATCAATAAGGTAAATGAGGACGTATCCGCTATCACATCTTGGGCTAAGCTTAATTTCCTCGTGTTAAACTCCATAAAAACTAAATCCATTATCATTGGTAACAGCAAGATAGTATCAAATATAAATTTCACAGAACTGCCAATGATAATGGTCGAGGAAGAGAGCATACCGTTCAGTAACAGTGTGAAAAATTTGGGAGTGACATTAACCATGAATCTTTCCTGGAAAGAACACACTATGAGGGTATCCAACAAAATAAATGCAATTTTACATCAATTTAAAATCGATAGAAATCTACTACCACTTCAGTTAAAAAAGAAACTTGTTACCTCACTCATTCTTCCCCACCTAGACTACTGTAGTCTCGTGTACAATGACTTAACTGAGGAGCTGAATATTAAACTACAGCGTTTGTTGAACTCCTGTGTGAGATTCATCTTTAATCTACGGCGACATGAACACATAACCCCTTATTTTAAAAGGCTCTCCTGGCTTGATCTTCAATCAAGAAGAAAGTACAACATAGCCTGCTTCATGTTCAACCTCCTCAAATATGGGAGCCCTCAGTACATAATGGATCTTTTTCTCCCAAGTAGTAAATACACTAATGTTGTTACAAGACAAGACCCCTGTTTTTTGTACGCCCCCCAGTTCCGGTCAGCGACATTCCAAAAATCCTTTACAGTTGTTGCTTCAAATTTGTGGAATAATCTCCCAAAATATGTAAAAGACAGTGCTACACTCACAATATTTAAGAGAAAACTTATTAAACATTTACTTGTTTGTGATCCAGGTACTTAGATCATGTCTTTTTGTTATGGATTTTGTTCATTGCTATGTCTGTGGTAAATTTATGTGTTTGAAGAACTAACCTCTGTTCAAGTTCAAGTGTAAATCCCAGAGTTCAAGTGTAGTTTTCTTTTTTTTTTTTTTTACTCTGGTTGTTGTACGATTCTATTCTTAATTTTTCTATGTACAGATCACTCTTTATTGGGTCCCTCATGGTTTTTTGTTTGATGGCTTTACTAATTTTTATATGAACGAATTATTCTTTATTTGTTTTCTGATGGAGTATATGATTTATTTTCTTGTTATTTGTCCTGCACATCACATTATGTACTACCATGTTCTAAAGGAGTTCACTCCTAGAATAATACAATAAATTTATTATTATATCAGATAATGCTCCTCGATTTGTTTAGTTACTTACAGAATAGGTTTCCCATATTCACAGAAATGCGGGCGAAAATGCGTATTAACTTTTCCAACTTGATCACAGGAGACCACAAGAGAAAATTGAATCACAAGAGACTCACGACCACTTCATTCAATCGAAGTCAGTAAAATGTTCATTCCCATAGCAACGGCGGCCTCTTGGTCCGATGACCATTGTTGAGGTGCAACCATCAATGAGTATGGTTCTTCAGATGGGTCAGTGACTACTTGTAAATGCCTATATCATCATATGATCCCAAAACTGCGATGATATCAATCTATATGACGTATGACTATTTTTTTATGTCTGCAGACACATGTGTACTTATTAAACTATGGACCCAAATTCAGTCTGCAACGGAGTCCGCTGCTTTTTTTCCGTCAGAATGGTGAAATCTATTTTCATTTTGACGTCTATTTCGGTCGCATTTGAATGATTCCATATCAATTCAAAAGAAGTGTCCATTTTTTATTTTAAATGCCAAATTTTCATTTGTGTTATATTCGGACATTATCTTCAATGATACAAAATAGATTTTCACGTTATTTTCTGAAGATATTCAATACAAACTTTTTTTTTTGGCGATTCCTCCCTCTGATATTTATACAAATTAAATATGAAAGAGTGTGCTACAGTCAAATTAAATGATATTCACTCCCAAACTGGCCTACCCATCCACAACAGCCTTATTAGTTACGACAAGGAGCGTCCGCCGTCGAGGTGAGAAGCGGAGATTTCAGATTCTGTTGTAGTTCACGTGCAATTAATGAAAAATATACTCTTATTTTGATGTAGTGAATGAGCTTCAAGTATGTTTATGAGCTATCTCCATTCCATGTTAGTCAGATATCCTCTTTACGATAAAAACTCCATAACGTTTGAAAAAGAAAAGTAAATTCGCACGCCGTGTCGTCGTTTGAAATTCACATGGATCGGGAGTCAGCGACTCGAGATGAAATTATCTTCTTACTCATAGGAAACCCGTGTTTGAAATTATTTTTACAGTCATACTTTCATTGAGAAATTCGTGGGCATTCCGATTATTAGACCCTTTGAAATTCAAGGAATTAAATGGGGGGCACGCGGTCTCAACTTGACAATTCGTGATGATGCTCATTGAGACTGTTAAAGCCTTGAAACTTGCCCCAGCCGTCAGGTTTCCTTCGAGAGCCTCAAGGGTTTTCTTTCTCGAACGGCTGAACAGAGTTCCTTGTGATTTCTGGCATTTTTTGGATCATTTATACCGATTTCGCGTATGTCTTTCCTACCATATCTGGTTGAAATCGGGTTTTCTAACGAGGACACGTGCATGCACGAAATGCACTACATAACAATAACGAGTGTTTCTTAAAATGGAAGTTTAGATTTTTAGTTTTTTACTTTCTGTTCTTCTCAATGCTGTTTACATTGCAAATGATGAATTTGAGTAGAATGTAATTGATATTTTTACTTATTCCTTTGTTTATTGTGTGTCTCAGGAAAGCAAGAATTCATCAAAAGCGTGCGACGTAAACGTGGATTATCCGTTGTGTCCTCCTTCCGCTGCTAATCGTTTTTTAATCAATTGTTAGCGGAAAAGCTACCTCTCGCGGCATCCATCAAGACATGTTCACCGTAGGCGTCAAATTGCCTTGCGTCCATGATTTTTACCGAGGTGACATTTTGAACATTTTGTTCCGACCGTTCTTCCGTTCGAGTATATTTGTCTCTGTTCCAACGGAACTGGAGTGAGGGAATTGGGTGAAATAACTTAAACTAGGCGTAAAGTGATTGAGAAATCTTAGAATAGTTAGCCAAAAATCACTCTATTATTGGTCCGACAAGATGTTCATGAATATTTTCTTAGAGAAACACCAGAATCCTTACCATTGTGCTCGAATACATTCCACATCTGATCGAGAACTCCCAGATGGCACTTTCACCGACACCGATCCTAATTCCCCAGCCAAGAGCCATCTCTTATTGCCATCTGAGCTTCGACCTTCCACTCCAATATTCCGTCAGTCTCGTCTAGAGTAACAATGGTTGGTCACCAATCGCACCGGGAAAATCCTTGGCGCGGCCGAATTCTCGAAATTCCGGGTCCTCTCCCTGATCTCGTCCAGTTACCATCCCCGCTGAACCCGATTTGCTACACATGGTGATCAAAGCCTCGCTTTTTGGCTTCCCATTCTCCCAACAAATTGCAGTAGTTTACCCAGAAATGGTAGCCAAAGACGCCATTGGAACAAAATGAGTACGCTCCTCCATGGAGTTGTTATTGTGACGTGCTACGCGCCAGTGGATGGAGAGAGTTGCGGTGTGAAAGATGAGTTTTGGGAAAAACTGATAGATGTGTTGAATGAATGTGACTCTGGTGAGAGAATAATTGTTCTAGTTGAGATGAATGGGTGGGTTGGCGTTAGGCTGGTTGCATCTGAGAGAGTGGTTGGGCCATTGGTGATCCTCGAGTGAATGATGATGGTGAAAACTTGGTGAGTGTGTGCCTGGATAAAGGATTGTTTGTGTCGAATACATGGTTTAAACATAAGAGAATACATATGTAATCTTTGCAAAGGGGTAATTGCAAAAGAATGATTGATTTCGTTATGTATGGTGAGAGATTGAGGGAGTTAGTGTGGGACACGGGAGTGATGAGGGGTGCTGAATGGGAAAAGACCACTATTTGGTGCTCTCCAAAGTGAATCTGGGCAGAAAGTGGGTGCCAAGAAAGAATATTGCGCATAAAAAGTTGAGAGTAAGAGTGGAGAGGTTGCTTGACAGCGAGCTTAGAATTCAGTATGTTTTCATGCTTGAGTATGCTCTATCCTTGCAGAAGAGAGAATGGGACGAGTATATCAGAAACGAGAAGGTGAATGGTGCGTGGGATTGTTTAAAGGGAGTGATTGTGGGATATGCTGAAGATGTATGTGGAAAAGGAGTGGTAGAGTGAATGAAAGGTAATGCTTGGTGGAACGAAGAAATGAAATGTGCATTTAGGGAAAAGAAATAGGCTTACAAGAGTATGATTGCAGCGAAATCTGAGGAAGAGCGTGCTAAGGCATGTGAGATTTAATGGTAGTGAGGAAATGGGTATGTCAGGATAGACATAAGAGTAGACTAACCGTTGTGGGTATGAATTATCTGAGGAGTGTTTGCGGCGAAGTAGGATGGATAGAGTCTGGAATGAATGGGTAATAAATGAATGTGGGTTAGATGCTCCAGTAAAGGACATATATGAAAGGAGTGTGGTTCGTTGGTTTGGCCAGGTTAAGAGAATGAATGAGAGTCGAAAAACGAAACCGATATATAAGAGCGAAATGAATGTTGCGAGAGGGAGAGGCAGGCCGAGAAAGTTGTGGTTGAATGTGGTTGAGGAAATTCTTAGGAGGAGGAATATTAGGAGTCTTAAAAACAGAGGGCGTGTATGAAACAGTGTATGGGGGTAAATGAGGCGTAAGAGGTTTGCAAGGATAGGTCAGCCTGGAGGAAATTATTAATGCCGAGTTAGGTGTGCAATTATGTATTAATTAGTGAAACATTTTGAATGTGCCTACCCCGGAAGGGAACGGCGTGATGGGGATGTATCTACTTTCTACTGACATTTTGTACTGTTCCCCTCTTATAATTTGGTTTTTATCAGGCAATAAATGATTATTTTCAAGTTTCACACAAACAAAACTTCACACGCTAATTTTGATTCCCCACTATGCACTATTTTGAAAACCAATCATTCGTGGCGAGTGCCACTGTGAGACGGTGACTGCATCACACCTTCGGCACAGCCATTTAAACTTGTTCAGTCACAGACCAAATATTTTGACCTGGGAGGCCATAATAACCTTTCATTTTAATTACTTTCCTTAAGTCCCCTGAATACCTCGCAGGCCACGATCATCAGCATAGTTCTAGCTTAAGTTTCTGAAGCTGTGGAGTGGGCAAGGTTGAGACACTGGTCACTGAACATTGAAAATTCTGTGCTGTGATACGGGGGAGGATGCTTGTTTAGCTATCTTTATCCATCTTTTTACATGGAAGGAGGAATCTTCTCTCACATCATGCACCCATCTTCTTCCTACATTCTTTTACAAGAAATATCGAAATCACCTCAGCCTAACATTTTTAGTGTATTCCGCATTCTGGCGCGCAAAAAATTTTGCGTTAATCTCTTTCGCCACTGTACAATGTACATACATGATAATTTTTTGTTGAAATATAAATACACTTCTTGAGGCCGCATCGCTACGGACTGTCTGTTTAGAGTCTGCGTCCAACAAAAGCCTTGGAATGCTTTCCTCGGCGTTTGCTTGAGCGTTTGTGATACTGACTACGATTGCTTAGTGAGCGGGCGTTGTTACGCCAATAATGAATTCTCATTGAATGCTTTTTGTTAAATATTTTCCAATCGCGTAGGGAATCCACTACTGGGGGTTTCTACGGCATTCACGAGCCCTCTACAAAAGCTAATTTTTACACGTGCATGTTGAACGTGCAGTAGACCCTCGAACGGCTTGGTCGCGTAAGAAGCTTGAAGACGTAAATGTTCGCGGAAACGGAGTAGTATATGACAATGAAGCGTGTTTCTTACTTTTGTAGCATTTTTTGGGCATTCCCCCCCCCCATTTATCCCTCTTTGGACAATTTATCCTCTGCGGACTATTTATCCTCCGGACTTAGCCGAAGGACTTGCCGGAGGCGCGCCCGACGCGCCCCCGCCACTTCGCGCTAACGACATCTGTCGCGCCAACGACGTTCGCGAAACTCCAGCCGTCTTCGCGAACTCAGCGTCTTCTGCCCTCGGCGTCTGCTGCCCTCGGTGACCTGCCCTCCCTCCCGAGGACCTACTCTCGTTTATATAGCAGTTGGAGACGGAAGAATACGAGGATGTGATATGGCTTCAGTCTTGGGTAAAACGGTCTCATACCAGGAATCCGCGAACGGAGACGAAAAGTAGTTCCTTTCTCCAATTGCATTCCTACACCGCATGGTTTCCCATTCCATAAAACCACCTCCCCTCCAAGACTGCCAATCACCTGTTCCCCCTCACTCCTTCAGCAACTTTCTCTTTTTTGACCTTGCCGAAATTTCCCCTCCGAGGTAACCAATCGCCTCTTTCTCCTCTGCTTACCCTTTCCACTTTCCCGCCGTCTGAACTTCCCCTCCTTCGACGGAAATTGCTAATCGGTCTTTTGAGATAGACCATGGTTTTGAGAGGTTCTACTCTTGCTGTCTTGCTGTCTCGAGTAGTGGCTGTTTGAATTTGAAACTTAGACGTCAAAGTACAGGTTGGCTGACCCTTACTTGTTTGTATGTGTTAAGCTGCTGAAATACATTATCTTTAATTTGGTAGTAATTTAATATACTTGATTGTTCCCGATTTTCTCCTGTCTGTCTCACTCGTATTTTTTGGGAAGAATTTGTTTTTAGGGCATTCTCGGAGAGAGACACCTTTGACTCTCCCCTCGAGTGCTTCACTTTGTTTCGATTATAGCGTTTGTGTGTGTGTGTTTATTGAACGCATATTTGAGCAATGGCTCAGGATTTACGACGCCTGCTTGAAGCTTAAAAAAATGCTTAAACAATGTCGAACGCCCACTCAAAAACCGCCAGGGACAAAATGAAGCTTCAGTTGGACATGCCGAACCAAATAAAGTTCCAGAGAAATTTACGTCTTCAAGTTGTACTAGCTCTATTGCTGGAATTCGTACAATTTTGCCACTTCCAAAAAATCAAGAGAAGAGAATCAAAAGAGGAAGAGACCCACACAAAAGTCTGAAATAATGACCTCTTCACCTTTTAAAAATGTCTTGTAAGAAGAATGCAAGATAAAACAACTTAGAGGAAGCCAAAAAAATAACAATAGCACAAAGAGCTCTAAAGAAAAAGGCAAAAAACAATTTCAAAAATATTGGACAGGAAAAAAAGAAACCAAATGTGAAGAAGAAGTTGAAATTAGAAAACCGAGGCCCAAAACCTTCTACAAGTCCGGCTGAAGTATCCAACAATGAAGAAAAAGAGGATCATCAGACTGTATTTGTGCTGGATGTGGAAACACATATTCTGAGGACTGGGTGCAGTGTGGTTTCTGCAAGGAGTGGTGGCACGAGGACTGCTCCGCTTATGAAGGTAGCGGGCCATTTGTTTGAGACAATTGCTAGTGCGTACTCTTAACCTCCCGGGTGCGAACTCTTAAGCTCCCAGTAGGCCAAGAGTATGCAACAGACAATTTTTTAAATATCTTTTTTCACATCTATAACTTATGTGTAAATTTAACCATACTTACTCATTTATTCATGAATAAATAAAAAACATTTTGTAAAATTTTCAAGTCAATATGTTGTTTATTTCCCAAGATATGAGGAAAAATGCACCAAGTGCGTACTCTTACCCTCCCTTCCCCTACGTAAAAAACTAGTTCATCAAGCATAGCGAGTTCATCAAGAACATAATTGAAGAAAAAGTGTTGGGGAAGAAAAGGAGGGGACGACCTAGAATATCCGTACTTCACAGCGTGATGTCAATCATGAACTGCAACTCCTATGGGGAAATGAAAAAAACAGCCTTAGAAAGAGACAATTGGCTACAAAGACAGCGACAAGGCATGGCCTTTTCAGTGGCGACGACGACGCGAAAAACTAAGTGACGTCATATTCAAGCCACTATTTTACATGTAAGGCGCTCGGATCACATTCATGTGGAAGGTTATTAAACGTCAGTACGTTAAACGTTAAAATCAGGGAGAGTTTGACCGCCAGTTCCGGGTCATGAGGGTTCCGTTCCAAGTGATCCTCGTAAAGTGAGTTCCGAAAGATGTCCCATAGAAGAGCAGTGGGGGCACCCATATTGCAGAGGAGCACGAAGAAGGAACGAAGTCTGGGTCCGAGTATGAACTGAGACGCCTCGCGCAGCGCCTGGTGGTATTATTCTTCGTCTTCTATCAAGCCGAGGTTACGTGCGACATTCTGAAAGGTGCGACAACCTGGTCCATTGAGTGATAAAAGATGTGCGTAACCGCGGCAAGAAGTGGACATGAGAAGAATCCGAAGGTAGTACTGTTCGCCTCTATTGGGCGATACCCATAACAGCCTACATACCTTCTCTCCACGCTGGGGAGTCGTCAAGAAATATTGGCCGTTTGGGTGTTCGTACAATTCCAGAGTACGAGGGCGCTTGGAGGGCACCAGGAAATTTTCGTAAAATGACTGATAAGTCACATTTTCGAAAATTTCGTGGTGCGGACGATTGAAGTATATCATTAGCTTGGAGCTCGCTCCGGATGTTGCATCGGATAGGTCGCCCGGCCGGTAGACGACACTTTGTTTACCCGGGGGTTTACGGGAAGACACTCAACGGTGGACTCTGATTTAGACACGAGAAAGTCCAAAAGACGCCAGCATGCGTCGCTAGCACCCACCATTCGCTTGGTCACGTAGTGCTCCACTTCATCTTCTTGCCTTCCCAGAAGGAGTGACGGTCACGTTCTGGAGTGAACCGCCCTTTGTAAGGTATTTGAAGAGGTATTTAACGACGCGGTGAGTGGAAGCGAGCTCCAAATTAATGTGCGCCTCGTATTTCAGAAGTAAGGCTGGATTGTATGGAACGACCCACCCATCGTGCATGGGTACTTGTCGGCGCCTGTATGGTATGACGCCTTGGTTTTCAAAGTCTCGCCTGTACTGGACAAAGCCCCTTTCGTCCACGTGAGTGGTCCGGCACGCTGGCTTGGGGAAGAACTTGCCGCAGTAACCCTTTGCAGAGTCCCAGCACGGAAAGATGATCGGTGCCGCAAGGGCCGTGGATCATGTGTCTCAGCACCAACTCCCTGACCTTTCCTACAGCTTCAACTTCAGAGGGAATGTCGGCGCAAATGATAGAGTCAATTTCGTGTGCCTGAACGGGACCGTCACCGTCGACCTTGAATACAATGTGAGCGTATGGAAGGCCCCTCATTTGCATCTCGATGACGTAGACGAAGTACACCGTTCTGCCAAAAATTGCTCCACTCCGAATATCTCGGATGAGTTCCCCAAGTTTAATCTGGAAGACTCTGCATGCAATGGATGGGTCACTGAGCCCACTGCCACGGGGGCAAGCCTTCTTGTTTTCCTCCCAAGTCGGACTGTAAGTGAACGGCAAAAAGAACGTCGGCGAACCCAGGCGAGGTACCAGGCCCATTGCGTTCTCGTAATGGACCTTCATGTATCGTGGGCCACCGGTGAAGGAGCTCGGGAGGTAAACTTTTCCAGGCAGCACCCCGCCTTCCCCCTGGACGGTCTCGTCACGGACGATGTCCTCCATGACTTGTACTGCAGCTCGCCACCCCGTTGTGCTTCTAGGAGTTCGTCCAGCACCACTATCTGCATTGCATTTCGTGATGAAGACCTTGTTTGAGAAAATTGAATGAATCGCAGGCGTTCTTCCTCATACCTCATGAACATCTCAACCTGCCACGACTGTGAAAGCCGGCCGATGTGAGAGAAGCGAGGATGTTAATCCCGTTGTTGTCGATCATTCCCGCGTGCCATCCCGAATTGCCCTGCGGATAGAGCAATGGATACTGGAAAGGCTCCATCATGAGGCTGAGTAGATCGATGGAAGATTAGTACACCCTTTTATTTCAGTAAGCGGATGCTTTAAAGTTAGACGCCAATGTCAATTGTGATTAGTTACGTTGCTTGACTCTAATACGAAGAAGACGCATTTACCGACGCAAAAAATCTAACAGACGTACAGAAAAAAGAAGGAATAAACAGTATTGTGCATTTGCAGAGTAACATCGAAGTAAAAATTCAAAAATCTTGATTTTAAGTCTTCTTATCGTTTTGGACAGTCAGCGCCATCTAACGGATAAAGGTAGAACTAACTTCGCTCACCGCCATTATAATTTTTTTCGGCGGGTTCCGGTTAGAAATTCCCGGTTTTCGGAATTCTTCCTCCGATCAATTCTTTCATAGAATGTCCGTGCCAAATTTCAAGTTCCCAGCACGTCTGGAAGTGGTCGGGAATTTGTACACATGAGTCAGTGAGTCAATTACACAAACGGCTGTATATATGCGGTTCTATGGGCGGTTCTTAAGTTTGGCGCCCCGGGCCAGTGGCGTAGCCAGGTTTTGGGTCTAGATGGGGGTAGAAAAGTTTCAGGGGGCGCCGACTCATAAATTAACGAGTTTGTTAGACTTTACAAATTTTGGTGATGCAATAGGCGGATAGGTTTGTACAAAATATAAAAATTTACAACGTATAATACACATTTATTTATTAAGCTCTCGATACAATGATGTAGTCCGTATAGCTAATTCTCACAGGTCATTGCAGATCTGAGAATTGCCTGGACGTTCAACTGGAACTTCGTTCATAACCTAACGTTCACTCAACGAAAATTGGTCTCCTTTGGGAATGCCGATTTTTGAGTCAATTATTAGATAGTGAAACTTCATTTGTTTAATTTCGCCAACAATGATCTGCAATTCCTCAATAGCCAAGGCTTGAATGAAGTAATTTTGTATAGACGGGCTTAAGGAAGTTTCATTGTGTTTTGAGCTCTCAAGATCCTCAGCCATTATCGTATCGTGTTTCGCAAAAACTCTCACAAGTTCTAAAACATTTCCCTCGTTATTCTCGACGTTAAGTCGATAACCAAATTCTCGATGACCACGTAAAGGTAGACCTTGTTTCCTGAGATACATAATAAAATCAATTAATCGTTTCAGTATTTCTCAGTTTTTTAAAATCATTTCATTTTGGGCTTGATTAAGTTTTACCTCGATTGTACAATGTTTTTTGAATCTGTACCTTGTAATTAAAAACACGTTTTCTAATTGGCGATGGCCTTAGGTTTCTTCATGCTATTTTATTTTCTCTGTCCCTTTCTTAAAATTCGAGACACCGATGTTTGGATCTGACCAATGTAATTTTGCCTGAATTGTTTATCTTCAAACAGCCAACATGAGAAACATAACATGATATTACCCCTGGGCGAATGAACCAACCAGTTTCTATTGACTACTTCACCTGATGGAAGTTTCTTTTTATACCATTCCTTGTTGAATCACCTATCACTGTCACTGTTGTCAAAAAAATCGAAAGTGTCACTAAGCCCAGGTTGACACGGGCCTATTTCTAACGAAGTTCGAACTAGAGACGGGCCAATCGAAATGTGACGAAACAGAAATGGGTCCACTGGGTAATCAACATTGATATTTTCAATCGACTTCTTACTGTCAGACACGAGTCCACTTTCATATCCGTCTGGTACATTTTATCTCTTCTCTTCGGATAGCCCAAGGTTTTCGCAAACGCCTGCCAAAGTCCTTCCCTACACTGGAGTTGCAGTCATTATCGCCGAGTGCGACTGTAGAGCTATTGCTGCAAAGGCCTAACTTTAAATATTCATGGGTCTGACGCTGACGCCATTGGCGAAACTGGATGCTCTGTGTGAGTCGTGTCATTCCTATAGTACTGGAAATGACCCAATAATAATAATAATTGGTAATGTGTTGAGTTTAAAGCTATACAATTTGTAGAATTGTTTGTGTACGCAGACTCTGAACAGACAGTCCGTAGCGATGCGGTCTCAAGAAGTGTATTTATATTTCAACAAAAACTTATCATGTATGTACATTGTACAGTGGCGGAAGAAATTAACGCAAAATTTTTCGCGCGCCAGAATGCGGCATTCTTGGGAACTTCTAGGAGCATCACACCCTTCGAAAGACTGGCAACAATGAGGAAGACATCGTCAACCGCAAATACTTGAAATCCGCAATGGAACTCACATTTGTCGGAGCCTAGAACTTACTCATCAATCGCCTATTTTTCGAGCTTTCTTCTTATATTATTCGTGCATTCCGTCGCGGTGTATCTCTCTGTGTTGGGGAGAGTGTTGTACTAAGGAAAATTTTTAAACATTCCTCTTTAAATAAAAGAAGAATCGTTTCTAAACTCGTTAAATGTAAATAGTGGTATCTATTACTTTTATTATAACTACTTGCCAAGTTTCAATTTCATTCTTGTTTTACAAATGTGTTAAAAAAATATATAAAAAATATGTTACAAATGTTCGAAGGTACATTATGCTTATGTACCTGGGAACACCACCTGCTGTACCAAGGAACACAAGTTGTAAGAATAGTAAATAAAAGAAATACAACTTGAGTATTGGAATAAACATTGTTTTTAATTATTATACTGCTTGCTTTACAAAGGTATTTGAATTTATTACAAATTTATAAAAAATTAAGCACATCTTAATACTTAAACTTAGTTTCTAGAGCAAAGATCACAAATAAACGTTTTCCAGGAATCCTTTTCTGACCCAGCACAGAGTTCATCATTGGAGGCAGACAATACATCTGATCCAGGTTTCCCCTCCTCGGTCATTGTGGTATGGTTGGCAACAAAATATGCATTGCTCATCTGAGCTGTCATCATCATCAGTTGACACCAAAGGGGCAATGTCATCTTCCGATGACGATGAATCGCTGCGCCTTTTAGCTGAAACTTTTAGTTTCTTTGGTTCCTCTGTAACTTGCTTAGTTTGTTCTTCAAAATCAAGTTTTCTTGCCTGCTTTATTGACATCTGTGTTTGTTTTTTAAAATATTTTTTAATCTTTTCCTGTTTTATCTCTTCCTTCTCTGGTGTATCAGTGATGATTCTAGTCCGACCAGGCTTCCTACCACCTTTCCAACATTTTTTTGGGCCTGCCTTTGGGTAAGGTTGAACCTCCTCTGGTGTCACACATTGTAATTCAGGCGTAGACCTACTTGGTTTTGATCCAGAATTTCCTAGAATATTATCAGAATGGTAATCTGTAGAACATCCTGGCACTGGTTTCGGAGTAGCTAATAGGCCTACTGTTGATAGCTCAGTGGATGATCGGTCTTTGGATGGAGTTGAGTGTGACAATGAAACTGGAAAATTAATGGAAGATGCTGAGGATCCGGGTTTATCAGAGTACTCAGGATTGTTTAAAGCAACTGTTGCGTCCAGATCTATTTCTAAAGGCCTGTCAGTAACATAAGATGGCAAGAAGTCGTCCTTACCGAACACATTACGGTCTAGGGGAAAAATTCCAGGAGTCTTAAAGCCACTAGTAATGTTCTTTGGTGTGAAAGCTCTGGGGAAAACCAATCCTACGATCTGAGCTACCTGATAAATATCAAACGTTTTACCTGGATTGTTCATATGCCATTCACTGAGAGCTTGATTATAAAATGTTTTCAGCGGTCCATAAACCGACACGTCTAAAGGCTGAAGCCAGTGGGATGTGTGAGGCGGGAATGTTACCATAACAATTCCAGCATTTGATGCCTTTTCTAAGCACTCAACACTGAGATGGGTTTCGTGATTATCAAGAATCAGCATGTGCCGTTCTTCTTTTGAGCTCTTCACAACTTTAATAAAGTGATCCATAAACTGGACAAAAATAACCTCATTTGACCAGCCTGTCGGAGTGGCGGCACAGATTGTTCCTGGGGGTGCGCCATTTAACATAAACTCTTTAAAATGAACACGAGGAAAAATTAACATTGGTGGTAAATAGTTTCCTATGGCATTAATTGCAACAGTCATAGTAATCAATGTCCCCCTTTCAGCTGAAGTACAACCACCGACTTGCTTAACCCCTTTTAGCGCTACTACTGGACCCGGTGTCTGAACTGTAGTCAACCCCGTCTCGTCAACATTCCAGATTCTATGTGGTGGAATGGGTCCAAACCTAGCATGAATGTCTTCCAAATTGTCAAAAAATTTGGAAACGTTATGATAATTAAAACTAGTTGAACGAGAAAGACTAGTAGCTTCTGGTTTTCGTACAGAGAGATTTTGGTGTCTAGACATGAATAATCGCATCCACTGTTCCCCAGCAATTTTTTCTCGTTTCCAGTTCTCAGGAATTTTTTTCCCATTAGCTGCAGCGAAATTGTAAGCTAGTAGCCTCAAGCCTTTTTTGGAGAGCCCATAATTCATTTTAGCTACATTGAGTATGTAGTTTACTAGAAGGTTTTTCTCGGTATCAGTAAAAACTCGATTGACATCAAAATTATTATAGTAAAAATATTGTTCTTTTTCAGAAGATTTAAAATTTGTCAGAGCTCTTGATAGGGTTGTGAGCTTTACTCCATACACTCTACACGCTTCTCGCATGGATATCTTTTTGTCCGGAGAAGCAGTGACAGCGTCGATTGCTTTGTGAATCGCATCCGCATCAACAGGTTCCCTGTTCTTGCCTGTTTTACTGCGAGGAATGGTGCAGTACCGGAAAAAAAACAAATACCATTTACGCTCTCGTGTTCCTTGGTACAACAGGTAGCCATTTTAAACAAATACCGGTTTTTTAGGATAAATATTACGACTTAAATAGAAGAACATAGTCAGCAACACTCACCAGTAAAGGAAGATATGGAAGGTCTAGCAGTATATATCACTGGTATAAAAAGTATCATAAAAATCACCATAATTCACAGAGAAAAAGAATTACTTTGACGGAGAGAAATCTGTATTGTCTTTCATCTGCCACAAATAGTAAGCAACTCTGCAGACAAAGACCTGCCCCCTAGCGTTAGTTTCTCATAGAAGTTCATTAAAAATTGGGTAGGTTACAGCACTTGACAGTAAATCAATGTGTTCCTAAGTACACTATGCCCGATTTAAGCATGTTTCTTACGTCGATTAATATCATTGATACTAAAAGACTGTTTATAACAAATATTCACTATCCCACTCAACTCGGAATATATGCTGAAATCTTCATCTGCTACCACCAAGGGATATTTATTATGGTCGAAATTTCGAGGACATTTTTGAATGACTCGCCCTGTATCTCTTTCACCGAAATAATATAAATAAAAGTTTATTCGCACCAAGAGTTAATACAAAAAAGATCAAATTCAAATAGATATAGTTTACGCGATGTAATTTATCACGATTTTCAATTTGTAGATTGATGACGTTTCGATCTCAAAATATATTTAATAATGAATTGTTCATGACCCAATATAAATCCGTCCTTAGTTTGTCAGAATGGGATTAATCTATGAAAATATACGTAAATGTATGATTTCATGAACTAAAAATTATTGTGCTCGCATTGATACCGAATAATCTAGATACAGTTTTCCGAAGTTTCTTTCATCTTATCACTGGAAGTTTGCTGTTCACTTCGAAGCTTTAACTAGTAAATACGGAACATACGAATAAACGTGCAGAAAAATTTAAACCAAATTAGGTGTAGTTATAATAGATTAACAACTCTTTTACGTCTGACTACATAATATGTTCTTATATGCATTAGCTTTAAATTCGCTGCATATATAAAATTAACAAAGAAGCTTTTTAAAGACTTCAGTTTGAAGTAAATTGCCATAAATGAAACAAAATAATAGGTAACGGATAATTTTGCAGATGTCAGACGTATTTGGCCAGCAAAAGAGTGGTCCGAGTTCGATTTTCAATGAACGCAATGACTTTTTATTTGAATTGTCACATATTGGTAATATGAATTAATGTAACACGTAGTTTCAATGACTGGATAATGATATGAAATTTTATAAATACATAAGAGCAAATTTTCTATCTGAAAATCATTTTAATAGACCATAAATTGTATTCAAAACTCTAAAATGACTCGACCAGGGGTGGGATTACGGTTCTTTCCTTCTCGTGGTCGTTATCGCCATTCATAAGGTAAGCCGCATTGGTTGGGCAATGCTCAAAGTCCTGGGAGCGCTTTACACTGCTATGAAGCGCCTAATCTTTCTTGATGACGATCACGTTTTCCAAATCATGAGCGCAAATGAACAATAGCAATATGGAGAAACATGATGGCGATTCAGGTTTGCAACCCAGTAACAACTACCGAGCTTACAAAGAGCTACTAAGGTATCGTGCCCGAGGTACTAAGGTATCGTATAATGGGAAAATAATCTCTTATCAAAGGCATACTACGTCCCAAATCAATATCATGGGCCCTCCTAACATTCCCAGTTTGACTAGATCAGTATAGGAGATGCTTTGTTTCGACATGGGGAAACCTTTTGGGATTGTCACAAGTATATTCATTGCTTTAACAAAGACTGTCGCTGGCTTCAAATCCCTTGCACGATGGGAACTAATGGCGTTTGATTGAAATGGTTTGGACTGATGAGGTAATATCCGAGAACTAGGCACAGTAACAATTCGATTGAAAATATGATGATGGCATTCTTCCAGTCCGCTGGACTTTTACGCTGGATTTTAACGGTTGCGTAATCCATGCGAGTTTAATTCCCGTTACTTTGGAATCTCCCGGTGTCCAGGGCTCTTCTTACTCCCATCTGTCGCTCTTCCCCCAATAAGGCTTCTGGAATGTCGTGAGGTCCTCATACAAATGCTGCGTCGCGGCAAAACAATCTCCAGCATTCCCGATTATTCCTTGTCTGATCACGCGTAGTGCGTCGTCTTCTGACAGACGGTATATTTCCCGGTACTCTCTCAGCTCCTGAAGGTACCTCATGGGTCTCGAGTTCGGTCTTCCATCGAATGTTGGGATCTCCATCTGCACAGTCCCTGCCGCTGGTGGTGCAGCAGTTACCCGGGCGCAATACGCCTTGTGATGTCCCGTATAACGCCCTCGTCGAGATGGGCCCCTCCCCTGACGGATTGTTGATGTAGTCTCGATGCTATCTGCTTGATCTGCTACTCGTTTTCTTCCATCTTCTCCTTCATTTTATTTACACCGCTTTTCAGACTACTGTGGCTCGAACCTAGCTCCCCTAATTTATCGCACGTCTCGCCTAATTTTATCACCTACCTCAGCGACTACCTCTCCTACCTGGTCGCGTATTTTTTCGATCTTCTTCTCTTGTTCGGCGAGCTTCCCACCATACTCTTGTTGCAATGCTGCCAAACCTTCCTGTATTTTCTTCTGCCTCTCCGTTAACTCTTCATCCCTTCTCTTTTGTTCTTCCCTTAATTTTTCTAATCTCTTCCCTAAATTCCCGTCTCTTTCTTCCTGCCCCTTTTTCATACCTTGCATTTCTTTTAACAATTCGTTGATTATCGCCTGCACAACATCCTGCCCAGGTATTTCCGTCTGCATTTTAAACTCATATGTTTCTATTCCCAAGCCTTATTTTTCCAACAGCAAATTCAACCGTTCATGCAATTCGAATTTCGCACCCTGTATTGTTGATTCTCGGTCCCTCAATATGTTTTGTTAATCTGTCTTTTTCAGTTCGTAAAATATTTTAATTACGCCCGCCACTTTGAAACTACCTGTCTCAGGTCTCCCGTGGTCTCCATTTGCTACGAGTAGTCGTGCCCCGCATTGGGCTCCAAAATGTAACACTTTCTTCATTTATTTTCAAAAATAATCACAAATAAATTCACACTTCTGTCGTATCACTTCACAAGTATAAATAAACATTCACGCATCACTCCCGTGCGTCCTCTCGTCTCCCTTTCTACGCGTCTCTCTCCCGTTTTCCCCCGGTGACCGCGCCAACAAACAAACAACGTGGCCATACGCAACTTATTGTATTATTGTATAGTTACAATACAGATATTTCTTTTTCGTGTCCTTTTTTTATTAATATAAAGTTATTTTCCTGGAGATTTTAGGTCATTAATTCATGTTTAATCTGTTCCTCTTTTGCCTACGTTTCGCATATGTATTATGTTTCATCAGGACTTTTATGTATGTTGTAGATCTCCTGTTGAAGTCTTCCATAGTTGAGTATTCTGGAATGACAGTTCTCTTTCTTGATATTTAGGTCTTCTGCTGTATGGTCCATGGTTTCAGTGTTGATGAAGTTCTTTAAATAGTCATGTTCTGGTTATAAATACTGGTTTCTCCACGTTTAAACATATAGATATAATCATAACGTGAACTCCGACCATATTGTTTATTTATTGTTAGTCTAAAATGAGGAGTTATACCTTTTCGTTAACTCTACCTTTCATTTGGCCAAATGAGTGCTGAATGGTATGATTTCAACTATCACTTTTTCCTAGCCATAAAAGTTACAATGAGGGATCCAACATAAGCTTTGATAATTATTTTATTATACACAAAAACCTTGAAAAATTTTATGGTACAAAATTAGGTCAAAATATATTGCGGAGAAATATGAGACTCATTTCTGCATGGCTTTCGAAAATGTAGAAAAAAATTGCATCAAATGTAATTTTACTGTGAGCCATATTTTTGTAATTAACAACTTGGAAACAATTCATCCATTCTTCAGGCGAAAAGTCATTGTACATAGACCAAAATGCACTTTTTTATTCACATTTTGTCCATAACATCCCAGCTGATATGCAGTAGAATACGTTTTTCCTGAATTACTGAATTGATTGACAATGCCTTTCGCCACAGTTACAAGTAGTAGGATTTAATTTAATAGGGGAAGCCCCTACTGAAAGCCAGCACTCCAAAGGAGGCAATTTAAGTAAATGGCTGCACATACTGACCATGTAAAAAAACATACACTAGAACACACAAGGATAAACAAGTCTTTGGATTTGCATAAAGTAGGGAAACATGAAGGGAACTCAAAATGGCACCAAACTGTCACTAGTTCTTCGTGCACTTCAGACTTTCAACCATTACTCCTCATAACTCTTCGTTGCTAATGGAGGGCCCTCCTGGTTTTGCTGAGCTCAGTAGTTCTCTGCGAAAAAAAAGAAAATCTATATTATTATAACATCTAAAGAGTAACAATGAAAATTCAAAACTCTGGTCCAAGAATATTTTAATGACATAATCATCGTACAACAACTGTGTTCTTCATATATGGAGGAACGTTATGCATTTCCATGGGGTTTGGTACCACTTAAAACCGAAATTTTTACTTAAAACTACGCAGCCATCTCTAGGATGGTGTTACAAAATCATACGGCTTATGTCACAAGAAAAACCTAATCAAAACATTACATACCTTTGCAGAATTCATGGTAAATGAGTAGTAATAAGAACAGAATTTGGAAAACAGGTAAATATCCTTAATGAAGAATGGTGGGGTGAAGAGAGGGAAGGAGAGAGAATTTAGATCTGCAATGATGCTGTAGTTCAGAAATTGGCAGATGATTCATAAATTTTAGCCAGTTGGATAACCAAGATATGGTAGTTTAACACTCATATGAGATATTCTGCAAATTTGTTAAAGGTATCATTAAAAAAGTATACTGTTAGAATAACTGTAGTCACACAGTTTCCACTTCTACACAGATTTTATCATTCAATCATTATTTTAGTCAGCTACAAAAGCAACAAAATTTAAGTGAGCATGACTAGAGTTTTGTTATGAATATATTTCTGCAGTTATGTATGAGCTAACTTCACAGGCCGGAACATAAAGGCTGAAATAGCAACAGCATGAGACAGAACGTAAGGGCAAGAAGTTTAAATTCAAGTCTTTCCAATAAAGGAATTCAGGTAAGGTGATATTTGTAAATGGATTAGCATGCCTCAAAGTTTCGCACACAATGTGTTGTGTTCACACTTATATTCATGGCTGATTGAGATATCTGTCTGATTGATTTAATGCATTGAGAAAGAACCATCTGATGTTAAAGGATTGATAACTAGCTAATACAAGGTGAAATACAACAAATTTTACACCAGCAAGAGAAATGGGACTCATAATAGATTATGTCCTCTAAGAGTCAGGCCAAGAGATATGCGATGGATAAGAAGGATTAAAAAATTACATGCCATGGACAAATGGTTACAAAAATAACACCTCCTTTAGGACCTTAAGACATGAGCAGGGTAGTTGGATAACCTTCAATAAGCATTATTTCTAATGAATTATCTATTAGCAGATGCATTCTGATTTGAGCACTGAAGAATTGCCACTCTACTTGGGTAGATTTTCTCGGAGGTCAATATAACTGAGTACCACATGTTCCACTGCCAAGATAACCAAGTGTTTGGCTATATTCCCTCACTCATACTACTACCAGTCTGCAGTCACTTGGCCCTGACAATCCAAATGAAAATGTATGCAGCTACTACTAAATATACTGCCATTCTAAGCTCAAAGACAGTAGCTGGATCTTTGTTGGCACTGAGATATTGAATCTTTTTTGTTTTCATTCATTGCCAACTATTTAGTACACAAATATTTTTTTAATTTATACCCAATATATTTTTTTGGAAAGAACTTTAACATAGGCATCTTTTTTCTTCAAAATCTATTATTTCATTTAAATATTAGTAGTTAGTGTTATTTGGCTTACAACTCATAGTTACCATTTTCTGGCCAAGAAAAAAGGCAATTAAGCGACAGATATGGTAAAACCAAAACATTGTATGTACCTTGAAAACATCTTCAGACATGGCATTTTTGCTTGTATTTTGTAATTCTCTCGGTAGAAAATACTGAATGAACTCTAACCTCAAAATGTGAATTTTTGTCAGTTTCTGTCTTTGAGCCTAGGAGGGCAGAATAGCCATTGGTAGTAGTAATTTTGGGGGGCATTATTAATGCAGAGATTAATGAATACGTGCAGAGTGCTGTCATGTATTCATTAATCTCAATTTGCTTACACACGTTCAAGGAAAAATTATATTTTCTTTAATTCTTTTTTAAAGATATTGACTTTAAGGAAATAGGGCTTTAATATGAAAGAAGGAAAAAGTATTCAGTCATGAAAAAGAAGAGGCTTAGGTATGTTATTTTTACCGGAACACAATGATATTGCATCCTCTTGATACTCTTTCTCTGCTCTTGCAAACTTTCTGAACCCAGAAACTTTGCATGAAATCCCATACAAAGCTTAATGGGTGAATGGATAATTGTACTAGACTTCATTCTTAAAATCATCCACTCACGCATGGAGTTCACAACTAAGCAAAATAATCAGCATTCACTGAGAAATATGTACTGAGTAAACCATGTCTATTTATCAGAATCACACAGACCAGGCAAAAAGAAAGACTTAAAACTCTCAAAGACTGCAGTGTACATTATCGTCAACTCCTGACCGCAGTGACAAACCACCGCCATCTATAGTAATAACATTCCGCCACTTTTACTCAGTTTCACGTACACACCAAACTTCCATTCATCTCACTTTCATTTCATTCAACAACTCATGCTCATTTCTATATACTCCTCTCACATTCCAAGTACCGATTGTCCAGTTCGTATCACTGAGTCTGTATCTTGATGGCCCAACCTTATTCTACTTCCGCCACCAATCATGGTTTCGGTCGTCTGAGGCTCCTCTGTGACTCTTATGAGTAGGTTGTAATAGAGTATGCAAGGTTATCAGCCTTTGCAGTACCCGTACCACATGCAGCTTTTCCTGCTAATGGTTATGGTGCTCGACTACCTTGAGAGCCAGCATACCATTGCCTGCAACCCACCACTAGGAGGTATATGCATTGTACTGACACACTTTAACAAGGTTTGGTCAAAATTACTCAAAGCTGATCGATTCTCTTAAGCCAATGATTAATTCATACTAAGATGCTACACTCATGATGTTTAACAGAGAAAACAGAGGCTTACCTTCTGTATTTTAGGCCTCTAAGGTCACAGTTTGATGAATCCATTCCCAGAAATTTCCAAACATTTCTTCTATCTCCTCGGTGCTTTCCTCGAAGAGCCATGGAGGTAGTTCAATTTCAGGAGTCTCTGGGACAATATCATCCAATATTTTTTTACCGCTGTAAACCTTTCCCCTCAACTCTTCTCGTTGGTATCGTATTACTGTGACTGTCCCCCAGGTGACTTTTTTTTCAGAGTTGCCTTTTCTACAGGGCTTGAATTCCTCCTCTTCTTCGCCTCTTTGCTTCTTTAGGCATCCACCTGTAGAATGAGAACACATTTGGTCACCAGTTATCTTGTAAAATTGAAAAAAAATCAGATTGACATATTCAAAGACACTCAAGTAATAAGAAGAATGCCTTTTAAGGGTGTGATACTTTCGTTCTCCATAAAGGGTATGAAAAGAAAGTAAATTTGACATCTGACATGGAGTGGTGATAGAGGGGATAGAATGATTTTGTAAAATATATAGGCAGAAATGTAGTGGATGGATGTTTAAATTGTAGTCACAGTATAATACCGTAACATACGCTCTTCCTTAGGCCATAAGCGATTTGTAATTTAGAGAGAAACGTCCGATGGGAGACGTTGAGCTGACTCGGGAGATTAGTCCTTTGAGAGCGGAGGCTGACGAAATTCGGGCAGGGAGAGGATACAATCAGGGCGGAAGGATGAATGGATGAGGTCAGGTAGGCAAAATTTAGGTCAGTTTCTGAGCAAAAACTGAAAAAATCTACAATTCCGGTATGAATGACAGTGCGTCTCACCAATTCTAATGCCCACGAACGGTGGTGCATATATTTTGAAATTGGGGCGGAATTGGTAGGTCCTTTAAACGCTTCCTCTCCTAAGCTCGTAGTCCTTCACATAAGCAATGAATATTATTGTATCAAGGCCTTTTGAATATCATCTATATAGCTCTATAGACACCTCCAAACAGGATTCGAGAGTATTTTTCGAGATAAATCACTTAAAATTATTGACAATGCGACGTGAGAATAAATTTGAGGGAGAGCAAATAAATTATATTCCATAATGATGATATGAAATATAAACCGAAGTACATAGTGGGCACAAACTGAGGTTGTGTAGTACTTGAAGAAGGGATGGGGCAGGTTACAAGAGGCAGGACACTGCGCTAGTTTGAAGGACACGTATGGTTATATCAGATAATGCTCCTCGATTTGTTTAGTTACTTACAGAATAGGTTTCCCATATTCACAGAAATGCGGGCGAAAATGCGTATTAACTTTTCCAACTTGATCACAGGAGACCACAAGAGAAAATTGAATCACAAGAGACTCACGACCACTTCAGTCAATCGAAGTCATAAAATGTACATTCCCATAGCAACGGCGGCCTCTTGGTCCGATGACCATTGTTGAGGTGCAACCATCAATGAGTATGGTTCTTCAGATGGGTCAGTGACTACTTGTAAATGCCTATATCATCATATGATCCCAAAACTGCGATGATATCAATCTATATGACGTATGACTATTTTTTTTAATGTCTGCAGACACATGTGTACTTATTAAACTATGGACCCAAATTCAGTCGGCAACAGAGTCCGCTGCTTTTTTTTTCGTCAGAATGGTGAAACCCATTTTCATTCTGACGTCTATTTCGGTCGCATTTGAATGATTCCATATCATTACAAAAGAAATGTCCATTATTTATTTTAAATGCCAAATTTTCATTTGTGTTTTATTCGGACATTATCTTCAATGATACAAAATAGATTTTCACGTTATTTTCTGAAGATATTCAATACAAACTTTTTTTTTTGGCGATTCCTCCCTCTGATATTTATACCAATTAAATATGAAAGAGTGTGCTACAGTCAAATTAAATGATATTCACTCCCAAACTGGCCTACCCATCCACAACAGCCTTATTAGTTACGACAAGGAGCGTCCGCCGTCGAGGTGAGAAGCGGAGATTTCAGATTATGTTGTAGTTCACGTGAAATTAATGAAAAATATACTCTTATTTTGATGTAGTGAATAATCTTCAAGTATGATACACGGCAATCTCCATTCCATTTTAGATAGTTATCCTCTTTATGATCAAACTCCATAACGGTTGAAAAAGAAAATTAAATTCGCACGCCGTGTCGTCGTTTGGAATTCACATGGAGCGGGAGTCAACGACTCGAGATGAAATTTTTCTTCTTATTCTTCTTAAGAGATTATCTTGTTACTCATAGCAAACCCGTGTTTGCAATTATTTTTACAGTCATACTTTCATTGAGAAAGTCATGGGCATTCCTAATATTAGACCCTTTGAAATTAAGGGAATTCAATGGGGTGCACGCGGTCACAACTTGACAATTCGTGATGATGCTCATTGAGAATGTTAAAGCCTTGTACCTTGCCCCAGCCGTCAGGTCTCCTTCGAGAGCCTCAAGGGTGTTCTTTCTCGAACGGCTCTACAGAGTTCTATGTGATTTCTGGCATTTTTTGGATCATTTATACCGAATCCTTACCATCGTGCTCGAATAGATTCCACATCTGCTCGAGAACTCCCAAATGGCACTTTCACCGACACCGATCCTAAATCCCCAGCCAAGAGCCATCTCTTATTGCCATCTGAGCTTCGACCTTCCACTCCAATATTCCGTCAGTCTCGTGTAGAGTAACAATGGTTGGTCACCAATCGCACCGGGAAGATCCTTGGCGCGGCCGAATTCTCGAAATTCCGGGTCCTCTCCCTGATGTCGTCCAGTTACCATCCCCGCTCAACCCGAATTGCTACACATGGCGATCTAAGCCTCGCTTTTTGGCTTCCCATTCTCCCAACAAATTGCAGTAGTTTACCCTGAAATGGTCGCCAAAGACGCCATTGGAACAAAATGAGTACGCTTCTCCATGGAGTGGTGATTGTGACGTGCTACGCGCCAGTGGATGGAGAGAGTTGCGGTGTCGAAGATGAGTTTTGGGAAAAACTGATAGATGTGTTGAATGAATGTGACTCTGGTGAGAGAATAATTGTACTAGGTGAGATGAATGGGTGGGTTGGCGTGAGGCTGGATGCATCTGAGAGAGATGTTGGGCCATTGGTGATCCTCGAGTGAATGATGATGGTGAAAACGTGGTGAGTGTGTGCCTGGATAAAGGATTGTTTGTGTCGAATACATGGTTTAAACATAAGAGAATACATATGTAATCTTTGCAAAGGGGTAATTGCAAAAGAATGATTGATTTCGTTGTGGATGGTGAGAGACTGAGGGAGTTAGTGTGGGACACGATAGTGATGTGGGGTGCTGAATGGGAACAGACCACTATTTGGTGCTCTCCAAAGTGAATCTGGGCAGAAAGTGGGTGCCAATAAAGAATATTGCGCATAAACAGTTGAGAGTAAGAGTGGAGAGGTTGCTTGACAGCGAGCTTAGAATTCAGTATGTTTTCATGCTTGAGTATGCTCTATCCTTGCAGAATAGAGAATGGGACGAGTATATTAGAAACGAGAAGGTGAATGGTGCGTGGGATTGTTTAAAGGGAGTGATTGTGGGATATGCTGAAGGTGTATGTGGAAAAGGAGTGGTAGAGTGAATGAAAAGTAATGCTTGGTGGAATGAAGAAATGAAATGTGCATTTAGGGAAAAGAAATAGGCTTTCAAGAGTATGATTGCAGCGAAATCTGAGGAAGAGCGTGCTAAGGCATGTGAGATTTAATGGTAGTGAGGAAATGGGTATGTCAGGATAGACATAAGAGTAGACTAACCGTTGTGGGTATGAATTATCTGAGGAGTGTTTGTGGCGAAGTAGGATGAATAGAGTCTGGAATGAATGGGTAATAAATGAATGTGGGTTAGATGCTTCAGTAAAGGACATATATAAAAGGAGTGTGGTTCGTTGGTTTGGCCATGTTGAGAGAATGGATGAGAGTCGAAAAACGAAACAGATATATAAGAGCGAAATGAATGTGTCGAGAGGGAGAGGTAGGCCGAGAAAGTTGTGGTTGAATGTGGTTGAGGAAATTCTTAGGAGGAGGAATATCAGGAGTCTTAAAAACGGAGGGCGTGTATGAAACAGTGTATGGGGGTAAATGAGGCGTAAGAGGTTTGCAAGGATAGGTCAGCCTGGAGGAAATTATTAATGCCGAGTTAGGTGTGCAATTATGTATTAATTAGTGAAACATTTTGAATGTGCCTACCCCGGAAGGGAACGGCGTGATGGGGATGTATCTACTTTCTACTGACATTTTGTACTGTTCCCCTCTTATAATTTGGTTTTTATCAGGCAATAAATGATTATTTTCAAGTTTCACACAAACAAAACTTCACACGCTAATTTTGATTCCCCACTATGCACTATTTTGAAAACCAATCATTAGTGGCGAGTGTCACTGTGGGACGGTGACTGCATCACACCTTCGGCACAGCCATTTAAACTTGGACAGTCACAGACCAAATATTTTGACCTGGGAGGCCATAATAACCTTTCATTTTAATTACTTTCCTTAAGTCCCCTGAATACCTCGCAGGCTACGATCATCAGCATAGTTCTAGCTTAAGTTTCTGAAGCTGTGGAGTGGGCAAGGTTGAGACACTGGTCGCGGAATATTCTAAAATATGTACTGTGATACGGGGGAGGATGCTTGTTTAGCTATCTTTATCCATCTTTTTACATGGAAGGAGGAATCTTCTCTCACATATATAAGATCGGTATGAGGGCGTCGAAACAACGAAATCGAGTGCGTGTATGAAACAATTTACGGGGGTAAATGAGGCAAAAGAAGCTGATGATGATACCTTGTATCGAAACCGGTCGCCTGATTAAATAATTGCGGAACGTGCACATTGCTCTTTCCTTTCTGATCATCATGAAGGAGTTCCATCATGTTTCGCCTGACACAATTGAATTTATTGAGGCAAAAGTGTTTTGCACGGATAGGTCAGGATGGAGGAAATTATTGAAGCATAGTTAAGTGTACAGATATGTATTTATGAGTGAAACTCTATGACTCTGCTTACTCTGGCAGGGAACGGCGTGATTGCTATGTATGACACCTTTCTCAATCTTAATTTCTCACCCGAATTAATTCATCTCAGAATGTCATCACAATATCTTTAGCCGTTTTCGAGAAAAAATTTCAAACAAATACAGAATTTGCTAATTCAATAGTGTAAGATAAGATTGCTTGTATATTATTTGTATGCGAGTTATTGTTATATCCGTTACTGCAATGTTTTTTCGGCTGGTTTCGGCTGGAGGAGAGAGGGTCATGGCTGGTAGTGAAATGGGATATTATGCGGGACCCCTTAAGAAAGTTGCTGATATGCCCGTGAAAAAGTGGCTGAAGATGGAAGACAACTGTCGTTAGAAAAGTAGGCCATAATGAAAGAGTTGACCTTGTGGTCATTCTGAATAGCCTATGTCTATTATGTTATGCGATTAAACAGATAGTAACTTATTAAAGACTAGAGTATGTGGTGTTAGATTAATTTTTCTGTTATATTTTCTATATGAAAATATTTTATTCATAATTCACAGGATTATAATTAAGACAAAAATTTGTGACTTCCACAATTTATCGACCGGTTTCTGCTTTTACGATCAGGTCAAACCAGCCGAAACCAGTCGCTAGCGTTCAATTAATTGTGGAAGTAACAAATTTTTATCTTGTTAACAATGAATATGAATAGAGCTTCAAGTTTCCATTTTATTTGTTTAATTTGCAGGATTTTGAATTATGAAGCAGTTTTTGGTGGACAAAATCGAGTTTTAAATGGCCCTCTTATTGGTCAGTACAGCAATCATTACGTTTCTCCATTTGAGTCAATTTTAGTTTGATCAAATTTTGATTTTTAATGATGCGCATTCACGATTATTCTTCATATGAACGGTCCAGTTGTTTTAACTTTTAATGAGTTGTTACGCACTATTTGCTCATAGCTAATAGCCAATATTTGTTAACCCTAATTTCCCTATAGAGCTTACGGGATAACGCGCTAATTTCGCAATTTCCAAATGTTTCCTTCTAGGACTTACTAGAAAGTAGCATGAACTTCTTTAATATACACCTTCCTTTCATAAATGATTTATTCATTTCAATTAATAATCATCCGCATTTCCTGTAAAAACTAGAGAAAAATTGAGTAAATTCCATAGCACTAAGTACACAATGCATGATCGATGAGTTACTTGCGTTAAATTTCAAATAGCTGGTTGATATTATTGCTTAAATTGCGTTCATTCAATCATTCCGTCTTGCTATCCATGGGAAAATAAATAATCCTTGTTGTTAATCCTGTAGTCAGGCTAGAGTTAAATGACGCAGGCCCATTCCATACATGTCAATAGTTGTAAAGAAAAAAAAGATGTTGCTGCGTAATGTATTGAAGAATACTTTCAAGGTTGTTGAGCGTTACATGTATTCTTCGTGCCGCCGTGTAATGTGCTAATTTATGCATCCCTCACATTTTTCATGGCGTCTGATTTCCACCATTGGTGTCCTCTGAAACCATTTTATTTCCGTGTTTCATCTTCCATTCCCCTCGCCTCAAATCGAAAGCTCAACTTCCTCCCAACGTCCACCCATCACTCATTCCTCCCTCTTCACTCTGCCCCCCCCCACCCTCCCTCGTTGCGAATTCCGGAACCCCTTGTTCTCTTTTTCATCTCATTTCTTCTCTTCCTCACCAACCTTTCCCTCTCTCTCTTAGTTCTGCTTCTCATTCTCCTCCCTTTTATTTCTATCTTCCAATTCCTCAGCATCTTTCTAGCCTTACTGAACTTCATGTCTCCTTTTCGTTACACATTCATATCCGCATCCCCTCTGCCTCACCAATCTTTTTCTCTTTTTCTTCAAGTTTCCATTTGTCGTCAGTAGGGTGGTTATTTGAAGAGGCTAGCGATTTATTACGTCGTTTGTCCCTTTTGTGAAAGGAAGGTGGTGGGAAATACTGCCGTTTGAAGGGTCAATGAGGCAAAATATGTTATGGGTATTGTTATAATTATTTTTTCTCCATATTCAACATTGGAAAATTTTGTTTACTCTGTTTTAAAAATTATATCCAACGAGTTGCTTCGATTTCTTAGTCTTAATATTATGCCGGGGTTATCAAGTTAAGGAAATAATTCAAATCAGAAAATTATACATCCGCATGCTGTAGAATGTATGTTGAAGAAATTGCCAACATTGTTTGGGTCCTCCATATTTTTTTATTTGGTGTGTCAGAAAGTACAATTTTTCATAAGCTGCTTTGTTTATTAATTAAAGAAGACTAAATTAGAGACAAGTGTGCAAGACTAAAGCAGTAGTTTGTGATAAGGAGAATGGGGAGAATAACTGTATGAGGAGGGCGAATGGTGAAGTAATTGAACAGGTGGATGATTTTATGTACGAAGGTAAGATGTATGCGGAAGATAGAAGAATAGATGAGGAGATAAAGAGACGTGCGAATGCTGGAAGGAAAGTGGCAGGTAGCATGTGGAGCATATCAAGGAATGAGTGCTTGTCGAAGGAAGCGAAAATTGCCGTGTACTAAAGTGTACTTCTTCCCACTTTGCTATATGGTAGTGAAACAGGGGAAGTCCGGATGAACATAAGAGTAGACTAAACGCCGTGGGTATGAGTTATCCGAGCAGTATTTGCGGCAAAAGTAGGATATATAGGGTCAGGAATGAGTGGGTCATGAATGAATGTGGGTTAAATGCCCCAGTAATGGACGTGTATGAAAGGAGTGTGGTTCGCTGGTTTGGCCATGTTGAGAGAATTGAATGAGAGTCGAAAAACGAAACAGAGATATAAGAGCGAAGTGAATGTTGCGATAGGGAGAGTTAGGCCGAGAAAGTTGTGGTTGAATGTGGTTGAGGAAATTCTTAGGAGGAGGAATAGTAGGAATTTAAAAAACAGGGGGACGTGTATGAAACAGTGTATGGGGGTAAATGAGGCGAAAGAGGTTTGCTAGAATAGGTCAGTATGGAGGAAATTATTGATGCAGAGTTAGGTGTACAATTATGTATTAATGAGTGAAATATTATGACTGCGCCTACCCCGGAAGGGAACGACGTAATGGGAATGTATGTATGTATGTACTTTCTACTGAGATTTTCTACTGTTCCCCTCTTATAATTTGGTTTTTATCTGACAATAAATGATTATTTTCAAGTTTTACACAAACAAAACTTAACACGCTAATTTTGATTCACCACTATGCACTATTTTGAAAACCGATCATTCGTGGCGAGTGCCACTGTGGGACGGTGACTGCATCACACCTTCGGCACAGCCATTTAACCTTGGACAGTCACAGACCATACATTTTTACCTGGGAGGCCATAATAACCTTTTATTTCAATTACTTTCCTTAAGTCCCCTGAATACCTCGCAGGCTACGATCATCAGCATAGTTCTAGCCTAAGTTTCTGAAGCTTTGGAGTGGACAAGTTTGAGACACTGGTCGCGGAATATTCTAAAATATGTACTGTGATACGGGGGAGGATGCTTTTTTAGCTATTTTTAACCATATTTTTACATGGAAGGAGGAATCTTCTCTCACATCATGCACCCATCTTCTTCCTACATTCTTCTATAAGAAATATCGAAATGCCTCAACCTAACATTTTTAGTGTAATGAATTCAGCTACTTTTCTGCTGCATAAATATTTCCACATCCTTACTTTGACCAAGGGAGGAATGGACATGAAAGGCAAAGAGTCCCTTTCATCAACAATTCTCTTCTCAAAATTCCACCATGACATTTGACATCACTTGGGCGAGTTATTGAAAGTCTAGTTTCCTCTCCCTCTCCAAATACAGTCAAGGAGCAGTTGTTTTCACTCTATCCCTACTTGTTCTCCTATTTAATTCGACTACAGAGAGTAGTAATAATATTTATTTATAATTAGATGGCAACGCCACATGTCGTCAAGACAAGGACAAACACCTGGGTAGGTAGTTCAAATAAAATGTGCAAAACTTACAGAAATAAAATAAAATTCAATTCGCAAGGAAATTCTTCAGCATTGTTACGATCAGTGTATAAATACACATAATAAATCTCTGCAACAAATTCAAAACAATTTATCATTAAAATTACTCATACTCAGCTAATAATACATATTGCCTTATATTGAATCTTTAGTACCTGTTTTACCTCAGATGCCTGTCCCCAAAATAAAAGCCCGTAGGTAAGATGACTGCAGTGATCTTACCTATGAAATATATATTTTGCTCTCATCCACCTTTCTCACTTACTCAGCAGGAATCATCATTTTAGCTTCCTTAGAAATAGAAATAGAAAACAATTTTATTGTCCTAGGACAAAGTCCCTTGGGACATTGAATTAGTTTACAAGCCATCATGAGGAGTGGAATACAAAGTCAAAATACAAAGCCTTACAAAAAAAGGAAAACACACAAACAACTTTCAAGTCACCAGAGAGATATACAATGAGCGAGGTAAATGAAAATGAAGAAACAGTCTCAATATCAATAATCGAAATAGTATGTTAAAACAAAAATGTACAATCTGTATAAAGAAAAAATGAAAAGCAAACAAACGAATATTTTATAAGGCAGAAAAACAGCAAATGATTATAGTGAACAAGTTACATGTAACAATATCATCTCATATCATTTTGTCTTCTCATATAGAGGCGAGAGAACATTTGGGAGACAAAAAGTCAGCCATACTCCTTTTAAATTGTGTAACATTCCTAGAAAATTTAATACTATTAGGCAACGAGTTCCATAATTTACAAGATGAGACGTGGAAAGTATTTTCATATTTTGTTGTGCGGTAGTTGGGGATGTAAAATGTTTTTGTTATACGGGTCGATCTCTTGTTAGTTTGGGCATTAAAAATCAAGTTATCATATAAATAAGAAGGGGTTTTCGAGTTCAGTACTTTGAATAACATTAAGGCCCTTTGGATTGTTCTTCTCTGATATAATTTTAACCAACCCAGCTTAGCGTAATAGGGAGATACATGCTCGTTGAAACGAATATTAAAAATGAATCGCATACATGAATTTTGGAGTCTTTGTAATTGAACGCTTAATTTATTTGTCATATCGGAGTATATAATTGAAGAATAATCAAAATTAGGAAATATTAACTCTCAACCAATCTCTGGCGCAGTGTTGTTGGGATTAAGAACCGTAAATACTTCATTCTGTGGAGAGTTTTGTGAACTTTATTTGAGGTGGCAGTAACTTGATTGCGCCAGCCTAAGGTAGTGCTTAAGATGTATACACATTGGGATATAATCCTGTTAACCTCTGAAATGTGAAAGTCCCACTTCAATTTTGAATGTAGTTTAATGCCTAGTAAGCTTACACAGTTCTGATCTTGCTCTATCTCATTGAGACTCCATTTCAATTTTGGGTTTTGTTAATATTTTATGAAAGCTAGTTAGCATCAAGCCATCTATACCTTTGCTTATCCTTTAATGAATTGAGAAAAATAAATTGCCTCATTGTAATCTTTGGTTCTTTGGACAAAAGATTACAATGAGACAAGACTCTTATTAATGCAGCGATGTGGGCGAGTGAAATGGGAGTGGCTACATTTTATTTTAAAAATGTCAGAATTGAAATGGTGGTTGCAAGGACGCCAACCATTGGAAATGAAGAGAGTAATTCGTAATTCAAATGTGTTTTAGTAATATTTTAGTTTGAAGTTCCACGGCGGCTATGGCCATTCGGCACCTGTGGTCATCAATTTGCAGACAGGGGCAGGAGAACTTGAATGAATAATAGGATCCTCCCCTTACGGATTCGTGGTGCCGCCGGAATGCTTTGAGATTTTAGATTTGCTTAAAATATTTAATTCTTAAGATGAGGTTTTGAAACAATCAGTAGTGTATTATTTTGTAAGAGACTGTAAACTGGTAAAAGGAAACTCCGCAAGTTGTTATTTCTTTCACATCATAAAGTACTTTACAAAAAGTTTACACTAACATCAGTGGCGTAGCGAGTGCGTGTGCCGCCCGGGGCAGTCCTTGAGTTTGGCGCCCCGGGCCAGTGGCGTAGCTAGGTTTTGGGTCTAGGGTGGGGGGCAGAAAAGTTTCAGGGGGCGCCGACTCATAAATTAACGAGTTTGTTAAACTTTACAAATTTTGGTGATGCAATAGGCGGATGGGTTTGTACAAAATATAAAAATTTACAACGTATAATTCAGATTTATTTATTTAGCTCTCGATACAATGATGTAGTCCGTATAGCTAATTCTCACAGGTCATTGCAGCTCTGAGAATTGCCTGGACGTTCAACGTTCAACTGGAACACCGTTTATAACATAACGTTCACTCCACGACAATTGGTCTCCTTAGGAAATGCCGATTTTTGAGTCAATTATTAGATAGTTAAACTTTATTTGTTTAATTTCGCCAACAATGATCTGCAATGCCTCAATAGCCAAGGCTTGAATGATGTTCTTTTATATAGATGGGCTTAATATCGTATCGTATTTCGCAAAAACTCTCACAAGTTCTAAAAAATTTCCCTCGTTATTCTCGACGTTTTGTCGATAACCAAATTCTTGATGGCAACGTAAAGGTAGACCTTGTTTCCTGAGATACATAATAAAATCAATTTCAATCAATCAGCATTTCTCTGTTTTTTAAAATTATTTCATTTTGGGCTTGATTAAGTTATACCTCGATTGTCCAATGTTTTTTCAATCTGTGCCTTGTAATTAAAAACACGTTTTCTAATTGGCGATGGCCTTAGGTTTCTTCATGCTATTTTATTTTCTCTGTCCCTTTATTAAAATTCGGACAATGTAATTCGAGACCAATGTAATTTTGCCTGACTTGTTTATCTTCAAACAGCCAACATGAGAAACATAACATGATATTACCCCTGGGCGAATAAACAACCATTGACTACTTCACCTGTTGGAAGTTTCTTTTTATACCATTCCTTGTTGAATCACCTATCACTGACATTGAAGTCAAAAGAATCGAAAGTGTCACTAAGCCCAGGTTGACACGGACCTATTTCTAACGAAGTTCGAACTTTAGACGGGCCAATCGAAATGTGACGAAACAGAAATGGGTCCACTGGGTAATCAACATTGATATTTTCAATCGAATTCTTACTGTCAGACAAGAGTCCACTTTCATATCCGTCTGGTACATTTTATCTCTTCTCTTCGGATAGCCCAAGGTTTTTGCAAACGCCTGCCAAAGTCCCTCCCTACACTGGTGTTGCTGTCATTATCGCCGAGTGCGATTGTAGAGTTATTGCTGCAAAGCCCTGACTATAAATATTCATGGGTCTGACGCTGACGCCATTGGCGAACCTGGACGCTCTGAGTGAGTCGTGTAATTCCTATAGAACTGGAAATGACCCAATAATAATAATAATTGGTAATGTGTTGAGTTTAAAGCTATACAATTTGTAGAATTGTCTGTGTACGTAGACACTGAACAGACCGTCCGTAGCGATGCGGCCTCAAGAAGTGTATTTATATTTCATCAAAAACTTATCATGTATGTACATTGTACAGCGGCGGAAGAAATTAACGCAAAATTTTTCGCGCGCCAGAATGCGGCATTCTTGGGAACTTCTAGGAACATCACACCCTTCGAAAGACTGGCAACAATGAGGAAGACATCGTCTACCGCAAATATTTGAAATCCGCAATGGAACTCACATTTGCCGGAGCATAGAACTCACTCATCAATCGCCTCTTTTTCGAGATTTCTTCTTATCTTATTCGTGCATTCCGTCGCGGTGCATCTCTGTGTGTAGGTATTTAAGCATGTTTCTTACGTAGAATAATATCATTGTTACTGAAAGACTGTTTATAACAAATATTCATTATCCAACTCAACTCGGAATATATGCTAAAATCTTCATCTGCTACCACCAAGGGATATTTATTATTGTCGAAATTTCGAGGATATTTTTGAATGACTCGTCCTGTATCTCTTTTACCGAAATAATATAAATAAAAATTTATTCGCACCAAGGGTTGATACAAATGAGATCACATTCAAACAGATATAGACTACGCGATGTAATTTATCACGATTTTCAATTTTTAGATTGATGACGTTTCGATCTCAAAATATATTTAATAATGAATTGTTCATGACCCAGTATAAATCCGTCCTTAGTTTGTCAGATGGGATTAATCTATGAAAATATACGTAAATATATGATTTCATGAATTAAAAATTATTGTGCTCGCATGGATACCGAATAATCTAGATATATTTTTCCAAAGTTCCTTGCATCATATCACTGGAAGTTTGCCGATCATTGTGAAGCTTTATCTAGTAAATACAGAACATACGAATAAACGTTCAGAAAAATTTAACCCAAATTAGGTGTAGTTATAATAGATAAACAACTCTTTTACGTCTGACTACATAATATGTTCTTATATGCATTAGCTTTAAATTCGCTGCATATATAAAATTAACAAAGAAGCTTTTTAAAGACTTCAGTTTGAAGTAAAATGTCTTGAATGAAACAAATTAATAGGTAACGGATAATTTTGCAGATGTCAGACGTATTTGGCCAGCAAAAGAGTGGTCCGTGTTCGATTTTCAATGAACGCAATGACTTTTGATTTGAATTGTCACATATTGGTAATATGAATTAATGTAATACGCAGTTTCAATGACTGGATAATGATATGAATTTTATAAATACATAAGAGCAAATTTTCTATCTGAAAATTATTTTAATTGACCATAAATTGTATTCAAAACTCTAAAATGACTCGACCAGGAGTGGGATTACGGTTCTTTCCTTCAGGTGGTCGTTATCGCCATTCATAAAGTAAGCCGCATTGGCAATGCTCAAAGTCCTGGGAGCGCATTACACTGCTATGAAGCGCCTAATCTTTCTTAATGACGATCACGTTTTCCAAATCATGAGCGCAATTGAACAATAGCAATATGGAGAAACATGATGGCGATTCAGGTTTGCAACCCAGTAACAACTACCGAGCCTATTTATATTCAAAGCGCAATTCAGATGGAGTTTTGTATCCTTTCGGTGCATTTATTTGCGTCCGTATAAATCACTGTGAACTGAGTCACTTTTACAATGCGTGGTGATATTGTCTGAGAACATTTAGTGGAACGATAAGGAAAGGAAAAAGCATACTACTCTCTCTGGCAAACAAACAGAAAGCAGTGCCTAGTTCTCGGATTTCACCTCATCAGTCCATACCATTTCAATTAAACGCCATTAGTTCCCATCGTGCAAGGGAATTGAAGCCAGCTGACAGTCTTTGTTAAAGCAACGAGTAAACTTGTGAGAATCCCAAAAGGTTTCCCCATGTCGAAACAATGCATCGCCAATTCTGATCTAGTCAAACTTTGAATGTATGGAGGTAGCATGATATTGATTTGGGACGTAGTATGCCTTTGATAAGAGATTATTTTCCCATTATACGATTCCTTTTCTGCAAAAGATGATGTTTCGGACACCAGTCGTTTAACCCACAGGAAAGAATTGGTATTTGACTTCTTACAGCCCCTCAAAAGAATTCGACGGGTGCCTCCGAACTTTTCGAAGCGTGATGAGCCTTTTCTCTCTGGCGCATCAAAAACCTCTGCGTCATTCTCAACAAAAATCTACCCCGACCACTACCACCCGGTCCCTCGTAAGGGTATTACTGGCGACTACTTCATTGAGACGAACGTTGATACACGGATAAGTAGAGCAATCAGCGCAAGCAGAGATATTTCTCAAAGGTTTAGCGGCCTCTCCCTAAATTCTTGGAGGAAAAAAGATCTTATTAGCCTTTAAGTATGCCTCACATTTCTCCCAGGTGGAGTAATCGGGTAGTAGCTTTGTTAAAGGCAAACATGTCTGCCGAAAAAATACCCGAATAGATGTTGCGCCTTCGACTTTCACCAACTGAACTTTAATTTGGTGTTTAAATGTAAAAAATCCTATTTCTCACTACCATTATACGGAAGTCATCAAATTGTCCGCTATAATGAGAACTAATGTTAATCAAATTCAAATGTTAATCAATATTCATTTTTCGTCCACAAATTTGGAATATTTGCTATTTAACAAACATCTAAATTCTAGATGGTTCAAAAAAAAACATTTTACACAGAAAGAGCACGGAGACCAGATTTCAAATCCACAGGAACTTTGACTTGGTGGGACCTTCGTCATGTCTTACCGCAATCAGTTTTCCGTCTCCCTGGTGCCTTCACTGTTATCCATGACGATGGAATTCACGGGTCTGTCGCGTCCTTGCCGGTAATTTTCGTCCACCGCTGTGCCTCGTTTTGGCCGGCCGTCGGCTGGTCGTTCGCCAGGGCTTCCCCCTCGCCCATAGTCCTGTTAAGTGATTGTACCGGCTCCCCGGTCCCCACTCGCTTGACGGTTGCCATTCGCAGATGCATTGTCTGGTCATTTCCCATCTTCCATTCTCGTTTCGCCGATAATCATTCTCTGGTGCTCTTCTGGTCCATGGGCGCCCCTCAGTGGTCCTGGGATGTTGGTCCTCCGATCTTCTTCATCCGGTTACCCTACGATGGTTACCTTCCCGCTGAATACCGTCGTATCTATTAAGCAATGTTATAAATTCCTGGAGCGTGTTTACGTTGTGCGCTATTCCCATATTAACTTCCACCCCAAAATGTTGCCTTAAGGCGACGCATCACAACCGCTCGACAGGTCGAATTGGTGATGATTTCCGACCCCAGATTTTTCTTTCATAGTCTTGCCGGTCTTACTGTCAAAGTCTTTCGTCATCAACTTGAAATTTTTATAGTATGAAGAATAGACCGTCCAGGGAAACTCGTATCTGAATCATGAAAATTTTATCCCGGAGGAAAATTAAACCATCGGGAAAACTGCAAGATGTAGGGTATATTTTTATAAAAACTGTTATTATTATTGACATATCTAAAACTAATGGAGATGTAGCAATCCTCTATCGGAATGCTAAGTAACAGCCGTCACGGTTGTAAGATAGAATCTGTGATTGGTATATTTCGACAAGCTACCTAAATGGTTTTCAGCCATGATGTGCTCGGACGGTGATGCAATTAGTTCAGTCTTCTTTCACAGATCTTACATAAGCGCTGCCTGTACTTGCGAGCCGGACACTTGGCTACAACTTACCGACGACTATTGCCTTGTCCGATAGTTAGTCCTGGAGTAAGAGACTCCTGATACCAAAACGCCTCGATCGGGTGCGAGTGACGCCATCTTGTGGATTTTTGACAGAACTTTTCCTTACCGAAGGGTATGATTCGTCCTCTTAAGAGGTAATCAAGTTTCTATTCTTGATCGGCGGTGTTAGTTCTCTGGCTGCCCTTATTTTACATACATACCCATTACGCCATTCCCTTTCGGGGTAGGCACAGTCAATATGTTTCACTCCTTAATACATAATTGTACACCTAACTCTGCATCAATAATTTCCTCCATACTGACTTATCCTTGCAAACCTCTTTTGCCTCATTTACCCCCATACACTGTTTCATACACGTCCTCCTGTTTTTAAGACTCCTAATATTCCTCCTCCTAAAAATCTCCTCAACCACATTCAACCACAACTTTCTCGGCCTACCTCTCCCTCTCACACCATTCATTCTAATCTCATAAATCTGTTTCGTTATTCGACTCTCATCCATTCTCTCAACATGGCCAAACCAACGAACCACACTCCTTTCATACACGTCCATTACTGGAGCATTTAACCCACATTCATTCATGACCCACTCATTCCTGACCCTATCCATCCTACTTTTGCCGAAAATACTGCTCAGATAACTCATACCCACGGCGTTTAGTCTAATCTTATGACTATCCTGGCATACCCATGTTTCACTACCATATAGCAAAGTGGGGAGAAGTACACTTTTGTACACGGAAATATTCGCTTCCTTAGACAAGCACTCATTCCTTGATATGCTCCACATGCTACCTACCACTTTCCTTCCAGCATTCGCACGTTTCTTTAACTCCTCACCTATACTTCCATCTTTCGCATATATCTTACCTAAGTACACAAAACCATCCACCGGTTCAATATTACTTCACCATTCACCCTCATCATACAGTTATTCTCCCCATTCTCCTTAACAAAAACTACCGACTACTTTAGTCTTGCACACATTTCCCTTCAGTTCCATTCTCTCCGTTGATTCGCAAAACTTATCTAGGAGCTTCTGTAATCCCTGTTGACTGTCTGAGATCAAAACAGCATTATCCGCATATAGAAGAACTCGCACGTTTACATTCCCTATCAAAACAACGTCGTTTTCACTACATGCGTCTCTAACACATTTATCCATAAATACGTTAAACAGCCATGGAGACATTACGCATCATTGCTTTACACCCCGATTTATTAGAAACCAATCACTCAGAGCCCCGTTAACTCTTACACTTGCCTTACAATTGTCATACATCAACATCATACATTCAATTACTGCCCATTCACTCCATAGTCTCTCAAAACCTTCCACAACTTCTTTCTATTTACCCTGTCATATGCCTTCTCTAAATTGACAAACGCACAATACACTTTCTTTCGGACACTCATACCTTTATCTATTACTTGCTCAAGTGCAAAAAGCTGGTCACTACATCCTCTCCCAGGCATACACCCACACTGCACACCCCATATTCTGCCGGAAGTAATATTCCTCACTCTTTCGATTAATATTTTACTGAACACTTTTCCCGGGGTACTCATTAAACTAATGGCCCCATAATTATTACATTCGGTCTTTCCTCCCTTCCCTTTGTACAACGGAACGATGATGGCATTCTTCCAGTCCGCTGGACTTTTACGCTGGATTTTAACGGTTACGTAATCCATGCGAGTTTGATTCCCGTTACTTTGGAATCTCCCAATGTTCAGGACTCTTCTTACTCCCATCTGTCGCTCTTCCCCCAATAAGGCTTCTGGAATATCGTCTGGAATGTCGTGAGATCCTCATACAAATACTGCGTCGCGGCAAAACATTCTCCAGCATTACCGATTATTCCTTGTCTGATCACGCGTAGTGCGTGATGCTCTGACAGGCGGTATATTCCCCGGTACTCTCTCAGCTCCTGAAGGTACCTCATGGGTCCGAGTTCGGCCTTCCATCGAATGTTGGGATCTCCATCTGCACAGCCCCTGCCGCTGGTGGAGAAGCGGTTACCCGGGCGCAATACGCCTTGTAATGTCCCGTATTACGCCCTCGTCGAGATCGGCCCCTCCCCTGACGGATTGTTGATTTAGTCTCGATGCTATCTGCTTGATCTGCTCCTCGTTTTCTTCCATTTTCTCCTTCATTTTATTTACACCGCTTTTCAGACTACTGTGGCTGGAACCTAGCTCCCCTAATTTATCGCACGTCTCGCCTAATTTTATCACCTACCTCAGCGACTACCTCTTCTACCTGGTCGCGTATTTCTTCGATCTTCTTCTCTTGTTCGGCGAGCTTCCCACCATACTCTTGTTGCAATGCTGCCAAACCTTCCTATATTTTCTTCTGCCTCTCCGTTAACTCTTCATCCCTTCTCTTTTGTTCTTCCCTTAATTTTTCTAATCTCTCCCCTAACTTCCCGTCTCTTTCTTCCTGCCCCTTTTTCATACCTTGCATTTCTTTTAACAATTCGTTTATTATCGCCGGAACAACATTCTCCCCAGGTATTTCCGTCTTCCTTTTAAAGTCATATGTTTCTATTTCCAAGCCTTATTTTTCCAACAGCAATTTCAACCGTTCATGCAATTCGAATTTCGCACCCTGTATTGTTGATTCTCTGTCCCTCAATATGTTTTGTTAATCTGTCTTTTTTAGTTCGTAAAATATTTTAATTACGCCCGCCACTTTTAAACTACCTGTCTCAGGTCTCCCGTGGTCCCCATTTGCTACGAGTAGTCGTGCCCCGCATTGGGCTCCAAAATGTAACACTTTCTTCATTTATTTTCAAAAATAATCACAATTAAACTCACACTTCTGTCGTTTCACTTCACAAGTAGAAATAAACATTCACGCTTCACTCCCGTGCGTCCTCTCGTCTCCCTTTCTGCGCGTCTCTCTCCCGTTTTCCCCCGGTGACCGCGCCAACAAACAAACAACGCGGCCATACGCAACTTATTGTATTATTGTATAGTTACAATACAGATATTTCTTTTTCGTGCCCTTTTTTATTTATATAAAGTTATTTTCCTGGAGATTTTAGGTCATTAATTCATGTTTAATCTGTTCCCTTTTTGCCTTTATTTCGCATATGTATTATGCTTCATCAGGACTTTTATGTATGTTGTAGATCTCCTGTTGAAGTCTTCCATAATTGAGTATTCTGGAATGACAGTTGTCTTTCTTGATATTTGGGTCTTATGCTGTATGGTCCATGGTTTCAGTGTTGATGAAGTTCTTTAAATAGTCGAGTTCTGGTTATATATACTGGTTTCTCCACATTTAAATATATAAGTAGATAGAATCATAACGTGAACTCCGACCATATTGTTTATTTATTGTTCGTCTAAAATGAGGAGTTATACCTTTTAGTTAACTCATTTGGCCAAATCAGTGCTGAATGGTATGATTTCAACTATCACTTTTTGCTAGCCATAAAAGTTACAATGAGGGATCAAACATAAGCTTTGATAATTATTTTATTATACACAAAAACCTTGAAAAATTTTATGGTACAAAATTAGGTCAAAATATATTGCGGAGAAATATGAGACTCATTTCTGCATGGCTTTCGAAAATGTAGAAAAAAATTGCATCAAATGTAATTTTACTGTGAGCCATATTTTTGTAATGAACAACTTGGAAACAATTCATCCATTCTTCAGGCGAAAAGTCATTGTACATAGACCAAAATGCACTTTTTTATTCACATTTTGTCCATAACATGCTGATATGCAGTAGAATACGTTTTTCCTGAATTACTGAATTGATTGACTATGCCTTTAGCCACAGTTACACGTAGTAGGATTTAATTTAATAGGGGAAGCCCCTACTGAAAGCCAGCACTCCAAAGGAGGCAATTTAAGTAAATGGCTGCACATACTGACCATGTAAAATAACATACACTAGAACACACAAGGATAAACAAGTCTTTGGATTTGCATAAAGTAGGGAAACATGAAGGGAACTGAAAATGGCACCAAACTGTCACTAGTTCTTCGTGCACTTCAGACTTTCAACCATTACTCTCCATAACGCTCCGTTGCTAATGGAGGGCCTTCCTGGTTTTGCTGAGCTCAGTAGTTCTCTGTGAAAAAAAAGAAAACCTATATTATTATAACATCTAAAGAGTAACAATGAAAATTCAAAACTCTGGTCCAAGAATATTTTAATGACATAATCATCGTACAACAACTGTGTTCTTCATATAGGAAACCAGGTAAATATCCTTAATGAAGAATGGTGGGGTGAAGAGAGGGAAGGAGAGAGAATTTAGATCTGCAATGATGCAGTATTTAAGAAATTGGCTGATGATTCATAAATTTTAGCCAGTTGGATAACCAAGATATGGTAGTTTAACACTCATATGAGATATTCTGCAAATTTGTTCAAGGTATCATTAAAAAAAGCATACTGTTAGAATAACTGTAGTCACACAGTTACCACTTCCACACAGATTTTATCATTCAATCATTATTTTAGTCAGCTATAAAAGCAACAAAATTTAAGTGAGCATGACTAGAGTTTTGTTATGAAAATATTTCTGCAGTTACGAATGAGCTAATTTCCGAGGCCAGAACATAAAGGCTGAAATAGCAACAGCATGAGACAGAACATAAGGGCACGAAGTATAATTTCAAGTCTTTCCAGCAAAGGAATTCAGGGAAGGTGACATTTGTAAACGCATTAGCATGCCCTTAAAGTTTCGCACACAATTTGTCGTGTTCGCACTTATGTTCATGGCTGATTGAGATATCTGGCTGATTGATTTAATGCATTGAGAAAGAACCATCTGATGTAAAAGGATTGATAACTAGCTAATACAAGGTGAAATACAACAAATTTTACACCAGCAAGAGAAATGGGACTCATAATGGATTATGTCCTCTAAGAGTCAGGCCAAGAGATATGCGATGGATAAGAAGGATTGAAAAATTACATGCCATGGACAAATGGTTACAAAAATAACACCTCCTTTAGGACCTTAAGACATGAGCAGGGTAGTTGGATAACATTCAATAAGCATTATTTCTAATGAATTATCTATTAGCAGATGCATTCTGATTTGAGCACTGAAGAATTGCCACTCTACTTGGGTAGATTTTCTCGGAGGTCAATATAACTGAGTACCACATGTTACACTGCCAAGATAACCAAGTGTTTGGCTATATTCCCTAACTCATACTACTACCAGTCTGCAGTCACTTGGCCCTGACAATCCAAATGAAAATGTATGCAGCTACTACTAAAAATACTGCCCTTCTAAGCTCAAAGACAGTAGCTGGATCTTTGTTGGCCCTGAGATATTGAATCTTTTTTGTTTTCATTCATTGCCAACTATTTAGTACACAAATATATTTTTTATTCATACCCACTATATTTTTTGGAAAAGAATTTAACATAGGAATCTTTTTTCTTCAAAATCTATAATTTCATTTAAATATTGGTAGTTAGTGTTATTTGGCTTAAAACTCATAGTTACCATTTTCTGGCCAAGAAAAAAGACAATTAAGCGACAGATATGGTAAAACCAAAACATTGTGTGTACCTTGAAAACATCTTCAGACATGGCATTTTTGCTTGTATTTTGTAATTCTCTTGGTAGAAAATACTGAAATCAACTCTAAACTCAAAATGTGAATTTTTGTCAGTTTCTGTCTTTGAGACTAGGAGGGCAGAATAGCCATGGGTAGTAGTAATTTTGGGAGGCATTACTGATGCAGAGATTATTGAATACATGCAGAGTGGTGTCATGTATTCATTAATCTCAATTTGCTTACACAAGTTCAAGGGAAAATTATATTTTCTTTAATTCTTTTTTAAAGATCTTGACTTTAAGGAAAGAGGGCTTTAGTAACAAAGAAGCAAGAAGGAAAAAGTATTCACTCATGAAAAATAATAGGCTTAGGAATGTTATTTTTACCGGAACACAATGCTATTGCATCCTCTTTATACTCTTTCTCTGCTCTTGCAAACTTTCTGAACCAAGAAACTTTGCATGAAATCCCATACAACGCTTAATGGGTGAATGGACAATTGTACTAGACTTCATTCTTAAAATCATCCACTCACGCATGGAGTTCACAACAAAGCAAAAAAATCAGCATTCACTGAGAAATATGTACTGAGTAAACCATGTCTTATTATCAGAATCACACAGACGAGGCAAAAAGAATGACTTCAAACTCAAGTTGAGCAAGCTAGGCTATTTGAGTTATGTCCCATAAAATTTTGAGCAGACAAGAAAACACTTTAGAGAAAAAGACAGTATCCAGCAGTTGGTCTTGCAAAATAAATGTATAATTATTCTCTTACCAGGGTCACATTCATTCAAAATCTATCTCAGTTTTTCCCAAAACTCATCTTTCTCACTGTCACTCTCCATCCACTTGTTCACAGCACGCCACCGTCACAAATCTCCAAATACCTTCTTTCATGCAAACGCAGAGCAATCTAGGCCATACTAAATCGTATTTCATTTCCAGTAACTTAGCTCTCCCATTAAGATTGAGTCCTACATCTTGACTGCAGTGTACATTATCGTCAACTCCTGACCACAGTGACAAACCACCGCCATCTATAGTAATAGCATCCTGCCCCTTTTACTCAGTTTCACATACACACCAAACTTTCATTCATCTCACTTTCATTTCATTCAAAAACTCATGCTCCTTTCTATATACTCCTCTCACATTCAGAGTACCGATAGTCCAGTTTGTATCACTGAGTCTGTATCTTGATGGCCCAACCTTATTCTGCAACCGCCACCGAGCATGGTGTCGGTCGTCTGAAGCTACTTAGTGACTATTATGAGTAAGTTGTAATAGAGTATGCAAGGTTATCAGCCTTTGCAGTACCCGTACCACATGCAGCTTTTCCTGCTAATGGTGATGGTGCTCTAGCGGTCAGTTTTGACACATTTTCGCATGTATGCCACAAGGAAACCAATGTATAGTATTACCCTAGGCATGCCTACACTATTTTGCTCAAGCTAGAATCCCTTCTGAAAGGACTGCCTTGAGAGCCAGCATACCATTGCCTGCAACCCACCACTAGGAGGTATATGCATTGTACTGACACACTTAAATCATATACAAGGTAATACAAAAACAAGGTTTGGTCAAAATTACTCAAAGCTGATAGATTCTCTTAAGCCAATGATTAATTCATACTAAGATGTTACACTCATGATGTTTAACAGAGAAAACAGAGGCTTACCTTCTGTATGTTAGGCCTCTAAGGTCACAGTTTGATATATCCATTCCCAGAAATTCCCAAACATTTCTTCTATCTCCACGGTGCTTTCCTCGAAGAGCCATGGAGGTAGTTCAATTTCAGGAGTCTCTGGGACAATATCATCCAATATTTTTTTACCCCCGTAAACCTTTCCCCTCAACTCTTCTCGTTGGTATACTATAACTGTCACTGTCCCCCAGGAGACTTTTTTTTCAGAGTTGCCTTTTCTACAGGGCTTGAATTCCTCCTCTTCTTCGCCTCTTTGCTTCTTTAGGCATCCACCTGTAGAATGAGAACACATTTGGTCACCAGTTATCTTGTAAAATTGAGAAAAAAATCTGATTGACATATTCAAAGACACTCAAGTAATAAGAACAATGCCTTTTAGGGGTGTGATTCTTTTGTTCTCATAAAGGGTATGAAAAGAAAGTAAATTTGACATCTGACATGGAGTGGTGATAGAGGGGATAGAATGATTTTGTAAAATATATAGGCAGAAATGTAGTGGATGGATGTTTAAATTGTAGTCACAGTATAATGCCGTAACATACGCTCTTCCTTAGGCCCTAAATATGGTTTGGGGAATTACGATTTGTAATTTAGAGAGAAACGTCCGATGGGAGACATTGAGCTGACCCGGCAGATTAGTCCTATGAGAGCGGAGGCTGACGAAATTCGGGCAGGGAGAGGATACAATCAGGGCGGAAGAATGAATGGATGTGGTAAGGTAGGCAAAATTTAGGTCTGTTTCCGAGAAAAACTGAAAAAATCTACAATTCCGATACGAATGACTGAGCGTCTCACTAATTCTAATGCCCACGAACGGTGGTAAATATATTTAGAAGTTGGGGCGGAAATGGTTGGTCCTTTGAACGCTACCTCTTCTAAGCTCGTCGTCCTTCAAATAAGCAATGAATATTATTGTATCAAGGCCTTTTGAAAATCATGTTTAGAGCTCTATAGACACCTCCAAACAGGATTCGAGAGTATTTTTCGAGATAAATCACTTAAAATTATTGACAATGCGACGTGAGAATAAATTTGAGGGAGAGCAAATAAATTATATTCCTTAATGATGATATGAAATATAAACCGAAGTACATAGTGGGCACAAACTGAGGTTGTGTAGTACTTGAAGAAGGGATGGGGCAGGTTACAAGAAGCAGGACACTGCGCTTGTTTGAAGGACACGTATGGTTATATCAGATAATGCACCTCGATTTGTTTAGTTACTTACAGAATAGGTTTCCCATATTCACAGAAATGCAAGCGAAAATGAGTATTAACTTTTCCAACTTGATCACAGGAGACCACAAGAGAAAATTGAATCACAAGAGACTCACGACCACTTCATTCAATCGAAGTCAGTAAAATGTACATTCCCATAGCAACGGCGGCCTCTTGGTCCGATGACCATTGTTGAGGTGCAAACATCAATGAGTATGGTTCTTCAGATGGGTCAGTGACTACTTGTAAATGCCTATATCATCATATGATCTCAAAACTGCGATGATATCAATCTATATGACGTATGACTATTTTTTTAAATGTCTGCAGACACATGTGTACTTAATAAACTATGGCCCCAAATTCAGTCGGCAACAGAGTCCGCTGCCTTTTTTTCGGTCAGAATGGTGAAATCTATTTTCATTCTGACGTCTATTTCGGTCGCATTTGAATGATTCCATATCATTTCAAAAGAAGTGTCCATTTTTTATTTTAAATGCCAAATTTTCATTTTTGTTTTATTCGGACATTATCTTCAATGATACAAAATAGATTTTCACGTTATTTTCTGAAGATCTTCAATACAAACTTTGTTTTGTTTGATGATTCCTCCCTCTGATATTTATACCAATTAAATATGAAAGAGTGTGCTACAGTCAAATTAAATGATATTCACTCCCAAACTGGCCTACCCATCCACAACAGGCTTACTAGGTATGACAAGGAGCGTCCGCCGTCGAGGTGAGAAGAGGAGATTTCAGATTATACTGTAGTTCACGTAAAATTAATGAAAAATATACTCTTATTTTGATGTAGTGAATAAGCTTCAAGTATGTTTATGAGCTATCTCCATTCCATGTTAGTCAGATATCCTCTTTATGATCAAACTCCATAACGGTTGAAAAAGAAAATTAAATTCGTACGCCGGTTCGTCGTTTGGAATTCACATGAAGCGGGAGTCAACGACTCGAGATGAAATTATCTTCTTACTCATAGGAAACCCGTGTTTGCAATAATTTTTACAGTCATACTTTCATTGACAAAGTCATGGGCATTCCTAATATTAGACCCTTTGAAATTAAGGGAATTCAATGGGGTGCACGCGGTCACAACTTGACAATTCGTGATGATGCTCATTGAGAATGTTAAAGCCTTGTACCTTGCCCCAGCCGTCAGGTCTCCTTCGAGAGCCTCAAGGGTGTTCTTTCTCGAACGGCTCTACAGAGTTCCATGTGATTTCTGGCATTTTTTGGATCATTTATACCGAATCCTTACCATCGTGCTCGAATAGATTCAACATCTGCTCGAGAACTCCCAAATGGCACTTTCACCGACACCGAGCCTAATTCTCCAGCCAAGAGCCATCTCTTATTGCCATCTGAGCTTCGACCTTCCACTCCAATAATCCGTCAGTCTCGTTCAGAGTAACAATGGTTGGTCACCAATCGCACCGGGAAGATCCTTGGCGCGGCCGAATTCTCGAAATTCCGGGTCCTCTCCCTGATGTCGTCCAGTTACCATCCCCGCTCAACCCGAATCGCTACACATGGCGATCAAAGCCTCTCTTTTTGGCTTCCCATTCTCCCAACAAATTGCAGTAGTTTACCCTGAAATGGTCGCCAAAGACGCCATTGTAACAAAATGAGTACGCTTCTCCATGGAGTGGTGATTGTGACGTGCTACGCGCCAGTGGATGGAGAGAGTTGCGGTGTGAAAGATGAGTTTTGGGAAAAACTGATAGATGTGTTGAATGAATGTAACTCTGGTGAGAGAATAATTGTACTAGGTGAGATGAATGGGTGAGTTGGCGTGAGGCTGGATGCATCTGAGAGAGATGTTGGGCCATTGGTGATCCTCGAGTGAATGATGATGGTGAAAACGTGGTTAGTGTGTGCCTGGATAAAGGATTGTTTGTGTCGAATACATGGTTTAAACATAAGAGAATACATATGTAATCTTTGCAAATGGGTAATTGCAAAAGAATGATTGATTTCGTTGTGGATGGTGAGAGACTGAGGGAGTTAGTGTGAGACACGATAGTGATGAGGGGTGCTGAATGGGAACAGACCACTATTTGGTACTCTCCAAAGTGAATCTGGGCAGAAAGTGGATGCCAATAAAGAATATTGCGCATAAACAGTTGAGAGTAAGAGTGGAGAGGTTGCTTGACAGCGAGCTTAGAATTCAGTATGTTTTCATGCTTGAGTATGCTCTATCCTTGCAGAAGAGAGAATGGGACGAGTATATCAGAAACGAGAAGGTGAATGGTGCGTGGGATTGTTTAAAGGGAGTGATTGTGGGATATGCTGAAGGTGTATGTGGAAAAGGAGTGGTAGAGTGAATGAAAGGTAATGCTTGGTGGAATGATGAAGTGAAATGTGCAGTCAGGGAAAAGAAATAGGCTTACAAGAATATAATTGCAGCGAAATCTGATGAAGAGCGTGCTAAGGCATGTGAGATTTAATGGTAGTGAGAAAATGGGTATGTCAGGATAGACATAAGAGTAGACTAAACGTTGTGTTGTTGAGTAGACTAAACGTTGAGTGTTTGTAGGATGGATAGAGTCTGGAATGAATGGGTAATAAATGAATGTGGGTTAGATGCTCCAGTAAAGGACATATATGAAAGGAGTGTGGTTCGTTGGTTTGGCCAGGTTGAGAGAATGGATGAGAATCAAATAACGAAACAGATCTATGAGAGTAGAATGAATAGTCTGAGAGGGAGAGGTAGGCCGAGAAAGTTGTGGTTCAATGATGTTGAGGAAATTCTTAGGAGGAGGAATATTCGAAGTCTTAAAAACAGAGGGCGTGTATGAAACAGTGTATGGGGGTAAATGAGGCGTAAGAGGTTTGCAAGGATAGGTCAGCCTGGAGGAAATTATTAATGCCGAGTTAGGTGTGCAATTATGTATTAATTAGTGTAACATTTTGAATGTGCCTACCCCGGAAGGGAACGGCGTGATGGGGATGTATCTACTTTCTACTGGCATTTTGTACTGTTCCCCTCTTATAATTTGGTTTTTATCAGGCAATAAATGATTATTTTCAAGTTTCACACAAACAAAACTTCACACGCTAATTTTGATTCCCCACTATGCACTATTTTGAAAACCAATCATTAGTGGCGAGTGTCACTGTGGGACGGTGACTGCATCACACCTTCGGCACAGCCATTTAAACTTGGACAGTCACAGACCAAATATTTTGACCTGGGAGGCCATAATAACCTTTCATTTTAATTACTTTCCTTAAGTCCCCTGAATACCTCGCAGGCTAAGATCATCAGCATAGTTCTAGCTTAAGTTTCTGAAGCTGTGGAGTGGGCAAGTTTGAGACATTGGTCACGGAACATTGTAAAATCTGTACTGTGATACGGGGGAGGATGCTTGTTTAGCTATCTTTATCCATCTTTTTACATGGAGGGAGGAATCTTCTCTCACATATATAAGATCGGTATGAGGGCGTCGAAACAACGATATCGAGGGCGTGTATGAAACAGTTTACGGGGGTAAATGAGGCAAAAGAAGCTGATGATGATACCTTGTATCGAAACCGGTCGCCTGATTAAATAATTGCGGAACGTGCACATTGCTCTTTCCTTTCTGATCATCATGAAGGAGTTCCATCATGTTTCGCCTGACACTATTTAATTTATTGAGGCAAAAGTGTTTTGCACGGATAGGTCAGGATGGAGGAAATTATTGAAGCATAGATAAGTGTACATATATGTATTTATGAGTGAAACTCTATGACTCTGCTTACCCTGCAGGGAACGGCGTGATTGCTATGTATGACACCTTTCTCAATCTTAATTTCTCTCCCGAATTAATTCATCTCAGAATGTCATCACAATATCTTTAGCCGTTTTCGAGAAAAAATTTCAAACAAATACAGAATTTGCTGATTCAATAATGTAAGACAAGGTTGCTTTTATATTTACATAAGCGAGTTATTGTTATATTCGTTACTGCAATGTTTTTTCGGCTGGTTAGTTCAGGGGTTTTTTCAAGGAGGAGAGGAGAGAGGGTCATGGCTGGTAGTGAAATGGGATATTCTGCGGGATCCCTTAAGAAAGTTGCTGATATGCCCGTGAAAAAGTGGCTGACGATGGAAGACAACTGTCGTTAGAAAAGTAGGCCATAATGAAAGAGTTGACCTTGTGGTCATTCTGAATAGCCTATGTCTATTATGTTATGCGATTAAACAGATAGTAACTTATTAAAGACTAGAGTATGTGGTGTTAGATTAATTTTTCTGTTATATTTTCTATATGAAAATATTTTATTCATAATTCGCAGGATTATAATTAAGACAAAAATTTGTGACTTCCACAATTTATCGACCGGTTTCTGCTTTTACGATCAGGTCAAACCAGCCGAAACCAGTCGCTAGCGTTCAATTAATTGTGGAAGTAACAAATTTTTATCTTGTTAATAATGAATATGAATAGAGCTTCAAGTTTCCATTTTATTTTTTTAATTTACAGGATTTTGAATTTTCAAGCAGTTTCTGGTGGACAAAATGGAGTTTTAAATGGCCCTCTTATTGGTCAGTACAGCAATCATTACGTTTCTCCATTTGAGTCAATTTTATTTTGATCAAATTTTGATTTTTAATGATGCGCATTCATGATTATTCTTCATATGAACGGTCCAGATGTTTTAACTTTTCATGAGTTGTTATGCACTATTTGCTCAGAGCTAGAGGCCAATACTTGTTTGTAACCCTAATTTCCCAATAGAGCGAGATAACGCGCTAATTTCGCAATTTCCAAATGTTTCCTTATATGACTTACTAGAAAGTAGCATGAACTTCTTTAATATACACCTTCCTTTCATAAATGATTTATTCATTTAAATTAATAACCATCCGCATTTCCTGTAAAAACTAGAGAAAAATTGAGTAAATTCCATAGCACTAAGTAACCAAAGTATGTTTGATGAGTTACTTACGTTAAATTTCAAACAATTGGTTGATAATATTGCTTAAATTGCGCTCATTCAATCATTCCGTCTTGCTGTCCATGGGAAAATAAGTAATCCTTGTTGTTAATCCTGTTGTCAGGCTAGAGTTTAATGACGCAGGCCCATTCCATACATGTCAATAGTTGCAAAGAAAACAAAGATGTTGCTGCGTAATGTATTGAAGAATACTTTGAAGGTTGTTGAGCGTTACATGTATTCTTCGTGCCGCCGTGTTATGTGCTAATTGATGCATCCCTCGCATTTTTCATGCCGTCTGATTTCCACCAGTGGTGTCCTCTGAAACCATTTTATTTCCGTGTTTCATCTTCCATTCCCCTCGCCTCAAAATCGAAAGCTCAACTTCCTCCCAACGTCCACACATCACTCATTCCTTCCTCTTCCCTCTGCCCCCCCCCCCGCCCTCCCTCGTTGCAAATTCCGGTACCCCTTGTTCTCTTTTTCATCTCACTTCTTTTTTTCCTCACCAACATTTTCCCTCTCTCTCTAAGTTCTGCTTCTCATTCTCCTCCCTTTTATTTCTTTCTTCCAATCCTCAGCATCTTTCTAGCCTTACTGAACTTCATGTCTCCTTCTCGTTATACATTCATATACGCATCCCCTCTGCCTCACCAATCTTTTCCTCTTTTCATCACGTTTCCATTTTTCGTCGGTAGGTTGGTTATTTGAAGAGGCCAGCTACTAATTACGTCGTTTGTCCCTTTTGTGAAAGGAAGGTGGTGGGAAATACTGGGTGTGTCTGCATAATTTGCTGGTTTGGAGGGTCAATGAGGTAAAAGATGTTAAGGGTTTTGTTATATTTATTTTTTCTCCATATTCAACAAATTTGGAAAATTTTGTTTACTCTGTTTTAAAAATAATATCCAACGAGTTGCTTCGATTTCTTAGTCTAAATATTATGCCGGGGTTATCAAGTTAAGGAAATAATTCAAATCAGAAAATTATGCTCCCGCACCCTGTAGAATATATGTTGAAGAAATTGCCAACATTGTTTTGATTTGTTTATTAATTAAAGAAGACTAAACAAAAGACAAGTGTGCAAGACTAAAGCAGTAGTTTTTGATAAGGATAATGGGGAGAATAACTGTATGAAGACGGCGAATGGTGAAGTAATTAAACAGGTGGATGATTTTATGTACTTAGATAAGATGTATGCGAAAGATGGAAGAATACATGAGGAGATAAAGACACGTGCAAATGCTGGAAGGAAAGTGGTAGGTAGCATGTGGAGCATATCAAGGAATGAGTGCTTGTCTAAGGAAGCGACAATTGCCGTGAACAAAAGTGTACTTCTTCCCTCTTTGCTATATGGTATTTCAGGATAGTCATAAGATTAGACTAAACGCCGTGGGTATGAGTGATCTGAGCAGTATTTTCGGCAAAAGTAGGATGGATAGGGTCAGGAATGAGTGGGTCTTGAATGAATGTGGGTTATATGCTCCAGTAATGGACATGTATGAAAGGAGTGTGGTTCGTTGGTTTGGCCATGTTGAGAGAATGGATGAGAATCAAATAACGAAACAGATCTATGAGAGTAGAATGAATAGTCTGAGAGGGAGAGGTAGGCCGAGAAAGTTGTGGTTCAATGATGTTGAGGAAATTCTTAGGAGGAGGAATATTAGGAGTCTTAAAAACAGGAGGGCGTGTATGAAACAGTGTTTGGGGGTAAATGAGGCAAAAGAGGTTTGCAAGGATAGGTCAGTATGGAGGAAATTATTGAAGCAGAGTTAGGTGTACAATAATGTATTAAGGAGTGAATCATATTGACTGTGCCTACCCCGGAAGGGAACTGCGTGATGGGTATGTATATACCTTCGGCACAGCCATTTAACCTTGGACAGTCACAGACCATACATTTTTACCTGGGAGGCCATAATAACCTTTTATTTCAATTACTTTCCTTAAGTCCCCTGAATACCTCGCAGGCTACGATCATCAGGATAGTTCTAGCCTAAGTTTCTGAAGCTGTGGATTGGACAAGTTTGATACACTGGTCGCGGAATATTCTAAAATCTGTACTATGATACGGGGGAGGATGCTTGTTTAGCTATTTTTAACCATATTTTTACATGGAAGGAGGAATCTTCTCTCACATCATGCACCCATCTTCCTCCTACATTCTTTTACAAGAAATATCGAAATCACCTCAGCCTAACATTTTTAGTGTAATGAATTCAGCCCCTTTTCAGCAGCATAATAATTTCCACGTCCTTACTTTGACCAAGGGAGGAATGGACATGAAAGGCAAAGAGTCCCTTTGATAACAATTCTCTGCTCAAAATTCCACCATGACAATTGACATCACTTGGGCGAGTTATTGAAAGTCTAGTTTCCTCTCCCTCTCCATATACAGTCAAGGAGCAGTTGTTTTCACTCTATCCCTACTTGTTCTCCTTTTTAATTCAACTTCAGAGAGTAGTAATAATATTTATTCATAATTATATGGAACGCCACATGTCGTAAAGACAAGGACAAACACCTGGGTAGGTAGTTCAAATAAAATGTGCAAAACTTACAGAAATGAAATAAAATTCAATTCGCAAGGAAATTCTTCAGAATTGTTACGTCCAGTCTATAAATACACATAATAAATCTCTGTAACAAATTCAAAACAATTTCTCATTAAAATTACATTCAAAAATCTCCTCCACAATACAGGTTGGGTTGGAAGTCAGTCAAGAGGATATTTCGTTCTTTAATCTATTAGCACTAACCACTCTGGCTTTTTCTGGTAACTTATTAAAAAGTCTAATACCTAGAATTCCAAATTTAGCTAGCATCATCGTCAGAGTGCATTGATGAACATCAAGTTTACCATTTGTCCTAGTACTATGAGCGTGGACTCATGATCTTCAGGGGGTAAGTATTTATTTGCTCTGTGGCTTATATTAGGTTAGTAAAAACATAAAAACTATATACTATGAGAATTTTCAATTGAACGGAAGGATGTTTGATGTGTTGCCTAGATGAGGAGTTAGTCATAATACATATTGCCTTTTATTGAATCATTTGTTCCTGTTTTACCTCAGATGCATGGCCCCAAAATAAATGCCATAGGTAAGATGACTGCAGTGATCTTACCTACGAAATATATATTTAGCTCTCATTCACCTTTCTCACTTACTCAGCAGGAATCATCATTTTAGCTTCCTTAAGAAGTATACACATTGGGATAGTATCCTTTTAACCTCTGAAATGTGAAAGTCCCACTTCAATTTTGAATGTAGTTTAATTCCTCGGAAGCTTACACAGTTCTGATCTTGCTCTATCTCCGTGAGACTCCATTTCAATTTTGGGTTTTGTTAATATTTTATGAAAGCTAGTTAGCATCAAGCCATCCATACCTTTGCTTATTCTTTAATGAATTGAGAAAAATAAATTGCCTCATTTATATCTTTGGTTCTTTGGACAAAAGATTACAATGAGACAAGATTCTTATTAATGCAGCGATGTCGGCGAGTGAAATGGGAGTGGCTACATTTTATTTTAAAACTTTCAGCATTTAAATGGAGGTTGCAAGGACGCCACCCATAGGAAATAAAGAGAGTAATTCGCAATTCAAATGTGTTGTAGTAATATCTTAGTTTGAAGTTCCACGGCGGCTATGGCCATTCGGCACCTGTGGTCATCAATTTGCAGACAGGGACAGGAGAACTTGAATGAATAATAGGATCCTCCCCTTACGGATTCGTGGTGCCGCCGCAATGCTTTGATATTTTATATTCGCTTAAAAAATTTAATTCTTAAGATGAGGTTTTGAAACAATCAGTAGTGTATTAATTTGTAAGAGACTGTAAACTGGTAAAAGGAATCTCCGGATTTTGTTATTTCTTTCATATCATAAAGTACTTTACAAAATGTTTACACTCACATCAGTATCGTAGCTAGTGCGTGCGCCTCCCGGGGCGGTCCTTGAATTTGGCGCTCCGGGCCAGTGGCGTAGCCAGGTTTTGGGTCTAGGGTGGGGGGCAGAAAAGTTTCAGGGGGCGCCGACACATAAATTAACGAGTTTGTTAAATTTTACAAATTTTGGTGATGCAATGGGCGGATGGGTTTGTACAAAATATAAAAATTTACAACGCATAATACACCTTTATTTATTTAGCTCTCGATACAATGATGTAGTCCGTATAGCTAATTCTCACAGGTCATTGTAGTTCTGACAATTGCCTGGACGTTCAACTGGAACTCCGTTCATAACATAACGTTCAGTGAATGAAAATTGGTCTCCTTTGGGAATGCCAATTTTTTAGTCAATTATTAGATAGTTAAACTTCATTTGTTTAATTTCGCCAACAATGATCTGCAATGCCTCAATAGCCAAGGCTTGAATGATGTAATTTTATATAGATGGGCTTAATGTCGTATCGTATTTCGCAAAAACTCTCACAAGTTCTAAAAAATTCCCCTCGTTATTCTCGACGTTTTGTCGATAACAAAATTTTTGATGGCCACGTAAAGGTAGACCTTGTTTCCTGAGATACATAATGAAATCAATTTCAATCAATCAGCATTTCTCTGTTTTTTTAAATTATTTCATTTTGGTCTTGATTTAGTTATACCTAGATTGTACGATGTTTTTTGAATCTGCACCTTGTAATTAAAAACACGTTTTCTAATTGGCGATTGCCTTAGATTTCTTCATGCCATTTTATTATCTCTGTCCCTTTCTGAAAATTCGAAACAATGTAATTCGAGACCAATGTAATTTTGCCTGACTTATTTATCTTCAAACAGCCAACATGAGAAAAATAATATGATATTACACCTGGTCGAATATAACCAACCATTGAGTACTTCACCTGATGGAAGTTTCTTTTTATACCATTCCTTGTTGAATCACCTATCACTGTCATTGTAGTCAAAAGAATCGAAAGTGTCACTAAGCCCAGGTTGACACGGACCTATTTCTAACGAAGTTCGAACTTTAGACGGGCCAATCGAAATGTGACGAAACAGAAATGGGTAATCAACATTGATATTTTCAATCGAATTCTTACTGTCAGACAAGAGTCCACTTTCATATCCGTCTGGTACATTTTTTCTCTTCTCTTCGGATAGCCCAAGGTTTTCGCAAACGCCTGCCAAAGTCCTTCCCTACACTGGAGTTGCAGTCATTATCGCCGAGTGCGATTGTAGAGCTATTGCTGCAAAGGCCTAACTTTAAGTATTCATGGGTCTGACGCTAACGCCATTGGCGAAACTGCATGCTCTGAGTGAGTCGTGTCATTCCAATAGTACTGGAAATGACCCAGTAATAATAATAATAATTGGTAATTTGTTGAGTTTAAAGCTATACAATTTGTAGAATTGTTTGTGTACTTAGACTCTGAACAGACCGTCCGTAGCGATGCGGCCTCAAGAAGTGTATTTATATTTCAACAAAAACTTATCATGTATGTACATTGTACAGTGGCGGAAGAAATTAACGCAAAATTTTTCGCGCGCCAGAATGCGGCATTCTTGGGAACTTCTAGGAGCATCACACCCTTCGAAAGACTGGCAACAATGAGGAAGACATCGTCTACCGCAAATATTTGAAATCCACAATGGAACTCACATTTGCCGGAGCATAGAACTCACTCATTAATCGCCTCTTTTTCGAGCATTCTTCTTATCTTATTCGTGCATTCCGTCGCGGTGCATCTCTGTGTGTAGGTATTTAAGCATGTTTCTTACGTCGAATAATATCATTGTTACTGACAGACTGTTTATAACAAATATTCACTATCCCACCCAACTTGGAATATATGCTGAAATCTTCATCTGCTACCACCAAGGGATATTTATTATGGTCGAAATTTTGACGATATTCTTGAATGACTCGTCCTGTATCTCTTTTACCGAAATAATATAAATAAAAAATTTATTCGCACCAAGGGTATAACCAGATATAAGATCACATTCAAATATATATAGTCTACGCGATGTAATTTATCACGATTTACAATTTGTAGATTGATGACGTTTCGATCTCAAAATATATATAATAATGAATTGTTCATGACCCAAATTATATCCGTCCTTAGTTTGTCAGATGGGGTAAATCTATGAAAATATACGTAAATATATGATTTCATGAATTAAAAATTATTGTGCTCGCATGGATACCGAATAATCTAGATATATTTTTCCAAAGTTTCTTTCATCTTATCACTAGAATTTTGCTGTTCACTGCGAAACTTTAACTACTAAATACAGAACATACGTATAAACGTTCAGAAAAATTTAACCCAAATGCAGTGTAGTTATAATAGATAAACAACTCTTTTACGTCTGACTACATAATATGTTCTTATATGCATTAGCTTTAAATTCGCTGCATATATAAAATTAACAAAGAAGCTTTTTAAAGACTTCAGTTTGAAGAAATATGTCATGAATGAAATAAATTAATAGGTAACGGTTAATTTTGCAGATGTCAGACGTATTTGGCCAGCAAAAGAGTGGTCCGTGTTCGATTTTCAATGAACGCAATGACTTTTGATTTGAATTGTCACATATTGGTAATATGAATTAATGTAATACGTAGTTTCAATGACTGCATAATGTTATGGAATTTTATAAATACATATGGGCAAATTTTCTATCTGAAAATCATTTTAATTGACCATAAATTGTATTCAAAACACTAAAATGACTCGACCAGGTATGGGATTACGGTTCTTTCCTTCAGGTGGTCGATATCGCCATTCATAAGGTAAGCCGCAATGGTAGGGCAATGCTCAAAGGAAAAAGCATACTACTCTCTCTGGCAAACAAACAGAAAGCAGTGCTTAGTTCTCGGATTTCACCTCATCAGTCCATACCATTTCAATTAAACGCCATTAGTTCCCATCGCGCAAGGGAATTGAAGTCAGCTGACAGTCTTTGTTAAAGCAACGAGTAAACTTGTGAGAATCCCAAAAGGTTTCCCCATGTCGAAACAATGCATCGCCAATTCTGATCTAGTCAAAACTTTGAATGTATGGAGGTGGCATGATATTGATTTGGGACGTAGTATGCCTTTGATAAGAGATTATTTTCCCATTATACGATACCTTTTCTGCAAAAGATGATGTTTCGGACACCAGTCGTTTAACTCACAGGAAAGAAGTGGTATTTGACTTCTTACAGCCCCTCAAAAGAATTCGACGGGTGCCTCCGAACTTTTCGAAGCGTGATGAGCCTTTTCTCTCTGGCGCAGCAAAGACCTCTGCGTCTTTCACAACAAAAATCTACCCCGAACACTACCACTGGGTCCCTCGCAAGGGTTTACTGGTGACTACTTCATTGAGACGAACGTTGATACACGGATAAGCAGAGCAATCAGCGCAAGCAGAGATTTTCTCAAAGTTTTAGCGGCCTCTCCCTAAATTCTTGGAAGAAAAAATATCTTATTAGCCTTTAAGTATGCCTCACATTTCTCCCAGGTTTAGTAATCGGGTAGTAGCTTTGTTAAAGGCAAACATGTCTGTCGAAAAAATACCCGAATAGATAGAGATGTAGCAATCCCTCCTCTATCGGAATGCTAAGTAACAGCCGTCACGGTTGTAAGATAGAATCTGTGATTGGTATATTTCGACAAGCTACCTAAATGGTTTTCAGCCATGATGTGCTCGGACGGTGATGCAATTAATTCAGTCTTCTTACACAGATCTTATATAAGCGCTGCCTGTACTTGCGAGCCGGACACTTGGCTACAACTTACCGACGACTATTGCCTTGTCCGATAGTTAGTCCTGGAGTAAGAGACTCCTGATACCAAAACGCCTCGATCGGGTGCGAGTGACGCCATCTTGTGGATTTTTGACAGAACTTTTCCTTACCGAAGGGTATGATGCGTCCTCTTAAGAGGTAAATCAAGTTTCTATTCTCGATCGGCGGTGTTAGTTCTCTGGCTGCCCTTATTTTACATACATACCCATTACGCCATTCCCTTTCGGGGTAGGCACGGTCAATATGTTTCACTCCTTAATACATTATTGTACACCTAACTCTGCTTCAATAATTTCCTCCATACTGACCTATCCTTGCAAACCTCTTTTGCCTCATTTATCCCCATACACTGTTTCATACACGTCCTCCTGTTTTTAAAATTCCTAATATTCCTCCTCCTAAGAATTTCCCCAGCCACATTCAACCACAACTTTCTCGGCCTACCTCTCCCTCTCACACCATTCATTCTAATCTCATAAATCTGTTTCGTTATTCGACTCTCATCCATTCTCTCAACATGGCCAAACCAACGAACCACACTCCTTTCATACACGTCCATTACTGGAGCATTTAACCCACATTCATTCATGACCCACTCATTCCTGACCCTATCCATCCTACTTTTGCCGAAAATACTGCTCAGATAACTCATACCCACGGCGTTTAGTCTAATCTTATGACTATCCTGGCATACCCATGTTTCACTACCATATAGCAAAGTGGGGAGAAGTACACTTTTGTACACGGAAATTTTCGCTTCCATAGACAAGCACTCATTCCTTGATATGCTCCACATGCTACCTACCACTTTCCTTCCAGCATTTGCACGTCTCTTTATCTCCTCACCTATTCTTCCATCTTTCGCATACATCTTACCTAAGTACACAAAACCATCCATCTGTTCAATATTACTTCACCTTTCACCCTCATCATACAGTTATTCTCCCCATTCTCCTTATCAAAAACTACCTACTACTTTAGTCTTGCACGCATTTCCCTTCAGTTCCATTCTCTCCGTTTATTCACAAAACTTATCTAGGAGCTTCTGTAATCCCTGTTTACTGAATGAGATCAAAACAGCATCATCCGCATATAGAAGAACTCGCACCTTTACATTCCCAATCAAAACACCGTCGTTTTCACTACATGCGTCTCTAACACATTTATCCATAAATACGTTAAACAGCCATGGAGACATTACGCATCCTAACTTTACACCCCGATTTATTAGAAACCAATCACTCAGAGCCCCGTTAACTCTTACACTTGCATTACAATTGTCATACATCAACATTCAATAACTGCCTATTCACTCCATAGTCTCTCAAAACCTTCCACAACTTCTTTCTATTTACTCTGTCATATGCCTTCTCTAAATCGACAAACGCACAGTACACTTTCTTTCGGACACTCATACATTTTTCTATCACTTGCTCAAGTGCAAAAAGTTGGTCACTACATCCTCTCCAAGGCACACACAGCACACCCCAGATTCTGCCGGAAGTAATATTCCTCACTCTTTCGTTTAATATTTTACTGAACACTTTTTACGGGATACTCATTAAACTAATGGCCCCATAATTATTACATTCGGTCTCTCCTCCCTTCCCTTTGTACAACGGAACGATGATGGCATTCTTCCAGTCCGCTGGACTTTTACGCTGGATTTTAGCGGTTACGTAATCCATGCGAGTTTGATTCCCGTTACTTTGGAATCTCCCAATGTTCAGGACTATTCTTACTCCCATCTGTCGCTCTTCCCCCAATAAGGCTTCTGGAATATCGTCTGGAATGTCGTGAGGTCCTCATACAAATGCTGCGTCGCGGCAAAACCTTCTCCAGCATTACCGATTATTCCTTGTCTGATCACGCGTAGTGCGTAATCCTCTGACAGGCGGCATATTTCCCGGTACTCTCTCAGCTCCTGAAGGTACCTCATGGGTCCGGGTTCGGTCTTCCATCGAATATTGGGATCTCCATCTGCACAGCACCTGCCGCTGGTGGTGCAGCAGTTACCCGGGCGCAATACGCCTTGTGATGTAACGTATAACGCCCTCGTCGAGATCGGCCCCTCCCCTTACGGATTGTTGATTTAGTCTCGATGCTGTCTGCTTGATCTGTTCCTCGTTTTCTTCCATCTTCTCCTCCATTTTATTTACACCGCTTTTCAGACTACTGTAGCTGGAACCTAGCTCCCCTAATTTATCGCACGTCTCGCCTAATTTTATCACCTACCTCATCGACTACCTCTCCTACCTGGTCGCGTATTTCTTCGATCTTCTTCTCTTCTTCGGCGAGCTTCCCACCATACTCTCGTTGCAAACCTTCCTGTATTTTCTTCTGTCTCTCCGTTAACTCTACATACCTTCTCTTTTGTTCTTCCTTTAAATTATGTAAATTCAACCCTATCTTCCCGTCACTTTCTTCCTGCCCCTTTTTCATACCTTGCATTTCATTTAACAATTCATTTATTATCGCCTGCACAACATCCTCCACAGGTATTTACGTCTGCATTTGAAACTCATATGTTTCTATACCCAAGTCTTACTTTTCCAACAGCAATTTCAATTGTTCATGCAATTCGAATTTCGCACCCTGTATTGTTGATTCTCGGTCCCTCAATATGTTTTGTTAATCTGACTTTTTCAGTTCGTAAAATATTTTAATTACGCCCGCCACTTTGAAACTTCCTGTCTCAGGTCTCATGTGGTCTCCATTTGCTACGAGTAGTCGTACCCGCGTTGGGCTCCAAAATGTAACACTTTCTTTATATATTTTCAAAAATAATCACAAATAAATTCCCGCTTCTGTCGTTTCACTTCACAAGTATAACAACACATTCACGCCTCACTCCCGTGCGTCCATTCGTCTCCCTCTCGCCGAGTCCCTCTCCCGTTTTCCCCCGGTGACCGCTTCAACAAACAAACACGACGGCCATCCGCGACCTATTGTATTATGTATTATTGTATATTACAATATAATTATATTTCTTTTTGTGCCCTTTTTTATTTATATAAAGTTATTTTCCTGGAGATTTTAGGTCATTAATTCATGTTTAATCTGTTCCCCTTTTGCCTACGTTTCGCATATGTAGGTATTATGCTTCATCAGGACTTTTATGTATGTTGTAGATCTCCTGTTGAAGTCTTCCATAGTTGAGTATTCTGGAATGACTGTTCTCTTTCTTGATATTTGGGTCTTCTGCTGTATGGTCGATGGTTTCAGTGTTGATGAAGTTCTTTAAACAGTCGAGTTCTGGTTATATATACTGGTTTCTCCACGTTTAAATATATAGATAGAATCATAACGTGAACTACGACCATATTGTTTATTTATTGTTCGTCTAAAATGAGGAGTTATACCTTTTCGTTAACTCTACCTTTCATTTGGCCAAATGAGTGCTGAATGGTATGATTTCAACTATCACTTTTTCCTAGCCATAAAAGTTACAATGAGGGATCCAACATAAGCTTTGATAATTATTTTATTGTACACAAAAACCTTGAAAAATTTTGTGGTACAAAATTAGGTCAGAATATATTGCGGAGAAATATGAGACGCATTTCTGCATGGCTTTCGAATATTTAGAAAAAAAATTACATCAAATGTAATTTTACTGTGAGCCATATTTTTGTAATTAACAACTTGGAAACAATTCATCCATTCTTCAGGCGAAAAGTCATTGTACATAGACCAAAATGCACTTTTTTATTCACATTTTGTCCATAACATCCCAGCTGATATGCAGTAGAATATGTTTTTCCTGAATTACTGAATTGATTGACAATGCCTTTCGCCACAGTTACAAGAAATAGGATTTAATTTAATAGGGGAAGCCCCTACTGAAAGCCAGCACTCCATAGGAGGCAATTTAAGTAAATGGCTGCACCTACTAACCATGTAAAAAAACATACACTAGAACACACAAGGATAAACAAGTCTTTGGATTTGCATAAAGTAGGGAAACATGAAGGGAACTCTAAATGCCACCAAACTGTCACAAGTTCTTCGTGCACTTCCGAGTTTCAACCGTTGCTCCCCATAACGCTCCGTTGCTAATGGAGGGCATTCCTGGTTTTGCTGAGCTCAGTAGTTCTCTGTGAAAAAAAAGAAAACCTATATTATTATAACACCTAAAGAGGAACAATGAAAAATCAAAACACTGGTCCAAGAATATTTTAATGACATAATCATCGTATAACAACTGTGTTCTTCATATATGACGGAACGTTATGAATTTCCATGGGGTTTGGTACCACTTAAAACCTAAATTTTTAATTAAAACTTCGCAGCTATCTCTAGGATGGTATTACAAAATCATACGGCTTATGTCACAAGAAAAACCTAATCAAAACATGACATACCTTCGCAGAATTCATGGTAATTGAGTAGTAATAAGTACAGAATTTGGAAACCAGGTAAATATCCTTAATGAAGAATGGTGGGGTGAAGAGAGGGAAGGAGAGAGAATTTAGATCTGCAATGATGCTGTAGTTCAGAAATTGGCAGATGATTCATAAATTTACTTAACTAACACTTACATGAGATATTCTGCAAATTTATTCAAGGTATCATTAAAAATAAATACTGTTAGAATAACTGTAGTCACACAGTTTCCACTTCCACACAGATTTTATCATTCAATCATTATTTTAGTCAGGTATAAAAGCAACAAAATTTAAGTGAGCATGACTAGAGTTTTGTTATGAAAATATTTCTGCAGTTATGAATGAGCTAACTTCAGAGACCAGAACATAAAGGCTGAAATAGCAACAGCGTGAGACAGAACATAAGGGCACGAAGGTTAAATTCAAGTCATTGCAGTAATGGAATTCAGGGAAGGTGATATTTGTAAATGTATTAGCATGCCTCAAAGTTTCGCACACAATGTGTTGTGTTCACACTTATGTTCATGGCTGATTGAGATATCTGTCTGATTGATTTAATGCATTGAGAATGAACCATCTGATGTAAAAGGATTGATAACTAGCTAATACAAGGTGAAATACAAATAATTTTACACCAGCAAGAGAAATGGGACTCATTATAGATTATGTCCTCTAAAAATCAGGCCAAGAGATATGCGATGGATAAGAAGGATTAAAAAATTACATGCCATGGACTAATGGTTACAAAAATAACACCTCCTTTAGGACCTTAAGACATGAGCAGGGTAGTTGGATAACCTTCAATAAGCATTATTTCTAATGAATTATCAATTAGCAGATGCATTCTGTTTAGAGCACTGAAGAAATGCCACTCTACTTGGGTAGATTCTCTCGGAGGTCAATATAACTGAGTACCACATATTACACTGCCAAGATAACCAAGTGTTTGGCTATATTCCCTAACCTATACTACTACCAGTCTACAGTCACTTGGCACTGACAATCCAAATGAAAATGTATGCAGCTACTACTAAAAATACTGCCCTTCTAAGCTCAAAGACAGTAGCTGGATCTTTGTAGGCTCTGAGATATTGAATCTTTTTTGTTTTCATTCATTGCCAACTATTTAGTACACAAATATTTTTTTTATTTATACCCACTATATTTTTTGGAAAAGAATTTAACATAGGAATCTTTTTTCTTCAAAATCTATAATTTCATTATATATTAGTAGTTAGTGTTATTTGGCTTACAACTCATAGTTACCATTTTCTGGCCAAGAAAAAAGACAATTAGGCGACAGATATGGTAAAACCAAAACATTGTATGTACCTTGAAAACATCTTCAGACATGGCATTTTTGCTTGTATTTTGTAATTCTCTTGGTAGAAAATGCTGAAATCAACTCTAAACTCAAAATGTGAATTTTTGTCAGTTTATGTCTTTGAGCCTATGAGGGCAGAATAGCCATTGGTAGTAGTAATTTTGGGAGGCATTACTGATGCAGAGATTAATGAATACATGCAGAGTGCTGTCATGTATTCATTAATCTCAATTTGCTTACACAAGTTCAAGGGAAAATTATATTTTCTTTAATTCTTTTTTAAAGATCTTGACTTTAAGGAAAGAGGGCTTTAGTAACAAAGAAGCAAGAAGGAAAAAGTATTCACTCATGAAAAATAATAGGCTTAGGTATGTTATTTTTACCGGAACACAATGCTATTGCATCCTCTTTATACTCTTTCTCTGCTCTTGCAAACTTTCTGAACCCAGAAACTTTGCATGAAATCCCATACAACGCTTAATGGATGAATGGACAATTGTACTAGACTTCATTCTTAAAATCATCCACTCACGCATGGAGTTCACAACTAAGCTAAATAATCAGCATTCACTGAGAAACATGTGCTGAGTAAACCATGTCTTTTTATCAGAAACACACAGACCAGGCAATAAGAAAGACTTCAAACTCAGGTTGAGCAAGCTAGGTTATTTGAGTTATGTCCCATAAAATTTTGAGCAGACAAGAAAACACTTTAGAGAAAAAGACAGTATCCAGCAAATGGTCTTGCAAAATATATGTATAATTATTCTCTTACCAGTGTCACATTCATTCAAAATCTATCTCAGTTTTTCCCAAAACTCATCTTTCTCACTGTCACACTCTCCATCCACTGGTTCACAGCACGCCACAGTCACGACTCTCCAAATACCTTCTTTCATGCAAACGAAGAGCAATCTAGGCCATAGTAACTCGCACTTCATTTCCAGTAACTTAGCTCTCCCATTAAGATTGAGTCCTACATCTTGACTGCAGTGTACACTATCGTCAACTCCTGACCGCAGTGACAAACCACCGCCACATATAGTAATATAATCCCGCCGCCCCTTTTACTCAGTTTCACGTACACACCAAACTTCCATTCATCTCACTTTCATTTCATTCAACAACTCATTTTCCTTTCTATATACTTCTCTCACATTCAGAGTACTGATAGTCCAGTTTGTATCACTTAGTCTGTATCTTGATGGCCCAACCTTATTCTGCTTCCGCCACCCATCATGGTTTCAGTCGTCTAAAGGCTCCTCTGTGACTCTTATGAGTAATTTGTAATAGAGTATGCAAGGTTATCAGCCTTTGCAGTACCCGTACCACATGCAGCTTTTCCTGCTAATGGTTATGGTGCTCTAGCGGTCAGTTTTCACACATTTTCGCATGTATGCCACAAGAGAAACCAAAGTATAGTATTACCCTAGGCATGCCTACACTATTTTGCTCAAGCTAGAATCCCTTCTGAAAGGACTACCTTGAGAGACAGCATACTATTGCCTTCAACCCACCACTAGGAGGTATATGCATTGTACTGACACACTTAAATCATATACAAGGTAATACAAAAACAAGGTTTGGTCAAAATTACTCAAAGCTGATAGATTCTCTTAAGCCAATGATTAATTCATACTAAGATGTTACACTCATGATGTTTAACAGAGAAAACAGAGGCTTACCTTCTGTATTTTAGGCCTCTAAGGTCACAGTTTGATGAATCCATTCCCAGAAATTTCCAAACATTTCTTCTATCTCCACGGTGCTTTCCTCGAAGAGCCATGGAGGAGGTTCAATTTCAGGAGTCTCTGGGACAATATCATCCAATATTTTTTTACCCCCGTAAACCTTTCCCTTCAACTCTTCTCGTTGGTATACCATTACTGTCACTGTCCCCCAGGTGACTTTTTTTTCAGAGTTGCCTTTTCTACAGGGCTTGAATTCCTCCTCTTCTTCGCCTCTTTGCTTCTTTAGGCATCCACCTGTAGAATGAGAACACATTTGGTCACCAGTTATCTTGTAAAATTGAGAAAAACATCAGATTCACATATTCAAAGACACTCAAGTAATAAGAACAATGCCTTTTAAGGGTGTGATTCTTTCGTTCTCCATAAAGGGTATGAAAAGAAAGTAAATTTGACATCTGACATGGAGTAGTGATAGAGGGGATAGAATGATTTTGTAAAATATATAGGCAGAAATGTAGTGGATGGATGTTTAAATTGTAGTCACAGTATAATACCGTAACATACGCTCTTCCTTAGGCCATAAATATGGGTTAGGGAATAACGATTTGTAATTTTGAGAGAAACGTCCGATGGGAGACGTTGAGCGGACCCGGGAGATTAGTCCTATGAGAGCGGAGGCTGACGAAATTCGGGCAGGGAGAGGAGACAATCAGGGCGGAAGGATGAATGGATGAGGTCAGGTAGGCAAAATTTAGGTCCGTTTCTGAGCAAAAACTGAAAAAATCTACTATTCCGATACGAATGACTGTGCGTCTCACCAATTCTAATGTCCACGAACGGTGGTACATAAATTTTGAAGTTGGGGCGGAAATGGTTGGTCCTTTGAACGCTTCCTCTCCTAAGCTCGTAGTCCTTCAAATAAGCAATGAATATTATTGTATCAAGGCTTTTGAATATCATGTTTAGAGCTCTATAGACACCTTCAAACAGGATTCGAGAGTATTTTTCGAGTTAAATCTCTTAAAATTATTGACAACGCGACGTGAGAATAAATTTGAGGGAGAGCAAATAAATTATATTCCAAAATGATGATATGAAATAAAAACCGAAGTACATGGTGGGCACAAACTGAGGTTGTGTAGTACTTGAAGAAGGGATGGGGCAGGTTACAAGAAGCAGGACACTGCGCTAGTTTGAAGGACACGTATGGTTATATCAGATAATGCACCTCGATTTGTTTAGTTACTTACAGAATAGGTTTCCCATATTCACAGAAATGCGGGCGAAAATGCGTATTAACTTTTCCAACTTGATCACAGGAGACCACAAGAGAAAATTGAATCACAAGAGACTCACGACCACTTCAGTCAATCGAAGTCATAAAATGTACATTCCCATAGCAACGGCGGCCTCTTGGTCCGATGACCATTGTTGAGGTGCAAACATCAATGAGTATGGTTCTTCAGATGGGTCAGTGACTACTTGTAAATGCCTATATCATCAGATGATCTCAAAACTGCGATGATATCAATCTATATGACGTATGACTATTTTTTTTAATGTCTGCAGACACATGTGTACTTAATAAACTAAGGATCCAAATTCAGTCTGCAACAGAGTCCGCTGCTTTTTTTTCGTCAGAATAGTGAAATCTCTTTTCATTCTGACGTCTATTTCGGCTGCATTTGAATGATTCCATATCATTACAAAAGAAGTGTCCATTTTTTATTTTAAATGTCAAATTTTATTTGTGTTTTATTCGGACATTATCTATCGTGATAAAAAATCGATTTTCACGATATTTTCTGAAGATATTCAATACAAACTTTGTTTTTTTTGGCGATTCCTCCCTCTGATATTTATACCAATTAAATAGGAAAGAGTGTGCTACAGTCAAAGAAATGATATTCACTCCCAAACTGGCATACCCATCCACAACAGGCTTACTAGGTATGACACGGAGCGTCCGCCGTCGAGGTGAGAAGCGGAGATTTCAGATTCTGTTGTAGTTCACGTGAAATTAATGAATAATATACTCTTATTTTGATGTAGTGAATAAGCTTCAAGTATGATATACAGCAATCTCCATTCCATTTTAGTCAGATTTCCTCTTTATGATCAAACTCCAAAACGGTTGAAAAAGAAAATTAAATTCGTACGCCGGTTCGTCGTTTGGAATTCACATGGAGCGGGAGCCAACCACTCGAGATGAAATTTTTCTTCTTATTCTTCTTAAGAGATTATCTTCTTACTCATAGGAAACTCCTTTTTGCAATTATTTTTACAGCCATACTTTCATTGAGAAAGTCATGGGCATTCTTATTATTAGACCCTTTGAAATTAAGGGAATTATATAGGGGGCACGCGGTCACAACTTAACAATTCGTGATGATGCTCATTGAGAATGTTAAAGCCTTGAAACTTGCCCCAGCCGTCAGGTTTCCTTCGAGAGCCTCAAGGGTTTTCTTTCTCGAACGGCTCTACAGAGTTCCATGTGATTTCTGGCATTTTTTGGATCATTTATACCGAATCCTTACCATCGTGCTCGAATAGATTCAACATCTGCTCGAGAACTCCCAAATGGCACTTTCACCGACACCGAGCCTAATTCCCCAGCCAAGAGCCATCTCTTATTGCCATCTGAGCTTCGATCTTCCACTCCAATATTCCGTCAGTCTCGTGTAGAGTAACAATGGTTGGTCACCAATCGCACCGGGAAGATCCTTGGCGCGGCCAAATTGTCGAAATTCCGGGTCCTCTCCCTGATCTCGTCCAGTTACCATCCCCGCTGAACCCGAATTGCTACACATGGCGATCAAAGCCTCGCTTTTTGGCTTCCCATTCTCCCAACAAATTGCAGTAGTTTACCCAGAAATGGTAGCCAAAGATGCCATTGGAACAAAATGAGTACGCTCCTCCATGGAGAAGTTATTGTGACGTTCTATGCGTCAGTGGATGGAGAGAGTTGCGGTGTGGAAGATGAGTTTTGGGAAAAACTGATAGATGTGTTGAACGAATGTGACTCTGGTGAGAGAATAATTGTACTATGTGAGATGAATGGGTGGGTTGGCGTGAGGCTGGATGCATCTGAGAGAGATGTTGGGCCATTGGTGACCCTCGAGTGAATGATGATGGTGAAAACTTGGTGAGTGTGTGCCTGGATAAAGGATTGTTTGTGTCGAATACATGGTTTAAACATAAGAGAATACATATGTAATCTTTGCAAAGTGGTAATTGCAAAAGAATGATTGATTTCGTTGTGTATGGTGAGAGATTGAGGGAGTTAGTGTGGGACACGTTAGTGATGAGGGGTGCTGAATGGGAACAGACCACTATTTGGTACTCTCCAAAGTGAATCTGGGCAGAAAGTGGGTGCCAATAAAGAATGTTGCGCATAAACAGTTGACCCAGGTTGGTTTGGCCAGGTTAAGAGAATGAATGAAAGTCGAAAAACGAAACAGAGATATAAGAGCGAAATGAATGTTGCGAAGGGAGAGGTAGGCCAAGAAATTTGTGGTTAAATGTGGTTGAGGAAATTCTTAGGAGGAGGAATGTTAGGAGTCTTAAAAACAGAGGGCGTGTATGAAAAAGTGTATGGGGGTAAATGATGCGAAAGAGATTTGCAAGGATAGGTCAGCATGGAGGAAATTATTGATGCAGAGTTAGGTGTACAATTATTTAAACAAGTATGTAAACGAAACAGAGATATAAGAGCGAAATGAATGTTGCGAGAGGGAGAGGTAGGCCGAAAAATTTGTGGTTGAATGTGGCTGAGGAAAGTCTGAGGAGGAGGAATGTTAGGAGTTTAAAAAAAGGAGGGAGTGTATGAAGCAGTTTACGGGGGTAAATGAGGCAAAAGAAGCTGATGATGATACCTTGTATCGAAACCGGTCGCCTGATTAAATAATTGCGGAACCTGCCATTGCTCTTTCCTTTCTGATCATCATGAAGGAGTTCTATCATGTTTCGCCTTACACTATTGAATTTTTTGAGGCAAAAGTGTTTTTTACGGATAGGTCAGGATGGAGGAAATTATTGAAGCATAGATAAGTGTACAGATATGTATTTATGAGTTAAACTCTTTGACTGTGCCTGCCCTGGCAGGGAATGGCTTGATTGCTATGTATGACACCTTGTTCAATTTTAATTTCTCACCGGAATTAATTCATCTCAGAATGTCATCACAATATCTTGAGCCGTTTTCGAGAAAAAATTTCAAACAAATACAGCATTAGCTGATTCATTATCGATCGGCTGGTTAGTTCAGGGGTTTTTTCAAGGAGGAGAGGAGAGAGGGTCATGGCTGGTAGTGAAATGGGATATTATGCGGGACCCCGTAAGAATGCTTCTGATATGCCTGTAAGACAGTAACTGAAGATGATCGACAACTGTCGTTAGAAAATTAGGCCATAATGAAAGTGTTGACCTGGTGGTCATTTTGAATAGCCTATGTCTATTCTTTTATGTGATTAAACAGATAATAACTTATTAAAGACTAGAGTATGCGGTGTTAGATTGATTTTTCTGTTATATCTTCCATTCCCCTCGCCTCAAATCGAAAGCTCAACTTCCTCCCAACGTCCACACATCACTCATTCCTTCCTCTTCCCTCTGCCCCTCCCCCCCCACCCTCCCTCGTTGCAAATTCCGGTACCCCTTGTTCTCTTTTTCATCTCACTTCTTTTCTTCCTCACCAACATTTTCCCTCTCTCTCTAAGTTCTGCTTCTCATTCTCCTCCCTTTTATTTCTATCTTCCAATCCTCAGCATCTTTCTAGCCTTACTGAACTTCATGTCTCCTTTTCGTTACATATTCATATCCGCATCCCCTCTGCCTCACCAATCTTTTTCTCTTTTTCTTCAAGTTTCCATTTGTCGTCAGTAGGGTGGTTATTTGAAGAGGCTAGCGATTAATTCCTTCGTTTGTCCCTTTTGTGAAAGGAAGGTGGTGGGAAATACTGGGTGTCTGCATAATTTGCCGTTTGAAGGGTCAATGAGGCAAAAGATGTTATAGGTATTGTTGTAATTATTTTTCTCCATAATCAACAACATTGGAAAATTTTGTTTACTCTGTTTTATTAATTACATCCAACGAGTTCCTGCGATTTCTTAGTCTTAATATTATGCCGGGGATGACAAGATAAGGAAATAATTCAAATCAGAAAATTATACTCCCGCACCCTGTAGAATGTATGTTGAAGAAATTTCCAACATTGTTTGGGTCCTCCAGAAAGGACAGTTTTTTTTAGTCAGTGTGTCAGAATGTACAATTTTTCATAGGCTGATTTGTTTATTAATTAAAGAAGACTAAACTAAAGACACGTGTGCAAGACTAAAACAGTAGTTTTTGATAAGGATAATGGGGAGAATAACTGTATGAAGACGGCGAATGGTGAAGTAATTAAACAGGTGGATGATTTTATGTACTTAGATAAGCTGTATGCGAAAGATGGAAGAATACATGAGGAGATAAAGACACGTGCAAATGCTGGAAGGAAAGTGGTAGGTAGCATGTGGAGCATATCAAGGAATGAGTGCTTGTCTAAGGAAGCGACAATTGCCGTGAACAAAAGTGTACTTCTTCCCTCTTTGCTATATGGTATTTCAGGATAAACATAAGAGTAGACTAAACGCCGTGGGTATGAGTTATCTGAGGCGTATTTGTGGCAAAAATAGGATGGATACGACCAGGAATGAAAGGGTCATGAATGAATGTGGATTAAATGCTCCAGTAATGGACGGGTGTGATAGGAGTGTGGTTCTTTGGTTTGGCCATGTTGAGAGAATGAATGAGAGATCGAATAACGAAACAGATCTATGAGAGTAGAATGAATGGTGTGAGGGGGAGAGGTAGGCCGAGATTGTTGTGTTTGAATGATGTTGAGGAAATTCTGAGGAGGAGGAATATTAGAAATTTTTAAAACAGGGGGACGTGTATAAAACAGTGTATGGGGGTAAATGAGGCGAAAGAGGTTTGCAAGGATAGGACAGTATGGAGAAAATCATTGAAGCAGAGTTAGGTGTACAATTACGTATTAATGATTGATATATTTTGACTGCGCCTACCCCGGAAGAGAACTGCGTGATGGGTATGTATGTACTTTCTACTGCCATTTTATACTGTTCCCCTCTTATAATTTGGTTTTTATCTGACAATAAATGGTTATTTTCGAGATTCACACAAACAAAACTTCAAGCGCTAATTTTGATTCCCCACTATACACAATTTTGAAAAACTAATCATTCGTGGCGAGTGCCACTGTGGGACGGTGACTGCATCACACCTTCGGCACAGCCATTTAACCTTGGACAGTGACAGACCATACATTTTTACCTGGGAGGCCATAATAACCTTTCATTTTAATTACTTTCCTTAAGTCCCCTGAATACCTCGCAGGCCACGATCATCAGCATAGTTCTAGCTTAAGTTTCTGAAGCTGTGGATTGGACAAGTTTGATACACTGGTCGAGGAACATTCTAAAATCTGTACTGTGATACGGGGGAGGATGCTTGTTTAGCTATCTTTATCCTTCTTTTTAGATGGAAGGAGGAATCTTCTCTCACATCATGCACCCGTCTTCTTCCTACATTCTTTTACAAGAAACATCGAAATCACCTCAACCTAACATATTTTTAACCTACATATTTTTAGTGTAATGAATTCAGCCCCTTTTGTGCTGCATAAATATTTCCACATCCTTTCTTTGACCAAGGGAGGAATGGACATGAAAGGCAAAGAGTCCCTTTGATCAACAATTCTCTTCTCAAAATTCCACCATGACATTTGACATCACTTGGGCGAGTTATTGAAAGTCTAATTTCCTCTCCGTCTCCATATACAGCCAAGGGGCAGTTGTTTTCACTCTATCCCTACTTGTTCTCCTTTTTAATTCGACTTAAGAGAGTAGTAATAAAATTGATTTATCATTAGGTAGCAACGCCACATGTCGTCAAGACAAGGACAAACACCTGGGTAGGTAGTTCAAATAAAATGTGCAAAACTTACAGAAATAAGATAATATTCAAATCGCAAGGAAATTCTTCAGCATTGTTACGTTCAGTGTATACATACACACAATAAATCTCTGTAACAAATTCAAAACAATTTCTCATTAAAATTACATTCAAAAATCTCCTCCACAATATAGTTTGGGTGGGAAATCAGTCAAGAGGAGATTTCGTTCTTAAATCTATTATCACGGACCACTCTGGCTTTTTTCTGGTAACTTATTAAAAAGTCTAATACCTAGAATTCCAAATTTAGCTAGCATCATCGTCAGAGTGCATTGATGAACATCAAGTTTACCATTTGTCATAGTACTATGAGCGTGGACTCACGATCTTCAGGGGGGAAGTATTTATTTGCTCCGTGGCATACATTAGTTTAGTAAAAACATACAAAACTATATACTATGAGAATTTTCAATTGAACGGAAAGTGGTTTGCTGTGTTGCCTAAATGAGGAGTCAGTCATAATACATATTGCCTTTTATTGAATCATTTGTTCCAGTTTTACCTCAGATGCATGGCCCCAAAATAAATGCCATAGGTAAGATGACTGCAGTGATCTTATCTATGAAATATATATTTCGCTCTCATTCACCTTTCTCACTTACTCAGCAGGAATCATCATTTTAGCTTCCTTAGAAATAGAAATAGAAAACAATTTTATTGTCCTGGGACAAAGTCCCTTGGGACATTGAATTAGTTTACAAGCCATCATGAGGAGTGGGATACAAAGACAAAATACATAGCTTTACAAAAAAAAGGAAAACAAACAAACAACTTTCAAGTCAGCAGAGAGATATACAATGAGCGAAGTAAATGAAAATGAAAAAACAGTCTCGATATCAATAATCGAAATAGTATGTTAAAACAAAAATGTACAATCTGTATAAAGAAAAAATGAAAAGCAAACAAACGAATATATTATAAGGCAGAAAAACAACAAATGATTATAGTGAACAAGTTACATCTAACAATATCATCTCATATCATTTTGTCTTCTCATATAGAGGCGAGAGAACATTTGGGAGACAAAAAGTCAGCCATACTCCTTTTAAATTGTGAGACATTCCTAGAAAACTTAATACTATCAGGCAACGAGTTCCATAATTTACAGGATGAGACGTGTGAAGTATTTTCATATTTTATGTGCGGTTTTTGGGGATGTAAAATGTTTTTGTTATACGGGTCGATCTCTTGTTAGTTTGGGCATTAAAAATCAAGTTATCATATAAATAAGAAGGGGTTTTCGAGTTCAGTACTTTGAATAACATTAAGGCCCTTTGGATTGTTCTTCTCTGATATAATTTTAACCAAGCCAGCTTCGCGTAATAGGGAGATACATGCTCGTTGAAACGAATATTAAAAATGAATCGCATACATGAATTTTGCAGTCTTTTTAATTTAACGCTTAATTCATTAGCCATATCGGAGTATATCATTGAACAATAATAACTTCACTTCAATAATCAAAATCAGTATATATTAACTCTCAACCAACCTCTGGCGCAGTGTTGTTGGGATTAAGTGCCTGAAATACTTCATTCTATGGAGAGTTTTGTGAACTTCATTTGAGGTGGCAGTAACTTGATTGCGCCAGCCTAAGGTAGTGCTTAAGATATATACACATTGGGATAGAATCCTGTCAACCTCTGAAATGTGAAAGTCCCACTTCAATTTTGTATGTAGTTTAATGCCTAGTAAGCTTACACAGTTCTGATCTTGCTCTATCTCCGTGAGACTCCATTTCAATTTTGGGTTTTGTTAATATTTTATGAAAGCTAGTTAGCATCAAGCCATCCATACCTTTGCTTATTCTTTAATGAATTGAGAAAAATAAATTGCCTCATTTTTATCTTTGGTTCTTTGGACAAAAGATTACAATGAGACAAGATTCTTATTAATGCAGCGATGTCGGCGAGTGAAATGGGAGTGGCTACATTTTATTTTAAAACTGTCAGCATTTAAATGGAGGTTGCAAAGACGCCAACCATAGGAAATGAAGAGAGTAATTCGTAATTCAAATGTGTTTTAGTAATATTTTAGTTTGAAGTTCCACAGCGGCTATGGCCATTCGGCACCTGTGGTCATCAGTTTGCACACAGGGGCAGGAGAACTTGAATGAATAATAGGATCCTCCCCTTACGGATTCGTGGTGCCGCCGGAATGCTTTGAGTTTTTAGATTTGCTTCAAAAATTTAATTCTTAAGATGAGGTTTTGAAACAATCAGTAGTGTATTATTTCGTAAGAGACTGTAAACTGGTAAAAGGAAACTCCGCAAATTGTTATTTCTTTCATATCATAAAGTACTTTACAAAAAGTTTACACTAACATCAGTGGCGTAGCGAGTGCGTGAGCCGCCCGGGGCGGTCCTTGAGTTTGCGCCCCGGGCCAGTGGCGTAGCCAGGTTTTGGGTCTAGGGTGGGGGGCAGAAAAGTTTCAGGGGGCGCCGACTCATAAATTAACGAGTTTGTTAAACTTTACAAATTTTGGTGATGCAATGGGCGGATGGGTTTGTACAAAATATAAAAATTTACAACGTATAATACACATTTATTTATTTAGCTCTGGATACAATGATGTAGTCCGTATAGCTAATTCTCACAGGTCACTGCAGCACTAAGAAAGGCCTGGACGATCAACCGGAACTCCGATCATAACATAACGTTCACTGAACGAAAATTGGTGTCCTTTGGGAATGCCAATTTTTGAGTCAATTATTAGATAGTTGAACTTTATTTGTTTAATTTCGCCAACAATGATCTGCAATGCCTCAATAGCCAAGGCTTGAATGATGTAATTTTATATAGATGGGCTTAATGTCGTATCGTATTTCGCAAAAACTCTCACAAGTTCTAAAAAATTTCCCTCGTTATTCTCGACGTTTTGTCGATAACCAAATTCTTGATGGCCACGTAAAGGTAGACCTTGTTTCCTGAATACATAATGAAATCAATTTCTATCAATAAGCATTTTTCTGTTTTTTTAAATTATTTCATTTTGGGCTTGATTAAGTTATACCTCGATTGTACAATGTTTTTTGAATCTGTACCTTGTAATTAAAAACACGCTTTTTAATTGGCGATGGCCTTAGGTTTCTTCATGCTATATTATCTTCTCTGTCCCTTTCATAAAATTCGAGACAATGTAATTCGAGACCAATGTAATTTTGCCTGACTTGTTTATCCTAAAACAGCCAACATGAGAAACATAACATGATATTACCCCTGGGCGAATAAACCAACCAGTTTCTTTTGACTACTTCTCCTGATGGATGTTTCTTTTTATACCATTCCTTGTTGAATCACCTATCACTGTCATTGTAGTCAAAAGAATCGAAAGTGTCACTAAGCCCAGGTTGACACGGACCTATTTCTAACGAAGGTCGAACTTTAGACAGTCCAATCGAAATGTGACGAAACAGAAATGGGTCCGCTGGGTAATCAACATTGATATTTTCAATCGAATTATTACTGTCAGACGAGAGTCCACTTTCATATCCGTCTGGTAAATTTTATCTCTTCTCTTCGGATAGCCCAAGGTTTTCGCAAACGCCTGCCAAAGTCCTTCCCTACACTGGAGTTGCAGTCATTATCGCCGAGTGCGACTGTAGAGCTATTGCTGCAAAGGCCTAACTTTAAATATTCATGGGTCTGACGCTGACGCCATTGGCGAAACTGGACGCTCTGAGTGAGTCGTGTCATTCCTATAGTACTGGAAATGACCCGATAATAATAATAATTGATAATGTGTTAAGTTTAATGCTATACAATTTGTAGAATTGTCTGTGAACGTAGACACTGAACAGACCGTCCATAGTGATGCGGCCTCAAGAAGTGTATTTATATTTCAGCAAAAACTTATCATGTATGTACATTGTACAGTGGCGGAAGAAATTAATGCAAAATTTTTCGCGCGCCAGAATGCGGCATTCTTGGGAACTTCTAGGAACATCACACCTTTCGAAAGACTGGCAACAATAAGGAAGACATCGTCTACCGCAAATATTTGAAATCCGCAATGGAACTCACATTTGCCGGAGCATAGAACTTACTCATCAATCGCCTCTTTTTCGAGATTTCTTCTTATCTTATTCGTGCATTCCGTCGCGGTGCATCTCTGTGTGTAGGTATTTAAGCATGTTTCTTACGTCGAATAACATCATTGTTACTAAAAGACTGTTTATAACAAATATTCATTATCCCACTCAACTCGGAATATATGCTGAAATCTTCATCTGCTACCGCCAAGGGATATTTATTATGGTCGAAATTTCGAGGATATTTTTGAATGACTCGTCCTGTATCTCTTTTACCGAAATAATATAAATAAAAATTTATTCGCACCAAGTGTTGTTACAGATATAAGATCACATTCAAATAGATATAGTTTACGCGATGTAATTTATCACGATTTTCAATTTGTAGATTGATGACGTTTCGATCTCAAAATATATTTAATAATGAATTGTTCATGACCCAATATAAATCCGTCCTTAGTTTGCCAGATGGGATTAATCTATGAAAATATACGTAAACATATGATTTCATGAATTAAAAATTATTGTGCTCGCATGGATACCGAATAATCTTGATATATTTTTCCAAAGTTTCTTTCATCTTATCACTAGAAGTTTGCTGTTCACTGCGAAACTTTAACTACTAAATACAGAACATACCAATAAACGTTCAGAAAAATTTAACCCAAATTAGCTGTAGTTATAATAGATTAACAACTCTTTTACGTCTGACTACATTATATGTTCTTATGTGCATTAGCTTTAAATTCGCTGCATGTATAAAATTAACAAAGAAGCTTTTTAAAGACTTCAGTTTGAAGTAAAATGCAATAAATGAAACAAAATAATAGGTAACGGTTAATTTTGCAGAGGTCAGACGTATTTGGCCAGCAAAAGAGTGGTCCGTGTTCGATTTTCAATGAACGCAATGACTTTTTATTTGAATTGTCACATATTGGTAATATGAATTAATGTAACACGTAGTTTCAATGACTGGATAATGATATGAAATTTTATAAATACATAAGAGCAAATTTTCTATCTGAAAATCATTTTAATTGACCATAAATTGTATTCAAAACACTAAAATGACTCGACCAGGGGTGGGATTACGGTTCTTTCCTTCAGGTGGTCGTTATCGCCATTCATAAAGTAAGCCGCAATGGTAGGGCAATGCTCAAAGGAAAAAGCATACTACTCTCTCTGGCAAACAAACAGAAAGCAGTGCTTAGTTCTCGGATTTCACCTCATCAGTCCATACCATTTCAATTAAACGCCATTAGTTCCCATCGCGCAAGGGAATTGAAGTCAGCTGACAGTCTTTGTTAAAGCAACGAGTAAACTTGTGAGAATCCCAAAAGGTTTCCCCATGTCGAAACAATGCATCGCCAATTCTGATCTAGTCAAACTTTGAATGTATGGAGGTAGCATGATATTGATTTGGGACGTAGTATGCCTTTGATAAGAGATTATTTTCCCATTATACGATTCCTTTTCTGCAAAAGATGATGTTTCGGACACCAGTCGTTTAACCCACAGGAAAGAAGTGGTATTTGACTTCTTACAGCCCCTCAAAAGAATTCGACGGGTGCCTCCGAACTTTTCGAAGCGTGATGAGCCTTTTCTCTCTGGCGCATCAAAAACCTCTGCGTCATTCTCAACAAAAATCTACCCCGACCACTACCACCCGGTCCCTCGTAAGGGTATTACTGGCGACTACTTCATTGAGACGAACGTTGATACACGGATAAGTAGAGCAATCAGCGCAAGCAGAGATATTTCTCAAAGGTTTAGCGGCCTCTCCCTAAATTCTTGGAGGAAAAAAGATCTTATTAGCCTTTAAGTATGCCTCACATTTCTCCCAGGTGGAGTAATCGGGTAGTAGCTTTGTTAAAGGCAAACATGTCTGTCGAAAAAATACCCGAATAGATGTTGCGCCTTCGACTTTCACCAACTGAACTTTAATTTGGTGTTTAAATGTAAAAAATCCTATTTCTCACTACCATTATACGGAAGTCATCAAATTGTCCGCTATAATGAGAACTAATGTTAATCAAATTCAAATGTTAATCAATATTCATTTTTCGTCCACAAATTTGGAATATTTGCGATTTAACAAATATCTAAATTCTAGATGGTTCAAAAAAAACCATTTAACGCAGAAAGAGCACGGAGCCCAGATTTCAAATCCACAGGAACTTTGACTTGGTGGGACCTTCGTCATGTCTTACCGCAATCAGTTTTCCGTCTCCCTGGTGCCTTCACTGTTCTCCATGACGATGGAATTCACGGGTCTGTCGCGTCCTTGCCGGTACTTTTCGTCCACCGCTGTGCCTCGTTTTGGCCGGCCGTCGGCTGGTCGTTCGCCAGGGATTCCCCCTCGCTCATAGCCGTGGAATTGATTGTACCGGCTCCTAGGTCCCCACTCGCATGACGGATGCCATTCGCGGGTGCGTTGTCTGGTCATTTCCCATCTTCCATTCTCGTTTCGCCGATAATCATTCTCTGGTGCTCTTCTGGTCCATGGGCGCCCCTCAGTGGTCCTGGGATGTTGGTCCTCCGATCTTCTTTATCCGGTTACCCTACGATGGTTACCTTCCCGCTGAATACCGTCGTATCTATTAAGCAATGTTATAAATTCCTGGAGTGTGTTTACGTTGTGCGCTATTCCCATATTAAATTCCGCCCCAAAATGTTGCCTTAAGGCGACGCATCACAACCGCTCGACAGGTCGGATTTGTGATGATTTCCGACCCCAGATTTTTCTTTCGTAGTCTTGCCGGTCTTACTGTCAAAGTCTTTCGTCATCAACTTGAAATTTTTATAGTATAAAGAATAGACCTTCGCCCAGGGAAACTCGTATCTGAAACATGAAAATTTTATCCCGGAGGAAAATTAAACCATCGGGAAAACAGCAAGATGTAGGGTATATTTTTATAAAAACTGTTATTATTATTGACACATCTAAAACTAATGGAGATGTATCAATCCCTCCTCTATCGGAATGCTAAGTAACAGCCGTCACGGTTGTAAGATAGAATCTGTGATTGGTATATTTCGACAAGCTACCTAAATGGTTTTCAGCCATGATGTACTCGGACGGTGATGCAATTAGTTCAGTCTTCTTTCACAGATCTTACATAAGCGCTGCCTGTACTTGCGAGCCGGAGACTTGGCTACAACTTACCGACGGCTGTTGCCTTGTGCGATAGTTATCCTGGAGTAAGAGACTCCTGATACCAAAACGCCTCGATCGGGTGCGAGTGACGCCATCTTGTGGATTTTAGACAGAACTTTTCCTTACCGAAGGGTATGATTCGTCCTCTTAAGAGGTAATCAAGTTTCTATTCTTGATCGGCGGTGTTAGTTCTCTGGCTGCCCTTATTTTACATACATACCCATTACGCCATTCCCTTTCGGGGTAGGCACAGTCAATATGTTTCACTCCTTAATACATAATTGTACACCTTACTCTGCATCAACAATTTCCTCCATACTGACTTATCCTAGCAAACCTCTTTTGCCTCATTTACCCCCTTACACTGTTTCATACACGTCCTCCTGTTTTTAAGACTCCTAATATTCCTCCTCCTAAAAATCTCCTCAACCACATTCAACCACAACTTTCTCGGCCTACCTTTCCCTCTCACACCATTCATTCTAATCTCATAAATCTGTTTCGTTATTCGACTCTCATCCATTCTCTCAACATGGCCAAACCAACGAACCACACTCCTTTCATACACGTCCATTACTGGAGCATTTAACCCACATTCATTCATGACCCACTCATTCCTGACCCTATCCATCCTACTTTTGCCGCAAATACTGCTCAGATAACTCATACCCACGGCGTTTAGTCTAATCTTATGACTATCCTGGCATACCCATGTTTCACTACCATATAGCAAAGTGGGGAGAAGTACACTTTTGTACACGGAAATATTCGCTTCCTTAGACAAGCACTCATTCCTTGATATGCTCCACATGCTACCTACCACTTTCCTTCCAGCATTCGCACGTTTCTTTAACTCCTCACCTATTCTTCCATCTTTCGCATATATCTTACCTAAGTACACAAAACCATCCACCGGTTCAATATTACTTCACCATTCACCCTCATCATACAGTTATTCTCCCCATTCTCCTTAACAAAAACTACCGACTACTTTAGTCTTGCACACATTTCCCTTCAGTTCCATTCTCTCCGTTGATTCGCAAAACTTATCTAGGAGCTTCTGTAATCCCTGTTGACTGTCTGAGATCAAAACAGCATTATCCGCATATAGAAGAACTCGCACGTTTACATTCCCTATCAAAACAACGTCGTTTTCACTACATGCGTCTCTAACACATTTATCCATAAATACGTTAAACAGCCATGGAGACATTACGCATCATTGCTTTACACCCCGATTTATTAGAAACCAATCACTCAGAGCCCCGTTTACTCTTACACTTGCCTTACAATTGTCATACATCAACATCATACATTAAATAACTGCCCATTCACTCCATAGTCTCTCAAAACCTTCCACAACTTCTTTCTATTTACCCTGTCATATGCCTTCTCTAAATTGACAAACGCACAATACACTTTCTTTCGGACACTCATACCTTTATCTATCACTTGCTCAAGTGCAAAAAGCTGGTCACTACATCCTCTCCCAGGCATACACCCACACTGCACACCCCATATTCTGCCGGAAGTAATATTCCTCACTCTTTCGATTAATATTTTACTGAACACTTTTCCCGGGGTACTCATTAAACTAATGGCCCCATAATTATTACATTCGGTCTTTCCTCCCTTCCCTTTGTACAACGGAACGATGATGGCATTCTTCCAGTCCGCTGGACTTTTACGCTGGATTTTAGCGGTTACGTAATCCATGCGAGTTTGATTCCCGTTACTTTGGAATCTCCCAATGTTCAGGACTCTTCTTACTCCCATCTGTCGCTCTTCCCCCAATAAGGCTTCTGGAATATCGTCTGGAATGTCGTGAGATCCTCATACAAATACTGCGTCGCGGCAAAACATTCTCCAGCATTACCGATTATTCCTTGTCTGATCACGCGTAGTGCGTGATGCTCTGACAGGCGGTATATTCCCCGGTACTCTCTCAGCTCCTGAATGTACCTCATGGGTCCGAGTTCGGCCTTCCATCGAATGTTGGGATCTCCATCTGCACAGCCCCTGCCGCTGGTGGAGAAGCGGTTACCCGGGCGCAATACGCCTTGTAATGTCCCGTATTACGCCCTCGTCGAGATCGGCCCCTCCCCTGACGGATTGTTGATTTAGTCTCGATGCTATCTGCTTGATCTGCTCCTGGTTTTCTTCCATCTTCTCCTTCATTTTATTTACACCGCTTTTCAGACTACTGTGGCTGGAACCTAGCTCCCCTAATTTATCGCACGTCTCGCCTAATTTTATCACCTACCTCAGCGACTACCTCTTCTACCTGGTCGCGTATTTCTTCGATCTTCTTCTCTTGTTCGGCGAGCTTCCCACCATACTCTTGTTGCAATGCTGCCAAACCTTCCTATATTTTCTTCTGCCTCTCCGTTAACTCTTCATCCCTTCTCTTTTGTTCTTCCCTTAATTTTTCTAATCTCTCCCCTAACTTCCCGTCTCATTCTTCCTGCCCCTTTTTCATACCTTGCATTTCTTTTAACAATTCGTTTATTATCGCCGGCAGAACATTCACCCCAGGTTTTTCCGTCTGCAATTGAAACCCATATGTTTCTATATCCAAGCCTTCCTTTTCCAACAGCAATTTCAACCGTTCATGCAATTCGAATTTCGCACCCTGTATTGTTGATTCTCTGTCCCTCAATATGTTTTGTTAATCTGTCTTTTTTAGTTCGTAAAATATTTTAATTACGCCCGCCACTTTGAAACTACCTGTCTCAGGTCTCCCGTGGTCCCCATTTGCTACGAGTAGTCGTGCCCCGCATTGGGCTCCAAAATGTAACACTTTCTTCATTTATTTTCAAAAATAACCACAAATAAACTCACACTTCTGTCGTTTCACTTCACAAGTAGAAATAAACATTCACGCTTCACTCCCGTGCGTCCTCTCGTCTCCCTTTCTGCGCGTCTCTCTCCCGTTTTCCCCCGGTGACCGCGCCAACAAACAAACAACGCGGCCATACGCAACTTATTGTATTATTGTATAGTTACAATACAGATATTTCTTTTTCGTGCCCTTTTTTATTTATATAAAGTTATTTTCCTGGAGATTTTAGGTCATTAATTCATGTTTAATCTGTTCCCTTTTTGCCTATATTTCGCATATGTATTATGCTTCATCAGGACTTTTATGTATGTTGTAGATCTCCTTTTGAAGTCTTCCATAATTGAGTATTCTGGAATGACAGTTGTCTTTCTTGATATTTGGGTCTTATGCTGTATGGTCCATGGTTTCAGTGTTGATGAAGTTCTTTAAATAGTCAAGTTCTGGTTATAAATACTGGTTTCTCCACGTTTAAACATATAGATATAATCATAACGTGAACTCCGACCATATTGTTTATTTATTGTTAGTCTAAAATGAGGAGTTATACCTTTTCGTTAACTCTACCTTTCATTTGGCCAAATGAGTGCTGAATGGTATGATTTCAACTATCACTTTTTGCTAGCCATAAAAGTTACAATGAGGGATCAAACATAAGCTTTGATAATTATTTTATTATACACAAAAACCTTGAAAAATTTTATGGTACAAAATTAGGTCAAAATATATTGCGGAGAAATATGAGACTCATTTCTGCATGGCTTTCGAAAATGTAGAAAAAAATTGCATCAAATGTAATTTTACTGTGAGCCATATTTTTGTAATGAACAACTTGGAAACAATTCATCCATTCTTCAGGCGAAAAGTCATTGTACATAGACCAAAATGCACTTTTTTATTCACATTTTGTCCATAACATCCCAACTGATATGCAGTAGAATACGTTTTTCCTGAATTACTGAATTGATTGACAATGCCTTTAGCCACAGTTACAAGTAGTAGGATTTAATTTAATAGGGGAAGCCCCTACTGAAAGCCAGCACTCCAAAGGAGGCAATTTAAGTAAATGACTGACCATGCCAAACATGTAAAAAAACAGTCACACGAACACAAAAGGATAAACAAGTCTTTGGATTTGCATAAAGTAGGGAAACATGAAGGGAACTCAAAATGGCACCAAACTGTCACTAGTTCTTCGTGCACTTCAGACTTTCAACCATTACTCTCCATAACGCTCCGTTGCTAATGGAGGGCCTTCCTGGTTTTGCTGAGCTCAGTAGTTCTCTGTGAAAAAAAAGAAAACCTATATTATTATAACATCTAAAGAGTAACAATGAAAATTCAAAACTCTGGTCCAAGAATATTTTAATGACATAATCATCGTACAACAACTGTGTTCTTCATATAGGAAACCAGGTAAATATCCTTAATGAAGAATGGTGGGGTGAAGAGAGGGAAGGAGAGAGAATTTAGATCTGCAATGATGCTGTATTTAAGAAATTGGCTGATGATTCATAAATTTTAGCCAGTTGGATAACCAAGATATGGTAGTTTAACACTCATATGAGATATTCTGCAAATTTGTTCAAGGTATCATTTAAAAAAGCATACTGTTAGAATAACTGTAGTCACACAGTTACCACTTCCACACAGATTTTATCATTCAATCATTATTTTAGTCAGCTATAAAAGCAACAAAATTTAAGTGAGCATGACTAGAGTTTTGTTATGAAAATATTTCTGCAGTTACGAATGAGCTAACTTCAGAGGCCAGAACATAAAGGCTGAAATAGCAACAGCATGAGACAGAACATAAGGGCACGAAGTTTAATTTCCAGTCTTTCCAGCAAAGGAATTCAGGGAAGGTGACATTTGTAAACGCATTAGCATGCCCTTAAAGTTTCGCACACAATTTGTCGTGTTCACACTTATGTTCATGGCTGATTGAGATATCTGGCTGATTGATTTAATGCATTGAGAAAGAACCATCTGATGTAAAAGGATTGATAACTAGCTAATACAAGGTGAAATACATCAAATTTTACACCAGCAAGAGAAATGGGACTCATAATAGATTATGTCCTCTAAGAGTCAGGCCAAGAGATATGCGATGGATAAGAAGGATTCAAAAATTACATGCCATTGACAAATGGTTACAAAAATAACACCTCCTTTAGGACCTTAAGACATGAGCAGGGTAGTTGGATAACCTTCAATAAGCATTATTTCTAATGAATTATCTATTAGCAGATGCATTCTGATTTGAGCACTGAAGAATTGCCACTCTACTTGGGTAGATTCTCTCGGAGGTCAATATAACTGAGTACCACATGTTACACTGCCAAGATAACCAAGTGTTTGGCTATATTCCCTAACTCATACTACTACCAGTCTGCAGTCACTTGGCCCTGACAATCCAAATGAAAATGTATGCAGCTACTACTAAAAATACTGCCCTTCTAAGCTCAAAGACAGTAGCTGGATCTTTGTTGGCCCTGAGATATTGAATCTTTTTTGTTTTCATTCATTGCCAACTATTTAGTACACAAATATATTTTTTATTCATACCCACTATATTTTTTGGAAAAGAATTTAATATAGGAATCTTTTTTCTTCAAAATCTATAATTTCATTTAAATATTAGTAGTTAGTGTTATTTGGCTTAAAACTCATAGTTACCATTTTCCTGGCCAAGACAAAAGACAATTAAGCGGCAGATATGGTAAAACCAAAACATTGTATGTACCTTGAAAACATCTTCAGACAAGGCATTTTTGCTTGTATTTTGTAATTCTCTCGGTAGAAAATACTGAAATCAACTCTAAACTCAAAATGTGAATTTTTGTCAGTTTCTGTCTTTGAGCCTAGGAGCGCAGAATAGCCATTGGTAGTAGTAATTTTGGGGGGCACTATTAATGCAGAGATTAATGAATACGTGCAGAGTGCTGTCATGTTTTCATTAATCTCAATTTGCTTACACACGTTCAAGGAAAAATTATATTTTCCTTAATTCTTTTTTAAAGATATTGACTTTAAGGAAATAGGGCTTTAAGATGAAAGAAGGAAAAAGTATTCAGTCATGAAAAATAAGAGGCTCAGGTATGTTATTTTTACCGGAACACTATGCTATTGCATCCTCTTTATACTCTTTCTCTGCTCTTGCAAACTTTCTGAACCCAGAAACTTTGCATGAAATCCCATACAAAGCTTAATGGGTGAATGGACAATTGTACTAGACTTCATTCTTAAAATCATCTGCTCATGTATGGAGTTCACAACTAAGCTAAATAATCAGCATTCACTGAGAAACATGTACTGAGTAAACCATGTCTTTTTATCAGAAACACACAGACCAGGCAATAAGAAAGACTTCAAACTCAGGTTGAGCAAGCTAGGTTATTTGAGTTATGTCCCATAAAATTTTGAGCAGACAAGAAAACACTTTAGAGAAAAAGACAGTATCCAGCAGTTGGTCTTGCAAAATATATGTATAATTATTCTCTTACCAGGGTCACATTCATTCAAAATCTATCTCAGTTTTTCCCAAAACTCATCTTTCTCACTGTCACACTCTCCATCCACTGGTTCACAGCACGCCACAGTCACGACTCTCCAAATACCTTCTTTCATGCAAACGCAGAGCAATCTAGGCCATACTAACTCACACTTCATTTCCAGTAACTTAGCTCTCCCATTAAGATTGAGTCCTACATCTTGACTGCAGTGTACATTATCGTCAACTCCTGACCACAGTGACAAACCACCGCCATCTATAGTAATAACATCCCGCCCCTTTTACTCAGTTTCACATACACACCAAACTTCCATTCATCTCACTTTCATTTCATTCAAAAACTCATGCTCCTTTCTATATACTCCTCTCACATTCAGAGTACCGATAGTCCAGTTTGTATCACTGAGTCTGTATCTTGATGGCCCAACCTTATTCTGCTTCTGCCACCCATCATGGTTTCAGTCGTCTGAGGCTCCTCTGTGACTCTTATGAGTAATTTGTAATAGAGTATGCAAGGTTATCAGCCTTTGCAGTACCCGTACCACATGCAGCTTTTCCTGCTAATGGTTATGGTGCTCTAGCGGTCAGTTTTCACACATTTTCACATGTATGCCACAAGAGAAACCAAAGTATAGTATTACCCTAGGCAAGCCTACTCTATTTTGCTCAAGCTAGAATCCCTTCTGAAAGGACTACCTTGAGAGCCAGCATACCATTGCCTGCAACCCACCACTAGGAGGTATATGCATTGTACTGACACAATTTAATTATATACAAGGTAATACAAGAACAAGGTTTGGTCAAAATTACTCAAAGCTGATAGATTCTCTTAAGCCAATGATTAATTCATACTAAGATGCTACACTCATGATGTTTAACAGAGAAAACAGAGGCTTACCTTCTGTATTTTAGGCCTCTAAGGTCACCGTTTGATGTATCCATTCCCAGAAATTCCCAAACATTTCTTCTATCTCCTCGGTGCTTTCCTCGAAGAGCCATGGAGGTAGTTCAATTTCAGGAGTCTCTGGGACAATATCATCCAATATTTTTTTACCGCTGTAAACCTTTCCCCTCAACTCTTCTCGTTGGTATACTATAACTGTCACTGTCCCCCAGGAGACTTTTTTTTCAGAGGTGCCTTTTCTACAGGGCTTGAATTCCTCCTCTTCTTCGCCTCTTTGCTTCTTTAGGCATCCACCTGTAGAATGAGAACACATTTGGTCACCAGTTATCTTGTAAAATTGAGAAAAAAATCTGATTGACATATTCAAAGACACTCAAGTAATAAGAACAATGCCTTTTAGGGGTGTGATTCCTTTGTTCTCATAAAGGGTATGAAAAGAAAGTAAATTTGACATCTGACATGGAGTGGTGATAGAGGGGATAGAATGATTTTGTAAAATATATAGGCAGAAATGTAGTGGATGGATGTTTAAATTGTAGTCACAGTATAATACCGTAACATACGCTCTTCCTTAGGCCCTAAATATGGTTTGGGGAATTACGATTTGTAATTTAGAGAGAAACGTCCGATTGGAGACGTTGAGCTGACCCGGGAGATTAGTCCTTTGAGAGCGGAGGCTGACGAAATTCGGGCAGGGAGAGGATACAATCAGGGCGGAAGGATGAATGGATGAGGTCAGGTAGGCAAAATTTAGGTCAGTTTCTGAGCAAAAACTGAAAAAATCTAGAATTCCGGTACGAATGACAGTGCGTCTCACCAATTCTAATGGCCACGAACGGTGGTGCATATATTTTGAAATTGGGGCGGAATTGGTAGGTCCTTTAAACGCTTCCTCTCCTAAGCTCGTAGTCCTTCAAATAAGCAATGAATATTATTGTATCAAGGCCTTTTGAAAATCATCTTTAGAGCTCTATAGACACCTCCAAACAGGATTCGAGAGTATTTTTCGAGATAAATCACTTAAAATTATTGACAATGCGACGTGAGAATAAATTTGAGGGAGCAAATAAATGATATTCCATAATGATGATATGAAATATAAACCGAAGTACATAGTGGGCACAAACTGAGGTTGTGTAGTACTTGAAGAAGGGATGGGGCAGGTTACAAGAGGCAGGACACTGCGCTAGTTTGAAGGACACGTATGGTTATTTCAGATAATGCTCCTCGATTTGTTTAGTTACTTACAGAATAGGTTTCCCATATTCACAGAAATGCGGGCGAAAATGCGTATTAACTTTTCCAACTTGATCACAGGAGACCACAAGAGAAAATTGAATCACAAGAGACTCACGACCACTTCATTCAATCGAAGTCAGTAAAATGCACATTCCCATAGCAACGGCGGCCTCTTGGTCCGATGACCATTGTTGAGGAGCAACCATCAATGAGTATGGTTCTTCAGATGGGTCAGTGACCACTTGTAAATGCCTATATCATCATATGATCTCAAAACGGCGATCCTATCAATCTATATGACGTATGACTATTTTTTTTAATGTCTGCAGACACAAGTGTACTTATAAACTATGGACCCAAATTCAGTCGGCAACAGAGTCCGCTGCTTTTTTTTTCGTCAGAATGGTGAAATCTATTTTCATTCTGACGTCTATTTCGGTCGCATTTGAATGATTCCATATCATTACAAAAGAAATGTCCATTTTTTATTTTAAATGCCAAATTTTCATTTGAATTTTATTCGGACATTATCCAGCATGATACACAGAAGATTATCACGTTATTTTCTGAAGATATTCAATACAAACTTTGTTTTTTGGCGATTCATCCCTCTGATATTTATACCAATTAAATAGGAAAGAGTGTGCTACAGTCAAAGAAATAATATTCACTCCCAAACTGGCATACCCATCCACAACAGCCTTATTAGTTACGACTAGGAGCGTCCGCCGTCGAGGTGAGAAGCGGAGATTTCAGATTCTGTTGTAGTTCACGTGAAATTAATGAAAAATATACTCTTATTTTGATGTAGTGAATGAGCTTCAAGTATGTTTATGAGCTATCTCTATTCCATGTTAGTCAGATATCCTCTTTACGATAAAAACTCCATAACGTTTGAAAAAGAAAAGTAAATTCGCACGCCGTGTCGTCGTTTGAAATTCACATGGATCGGGAGTCAACGACTCGAGATGAAATTATGTTCTTACTCATAGGAAACCCGTGTTTGCAATTATTTTTACAGTCATACTTTCATTGAGAAAACGTGGGCATTCTTATTATTAGACCATTTGAAATTAAAGGAATTAAATGGGGGGCACGCGGTCACAACTTGACAATTCGTGATGATGCTCATTGAGACTGTTAAAGCCTTGAAACTTGCCCCAGCCGTCAGGTTTCCCTCGAGAGCCTCAAGGGTTTTCATTCTCGAACGGCTGAACAGAGTTCCATGTGATTTGTGGCATTTTATGGATCATTTATACCGATTTCGCGTATGTTTTTCCTACCATATCTGGTTGAAATCGGGTTTTCTAACGAGGACACGTGCATGCACGAAATGCACTACATAACAATTACGAGTGTTTCTTAAAATGGAAGTTTAGATTTTTAGTTTTTTACTTTCTGTTCTTCTCGATGCTGTTTGCTTTGCAAATGATGAATTTGAGTAGAATGTAATTGATATTTTTACTTATTCCTTCGTTTATTGTGTGCCTCAGGAAATCCAGAATTAATAAAAAGCGTGCGACGTGAATGTGGATTATAGGTTGTGGGTCGAAATATCCTCCTTCCGCTGCTAATCGTTTTTAAATCAATTGTTAGCGGAAAAGCTACCACTCGCGGTATCCATCTACACATGTTCACCGTAGGCGTCGAATTGCCTTGCGTTCATTATTTTTTTATTTCTATGCCTTATTATTACATGGAACTCTGTAGATCCGTTCGAAAAAGAAAACCCTTGAGGCTCTCGAAGGAATCCTGACGGCTGGGGCAAGTTTCAAGGCTTTAACAGTCTCAATGACCATCATCACGAATTGTCAAGTTGTGACCGCGTGCCCCCCATTTAATTCCCTTAATTTCAAAGAGTCTAATAATTCATTACTAGTGAGGGGAATGGCTGAAATGACTTAAACTAGGCCTAAAGTGTTGAGAAATCACAGAATAGTTAGATTCAAATCACTCTATTATTGGTCCAACAAGATGTTCATTAATTGTTTCTTAGAGAAACACCCGAATCCTTACCATTGTGCTCGAATAGATTCCACATCTGCTCGAGAACTCCCAAATGGCACTTTCACCGACACCGAGCCTAATTCTCCAGCCAAGAGCCATCTCTTATTGCCATCTGAGCTTCGACCTTCCATTCCAATAATCCGTCAGTCTCGTCTAGAGTAACGATGGTTGGTCACCAATCGCACCGGGAAGATCCTTGGCGCGGCCGAATTCTCGAAATTCCGGGTCCTCTCCCTGATGTCGTCCAGTTACCATCCCCGCTCAACCCGAATTGCTACACATGGCGATCAAAGCCTCGCTTTTTGGCTTCCCATTCTCCCAACAAATTGCAGTAGTTTACCCAGAAATGGTAGCCAAAGACGCCATTGGAACAAAATGAGTACGCTTCTCCATGGAGTGGTGATTGTGACGTGCTACGCGCCAGTGGATGGAGAGAGTTGCGGTGTGAAACATGAGTTTTGGGAAAAACTGATAGATGTATTGAATGAATGTGACTCTGGTGAGAGAATAATTGTACTAGGTGAGATGAATGGGTGGTTTGGTGTGAGGCTGGATGCATCTGAGGGAGTGGTTGGGCCATTGGTGATCCTCGAGTGAATGATAATGGTGAGAACTTGGTGAAAGTGTGCTTGGAAAAAGTTGTGTTTGTGTCGAATACATGGTTTAAACATAAGAGAATACATATGTAATCTTTGCAAAGGGGTAATTGCAAAAGCACGATTGATTTTGTGAAAGAATGCATAAACAGTTGAGAGTAAGAGTGGAGAGGTTGCTTGACAGCGAGCTTAGAATTCAGTATGTTTTCATGCTTGAGGATGCTCTATCCTTGCAGAAGAGAGAATGGGACGAGTATATCAGAAACGAGAAGGTGAATGGTGCGTGGGATTGTTTAAAGGGAGTGATTGTGGGATATGCTGAAGGTGTATGTGGAAAAGGAGTGGTAGAGTGAATGAAAGGTAATGGTTGGTGGAATGATGAAGTGAAATGTGCAGTCAGGGAAAAGAAATAGGCTTACAAGAATATAATTGCAGCGAAATCTGATGAAGAGCGTGCTAAGGCATGTGAGATTTAATGGTAGTGAGGAAATGGGTATGTCAGGATAGACATAAGAGTAGACTAAACGTTGTGTTGTTGAGTAGACTAAACGTTGAGTGTTTGTAGGATGGATAGAGTCAGGAATGAATGGGTAATAAATGAATGTGTGTTAGCTGCTCCAGTAATGGACATATATGAAAGGAGTGTGGTTCATCGGTTTGGCCATGTTGAGAGAATGAATGAGGGTCGAAAAACAAAACAGAGATGTAAGAGAGAAATGAATGTTGCGAGAGGGAGAGGTAAGCCGAGAAAGTTGTGGTTGAATGTGGTTGAGGAAATTCTTAGGAGGAGGAATATTAGGAGTCTTAAATACAGAGGGCGTGTATGAAACAGTGTATGGGGGTAAATGAGGCGAAAGTGGTTTGCAATAATAGGTCAGCATGGAGGAAATTATTAATGCCGAGTTAGGTGTGCAATTATGTATTAATTAGTGAAACATTTTGACTTTGCCTACCCCGTAAGGGAACGGCGTGATGGGTATGTATGTATGTACTTTCTACTGACATTTTCTACTGTTCCCCTCTTATAATTTGGTTTTTATCTGACAATAAATGGTTATTTTCAAGTTTCACACAAACAAAACTTCACCCGCTAATTTTGATTCCCCACTATGCACTATTTTGAAAACCAATCATTCGTAGCGAGTGCCACTGTGGGACGGTGACTGCATCACACCTTCGGCACAGCCATTTAACCTTGGACAGTCACAGACCAAATATTTTTGCCTGGGAGGCCATAATAACCTTTTATTTTAGTTACTTTCCTTAAGTCCCCTGAATACTTCGCAGGCTACGATCATCAGCATAGTTCTAGCTTAAGTTTCTGAAGCTGTGGAGTGGACAAGTTTGAGACACTGGTCACGGAACATTCTAAAATCTGTACTGTGATACGGGGGAGGATGCCTGTACAATGTACATACATGATAATTTTTTGTTTAAATATAAATACACTTCTTGAGGCCACATCGCTACGCACTGTATGTTCAGAGTCTGCGTCCAACAAAAGCCTTGGAATGCTTTCCTCGGCGTTTGCTTGAGCGTTTGTAATACTGACTACGAATGCTTAGTGAGCGGCCATGTTACGCCGATAATGAATTCTCATTGAATGCTTTTCGCGAAATATTTTCCAATCGCATACGGAATCCACCACTGGGCGTTTCTACGGCAAGCCATTGCTGTGAGTTAACCGTTAGGGTTAGGAAGATGTGAAAGTCATTGTTCTTTAGGCAAATTCAATAGTAATGAAATAAATCGTCAAATAAGAACATATTTTTACGGTCGGTTATTGTCTAAAAATAGGCATTATTATTTTTTTATGAGGCTTTTATATAAAAAATTAAAATTTTAGCTACTTATCCGCAATGTGCATGTAAAGGCGCATAAAACTCTAAACGTTGAAGGCCGTATAGCTACTAGTAAAGACATGACGGGCATTTCGCAGGGATTAAATATGGTATCATTTTCATAACGTCCCATTTTGGTGATTGTTCGTGAAAACTAAATGGGAGAAAGAAAAAAGGTAATGTTATCATCATATTTGCCATTTAAGTAGCAACAAGATGAATTCCTAACGCCAGCAAAATATTTAACCGCTCAGAAGCAACACACGAAGTACCAGAAGCTTGCGCGCCAACCGAACAAAAAAATCCGCCATTTTAAATTCTTTTGGCTGTTTTTAGAATGAAAGACGGTGTTTTCACTAATAATCCATAACTGTCATGTTTAGCAGTATATGCATGCCAAATATCAAGGACAAATATGCGCTAACAGCAACAAAACGGGCATTTCACAGCGATAAAATGAGTTTTCATTTTCAGAAAGTCTGGCTTTGGGGGATTGTTGTGAGATAATCTTACTTAATAAAAGACAATTGATGGTACCTACATTTAGGCTAATGTATTGTACGACTACGAAATAGGGCAGGGGAACTGCTAAAAATTAACTCTCCCACGCTTAGCGGTGGACCTGTGACAACATCACCTATAATTCACCTATAGTTCAAAATCGAGGGCTCGTATCGAAGCGAATAATAAAAGTTACGACAATAAATCAAACAAATCATAAACTTCAGTCATTAGTATAGTTAAATTATGAAAAGCAAGCATAACTACGGGTGAAACTGGGAGCCAGAATCGAAAAACTGCGAAAAAATAGGGTAAATAGTTAGAAAATTAAAAATTACCAGAATGAATCTCCGAAGCGTAGAAACAAACTATGTGGGTAAATGTTTAGAGCGTTTTTTTGCCTGAATAAAACTCTGCGTAAAAATATCGACCAGATCGAGCGTTCAGTCGCTAGACCTGGAAAACCACCGAAAAGTCCTAAAAATCACCAAAATTTCCCTTCCTACGGGTAGTATCGACGCGAATAATAACGATGACGACATAAGATCAACGACGTAATAGAGCACATTCATTCGTCAACTTAACTTGTGAAAAGCAGTCGTTTCAGGTGATAGTTAAACTCAGGATCAAGAATGAAAAAACTGCGAAACAACGGATAATCCGACTTTTTAAATTTTTTTGTCGGAGAAAAATATTTTCGAAGCCAGTTACGATACTGAAAATAAAATTTTTTAAAGATGCAATTGAAAAAAACCTATGAAAAAAGCATTAACCTTTCTCAGTGCCTTACACCTTGTCTGCCGCTCAGGTGATGTAAGTGTAAAGTTTGCTGGTTATGAATATGAGATCATGTTTCATAATTATGAGTTTGAGCGATAGCTGTGGGATCACTGTGACAGTTAGAAAGATGCAAAAGGTGTTGTTCTTTAGGCAAGTTAAATAGTAATAAGAATAAGTCGTCAAAATAGAAAAGTTATCTACCGTTCAAATAAATAAACTTTAAAAACTGGTCTGCGCCGACGGCTATGGTCGAAAAGTAAGCATTATCAATTTTTTCTGAGGTTAATAGATGAAATGCCGAAATTTTTGCAACTCAATCACAAGTTCCATGTAAAGGCGCATACTAAAGCCAATGTTTAAGGTCACATATGCAATAGTAAACACATGACGGGTATATCACAGGGATGAAATAGGTTTGCATTTTCAGAAAATCCGATATTAGGGGATTGTTGTGAGATAAGCGTGAAAGATCAGGGTGAAGAAATGTATTAAACCACCCCACATCACAAAATGTATTAATAAGTTATTTTTCCGTTAGTTCTCCAATGCATATCGAGGAAGCATGGATTATCCAGTCTCGCCGCGGGGAGGCCAGCAAACAAAGAGACCATATATTTACAGGCGACAGGGAGTTTTATTAGGCAGGTCCCCTAGCCTACTGCCATGTCCTTTTGTGCGTTTCACCAGTCCGCCGTTCAACGCGGGGAAGTTCTTTTTAAGCAGTTCCCCTGGCCTACTGCGTATTCGAAGGAAGACGGGTAGTTTTGTTTTGGCAGACACCCTGGCCTACTGCCGATTGGAATCAGGACTTTTCTACGCTTAACAATTCCAATGTTCAACGCGGGGAAGTTTTTTTAAACAGTTCCCCTGGCCTACTGCTCAGTCGAAATAAGACGGGTAGTTTTGTTTCGGCAGACATTCTAGCCTACTGCCGATCGGAGTCATGTCGGGTCTGTCTCCCTGACTTACTGCCATAGGCCTCATTTTTTTCAGAGGTGCTCGCCGTACACGATATTCTTCGCGTGTGCGACCCCATCTCGAACTCTGGCGGGAGAGACCAGGACGACAATGTCGTCGGGTCTTCTCACTCTGCTGAGCAGGACGTATAGCTGCCCGTGTGTAAAGCAGTCTGTCCTAAGGTCTACTCCGACGTACTCTATCGTCTGAACCTGGCTCTTGTGGCCGGTCATAGAGTACGCCAGCAACAATGGGAATTGTCTTCGGCGGACCCGTAGCGGCGATCCTTCGACGAACGGAAACCTAAATGTTATTCTGGGAATAGCGAAAGGTTCCGTTTTGCCGGGAAGTCGGATGGTTATGAGGCGACTGCTGATGGCCGTCACGATGACTTTCGTGCCGTTCACGAGTCCGTCACCGATATTCAAATTCCTCATCACGAGGCAAACGGATCCGACCTTGAGACGCAAGACGTGATCAGGCACGCCTTTGCCGGTGGCCTGATTTAGGAGCTGAATATCCACGTCTAGTCCGTCGTCTTCCTTATCCCCTGCGTCAGCGCTTCTCAACTCATGAATGCGACCGTCGGATATGTGGAGGATACGAAGATTAACTTCCTTGATGTTTGTATTGAGAGTGGTAAGGACAGCCCGTCTCGCGCAAAGATCGGGATCACGGAGAACGGCGGGAGGGAAGACGTCCTCAATCAATTCTTCCAGAGAGGTGAGACATCTTATCCTGAGCAGTGGGATAAGCGACTCTTGTTCGCGGCCCTCTCCGAACGATATCGATGGACAAGTTCCGTTGCCTACCCCGAGGACGAAATCGGAATAGTCGCCGAAGTTAGCCGTCCGGTGTGCTGTCGTCAGGGAAAACACTGAACAATCGCCACAGACGCGAAGACCAAAGTGAAACGGAAGCGACATCGGTTGGCGTGCGCGCTTTTTCCACGACGGGTGCAATCTATCGAAAATCCCCGGAGCAGATGAAGATTTTTCCCCCGAATGGCTCATCGGAGTTCATGAGATCTCGTAGGGACCTGTCGACAATCTCGAAAAGGAAGCGATATGCCATCGGGGCCTCATCAAACACGATGACTGTGGCGGCTCTGATGAGGTCTTCTCGCTGGGATAGGTTGGTGATGTTCCAAACGCCGGTGCCGTCACTTAAATCCAGTGGGAGCCTGAGCATGCTATGGGCCGTTGTTCCTCCAGGCATGTTGGCCGCGGCGATTCCAGAACTGGCGACGGCAAGGGCCACCTGACGACAGCCGCGCACGTACGCAAGGATGACACGAATGAGAGCGGTTTTCCCATAACCACCGGGACCGTCCAGGAAGATGGTTCTTCGTCTTCTTCCTTCGCCGGGATTGAGGGTGAGAGAGCGCACGTACTCGAAAACTTGGCGTTGGTCGTGGGATAACTTAGGCTCCCACTCCTCCACGAATCGAAGCTGGAGGTTCTCACCGTAGTTGAGTAGCTCTCTGCCCAGCTCCGTCGTGTCATCACGCACGTAGGGAAGTCCGTGGTCAGCCAAACAGGCTCCCTGGAGACGGAGGCTACGATCGATCTCGATCAGGGAGAGTTTGACCGCCAGTTCCGGGTCATGAGGGTTCCGTTCCAAGTGATCCTCGTAAAGTGAGTTCCGAAAGATGTCCCATAGAAGAGCAGTGGGGGCACCCATATTGCAGAGGAGCACGAAGAAGGAACGAAGTCTGGGTGCGAGTATGAACTGAGACGCCTCGCGCAGCGCCTGGTGGTATTATTCTTCGTCTTCTATCAAGCCGAGGTTACGTGCGACATCCTGGAAGGTGCGACAACCTGGTCCACCGAGTGACAAAAGATGTGCGTAACCGTGGCAAGAAGTGGACATGAGAAGAATCCGAAGGTAGTACTGTTCGCCTCTATTGGGCGATACCCATAACAGCCTACATACCTTCTCTCCACGCTGGGGAGTCGTCAAGAAATATTGGCCGTTTGGGTGTTCGTACAATTCCAGAGTACGAGGGCGCTTGGAGTGCACCAGGAAATTTTCGTAAAATGACTGATAAGTCACATTTTCGAAAATTTCGTGGTGCGGACGATTGAAGTATATCATTAGCTTGGAGCTCGCTCCGTATGTTGCATCGGATAGGTCGCCCGGCCGGTAGACGACACTTTGTTTACCCGGGGGTTTACGGGAAGACACTCAACGGTGGACTCTGATTTAGACACGAGAAAGTCCAAAAGACGCCAGCATGCGTCGCTAGCACCCACCATTCGCTTGGTCACGTAGTGCTCCACTTCATCTTCTTGCCTTCCCAGAAGGAGTGACGGTCACGTTCTGGAGTGAACCGCCCTTTGTAAGGTATTTGAAGAGGTATTTAACGACGCGGTGAGTGGAAGCGAGCTCCAGGTTAATGTGCGCCTCATATTTCAGAAGTAAGGCTGGATTGTATGGAACGACCCACCCATCGTGCATGGGTACTTGTCGGCGCCTGTATGGTATGACGCCTTGGTTTTCAAAGTCTCGCCTGTACTGGACAAAGCCCCTTTCGTCCACGTGAGTGGTCCGGCACGCTGGCTTGGGGAAGAACTTGCCGCAGTAACCCTTTGCAGAGTCCCAGCACGGAAAGATGATCGGTGCCGCAAGGGCCGTGGATCATGTGTCTCAGCACCAACTCCCTGACCTTTCCTACAGCTTCAACTTCAGAGGGAATGTCGGCGCAAATGATAGAGTCAATTCGTGTGCCTGAACGGGACCGTCACCGTCGACCTTGAATACAATGTGAGCGTATGGAAGGCCCCTCATTTGCATCTCGATGACGTAGACGAAGTACACCGTTCTGCCAAAAATTGCTCCACTCCGAATATCTCGGATGAGTTCCCCAAGTTTAATCTGGAAGACTCTGCATGCAATGGATGGGTCACTGAGCCCACTGCCACGGGGGCAAGCCTTCTTGTTTTTCTCCCAAGTCGGACTGTAAGTGAACGGCAAAAAGAACGTCGGCGAACCCAGGCGAGGTACCAGGCCCATTGCGTTCTCGTAATGGACCTTCATGTATCGTGGGCCACCGGTGAAGGAGCTCGGGAGGTAAACTTTTCCAGGCAGCACCCCGCCTTCCCCCTGGACGGTCTCGTCACGGACGATGTCCTCCATGACTTGTACTGCAGCTCGCCACCCCGTTGTGCTTCTAGGAGTTCGTCCAGCACCACTATCTGCATTGCATTTCGTGATGAAGACCTTGTTTGAGAAAATTGAATGAATCGCAGGCGTTCTTCCTCATACCTCATGAACATCTCAACCTGCCACGACTGTGAAAGCCGGCCGATGTGAGAGAAGCGAGGATGTTAATCCCGTTGTTGTCGATCATTCCCGCGTGCCATACCGAATTGCCCTGCGGATAGAGCAATGGATACTGGAAAGGCTCCATCATGAGGCCGAGTAGATCGATGGAAGATTAGTACACCCTTTTATTTCAGTAAGCGGATGCTTTAAAGTTAGACGCCAATGTCAATTGTGATTAGTTACGTTGCTTGACTCTAATACGAAGAAGACGCATTTACCGACGCAAAAAATCTAACAGACGTACAGAAAAAAGAAGGAATAAACAGTATTGTGCATTTGCAGAGTAACATCGAAGTAAAAATTCAAAAATCTTGATTTTAAGTCTTCTTATCGTTTTGGACAGTCAGCGCCATCTAACGGATAAAGGTAGAACTAACTTCGCTCACCGCCATTATAATTTTTTTCGGCGGGTTCCGGTTAGAAATTCCCGGTTTTCGGAATTCTTCCTCCGATCAATTCTTTCATAGAATGTCCGTGCCAAATTTCAAGTTCCCAGCACGTCTGGAAGTGGTCGGGAATTTGTACACATGAGTCAGTGAGTCAATTACACAAACGGCTGTATATATGCGGTTCTATGGGCGGTTCTTAAGTTTGGCGCCCCGGGCCAGTGGCGTAGCCAGGTTTTGGGTCTAGATGGGGGTAGAAAAGTTTCAGGGGGCGCCGACTCATAAATTAACGAGTTTGTTAGACTTTACAAATTTTGGTGATGCAATAGGCGGATAGGTTTGTACAAAATATAAAAATTTACAACGTATAATACACATTTATTTATTAAGCTCTCGATACAATGATGTAGTCCGTATAGCTAATTCTCACAGGTCATTGCAGATCTGAGAATTGCCTGGACGTTCAACTGGAACTTCGTTCATAACCTAACGTTCACTCAACGAAAATTGGTCTCCTTTGGGAATGCCGATTTTTGAGTCAATTATTAGATAGTGAAACTTCATTTGTTTAATTTCGCCAACAATGATCTGCAATTCCTCAATAGCCAAGGCTTGAATGAAGTAATTTTGTATAGACGGGCTTAAGGAAGTTTCATTGTGTTTTGAGCTCTCAAGATCCTCAGCCATTATCGTATCGTGTTTCGCAAAAACTCTCACAAGTTCTAAAACATTTCCCTCGTTATTCTCGACGTTAAGTCGATAACCAAATTCTCGATGACCACGTAAAGGTAGACCTTGTTTCCTGAGATACATAATAAAATCAATTAATGGTTTCAGTATTTCTCAGTTTTTTAAAATCATTTCATTTTGGGCTTGATTAAGTTTTACCTCGATTGTACAATGTTTTTTGAATCTGTACCTTGTAATTAAAAACACGTTTTCTAATTGGCGATGGCCTTAGGTTTCTTCATGCTATTTTATTTTCTCTGTCCCTTTCTTAAAATTCGAGACACCGATGTTTGGATCTGACCAATGTAATTTTGCCTGAATTGTTTATCTTCAAACAGCCAACATGAGAAACATAACATGATATTACCCCTGGGCGAATGAACCAACCAGTTTCTATTGACTACTTCACCTGATGGAAGTTTCTTTTTATACCATTCCTTGTTGAATCACCTATCACTGTCATTGTTGTCAAAAAAATCGAAAGTGTCACTAAGCCCAGGTTGACACGGGCCTATTTCTAACGAAGTTCGAACTAGAGACGGGCCAATCGAAATGTGACGAAACAGAAATGGGTCCACTGGGTAATCAACATTGATATTTTCAATCGACTTCTTACTGTCAGACACGAGTCCACTTTCATATCCGTCTGGTACATTTTATCTCTTCTCTTCGGATAGCCCAAGGTTTTCGCAAACGCCTGCCAAAGTCCTTCCCTACACTGGTGTTGCAGTCATTATCGCCGAGTGCGATTGTAGAGTTATTCCTGCAAAGGCCCGACTATAAATATTCATGGGTCTGACGCTGACGCCATTGGCGAAACTGGATGCTCTGTGTGAGTCGTGTCATTCCTATAGTACTGGAAATGACCCAATAATAATAATAATTGGTAATGTGTTGAGTTTAAAGCTATACAATTTGTAGAATTGTTTGTGAACGTAGACACTGAACAGACCGTCCGTAGCGATGCGGCCTCAAGAAGTGTATTTATATTTCAACAAAAACTTATCATGTATGTACATTGTACAGTGGCGGAAGAAATTAACGCAAAATGTTTCGCGCGCCAGAATGCGGCATTCTTGGGAACTTCTAGGAGCATCACACCCTTCGAAAGACTGGCAACAATGAGGAAGACATCGTCAACCGCAAATACTTGAAATCCGCAATGGAACTCACATTTGTCGGAGCCTAGAACTTACTCATCAATCGCCTATTTTTCGAGCTTTCTTCTTATATTATTCGTGCATTCCGTCGCGGTGTATCTCTCTGTGTTGGGGAGAGAGTTGTACTAAGGAAAATTTTTAAACATTCCTCTTTAAATAAAAGAAGAATCGTTTCTAAACTCGTTAAATGTAAATAGTGGTATCTATTACTTTTATTATAACTACTTGCCAAGTTTCAATTTCATACTTGTTTTACAAATGTGTTAAAAAAATATATAACAAATATGTTACAAATGTTCGAAGGTACATTATGCTTATGTACCTGGGAACACCACCTGCTGTACCAAGGAACACAAGTTGTAAGAATAGTAAATAAAAGAAATACAACTTGAGTATTGGAATAAACATTGTTTTTAATTATTATACTGCTTGCTTTACAAAGGTATTTGAATTTATTACAAATTTATAAAAAATTAAGCACATCTTAATACTTAAACTTAGTTTCTAGAGCAAAGATCACAAATAAACGTTTTCCAGGAATCCTTTTCTGACCCAGCACAGAGTTCATCATTGGAGGCAGACAATACATCTGATCCAGGTTTCCCCTCCTCGGTCATTGTGGTATGGTTTGCAACAAAATATGCATTGCTCATCTGAGCTGTCATCATCATCAGTTGACACCAAAGGGGCAATGTCATCTTCCGATGACGATGAATCGCTGCGCCTTTTAGCTGAAACTTTTAGTTTCTTTGGTTCCTCTGTAACTTGCTTAGTTTGTTCTTCAAAATCAAGTTTTCTTGCCTGCTTTATTGACATCTGTGTTTGTTTTTTAAAATATTTTTTAATCTTTTCCTGTTTTATCTCTTCCTTCTCTGGTGTATCAGTGATGATTCTAGTCCGACCAGGCTTCCTACCACCTTTCCAACATTTTTTTGGGCCTGCCTTTGGGTAAGGTTGAACCTCCTCTGGTGTCACACATTGTAATTCAGGCGTAGACCTACTTGGTTTTGATCCAGAATTTCCTAGAATATTATCAGAATGGTAATCTGTAGAACATCCTGGCACTGGTTTCGGAGTAGCTAATAGGCCTACTGATGATAGCTCAGTGGATGATCGGTCTTTGGATGGAGTTGAGTGTGACAATGAAACTGGAAAATTAATGGAAGATGCTGAGGATCCGGGTTTATCAGAGTACTCAGGATTGTTTAAAGCAACTGTTGCGTCCAGATCTATTTCTAAAGGCCTGTCAGTAACATAAGATGGCAAGAAGTCGTCCTTACCGAACACATTACGGTCTAGGGGAAAAATTCCAGGAGTCTTAAAGCCACTAGTAATGTTCTTTGGTGTGAAAGCTCTGGGGAAAACCAATCCTACGATCTGAGCTACCTGATAAATATCAAACGTTTTACCTGGATTGTTCATATGCCATTCACTGAGAGCTTGATTATAAAATGTTTTCAGCGGTCCATAAACCGACACGTCTAAAGGCTGAAGCCAGTGGGATGTGTGAGGCGGGAATGTTACCATAACAATTCCAGCATTTGATGCCTTTTATAAGCACTCAACACTGAGATGGGTTTCGTGATTATCAAGAATCAGCATGTGCCGTTCTTCTTTTGAGCTCTTCACAACTTTAATAAAGTGATCCATAAACTGGACAAAAAGAACCTCATTTGACCAGCCTGTCGGAGTGGCGGCACAGATTGTTCCTGGGGGTGCGCCATTTAACATAAACTCTTTAAAATGAACACGAGGAAAAATTAACATTGGTGGTAAATAATTTCCTATGGCATTAATTGCAACAGTCGTAGTAATCAATGTCCCCCTTTTAGCTGAAGTACAACCACCGACTTGCTTAACCCCTTTTAGCGCTACTACTGGACCCGGTGTCTGAACTGTAGTCAACCCCGTCTCGTCAACATTCCAGATTCTATGTGGTGGAATGGGTCCAAACCTAGCATGAATGTCTTCCAAATTGTCAAAAAATTTGGAAACGTTATGATAATTAAAACTAGTTGAACGAGAAAGACTAGTAGCTTCTGATTTTCGTGCAGAGAGATTTTGGTGTCTAGACATGAATAATCGCATCCACTGTTCCCCAGCAATTTTTTCTCGTTTCCAGTTCTCAGGAATTTTTTTCCCATTAGCTGCAGCGAAATTGTAAGCTAGTAGCCTCAAGCCTTTTTTGGAGAGTCCATAATTCATTTTAGCTACATTGAGTATGTAGTTTACTAGAAGGTTTTTCTCGGTATCAGTAAAAACTCGATTGACATCAAAATTATTATAGTAAAAATGTTGTTCTTTTTCAGAAGATTTAAAATTTGTCAGAGCTCTTGATAGGGTTGTGAGCTTTACTCCATACACTCTACACGCTTCTCGCATGGATATCTTTTTGTCCGGAGAAGCAGTGACAGCGTCGATTGCTTTGTGAATCGCATCCGCATCAACAGGTTCCCTGTTCTTGCATGTTTTACTGCGAGGAATGGTGCAGTACCGGAAAAAAAACAAAAACCATTTACGCTCTCGTGTTCCTTGGTACAACAGGTAGCCATTTTAAACAAATACCGGTTTTTTAGGATAAATATTACGACTTAAATAGAAGAACATAGTCAGCAACACTCACCAGTAAAGGAAGATATGGAAGGTCTAGCAGTATATATCACTGGTATAAAAAGTATCATAAAAATCACCATAATTCACAGAGAAAAAGAATTACTTTGACGGAGAGAAATCTGTATTGTCTTTCATCTGCCACAAATAGTAAGCAACTCTGCAGACAAAGACCTGCCCCCTAGCGTTAGTTTCTCATAGAAGTTCATTAAAAATTGGGTAGGTTACAGCACTTGACAGTAAATCAATGTGTTCCTAAGTACACTATGCCCGATTTAAGCATGTTTCTTACGTCGATTAATATCATTGATACTAAAAGACTGTTTATAACAAATATTCATTATCCCACTCAACTCGGAATATATGCTGAAATCTTCATCTGCTATCACCAAGGGATATTTATTATGGTCGAAATTTCGAGGACATTTTTGAATGACTCGCCCTGTATCTCTTTCACCGAAATAATATAAATAAAAGTTTATTCGCACCAAGAGTTAATACAAAAAAGATCAAATTCAAATAGATATAGTTTACGCGATGTAATTTATCACGATTTTCAATTTGTAGATTGATGACGTTTCGATCTCAAAATATATTTAATAATGAATTGTTCATGACCCAATATAAATCCGTCCTTAGTTTGTCAGAATGGGATTAATCTATGAAAATGTACGTAAATGAATGATTTCATGAACTAAAAATTATTGTGCTCGCATTGATACCGAATAATCTAGATACAGTTTTCCGAAGTTTCTTTCATCTTATCACTGGAAGTTTGCTGTTCACTGCGAAGCTTTAACTAGTAAATACGGAACATACGAATAAACGTTCAGAAAAATTTAAACCGAATTAGTTGTAATTAATATAGATAAACAATTCTTTTACGTCTGACTACATAATATGTTTTTATATGTATTAGCTTTAAATTCGCTGCATATATGAAATTAACAAAGAAGCTTTTTAAGGACTTCAGTTTGAAGTAAAATGTCATGAATGAAATAAATTAATACGTAACGGTTAATTTTGCAGATGTTGGACGTATTTGTTCAGCAAAAGAGTGGTCCGTGTTCGATTTTTAATGAATGCAGATGACTTTTTATTGTATTGTCACATATTGGTGATATGAATTAATGTAATACGTTGTTTCATCGACTGGATAATGATATGAAATTTTATAAATACATAAGAGCAATTTTTTATGTGAAAATCATTTTAATAGACCATAAATTGTATTCAAAACTTTAAAATGACTCGACCAGGGGTGGGATTACGGTTCTATTTCCTTCTCGTGGTCGTTATCGCCATTCATAAGGTAAGCCGTATTGGTAGGGCCATGCTCAAAGTCCTGGGAGCGCATTACACTGCTATGAAGCGCCTAATCTTTCTTGATGACGATCACATTTTCCAAATCATGAGCGCAATTGAACAATAGCAATATGGAGAACCGTGATGGCGATTCAGGTTTGCAACCCAGTAACAACTACCGAGCTTTTTTATTTAAAAGCGAAATTGAGATGGAGTTTCGTATCCTTTCGGTGCATTTATTTACGTCCGTATGATTTACTGTGAACTGAGTCACTTTTACAATGCGTGGTGATATTGTCTGAGAACATTTAATGGATCGATAAGGAAACGAAAAAGTATACTACTCTCTCTGGCAAACAAACAGAAAGCAGTGCCTAGTTCTCGGATTTCACCTCATCAGTCCAAAGTTCGGAGGCACCCGTGGAATTCTTTTGAGGGGCCGTAAGAAATCAAATACCACTTCTTTCCTTTGGGTTAAACAACTGGTGTCCGAAACATCATCTTTTGCAGAAAAGGTATCGTATAATGGGAAAATAATCTCTTATCAAAGGCATACTACGTCCCAAATCAATATCATGGGCCCTCCATACATTTCCAGTTTGACTAGATCAGTATATGAGATGCTTTGTTTCGACATGGGGAAACCTTTTGGGATTGTCACAAGTTTATTCGTTGCTTTAACATAGACTGTCAGCTGCTTCAAATCCCTTGCACGATGGGAACTAATGGCGTTTGATTGAAATGGTTTGGACTGATGAGGTGAAATCCGAGAACTAGGCACAGTAACAATTCGATTGAAAATATGATGATGGCATTCTTCCAGTCCGCTGGACTTTTACGCTGGATTTTTGCGGTTGCGTATTCCATGCGAGTTTAATTCCCGTTACTTTGGAATCTCCCGGTGTCCAGGGCTCTTCTTACTCCCATCTGTCGCTCTTCCCCCAATAAGGCTTCTGGAATGTCGTGAGGTCCACATACAACTGCTGCGTCGCGGCAAAACAATCTCCAGCATTCCCGATTATTCCTTGTCTGATCACGCGTAGTGCGTCGTCTTCTGACAGACGGTATATTTCCCGGTACTCTCTCAGCTCCTGAAGGTAAATCATGGGTCTCGAGTTCGGTCTTCCATCGAATGTTGGGATCTCCATCTGCACAGTCCCTGCCGCTGGTGGTGCAGCAGTTACCCGGGCGAAATACGCCTTGTGATGTCCCGTGTAACGCCCTCGTCCAGATGGGCGCCTCCCCTGACGGATTGTTGATGTAGTCTCGATGCTATCTGCTTGATCTGCTACTCGTTTTCTTCCATCTTCTCCTTCATTTTATTTACACCGCTTTTCAGACTACTGTGGCTCGAACCTAGCTCCCCTAATTTATCGCACGTCTCGCCTAATTTTATCACCTACCTCAGCGACTACCTCTCCTACCTGGTCGCGTATTTTTTCGATCTTCTTCTCTTCTTCGGCGAGCTTCCCACCATACTCTTGTTGCAATGCTGCCAAACCTTCCTGTATTTTCTTCTGCCTCTCCGTTAACTCTTCAACCCTTCTCTTTTGTTCTTCCCTTAATTTTTCTAATCTCTCCCCTAACTTCCCGTCTCTTTCTTCCCGCCTCTTTTTCATACCTTGCATTTCTTTTAACAATTAGTTTATTATCGCCGGCACAACATTCTCCCCAGGTATTTCCGTCTTCCTTTTAAACTCATATGTTTCTATTTCCAAGTTTTAATTTTTCTAACAGCAATTTCGACTGTTCATGCAATTCGAATTTCGCACCCTGTATTGTTGACTCTCGGTCCTTCAATATGTTTTGTTAATCTTACTTTTTCAGTTCGTAAAATATTTTAATTACGCCCGCCACTTTGAAACTACCTGTCTCAGGTCTCCCGTGGTCTCCATTTACTACGAGTAGTCGTGCCCCGCATTGGGCTCCAAAATGTAACACTTTCTTCATTTATTTTCAAAAATAATCACAAATAAACTCACACTTTCGTTTCACTTCACAAGTATAAAAAAACATTCACACTTCACTCCCGTGCGTCCTTTCGTCTCACTCTCTGCGCGTCCCTCTCCCGTTTTCCCCCGGTGACCGCGTCAACAAACAAACAACGCGGCCATCCGCAACTTATTGTATTATTGTATAGTTACAATACAGATATTTCTTTTTCGTGCCCTTTTTTTAATTAAATAAAGTTATTTTCCTGGATATATTAGGTCATTAATTCATGTTTAATCTGTTTCTCTTTTGCCTACGTTTTGCATATGTATTATGCTTCATCAGGACTTTTATGTATGTTGTAGATTTCCTGTTGAAGTCTTCCATAGTTGAGTATTCTGGAATGACAGTTGTCTTTCTTGATATTTAGGTCTTCTGCTGTATGGTCCATGGTTTCAGTGTTGATGAAGTTCTTTAAATAGTCAAGTTCTGGTTATATATACTGGTTTCTCCACGTTTAAACATATAGATAGAATCATAACGTGAACTCCGACCATATTGTTTATTTATTGTTTGTCTAAAATGAGGAGTTATACCATTTCGTTAACTCTACCTTTCATTTGGCAAAATCAGTGCTGAATGGTATGATTTCAACTATCACTTTTTGCTAACCATAAAAGTGACAATGAGGGATCCAACATAAGTTTTGATAATTATTTTATTTTCCACAAAAACCTTGAAAATTTTATGGTACAAAATAAGGTCAAAATATATTGCGGAGAAATATGAGACTCATTTCTGCATGGCTTTCGAAAATTTAGAAAAAAATTGCATCAAATGTAATTTTACTGTGAGCCATATTTTTGTAATTAACAACTTGGAAACAATTCATCCATTCTTCAGGCGAAAAGTCATTGTACATAGACCAAAATGCACTTTTTTATTCACATTTTGTCCATAACATCCCAACTGATATGCAGTAGAATACGTTTTTCCTGAATTACTGAATTGATTGACAATGCCTTTAGCCACAGTTACAAGTAGTAGGATTTAATTTAATAGGGGAAGCCCCTACTGAAAGCCAGCACTCCAAAGGAGGCAATTTAAGTAAATGACTGACCATGCCAAACATGTAAAAAAACAGTCACACGAACACAAAAGGATAAACAAGTCTTTGGATTTGCATAAAGTAGGGAAACATGAAGGGAACTGAAAATGGCACCAAACTGTCACTAGTTCTTCGTGCACTTCAGACTTTCAACCATTACTCCTCATAAATCTTTGTTGCTAATGGAGGGCCCTCCTGGTTTTGCTGAGCTCAGTAGTTCTCTGTGAAAAAAAAGAAAACCTATATTATTATAACATCTAAAGAGTAACAATGAAAATTCAAAACTCTGGTCCAAGAATATTTTAATGACATAATCATCATATAACAACTGTGTTCTTCATATATGGAGGAACGTTATGCATTTCCATGGGGTTTGGTACCACTTAAAACCGAAATTTTTACTTAAAACTACGCAGCCATCTCTAGGATGGTGTTACAAAATCATACGGCTTATGTCAGAAGAAAAACCTAATCAAAACATTACATACCTTTGCAGAATTCATGGTAAATGAGTAGTAATAAGTACAGAATTTGGAAACCAGGTAAATATCCTTAATGAAGAATGGTGGGGTGAAGAGAGGGAAGGAGAGAGAATTTAGATCTGCAATGATGCTGTAGTTCAGAAATTGGTAGATGATTCATAAATTTTAGCCAGTTGGATAACCAAGATATGGTACTTTAACACTCATATGAGATATTCTGCAAATTTATTCAAGGTATCATTAAAAAAGAATACTGTTAGAATAACTGTAGTCACACGGTTTCCACTTCCACACAGAATTTATCATTCAATCATTATTTTAGTCAGCTATAAAAGCAACAAAATTTAAGTAAGCAAGACTAGAGTTTTGTTATGAAAATATTTCTGCAGTTACGTATAAGCTAATTTCAGAGGCCAGAACATAATGGCTGAAATAGCAACAGCATGAGACAGAACATAAGGCACGAAGTTTAAATTCAAGTCTTTCCAGTAAAGGAATTCAGGGAAGGTGGTATTTGTAAATGCATTAGCATGCCCTTAAAAGTTTCGCACACAATGTGTTGTGTTCACACTTATGTTCATGGCTGATTGATTTAATTGATTTAATGCATTGAGAAAGAACCATCTGATGTAAAAAAGGATTGATAACTAGCTAATATAAGGTGAAAAACAACAAATTTTACACCAGCAAGAGAAATGGGACTCATAATAGATTATGTCCTCTAAGAGTCAGGCCAAGAGATATGCGATGGATAAGAAGGATTAAAAAATTACATGCCATGGACCAATGGTTACAAAAATACGTCCTTTAGGACCTTAAGACATGAGCAGGATAGTTGGATAACCTTCAATAAGCATTATTTCTAATGAATTATCTATTAGCAGATGCATTCTGATTTGAGCACTGAAGAATTGCCACTCTACTTGGGTAGATTCTCTCGGGGGTCAATATAACTGAGTACCACATGCTCCACTGCCAAGATAACCAAGTGTTTGGCTATATTCCCTTACTCATACTACTACCAGTCTGCAGTCACTTGGCCCTGACAATCCAAATGAAAGTGTATGCAGCTACTACTAAATATACTGCCATTCTAAGCTCAACAGTAGCTGGATCTTTGTTGGCCCTGAGATATTGAATCTTTTTTGTTTTCATTCATTGCCAACTATTTAGTACACAAATATATTTTTTATTCATACCCAATATATTTTTTTGGAAAGAACTTTAACATAGGCATCTTTTTTCTTCAAAATCTATTATTTCATTTAAATATTAGTAGTTAGTGTTATTTGGCTTACAACTCATAGTTACCATTTTCTGGCCAAGAAAAAAGGCAATTAAGCGGCAGATATGGTAAAACCAAAACATTGTATGTACCTTGAAAACATCTTCAGACATGGCATTTTTGCTTGTATTTTGTAATTCTCTTGGTAGAAAATACTGAAATCAACTCTAAACTCAAAATGTGAATTTTTGTCAGTTTCTGTCTTTGAGCCTAGGAGCGCAGAATAGCCATTGGTAGTAGTAATTTTGGGGGGCACTATTAATGCAGAGATTAATGAATACGTGCAGAGTGCTGTCATGTTTTCATTAATCTCAATTTGCTTACACACGTTCAAGGAAAAATTATATTTTCTTTAATTCTTTTTTAAAGATATTGACTTTAAGGAAAGAGGGCTTTAATATGAAAGAAGGAAAACGTATCCAGTCATGAAAAATAAGAGGCTTAGGTATGTTATTTTTACCGGAACACAATGCTATTGCATCCTCTTTATACTCTTTCTCTGCTCTTGCAAACTTTCTGAACCCAGAAACTTTGCATGAAATCCCATACAAAGCTTAATGGGTGAATGGACAATTGTACTAGACTTCATTCTTAAAATCATCTGCTCATGTATGGAGTTCACAACTAAGCTAAATAATCAGCATTCACTGAGAAACATGTACTGAGTAAACCATGTCTTTTTATCAGAAACACACAGACCAGGCAATAAGAAAGACTTCAAACTCAGGTTGAGCAAGCTAGGTTATTTGAGTTATGTCCCATAAAATTTTGAGCAGACAAGAAAACACTTTAGAGAAAAAGACAGTATCCAGCAGTTGGTCTTGCAAAATATATGTATAATTATTCTCTTACCAGGGTCACATTCATTCAAAATCTATCTCAGTTTTTCCCAAAACTCATCTTTCTCACTGTCACACTCTCCATCCACTGGTTCACCGCACGCCACAGTCACGACTCTCCAAATACCTTCTTTCATGCAAACGCAGAGCAATCTAGGCCATACTAACTCACACTTCATTTCCAGTAACTTAGCTCTCCCATTAAGATTGAGTCCTACATCTTGACTGCAGTGTACATTACCGTCAACTCCTGACCGCAGTGACAAACCACCGCCATCTATAGTAATAACATCCCGCCCCTTTTACTCAGTTTCACATACACACCAAACTTCCATTCATCTCACTTTCATTTCATTCAAAAACTCATGCTCCTTTCTATATATTCCTCTCACATTCAGAGTACCGATAGTCCAGTTCGTATCACTGAGTCTGTATCTTGATGGCCCAACCTTATTCTGCTTCTGCCACCCATCATGGTTTCAGTCGTCTGAGGCTCCTCTGTGACTCTTATGAGTAATTTGTAATAGAGTATGCAAGGTTATCAGCCTTTGCAGTACCCGTACCACATGCAGCTTTTCCTGCTAATGGTTATGGTGCTCGACTGGTCAGTTTTGACACATTTTCGCATGTATGCCACAAGAGAAACCAAAGTATAGTAATACCCTAGGCAAGCCTACTCTATTTTGCTCAAGCTAGAATCCCTTCTGAAAGGACTACCTTGAGAGCCAGCATACCATTGCCTGCAACCCACCACTAGGAGGTATATGCATTGTACTGACACACTTTAATTATATACAAGGTAATACAAGAACAAGGTTTGGTCAAAATTACTCAAAGCTGATAGATTCTCTTAAGCCAATGATTAATTCATACTAACATGCTACACTCATGATGTTTAACAGAGAAAACAGAGGCTTACCTTCTGTATTTTAGGCCTCTAAGGTCACCGTTTGATGTATCCATTCCCAGAAATTCCCAAACATTTCTTCTATCTCCTCGGTGCTTTCCTCGAAGAGCCATGGAGGTAGTTCAATTTCAGGAGTCTCTGGGACAATATCATCCAATATTTTTTTACCGCGGTAAACCTTTCCCCTCAACTCTTCTCGTTGGTATACTATAACTGTCACTGTCCCCCAGGAGACTTTTTTTTCAGAGTTGCCTTTTCTACAGGGCTTGAATTCCTCCTCTTCTTCGCCTCTTTGCTTCTTTAGGCATCCACCTGTAGAATGAGAACACATTTGGTCACCAGTTATCTTGTAAAGTTGAGAAAAAAATCTGATTGACATATTCAAAGACGCTTAAGTAAGAAGAAATATGTCTTTTAGGGGTGTGATTCTTTCGATATCATAAAGGGTATGAAAAGAAAGTAAATTTGACATCTGACATGGAGTGGTGATAGAGGGGATAGAATGATTTTGTAAAATATATAGGCAGAAATGTAGTGGATGGACGTTTAAATTGTAGTCACAGTATAATACCGTAACATACGCTCTTCCTTAGGCCCTAAATATGGTTTGGGGAATTACGATTTGTAATTTAGAGAGAAACGTCCGATGGGAGACGTTGAGATGACCCGGGAGATTAGTCCTATGAGAGCGGAGGCTGACGAAATTCGGGCAGGGAGAGGATAAAATCAGGGCGGAAGGATGAATGGATGAGGTCAGGTAGACAAAATTTAGGTCAGTTTCTGAGCAAAAACTGAAAAAATCTAGAATTCCGGTACGAATGACAGTGCGTCTCACCAATTCTAATGGCCACGAACGGTGGTGCATATATTTTGAAATTGGGGCGGAATTGGTAGGTCCTTTAAACGCTTCCTCTCCTAAGCTCGTAGTCCTTCAAATAAGTAATGAATATTATTGTATCAAGGCCTTTTGAATATCATCTTTAGAGCTCTATAGACACCTCCAAACAGGATTCGAGAGTATTTTTCGAGATAAATCACTTAAAATTATTGACAATGCGACGTGAGAATAAATTTGAAGGAGAGCAAATAAATTATATTCCATAATGATGATATGAAATATAAACCGAAGTACATAGTGGGCACAAACTGAGGTTGTGTAGTACATGAAGAAGGGATGGGGCAGGTTACAAGAAGCAGGACACTGCGCTTGTTTGAAGGACACATCAGGTTATATCAGATAATGCACCTCGATTTGTTTAGTTACTTACAGAATAGGTTTCCCATATTCACAGAAATGCGGGCGAAAATGCGTATTAACTTTTCCAACTTGATCACAGGAGACCACAAGAGAAAATTGAATCACAAGAGCCTCACGACCACTTCATTCAATCGAAGTCAGTAAAATGTTCATTCCCATAGCAACGGCGGCCTCTTGGTCCGATGACCATTATTGAGGTGCAACCATCAATGAGTATGGTTCTTCAGATGGGTCAGTGACTACTTGTAAATGCCTATATCATCATATGATCCCAAAACTGCGATGATATCAATCTATATGACGTATGACTATTTTTTTTAATGTCTGCAGACACATGTGTACTTAATAAACTATGGACCCAAATTCTGTCGGCAACAGAGTCCGCTGCTTTTTTTTTCGTCAGAATGGTGAAATCTATTTTCATTCTGACGTCTATTTCGGTCGCATTTGAATGATTCCATATCATTACAAAAGAAATGTCCATTTTTTATTTTAAATGCCAAATTTTCATTTGTGTTTTATTCGGACATTATCTTCAATGATACAAAATAGATTTTCACGTTATTTTCTGAAGATATTCAATACAAACTTTTTTTTTTGGCGATTCCTCCCTCTGATATTTATACCAATTAAATATGAAAGAGTGTGCTACAGTCAAATTAAATGATATTCACTCCCAAACTGGCCTACCCATCCACAACAGCCTTATTAGTTACGACAAGGAGCGTCCGCCGTCGAGGTGAGAAGCGGAGATTTCAGATTATGTTGTAGTTCACGTGAAATTAATGAAAAATATACTCTTATTTTGATGTAGTGAATAATCTTCAAGTATGATACACGGCAATCTCCATTCCATTTTTGATAGTTATCCTCTTTATGATCAAACTCCATAACGGTTGAAAAAGAAAATTAAATTCGCACGCCGTGTCGTCGTTTGGAATTCACATGGAGCGGGATTCAACGACTCGAGATGAAATTTTTCTTCTTATTCTTCTTAAGACATTATCTTGTTACTCATAGCAAACCCGTGTTTGCAATTATTTTTACAGTCATACTTTCATTGAGAAAGTCATGGGCATTCCTAATATTAGACCCTTTGAAATTAAGGGAATTCAATGGGGTGCACGCGGTCAAAACTTGACAATTCGTGATGATGCTCATTGAGAATGTTAAAGCCTTGTACCTTGCCCCAGCCGTCAGGTCTCCTTCGAGAGCCTCAAGGGTGTTCTTTCTCGAACGGCTCTACAGAGTTCTATGTGATTTCTGGCATTTTTTGGATCATTTATACCGAATCCTTACCATCGTGCTTGAATAGATTCCACATCTGCTCGAGAACTCCCAAATGGCACTTTCACCGACACCGAGCCTAATTCTCCAGCCAAGAGCCATCTCTTATTGCCATCTGAGCTTCGACCTTCCACTCCAATATTCCGTCAGTCTCGTGTAGAGTAACAATGGTTGGTCACCAATCGCACCGGGAAGATCCTTGGCGCGGCCGAATTCTCGAAATTCCGGGTCCTCTCCCTGATGTCGTCCAGTTACCATTCCCGCTCAACCCGAATTGCTACACATGGCGATCAAAGCCTCGCTTTTTGGCTTCCCATTCTCCCAACAAATTGCAGTAGTTTACCCTGAAATGGTCGCCAAAGACGCCATTGGAACAAAATGAGTACGCTTCTCCATGGAGTGGTGATTGTGACGTGCTACGCGCCAGTGGATGGAGAGAGTTGCGGTGTGAAAGATGAGTTTTGGGAAAAACTGATAGATGTGTTGAATGAATGTGACTCTGGTGAGAGAATAATTGTACTAGGTGAGATGAATGGGTGGGTTGGCGTGAGGCTGGATGCATCTGAGAGAGATGTTGGGCCATTGGTGATCCTCGAGTGAATGATGATGGTGAAAACGTGGTGAGTGTGTGCCTGGATAAAGGATTGTTTGTGTCGAATACATGGTTTAAACATAAGAGAATACATATGTAATCTTTGCAAAGGGGTAATTGCAAAAGAATGATTGATTTCGTTGTGGATGGTGAGAGATTGAGGGAGTTAGTGTGGGACACGATAGTGATGTGGGGTGCTGAATGGGAACAGACCACTATTTGGTGCTCTCCAAAGTGAATCTGGGCAGAAAGTGGGTGCCAATAAAGAATATTGCGCATAAACAGTTGAGAGTAAGAGTGGAGAGGTTGCTTGACAGCTAGCTTAGAATTCAGTATGTTTTCATGCTTGAGTATGCTCTATCCTTGCAGAAGAGAGAATGGGACGAGTATATCAGAAACGAGAAGGTGAATGGTGCGTGGGATTGTTTAAAGGGAGTGATTGTGGGATATGCTGAAGGTGTATGTGGAAAAGGAGTGGTAGAGTGAATGAAAGGTAATGCTTGGTGGAATGATGAAGTGAAATGTGCAGTCAGGGAAAAGAAATAGGCTTACAAGAGTATGATTGCAGCGAAATCTGAGGAAGAGCGTGCTAAGGCATGTGAGATTTAATGGTAGTGAGGAAATGGGTATGTCAGGGTAGACATAAGAGTAGACTAACCGTTGTGGGTATGAATTATCTGTGGAGTGTTTGTGGCGAAGTAGGATGGATAGAGTCTGGAATGAATGGGTAATAAATGAATGTGGGTTAGATGCTTCAGTAAAGGACATATATAAAAGGAGTGTGGTTCGTTGGTTTGGCCATGTTGAGAGAATGGATGAGAGTCGAAAAACGAAACAGATATATAAGAGCGAAATGAATGTGTCGAGAGGGAGAGGTAGGCCGAGAAAGTTGTGGTTGAATGTGGTTGAGGAAAATCTTAGGAGGAGGAATATCAGGAGTCTTAAAAACGGAGGGCGTGTATGAAACAGTGTATGGGGGTAAATGAGGCGTAAGAGGTTTGCAAGGATAGGTCAGCCTGGAGGAAATTATTAATGCCGAGTTAGGTGTGCAATTATGTATTAATTAGTGAAACATTTTGAATGTGCCTACCCCGGAAGGGAACGGCGTGATGGGGATGTATCTACTTTCTACTGACATTTTGTACTGTTCCCCTCTTATAATTTGGTTTTTATCAGGCAATAAATGATTATTTTCAAGTTTCACACAAACAAAACTTCACACGCTAATTTAGAATCCCCACTATGCACTATTTTGAAAACCAATCATTCGTGGCGAGTGCCACTGTGGGACGGTGACTACATCACTCCTTCGGCACAGCCATTTAAACTTGTTCAGTCACAGACCAAATATTTTGACCTGGGAGGCCATAATAACCTTTTATTTTAATTACTTTCCTTAAGTCCCCTGAATACCTCGCAGGCTACGATCATCAGCATAGTTCTAGCTTAAGTTTCTGAAGCTGTGGAGTGGGCAAGGTTGAGACACTGGTCGCGGAATATTCTAAAATATGTACTGTGATACGGGGGAGGATGCTTGTTTAGCTATCTTTATCCATCTTTTTACATGGAAGGAGGAATCTTCTCTCACATATATAAGATCGGTATGAGGGCGTCGAAACAACGAAATCGAGTGCGTGTATGAAACAATTTACGGGGGTAAATGAGGCAAAAGAAGCTGATGATGATACCTTGTATCGAAACCGGTCGCCTGATTAAATAATTGCGGAACGTGCACATTGCTCTTTCGTTTCTGATCATCATGAAGGAGTTCCATCATGTTTCGCCTGACACAATTGAATTTATTGAGGCAAAAGTGTTTTGCACGGATAGGTCAGGATGGAGGAAATTATTGAAGCATAGTTAAGTGTACAGATATGTATTTATGAGTGAAACTCTATGACTCTGCTTACTCTGGCAGGGAACGGCGTGATTGCTATGTATGACACCTTTCTCAATCTTAATTTCTCACCCGAATTAATTCATCTCAGAATGTCATCACAATATCTTTAGCCGTGTTCGAGAAAAAATTTCAAACAAATACAGAATTTGCTGATTCAGTAGTGTAATACAAGATTGCTTGTTTTATTATGTATTTATAAGCGAGTTATTGTTATATCCGTTACCGCAATGTTTTTTCGGCTGGTTTCGGCTGGAGGAGAGAGGGTCATGGCTGGTAGTGAAATGGAATAAGCTGCGGGACCCCTTAAGAAAGTTGCTGATATGCCCGTGAAAAAGTGGCTGAAGATGGAAGACAACTGTCGTTAGAAAAGTAGGCCATAATGAAAGAGTTGACCTTGTGGTCATTCTGAATAGCCTATGTCTATTATGTTATGCAATTAAACAGATAGTAACTTATTAAAGACTAGAGTATGTGGTGTTAGATTAATTTTTCTGTTATATTTTCTATATGAAAATATTTTATTCATAATTCACAGGATTATAATTAAGACAAAAATTTGTGACTTCCACAATTTATCGACCGGTTTCTGCTTTTACGATCAGGTCAAACCAGCCGAAACCAGTCGCTAGCGTTCAATTAATTGTGGAAGTAACAAATTTTTATCTTGTTAATAATGAATATGAATAGAGCTTCAAGTTTCCATTTTATTTGTTTAATTTGCAGGATTTTGAATTATGAAGCAGTTTTTGGTGGACAAAATCGAGTTTTAAATGGCCCTCTTATTGGTCAGTACAGCAATCATTACGTTTCTCCATTTGATTCAATTTTAGTTTGATCAAATTTTGATTTTTAATGATGCGCATTCACGATTATTCTTCATATGAACGGTCCAGTTGTTTTAACTTTTAATGAGTTGTTACGCACTATTTGCTCATAGCTAATAGCCAATATTTGTTAACCCTAATTTCCCTATAGAGCTTACGGGATAACGCGCTAATTTCGCAATTTCCAAATGTTTCCTTCTATGACTTACTAGAAAGTAGCATGAACTTCTTTAATATACACCTTCCTTTCATAAATGATTTATTCATTTCAATTAATAATCATCCGCATTTCCTGTAAAAACTAGAGAAAAATTGAGTAAATTCCATAGCACTAAGTAAACAATGCATGATCTATGAGTTACTTGCGTTAAATTTCAAATAACTGGTTGATATTATTGCTTAAATTGCGTTCATTCAATCATTCCGTCTTGCTATCCATGGGAAAATAAGTAATCCTTGTTGTTAATCCTGTAGTCAGGCTAGAGTTAAATGACGCAGGCCCATTCCATACATGTCAATAGTTGTAAAGAAAAAAAAGATGTTGCTGCGTAATGTATTGAAGAATACTTTCAAGGTTGTTGAGCGTTACATGTATTCTTCGTGCCGCCGTGTAATGTGCTAATTTATGCATCCCTCGCATTTTTCATGCCGTCTGATTTCCACCAGTGGTGTCCTCTGAAACCATTTTATTTCCGTGTTTCATCTTCCATTCCCCTCGCCTCAAATCGAAAGCTCAACTTCCTCCCAACGTCCAACCATCACTCATTCCTCCCTCTTCACTCTGCCCCCCCCCCCACCCTCCCTCGTTGCGAATTCCGGAACCCCTTGTTCTCTTTTTCATCTCATTTCTTCTCTTCCTCACCAACCTTTTTCTCTCTCTCTTAGTTCTGCTTCTCATTATCCTCCCTTTTATTTCTATCTTCCAATTCCTCAGCGACTCTCTAGCCTTACTGAACTTCATGTCTCCTTCTCGTTACATATTCATATCCGCATCCCCTCTGCCTAACCAATCTTTTTCTCTTTTTCTTCAAGTTTCCATTTGTCGTCAGTAGGGTGGTTATTTGAAGAGGCTAGCGATTTATTACGTCGTTTGTCCCTTTTGTGAAAGGAAGGTGGTGGGAAATACTGCCGTTTGAAGGGTCAATGAGGCAAAATATGTTATGGGTATTGTTATAATTATTTTTTCTCCATATTCAACATTGGAAAATTTTGTTTACTCTGTTTTAAAAATTATATCCAACGAGTTGCTTCGATTTCTTAGTCTTAATATTATGCCGGGGTTATGAAGTTAAGGAAATAATTCAAATCAGAAAATTATACTCCCGCACGCTGTAGAATGTATGTTGAAGAAATTGCCAACATTGTTTGGGTCCTCCATATTTTTTTATTTGGTGTGTCAGAAAGTACAATTTTTCATAAGCTGCTTTGTTTATTAATTAAAGAAGACTAAATTAGAGACAAGTGTGCAAGACTAAAGCAGTAGTTTGTGATAAGGAGAATGGGGAGAATAACTGTATGAGGAGGGCGAATGGTGAAGTAATTGAACAGGTGGATGATTTTATGTACGAAGGTAAGATGTATGCGGAAGATAGAAGAATAGATGAGGAGATAAAGAGACGTGCGAATGCTGGAAGGAAAGTGGTAGGTAGCATGTGGAGCATATCAAGGAATGAGTGCTTGTCGAAGGAAGCGAAAATTGCCGTGTACTAAAGTGTACTTCTTCCCACTTTGCTATATGGTAGTGAAACAGGGGAAGTCCGGATGAACATAAGAGTAGACTAAACGCCGTGGGTATGAGTTATCTGAGCAGTATTTGCGGCAAAAGTAGGATGGATAGGGTCAGGAATGAGTGGGTCATGAATGAATGTGGGTTAAATGCCCCAGTAATGGACGTGTATGAAAGGAGTGTGGTTCGCTGGTTTGGCCATGTTGAGAGAATTGAATGAGAGTCGAAAAACGAAACAGAGATATAAGAGCGAAGTGAATGTTGCGATAGGGAGAGTTAGGCCGAGAAAGTTGTGGTTGAATGTGGTTGAGGAAATTCTTAGGAGGAGGAATAGTAGGAATTTAAAAAACAGGGGGACGTGTATGAAACAGTGTATGGGGGTAAATGAGGCGAAAGAGGTTTGCTAGAATAGGTCAGTATGGAGGAAATTATTGATGCAGAGTTAGGTGTACAATTATGTATTAATGAGTGAAATATTATGACTGCGCCTACCCCGGAAGGGAACGACGTAATGGGAATGTATGTATGTATGTACTTTCTACTGACATTTTCTACTGTTCCCCTCTTATAATTTGGTTTTTATCTGACAATAAATGATTATTTTCAAGTTTTACACAAACAAAACTTAACACGCTAATTTTGATTCACCACTATGCACTATTTTGAAAACCAATCATTCGTGGTGAGTGCCACTGTGGGACGGTGACTGCATCACACCTTCGGCACAGCCATTTAACCTTGGACAGTCACAGACCATACATTTTTACCTGGGAGGCCATAATAACCTTTTATTTCAATTACTTTCCTTAAGTCCCCTGAATACCTCGCAGGCTACGATCATCAGCATAGTTCTAGCCTAAGTTTCTGAAGCTTTGGAGTGGACAAGTTTGAGACACTGGTCGCGGAATATTCTAAAATATGTACTGTGATACGGGGGAGGATGCTTTTTTAGCTATTTTTAACCATATTTTTACATGGAAGGAGGAATCTTCTCTCACATCATGCACCCATCTTCTTCCTACATTCTTTTATAAGAAATATCGAAATGCCTCAACCTAACATTTTTAGTGTAATGAATTCAGCTACTTTTCTGCTGCATAAATATTTCCACATCCTTACTTTGACCAAGGGAGGAATGGACATGAAAGGCAAAGAGTCCCTTTGATCAACAATTCTCTTCTCAAAATTCCACCATGACATTTGACATCACTTGGGCGAGTTATTGAAAGTCTAGTTTCCTCTCCCTCTCCAAATACAGTCAAGGAGCAGTTGTTTTCACTCTATCCCTACTTGTTCTCCTATTTAATTCGACTACAGAGAGTAGTAATAATATTTATTTATAATTAGATGGCAACGCCACATGTCGTCAAGACAAGGACAAACACCTGGGTAGGTAGTTCAAATAAAATGTGCAAAACTTACAGAAATAAAATAAAATTCAATTCGCAAGGAAATTCTTCAGCATTGTTACGTTCAGTGTATAAATACACATAATAAATCTCTGCAACAAATTCAAAACAATTTATCATTAAAATTACTCATACTCAGCTAATAATACATATTGCCTTATATTGAATCTTTAGTACCTGTTTTACCTCAGATGCCTGTCCCCAAAATAAAAGCCCGTAGGTAAGATCACTGCAGTCATCTTACCTACGGGCTAAGGTAAGATGACTGGTAGGTAAGATGGGTAGGTAAGATGACTGCAGTGATCTTACCTATGAAATATATATTTTGCTCTCATCCACCTTTCTCACTTACTCAGCAGGAATCATCATTTTAGCTTCCTTAGAAATAGAAATAGAAAACAATTTTATTGTCCTAGGACAAAGTCCCTTGGGACATTGAATTAGTTTACAAGCCATCATGAGGAGTGGAATACAAAGTCAAAATACAAAGCCTTACAAAAAAAGGAAAACACACAAACAACTTTCAAGTCAGCAGAGAGATATACAATGAGCGAGGTAAATGAAAATGAAGAAACAGTCTCAATATCAATAATCGAAATAGTATGTTAAAACAAAAATGTACAATCTGTATAAAGAAAAAATGAAAAGCAAACAAACGAATATTTTATAAGGCAGAAAAACAGCAAATGATTATAGTGAACAAGTTACATCTAACAATATCATCTCATATCATTTTGTCTTCTCATATAGAGGCGAGAGAACATTTGGGAGACAAAAAGTCAGCCATACTCCTTTTAAATTGTGTAACATTCCTAGAAAATTTAATACTATTAGGCAACGAGTTCCATAATTTACAAGATGAGACGTGGAAAGTATTTTCATATTTTGTTGTGCGGTAGTTGGGGATGTAAAATGTTTTTGTTATACGGGTCGATCTCTTGTTAGTTTGGGCATTAAAAATCAAGTTATCATATAAATAAGAAGGGGTTTTCGGGTTCAGTACTTTGAATAACATTAAGGCCTTTTGGATTATTTATCTCTGATATAACTTTAACCAACCCAGCTTTGCGTAATAGGGAGATACATGCTCGTTGAAACGAATATTAAAAATGAATCGCATACATGAATTTTGGAGTCTTTGTAATTGAACGCTTAATTTATTTGTCATATCGGAGTATATAATTGAAGAATAATCAAAATTAGGAAATATTAACTCTCAACCAATCTCTGGCGCAGTGTTGTTGGGATTAAGAACCGTAAATACTTCATTCTGTGGAGAGTTTTGTGAACTTTATTTGAGGTGGCAGTAACTTGATTGCGCCAGCCTAAGGTAGTGCTTAAGATGTATACACATTGGGATAGAATCCTGTTAACCTCTGAAATGTGAAAGTCCCACTTCAATTTTGAATGTAGTTTAATGCCTAGTAAGCTTACACAGTTCTGATCTTGCTCTATCTCCGTGAGACTCCATTTCAATTTAGGGTTTTGTTAATATTTTATGAAAGCTAGTTAGCATCAAGCCATCCATACCTTTGCTTATTCTTTAATGAATTGAGAAAAATAAATTGCCTCATTGTAATCTTTGGTTCTTTGGACAAAAGATTACAATGAGACAAGACTCTTATTAATGCAGCGATGTCGGCGAGTGAAATGGGAGTGGCTACATTTTATTTTAAAAATGTCAGAATTGAAATGGTGGTTGCAAGGACGCCAACCATTGGAAATGAAGAGAGTAATTCGTAATTCAAATGTGTTTTAGTAATATTTTAGTTTGAAGTTCCACGGCGGCTATGGCCATTCGGCACCTGTGGTCATCAATTTGCAGACAGGGGCAGGAGAACTTGAATGAATAATAGGATCCTCCACTTACGGATTCGTGGTGCCGCCGGAATGCTTTGAGTTTTTAGATTTGCTTAAAATATTTAATTCTTAAGATGAGGTTTTGAAACAATCAGTAGTGTATTATTTTGTAAGAGACTGTAAACTGGTAAAAGGAAACTCCGCAAGTTGTTATTTCTTTCACATCATAAAGTACTTTACAAAAAGTTTACACTAACATCAGTGGCGTAGCGAGTGCGTGTGCCGCCCGGGGCAGTCCTTGAGTTTGGCGCCCCGGGCCAGTGGCGTAGCTAGGTTTTGGGTCTAGGGTGGGGGGCAGAAAAGTTTCAGGGGGCGCCGACTCATAAATTAACGAGTTTGTTAAACTTTACAAATTTTGGTGATGCAATAGGCGGATGGGTTTGTACAAAATATATAAATTTACAACGTATAATTCAGATTTATTTATTTAGCTCTCGATACAATGATGTAGTCCGTATAGCTAATTCTCACAGGTCATTGCAGCTCTGAGAATTGCCTGGACGTTCAACGTTCAACTGGAACACCGTTTATAACATAACGTTCACTCCACGAAAATTGGTCTCCTTAGGAAATGCCGATTTTTGAGTCAATTATTAGATAGTTAAACTTTATTTGTTTAATTTCGCCAACAATGATCTGCAATGCCTCAATAGCCAAGGCTTGAATGATGTACTTTTATATAGATGGGCTTAATATCGTATCGTATTTCGCAAAAACTCTCACAAGTTCTAAAAAATTTCCCTCGTTATTCTCGACGTTATGTCGATAACCAAATTCTTGATGGCAACGTAAAGGTAGACCTTGTTTCCTGAGATACATAATAAAATCAATTTCAATCAATCAGCATTTCTCTGTTTTTTAAAATTATTTCATTTTGGGCTTGATTAAGTTATACCTCGATTGTCCAATGTTTTTTCAATCTGTGCCTTGTAATTAAAAACACGTTTTCTAATTGGCGATGGCCTTAGGTTTCTTCATGCTATTTTATTTTCTCTGTCCCTTTATTAAAATTCGGACAATGTAATTCGAGACCAATGTAATTTTTCCTGACTTGTTTATCTTCAAACAGCCAACATGAGAAACATAACATGATATTACCCCTGGGCGAATAAACAACCATTGACTACTTCACCTGTTGGAAGTTTCTTTTTATACCATTCCTTGTTGAATCACCTATCACTGACATTGAAGTCAAAAGAATCGAAAGTGTCACTAAGCCCAGGTTGACACGGACCTATTTCTAACGAAGTTCGAACTTTAGACGGGCCAATCGAAATGTGACGAAACAGAAATGGGTCCACTGGGTAATCAACATTGATATTTTCAATCGAATTCTTACTGTCAGACAAGAGTCCACTTTCATATCCGTCTGGTACATTTTATCTCTTCTCTTCGGATAGCCCAAGGTTTTTGCAAACGCCTGCCAAAGTCCCTCCCTACACTGGTGTTGCTGTCATTATCACCGAGTGCGATTGTAGAGTTATTGCTGCAAAGCCCTGACTATAAATATTCATGGGTCTGACGCTGACGCCATTGGCGAACCTGGACGCTCTGAGTGAGTCGTGTAATTCCTATAGAACTGGAAATGACCCAATAATAATAATAATTGGTAATGTGTTGAGTTTAAAGCTATACAATTTGTAGAATTGTCTGTGTACGCAGACTCTGAACAGACCGTCCGTAGCGATGCGGCCTCAAGAAGTGTATTTATATTTCATCAAAAACTTATCATGTATGTACATTGTACAGCGGCGGAAGAAATTAACGCAAAATTTTTCGCGCGCCAGAATGCGGCATTCTTGGGAACTTCTAGGAACATCACACCCTTCGAAAGACTGGCAACAATGAGGAAGACATCGTCTACCGCAAATATTTGAAATCCGCAATGGAACTCACATTTGCCGGAGCATAGAACTTACTCATCAATCGCCTCTTTTTCGAGATTTCTTCTTATCTTATTCGTGCATTCCGTCGCGGTGCATCTCTGTGTGTAGGTATTTAAGCATGTTTCTTACGTCGAATAACATCATTGTTTTTAAAAGACTGTTTATAACAAATATTCATTATCCAACTCAACTCGGAATATATGCTGAAATCTTCATCTGCTACCGCCAAGGGATATTTATTATGGTCGAAATTTCGAGGATATTTTTGAATGACTCGTCCTGTATCTCTTTTACCGAAATAATATAAATAAAAATTTATTCGCACCAAGGGTTGTTACAGATATAAGATCACATTCAAATAGATATAGTTTACGCGATGTAATTTATCACGATTTTCAATTTGTAGATTGATGACGTTTCGATCTCAAAATATATTTAATAATGAATTGTTCATGACCCAATATAAATCCGTCCTTAGTTTGTCAGATGGGATTAATCTATGAAAATATACGTAAACATATGATTTCATGAATTAAAATTATTGTGCTCGCATGGATACCGAATAATCTTGATATATTTTTCCAAAGTTCCTTGCATCATATCACTGGAAGTTTGCCGATCATTGTGAAGCTTTATCTAGTAAATACAGAACATACGAATAAACGTTCAGAAAAATTTAACCCAAATTAGGTGTAGTTATAATAGATAAACAACTCTTTTACGTCTGACTACATAATATGTTCTTATATGCATTAGCTTTAAATTCGCTGCATATATAAAATTAACAAAGAAGCTTTTTAAAGACTTCAGTTTGAAGTAAAATGTCTTGAATGAAACAAATTAATAGGTAACGGATAATTTTGCAGATGTCAGACGTATTTGGCCAGCAAAAGAGTGGTCCGTGTTCGATTTTCAATGAACGCAATGACTTTTGATTTGAATTGTCACATATTGGTAATATGAATTAATGTAATACGCAGTTTCAATGACTGGATAATGATATGAATTTTATAAATACATAAGAGCAAATTTTCTATCTGAAAATTATTTTAATTGACCATAAATTGTATTCAAAACTCTAAAATGACTCGACCAGGAGTGGGATTACGGTTCTTTCCTTCAGGTGGTCGTTATCGCCATTCATAAAGTAAGCCGCATTGGCAATGCTCAAAGTCCTGGGAGCGCATTACACTGCTATGAAGCGCCTAATCTTTCTTAATGACGATCACGTTTTCCAAATCATGAGCGCAATTGAACAATAGCAATATGGAGAAACATGATGGCGATTCAGGTTTGCAACCCAGTAACAACTACCGAGCCTATTTATATTCAAAGCGCAATTCAGATGGAGTTTTGTATCCTTTCGGTGCATTTATTTGCGTCCGTATAAATCACTGTGAACTGAGTCACTTTTACAATGCGTGGTGATATTGTCTGAGAACATTTAGTGGAACGATAAGGAAAGGAAAAAGCATACTACTCTCTCTGGCAAACAAACAGAAAGCAGTGCTTAGTTCTCGGATTTCACCTCATCAGTCCATACCATTTCAATTAAACGCCATTAGTTCCCATCGCGCAAGGGAATTGAAGTCAGCTGACAGTCTTTGTTAAAGTAACGAGTAAACTTGTGACCATCCCAAAAGGTTTCCCCATGTCGAAACAAAGCATCTCCTATACTGATCTAGTCAAACTTTGAATGTATGGAGGTAGCATGATATTGATTTGGGACGTAGTATGCCTTTGATAAGAGATTATTTTCCCATTATACGATTCCTTTTCTGCAAAAGATGATGTTTCGGACACCAGTCGTTTAACCCACAGGAAAGAAGTGGTATTTGACTTCTTACAGCCCCTCAAAAGAATTCGACGGGTGCCTCCGAACTTTTCGAAGCGTGATGAGCCTTTTCTCTCTGGCGCATCAAAAACCTCTGCGTCATTCTCAACAAAAATCTACCCCGACCACTACCACCCGGTCCCTCGTAAGGGTATTACTGGCGACTACTTCATTGAGACGAACGTTGATACACGGATAAGCAGAGCAATCAGCGCAAGCAGAGATATTTCTCAAAGGTGTAGCGGCCTCTCCCTAAATTCTTGGAGGAAAAGAGATCTTATTAGCCTTTAAGTATGCCTCACATTTCTCCCAGGTGGATTAATCGGGTAGTAGCTTTGTTAAAGGCAAACATGTCTGCCGAAAAAATACCCGAATAGATGTTGCGCCTTCGACTTTCACCAACTGAACTTTAATTTGGTGTTTAAATGTAAAAAATCCTATTTCTCACTACCATTATACGGAAGTCATCAAATTGTCCGCTATAATGAGAACTAATGTTAATCAAATTCAAATGTTAATCAATATTCATTTTTCGTCCACAAATTTGGAATATTTGCTATTTAACAAACATCTAAATTCTAGATGGTTCAAAAAAAAACATTTTACACAGAAAGAGCACGGAGACCAGATTTCAAATCCACAGGAACTTTGACTTGGTGGGACCTTCGTCATGTCTTACCGCAATCAGTTTTCCGTCTCCCTGGTGCCTTCACTGTTATCCATGACGATGGAATTCACGGGTCTGTCGCGTCCTTGCCGGTAATTTTCGTCCCCCGCAGTGCCTCGTTTTGGCCGGCCGTCGGCTGGTCGTTCGCCAGGGATTCCCCCTCGCTCATAGCCGTGGAATTGATTGTACCGGCTCCTAGGTCCCCACTCGCATGACGGATGCCATTCGCGGGTGCGTTGTCTGGTCATTTCCCATCTTCCATTCTCGTTTCGCCGATAATCATTCTCTGATTCCAGTTCCATGGGCGCCCCTCAGTGGTCCTGGGATGTTGGTCCTCCGATCTTCTTCATCCGGTTACCCTACGATGGTTACCTTCCCGCTGAATACCGTCGTATCTATTAAGCAATGTTATAAATTCCTGGAGCGTGTGTACGTTGTGCGCTATTCCCATATTAACTTCCACCCCAAAATGTTGCCTTAAGGCGACGCATCACAACCGCTCGACAGGTCGAATTGGTGATGATTTCCGACCCCAGATTTTTCTTTCATAGTCTTGCCGGTCTTACTGTCAAAGTCTTTCGTCATCAACTTGAAATTTTTATAGTATGAAGAATAGACCGCCCAGGGAAACTCGTATCTGAATCATGAAAATTTTATCCCGGAGGAAAATTAAACCATCGGGAAAACTGCAAGATGTAGGGTATATTTTTATAAAAACTGTTATTATTATTGACATATCTAAAACTAATGGAGATGTAGCAATCCTCTATCGGAATGCTAAGTAACAGCCGTCACGGTTGTAAGATAGAATCTGTAATTGGTATATTTCGACAAGCTACCTAAATGGTTTTCAGCCATGATGTGCTCGGACGGTGATGCAATTAGTTCAGTCTTCTTTCACAGATCTTATATCAGCGCTGCCTGTACTTGCGAGCCGGACACTTGGCTACAACTTACCGACGACTGTTGCCTTGTGCGATAGTTATCCTGGAGTAAGAGACTCCTGATACCAAAACGCCTCGATCGAGTGCGAGTGACGCCATCTTGTGGATTTTTGACAGAACTTTTCCTTACCGAAGGGTATGATTCGTCCTCTTAAGAGGTAAATCAAGTTTCTATCCTCGATCGGCGGTGTTAGTTCTCTGGCTGCCCTTATTTTACATACATACCCATTACGCCATTCCCTCCCGGGGTAGGCACGGTCAATATGTTTCACTCCTTAATACATTATTATACACCTAACTCTGCTTCAATAATTTCCTCCATACTGACTTATCCTTGCAAACCTCTTTTGCCTCATTTACCCCCATACACTGTTTCATACACGTCCTCCTGTTTTTAAAATTCCTAATATTCCTCCTCCTAAGAATCTCCTCAGCCACATTCAACCACAACTTTCTCGGCCTACCTCTCCCTCTCACACCATTCATTCTACTCTCATAGATCTGTTTCGTTATTCGATTCTCATCCATTCTCTCAACATGGCCAAACCAACGAACCACACTCCTTTCATACAAGTCCATTACTGATGCATTTAACCCACATTCATTCATGACCCACTCATTCCTGACCCTATCCATCCTACTTTTGCCGCAATTACTGCTCAGATAACTCAGATAACCACGGCGTTTAGTCTACTCTTATGACTATCCTTGCATACCCATGTTTCACTACCATATAGCAAAGTGGGGAGAAGTACACTTTTGTACACGGAAATATTCGCTTCCTTAGACAAGCACTCATTCCTTGATATGCTCCACATGCTACCTACCACTTTCCTTCCAGCATTCGCACGTTTCTTCATCTCCTCACCTATTCTTCCATCTTTCGCATACATCTTACCTAAGTACACAAAACCATCCACCTGTTCAATATTACTTCACCATTCACCCTCATCATACAGTTATTCTCCCCATTCTCCTTATCAAAAACTTCCGACTACTTTAGTCTTGCACGCATTTCCCTTCAGTTCTATTCTCTCCGTTGATTTACAAAACTTATCTCGGAGCTTCTGTAATCCCTGTTCACTGTCTGAGATCAAAACAGCATCATCCGCATATAGAAGAACTCGCACGTTTACATTCCCTATCAAAACAACGTCGTTTTCACTACATGCGCCTCTAAAACATTTATCCATAAATACGTTAAACAGCCATTGAGACATTACGCATCCTTGCTTTACACCCCGATTTATTACAAACCAATCACTCATAGCCCCGTTAACTCTTACACTTGCCTTACAATTGTCATGCATCAACATCATATATTAAATAACTGCCCATTCACTCCATAGTCTCTCAAAACCTTCCACAACTTCTTTCTATTTACTCTGTCATATGCCTTCTCTAAATCGACAAACGCACAGTACACTTTCTTTCGGACACTCATACATTTTTCTATCACTTGCTGAAGTACAAAAAGCTGGTCACTACATCCTCTCCCAGGCATAAACCCACACTGCACACCCCAGATTCTGCCGGAAGTAATATTCCTCACTCTTTCGTTTAATATTTTACTGAACACTTTTCCCGGGATACTCATTAAACTAATGGCCCCATAATTATTACATTCAGTCTCTCCTCCCTTCCCTTTGTACAACGGAACGATGATGGCATTCTTCCAGTCCGCTGGACTTTTACGCTGGATTTTAGCGGTTACGTATTCCATGCGAGTTTGATTCCCGTTACTTTGGAATCTCCCAATGTTCAGGACGATTCTTTCTCCAATCTGTCGCTCTTCCCCCAAGAAGGCTTCTGGAATATCGTCTGGAATGTCGTGAGGTCCTCATACAAATGCTGCGTCGCGGCAAAACATTCTCCAGCATTACCGATTATTCCTTGTCTGATCACGCGTAGTGCGTAATCCTCTGACAGGCGGTATATTTCCCTGTACTCTCTCAGCTCCTGAAGGTACCTCATGGGTCCGAGTTCGGTCTTCCATCGAATGTTGGGATCTCCATCTGCACAGCCCCTGCCGCTGGTAGAGAAGCGGTTACCCGGGCGCAATACGCCTTGTGATGTCCCGTATTACGCTCTCGTCGAGATCGGCCCCTCCCCTGACGGATTGTTGATTTAGTCTCGATGCTATCTGCTTGATCTGCTCCTGGTTTTCTTCCATCTTCTCCTTCATTTTATTTACACCGCTTTTCAGACTACTGTGGCTGGAACCTAGCTCCCCTAATTTTTCGCACGTCTCGCCTAATTTTATCACCTACCTCAACGACTACCTCTCCTACCTGGTCGCGTATTTCTTCGATCTTCTTCTCTTGTTCGGCGAGCTTCCCACCACACTCTTGTTGCAATGCTGCCAAACCTTCCTGTATTTTATTCTGCCACTCCGTTAACTCTTCATCCCTTCTCTTTTGTTCTTCCCTTAATTTTTCTAATCTCTCCCCTAACTTCCCGTCTCTTTCTTCCTGCCCCTTTTTCATACCTTGCATTTCTTTTAACAATTCGTTTATTATCGCCGGAACAACATTCTCCCCAGGTATTTCCGTCTTCCTTTTAAAGTCATATGTTTCTATTTCCAAGCCTTACTTTTCCAACAGCAATTTCAACTGTTCATGCAATTCGAATTTCGCACCCTGTATTGTTGACTCTCGGTCCCTCAATATGTTTTGTTAATCTGACTTTTTCAGTTCGTAAAATATTTTAATTAAGCCCGCCACTTTTAAACTTCCTGTCTCAGGTCTCCCGTGGTCTCCATTTGCTGTAAGTAGTCGTGCCCCGCGTTGGGCTCCAAAATGTAACACTTTCTTTATTTATATTCAAAAATAATCACAAATAAACTCAAACTTCTGTCGTATCACTTCACAAGTAGAAATAAACATTCACGCTTCACTCCCGTGCGTCCTCTCGTCTCCCTTTCTGCGCGTCCCTCTCCCGTTTTCCCCCGGTGACCGCGCCAACAAACAAACAACGCGGCCATACGCAACTTATTGTATTATTGTATAGTTACAATACAGATATTTCTTTTTCGTGCCCTTTTTTATTAAGATAACGTTATTTTTCTGGAGATTTTAGGTCATTAATTCATGTTTAATCTGTTCCCCTTTTGCCTATGTTTCGCATATGTATTAGGCTTCATCAGGACTTTTATGTATGTTGTAGATCTCCTGTTGAAGTCTTCCATAGTTGAGTATTCTGGAATGACAGTTGTCTTTCTTGATATTTGGGTCTTCTGCTGTATGGTCGATGGTTTCAGTGTTGATGAAGTTCTTTAAATAGTTGAGTTCTGGTTATATATACTGGTTTCTCCACATTTAAATATATAAGTAGATAGAATCATAACGTGAACTCCGACCATATTGTTTATTTATTGTTCGTCTAAAATGAGGAGTTATACCTTTTCGTTAACTCTACCTTTCATTTGGCCAAATGAGTGCTGAATGGTATGATTTCAACTATCACTTTTTGCTAGCCATAAAAGTTACAATGAGGGATCCAACATAAGCTTTGATAATTATTTTATTATACACAAAAACCTTGAAAAATTTTATGGTACAAAATTAGGTCAAAATATATTGCGAAGAAATATGAGACGGTTTTCTGCATGGCTTTCAAAATTTAGAAAAAAATTGCATCAAATGTAATTTTACTGTGAGCCATATTTTTGTAATGAACAACTTGGAAACAATTCATCCATTCTTCAGGCGAAAAGTCATTGTACATAGACCAAAATGCACTTTTTTATTCACATTTTGTCCATAACATCCCAGCTGATATGCAGTAGAATACGTTTTTCCTGAATTACTGAATTGATTGACAATGCCTTTAGCCACAGTTACAAGTAGTAGGATTTAATTTAATAGGGGAAGCCCCTACTGAAAGCCAGCACTCCAAAGGAGGCAATTTAAGTAAATGGCTGCACATACTGACCATGTAAAAAAACATACACTAGAAAACACAAGGATAAACAAGTCTTTGGATTTGCATAAAGTAGGGAAACATGAAGGGAACTCAAAATGGCACCAAACTGTCACTAGTTCTTCGTGCACTTCAGACTTTCAACCATTACTCCTCATAACTCTTCGTTGCTAATGGAGGGCCCTCCTGGTTTTGCTGAGCTCAGTAGTTCTCTGCGAAAAAAAAGAAAACCTATATTATTATAACATCTAAAGAGTAACAATGAAAATTCAAAACTCTGGTCCAAGAATATTTTAATGACATAATCATCGTACAACAACTGTGTTCTTCATATATGGAGGAACATTATGCATTTCCATGGGGTTTGGTACCACTTAAAACCGAAATTTTTACTTAAAACTACGCAGCCATCTCTAGGATGGTGTTACAAAATCATACGGCTTATGTCACAAGAAAAACCTAATCAAAACATTACATACCTTTGCAGAATTCATGGTAAATGAGTAGTAATAAGAACAGAATTTGGAAAACAGGTAAATATCCTTAATGAAGAATGGTGGGGTGAAGAGAGGGAAGGAGAGAGAATTTAGATCTGCAATGATGCTGTAGTTCAGAAATTGGCAGATGATTCATAAATTTTAGCCAGTTGGATAACCAAAAGATGGTAGTTTAACACTCATATGAGATATTCTGCAAATTTGTTCAAGGTATCATTAAAAAAGTATACTGTTAGAATAACTGTAGTCACACAGTTTCCACTTCTACACAGATTTTATCATTCAATCATTATTTTAGTCAGCTATAAAAGCAACAAAATTTAAGTAAGCATGACTAGAGTTTTGTTATGAAAATATTTCTGCAGTTACGTATGAGCGAACTTCAGAGACTAGAAAATGAAGGCTGAAATAGCAACAGCATGAGACACAACACAAGGGCACGAAGTTTAAATTCAAGTCTTTGCAGTAAAGGAATTCAGGGAAGGTGATATTTGTAAAAGCATTTGCATGCCCTTAAAGTTTTGCACACAATGTGTTGTATTCACACTTATGTTCATGGCTGATTGATTTAATTGATTTAATGCATTGAGAAAGAACCATCTGATGTAAAAGGATTGATAACTAGCTAATACAAGGTGAAATACAACAAATTTTACACCAGCAAGAGAAATGGGACTCATAATAGATTATGTCCTCTAAGAGTCAGGCCAAGAGATATGCGATGGATAAGAAGGATTAAAAAATTACATGCCATGGACAAATGGTTACAAAAATAACACCTCCTTTAGGACCTTAAGACATGAGCAGGGTAGTTGGATAACCTTCCATAAGCATTATTTCTAATGAATTATCTATTAGCAGATGCATTCTGATTTGAGCACTGAAGAATTGCCACTCTACTTGGGTAGATTCTCTCGGAGGTCAATATATCTGAGTACCACATGTTCCACTGACAAGTTAACCAAGTGTATGGCTATATTCCCTCTCTCATTCTACTATGAGTCTGCAGTCACTTGGCCCTGACAATCCAAATAAAAATGTATGCAGCTACTGCTAAAAATACTGCACTTCTAAGCTCAAAGACAGTAACTGGATCTTTGTTGGCTCTGAGATATTGAATATTTTTTGTTTTCATTCATTGCCAACTATTTAGTACACAAATATATTTTTTATTCATACCCACTATATTTTTTGGAAAGGAATTTAACATAGGAATCTTTTTTCTTCAAAATCTATAATTTCATTTAAATATTAGTAGTTAGTGTTATTTGGCTTACAACTCATAGTTACTATTTTCTGGCCAAGAAAAAAGGCGATTAAGCGGCAGATATGGTAAAACCAAAACATTATATTTACCTTGAAAACATCTTCAGATACAGCATTTTTGCTTGTATATTGAAATTCTCTTGGTAGAAAATACTGAAATCAACTCTAAACTCAAAATGTGAATTTTTGTCAGTTTCTGCCAGTGAGCCTAGGAGGGCAGAATAGCCATTGGTAGCAGGAATCTTGGGAGTCATTACTGATGAAGAGATTAATGAATACATGCAGAGTGCTGTCATGTATTCACTGATCTCAATTTTCTTACACAAGTTCAAGGGAAAATTATATTTTCTTTAATTCTTTTTTAAAGATATTGACTTTAAGGAAAGAGGGCTTTAGTATCAAAGAAGCAAGAAGGTAAAGGTATTCAGTCATGAAAAATAAGAGGCTCAGGTATGTTATTTTTACCAGAACACTATGCTATCGCATCCTCTTTATACTCTTTCTCTGCTCTTGCAAACTTTCTGAACCAAGAAACTTTGCATGCAACCCTATACAAAGATTTATTAGTGAATGGACAGTTGTACTAGACTTCATTCTTAAAATCATTCACTCATGTATGGAGTTCCCAACTATACAAAAAAATCAGCATTCACTGAGAAATATGTACTAAGTAAACCATGTCTTTTTATCAGAATCACACAGACCAGGCAAAAAGAATGACTTCAAACTCAAGTTGAGCAAGCTAGGTTATTTGTGTTATGTTCCATAAAATTTTGAGCAGACATGAAAACACTTTAGAGAAAAAGACAGTATCCAGCAGTTGGTCTTGCAAAATATATGTATAATTATTCTCTTACCAGGGTCACATTCATTCAAAATCTATCTCAGTTTTTCCCAAAACTCATCTTTCTCACTGTCACACTCTCCATCCACTAGTTCACAGCACGCCACAGTCACAACTCTCCAAATACCTTCTTTCATGCAAACCCAGAGCAATCTAGACGATACTAACTCGCACTTCATTTCCAGTAACTTAGCTCTCCCATTAAGATTGAGTCCTACATCTTGACTGCAGTGTACATTATCGTCAACTCCTGACCGCAGTGACAAACCACCGCCATCTATAGTAATAACATCCCGCCCCTTTTACTCAGTTTCACATACACACCAAACTACCATTCATCTCACTTTCATTTCATTCAACAACTCATGCTCCTTTCTATATACTCCTCTCACATTCAGAGTACCGATAGTCCAGTTTGTATCACTGAGTCTGTATCTTGATGGCCCAACCTTATTCTGCAACCGCCACCGAGCATGGTGTCGGTCGTCTGAAGCTACTTAGTGACTATTATGAGTAAGTTGTAATAGAGTATGCAAGGTTATCAGCCTTTGCAGTACCCGTACCACATGCAGCTTTTCCTGCTAATGGTGATGGTGCTCTAGCGGTCAGTTTTCACACATTTTCACATGTATGCCACAAGAGAAACCAAAGTATAGTATTACCCTAGGCATGCCTACACTATTTTGCTCAAGCTAGAATCCCTTCTGAAAGGACTACCTTGAGAGCCAGCATACCATTGCCTGCAACCCACCACTAGGAGGTATATGCATTGTACTGACACACTTTAATTATATACAAGGTAATACAAGAACAAGGTTTGATCAAAATTACTCAAAGCTAATAGATTCTCTTATGCCAATGATTAATTCATACTAAGATGCTACACTCATGATGTTTAACAGAGAAAACAGAGACTTACCTTCTGTATTTTAGGCCTCTAAGGTCACAGTTTGATGAATCCATTCCCAGAAATTTCCAAACATTTCTTCTATCTCCTCGGTGCTTTCCTCGAAGAGCCATGGAGGTAGTTCAATTTCAGGAGTCTCTGGGACAATATCATCCAATATTTTTTTACCGCTGTAAACCTTTCCCCTCAACTCTTCTCGTTGGTATACTATAACTGTCACTGTCCCCCAGGAGACTTTTTTTTCAGAGTTGCCTTTTCTACAGGGCTTGAATTCCTCCTCTTCTTCGCCTCTTTGCTTCTTTAGGCATCCACCTGTAGAATGAGAACACATTTGGTCACCAGTTACCTTGTAAAATTGAGAAAAAAATCAGACTGACATATTCAAAGACACTCAAGTAATAAGAACAATGCCTTTTAAGGGTGTGATTCTTTTGTTCTCATAAAGGGTATGAAAAGAAAGTAAATTTGACATCTGACATGGAGTAGTGATAGAGGGGATAGAATGATTTTGTAAAATATATAGGCAGAAATGTAGTGGATGGATGTTTAAATTGTAGTCACAGTATAATACCGTAACATACGCTCTTCCTTAGGCCCTAAATATGGTTTGGGGAATTACGATTCGCAATCCAGAGAGAAACGTCCGATGGGAGACGTTGACCTGACCCGGGAGATTAGTCCTATGAGAGCGGAGGCTGACGAAATTCGGGCAGGGAGAGGATACAATCAGGGCGGAAGGATGAATGGGTGAGGTCAGGTAGGCAAAATTTAGGTCCGTTTCTGAGCAAAAACTGAAAAAATCTACAATTCCGGTACGAATGCCTAATGTCTCACTAATTCTAATGCCCACGAACGGTGGTACATATATTTTGAAGTTGGGGCGGAAATGGTTGGTCCTTTGAACGCTTCCTCTCCTAAGCTCGTAGTCCTTCAAATAAGCAATGAATATTATTGTATCAAGGCCTTTTGAAAATCATCTTTAGAGCTCTATAGACACCTCCAAACAGGATTCGAGAGTATTTTTCGAGATAAATCACTTAAAATTATTGACAATGCGACGTGAGAATAAATTTGAGGGAGCAAATAAATGATATTCCATAATGATGATATGAAATATAAACCGAAGTACATAGTGGGCACAAACTGAGGTTGTGTAGTACTTGAAGAAGGGATGGGGCAGGTTACAAGAGGCAGGACACTGCGCTAGTTTGAAGGACACGTATGGTTATATCAGATAATGCTCCTCGATTTGTTTAGTTACTTACAGAATAGGTTTCCCATATTCACAGAAATGCGGGCGAAAATGCGTATTAACTTTTCCAACTTGATCACAGGAGACCACAAGAGAAAATTGAATCACAAGAGACTCAAGACCACTTCAGTCAATCGAAGTCATAAAATGTACATTCCCATGGCAACGGCGGCCTCTTGGTCCGATGACCATTGTTGAGGTGCAACCATCAATGAGTATGGTTCTTCAGATGGGTCAGTGACCACTTGTAAATGCCTATATCATCATATGATCTCAAAACGGCGATCCTATCAATCTATATGACGTATGACTATTTTTTTTAATGTCTGCAGACTCATGTGTACTTAATAAACTATGGACCCAAATTCAGTCGGCAACAGAGTCCGCTGGTTTTTTTTCGTCAGAATGGTGAAATCTATTTTCATTCTGACGTCTATTTCGGTCGCATTTGAATGATTCCATATCATTACAATATAAGTGTCCATTTTTTATTCTAATGTAAAATTTTCATTTGTGTTTTATTCGGACATTATCTATCGTGATAAAAAATCGATTTTCACGATATTTTTTGAAGATATTCAATACAAACTTTTTTTTTGGCGATTCCTCCCTCTGATATTTATACCAATTAAATAGCAAAGAGTGTGCTACAGTCAAAGAAATAATATTCACTCCCAAACTGGCATACCCATCCACAACAGGCTTACTAGGTATGACACGGAGCGTCCGCCGTCGAGGTGAGAAGCGGAGATTTCAGATTATGTTGTAGTTCACGTGAAATTAATGAAAAATATACTCTTATTTTGATGTAGTAAATAAGCTTCAAGTATGATACACGGAAATCTCCATTCCATTTTAGTCAGATATCCTCTTTATGATCAAACTCCATAACGGTTGAAAAAGAAAATTAAATTCGTACGCCGGTTCGTCGTTCGAAAGTCATATGGAGCGGGAGTCAACGACTCGAGATGAAATTTTTCTTCTTATTCTTCTTAAGAGATTATCTTCTTACTCATAGGAAACTCCTTTTTGCAATTATTTTTACAGCCATACTTTCATTGAGAAAGTCATGGGCATTCTTATTATTAGACCCTTTGAAATTAAGGGAATTTAATGGGGGGCACGCGGTCACAACTTGACAATTCGTGATGATGCTCATTGAGAATGTTAAAGCCTTGAAACTTGCCCCAGCCGTCAGGTTTCCTTCGAAAGCCTCAAGGGTTTTCTTTCTCGAACGACTCTACAGAGTTCCATGTGATTTCTGGCATTTTTTGGTTCATTTATACCGAATCCTTACCATTGTGCTCGAATAGATTCCACATCTGCCCGAGAACTCCCAAATGGCACTTTCACCGACACCGATCCTAATTCCCCAGCCAAGAGCCATCTCTTATTGCCATCTGAGCTTCGACCTTCCACTCCAATATTCCGTCAGTCTCGTGTAAGGTAACGATGGTTGGTCACCAATCGCACCGGGAAGATCCTTGGCGCGGCCAAATTGTCGAAATTCCGGGTCCTCTCCCTGATCTCGTCCAGTTACCATCCCCGCTGAACCCGAATTGCTACACATGGCGATCAAAACCTCGCTTTTTGGCTTCCCATTCTCCCAACAAATTGCAGTAGTTTACCCTGAAATGGTCGCCAAAGATGCCATTGGAACAAAATGAGTACGCTCCTCCATGGAGAAGTTATTGTGACGTTCTATGCGTCAGTGGATGGAGAGAGTTGCGGTGTGGAAGATGAGTTTTGGGATAAACTGATAGATGTGTTGAACGAATGTGACTCTGGTGAGAGAATAATTGTACTAGGTGAGATGAATGGGTGGGTTGGCGTGAGGCTGGATGCATCTGAGAGAGATGTTGGGCCATTGGTGACCCTCGAGTGAATGATGATGGTGAAAACTTGGTGAGTGTGTGCCTGGATAAAGGATTGTTTGTGTCGAATACATGGTTTAAACATAAGAGAATACATATGTAATCTTTGCAAAGGGGTAATTGCAAAAGAATGATTGATTTCGTTGTGTATGGTGAGAGATTGAGGGAGTTAGTGTGGGACACGTTAGTGATGAGGGGTGCTGAATGGGAACAGACCACTATTTGGTACTCTCCAAAGTGAATCTGGGCAGAAAGTGGGTGCCAATAAAGAATGTTGCGCATAAACAGTTGACCCAGGTTGGTTTGGCCAGGTTGAGAGAATGAATGAAAGTCGAAAAACGAAACAGAGATATAAGAGCGAAATGAATGTTGCGAAGGGAGAGGTAGGCCAAGAAATTTGTGGTTGAATGTGGTTGAGGAAATTCTTAGGAGGAGGAATGTTAGGAGTCTTAAAAACAGAGGGCGTGTATGAAAAAGTGTATGGGGGTAAATGATGCGAAAGAGATTTGCAAGGATAGGTCAGCATGGAGGAAATTATTGATGCAGAGTTAGGTGTACAATTATTTAAACAAGTATGTAAACGAAACAGAGATATAAGAGAAAAATGAATGTTGCGAGAGGGTGAGGTAGGCCGAAAAATTTGTGGTTGAATGTGGCTGAGGAAAGTCTGAGGAGGAGGAATGTTAGGAGTTTAAAAAAAGGAGGGAGTGTATGAAGCAGTTTACGGGGGTAAATGAGGCAAAAGAAGCTGATGATGATACCTTGTATCGAAACCGGTCGCCTGATTAAATAATTGCGGAACCTGCCATTGCTCTTTCCTTTCTGATCATCATGAAGGAGTTCTATCATGTTTCGCCTTACACTATTGAATTTATTGAGGCAAAAGTGTTTTTTACGGATAGGTCAGGATGGAGGAAATTATTGAAGCATAGATAAGTGTACAGATATGTATTTATGAGTTAAACTCTTTGACTGTGCCTGCCCTGGCAGGGAATGGCTTGATTGCTATGTATGACACCTTTTTCAATTTTAATTTCTCACCGGAATTAATTCATCTCAGAATGTCATCACAATATCTTGAGCCGTTTTCGAGAAAAAATTTCAAACAAATACAGCATTAGCTGATTCATTATCGATCGGCTGGTTAGTTCAGGGGTTTTTTCAAGGAGGAGAGGAGAGAGGGTCATGGCTGGTAGTGAAATGGGATATTATGCGGGACCCCTTAAGAATGCTTCTGATATGCCTGTAAGAAAGTAACTGAAGATGATCGACAACTGTCGTTAGAAAATTAGGCCATAATGAAAGTGTTGACCTGGTGGTCATTCTGAATAGCCTATGTCTATTCTTTTATGTGATTAAACAGATAATAACTAATTAAAGACTAGAGTATGCGGTGTTAGATTGATTTTTCTGTTATATCTTCCATTCCCCTCGCCTCAAATCGAAAGCTCAACTTCCTCCCAACGTCCACACATCACTCATTCCTTCCTCTTCCCTCTGCCCCCCCCCCCCCCCCACCCTCCCTCGTTGCAAATTCCGGTACCCCTTGTTCTCTTTTTCATCTCACTTCTTTTCTTCCTCACCAACATTTTCCCTCTCTCTCTAAGTTCTGCTTCTCATTCTCCTCCCTTTTATTTCTTTCTTCCAATTCCTCAGCGACTCTCTAGCCTTACTGAACTTCATGTCTCCTTCTAGTTATACATTCATATACTCATCCCCTCTGCCTCACCAATCTTTTTCTCTTTTTCTTCAAGTTTCCATTTGTCGTCAGTAGGGTGGTTATTTGAAGAGGCTAGCGATTAATTACTTCGTTTGTCCCTTTTGTGAAAGGAAGGTGGTGGGAAATACTGGGTGTCTGCATAATTTGCCGTTTGAAGGGTCAATGAGGCAAAAGATGTTATAGGTATTGTTGTAATTATTTTTCTCCATAATCAACAACATTGGAAAATTTTGTTTACTCTGTTTTATTAATTACATCCAACGAGTTCCTGCGATTTCTTAGTCTTAATATTATGCCGGGGATGACAAGATAAGGAAATAATTCAAATCAGAAAATTATACTCCCGCACCCTGTAGAATGTATGTTGAAGAAATTTCCAACATTGTTTGGGTCCTCCAGAAAGGACAGTTTTTTTTAGTCAGTGTGTCAGAATGTACAATTTTTCATAGGCTGATTTGTTTATTAATTAAAGAAGACTAAACTAAAGACACGTGTGCAAGACTAAAACAGTAGTTTTTGATAAGGATAATGGGGAGAATAACTGTATGAAGACGGCGAATGGTGAAGTAATTAAACAGGTGGATGATTTTATGTACTTAGATAAGCTGTATGCGAAAGATGGAAGAATACATGAGGAGATAAAGCCACGTGCGGATGCTGGAAGGAAAGTGGTAGGTAGCATGTGGAGCATATCAAGGAATGAGTGCTTGTCTAAGGAAGCGACAATTGCCGTGAACAAAAGTGTACTTCTTCCCTCTTTGCTATATGGTATTTCAGGATAAACATAAGAGTAGACTAAACGCCGTGGGTATGAGTTATCTGAGGCGTATTTGTGGCAAAAATAGGATGGATACGGTCAGGAATGAAAGGGTCATGAATGAATGTGGATTAAATGCTCCAGTAATGGACGGGTGTGATAGGAGTGTGGTTCTTTGGTTTGGCCATGTTGAGAGAATGAATGAGAGATCGAATAACGAAACAGATCTATGAGAGTAGAATGAATGGTGTGAGGGGGAGAGGTAGGCCGAGATAGTTGTGTTTGAATGATGTTGAGGAAATTCTTAGGAGGAGGAATATTAGGAATTTTTAAAACAGGGGGACGTGTATAAAACAGTGTATGGGGGTAAATGAGGCGAAAGAGGTTTGCAAGGATAGGACAGTATGGAGAAAATCATTGAAGCAGAGTTAGGTGTACAATTACGTATTAATGATTGATATATTTTGACTGCGCCTACCCCGGAAGAGAACTGCGTGATGGGTATGTATGTACTTTCTACTGCCATTTTATACTGTTCCCCTCTTATAATTTGGTTTTTATCTGACAATAAATGGTTATTTTCGAGATTCACACAAACAAAACTTCAAGCGCTAATTTTGATTCCCCACTATGCACAATTTTGAAAAACCAATCATTCGTGGCGAGTGCCACTGTGGGACGGTGACTGCATCACACCTTCGGCACAGCCATTTAACCTTGGACAGTGACAGACCATACATTTTTACCTGGGAGGCCATAATAACCTTTCATTTTAATTACTTTCCTTAAGTCCCCTGAATACCTCGCAGGCCACGATCATCAGCATAGTTCTAGCTTAAGTTTCTGAAGCTGTGGATGGGACAAGTTTGATACACTGGTCGCGGAACATTCTAAAATCTGTACTGTGATACGGGGGAGGATGCTTTTTTAGCTATTTTTAACCATATTTTTACATGGAAGGAGGAATCTTCTCTCACATCATGCACCCATCTTCTTCCTACATTCTTTTACAAGAAACATCGAAATCACCTCAACCTAACATATTTTTAACCTACATATTTTTAGTGTAATGAATTCAGCCCCTTTTCTGCTGCATAAATATTTCCACATCCTTACTTTGACCAAGGGAGGAATGGACATGAAAGGCCAAGAGTCCCTTTGATCTACAATTCTCTTCTCAAAATTCCACCATGACATTTGACATCACTTGGGCGAGTTATTGAAAGTCTAATTTCCTCTCCGTCTCCATATACAGCCAAGGGGCAGTTGTTTTCACTCTATCCCTACTTGTTCTCCTTTTTAATTCGACTTAAGAGAGTAGTAATAAAATTGATTTATCATTAGGTAGCAACGCCACATGTCGTCAAGACAAGGACAAACACCTGGGTAGGTAGTTCAAATAAAATGTGCAAAACTTACAGAAATAAAATAAAATTCAATTCGCAAGGAAATTCTTCAGAATTGTTACGTCCAGTCTATAAATACACATAATAAATCTCTGTAACAAATTCAAAACAATTTCTCATTAAAATTACATTCAAAAATCTCCTCCACAATACAGGTTGGGTTGGAAGTCAGTCAAGAGGATATTTCGTTCTTTAATCTATTAGCACTAACCACTCTGGCTTTTTCTGGTAACTTATTAAAAAGTCTAATACCTAGAATTCCAAATTTAGCTAGCATCATCGTCAGAGTGCATTGATGCACATCAAGTTTACTATTTGTCATAGTACTATGAGCGTGGACTCATGGTCTTCAGGGGGGAAGTAATTATTTGCTCCGTGGCTTATATTAGTTTAGTAAAAACATACAAAACTATATACTGTGAGAATTTTCAATTGAACGGAAAGTGGTTTGCTGTGTTGCCTAGATGAGGAGTCAGTCATAATACATATTGCCTTTTATTGAATCATTAGTACCTGTTTTACCTCAGATGCATGTCCCCAAAATAAATGCCATAGGTAAGATGACTGCAGTGATCTTATCTATGAAATATATATTTCGCTCTCATTCACCTTTCTCACTTACTCAGCAGGAATCATCATTTTAGCTTCCTTAGAAATAGAAATAGAAAACAATTTTATTGTCCTGGGACAAAGTCCCTTGGGACATTGAATTAGTTTACAAGCCATCATGAGGAGTGGGATACAAAGACAAAATACATAGCTTTACAAAAAAAAGGAAAACAAACAAACAACTTTCAAGTCAGCAGAGAGATATACAATGAGCGAAGTAAATGAAAATGAAAAAACAGTCTCGATATCAATAATCGAAATAGTATGTTAAAACAAAAATGTACAATCTGTATAAAGAAAAAATGAAAAGCAAACAAACGAATATATTATAAGGCAGAAAAACAACAAATGATTATAGTGAACAAGTTACATCTAACAATATCATCTCATATCATTTTGTCTTCTCATATAGAGGCGAGAGAACATTTGGGAGACAAAAAGTCAGCCATACTCCTTTTAAATTGTGAGACATTCCTAGAAAACTTAATACTATCAGGCAACGAGTTCCATAATTTACAGGATGAGACGTGGGAAGTATTTTCATATTTTGTTGTGCGGTATTTGGGGATGTAAAATGTTTTTGTTATACGGGTCGATCTCTTGTTAGTTTGGGCATTAAAAATCAAGTTATCATATAAATAAGAAGGGGTTTTCGAGTTCAGTACTTTGAATAACATTAAGGCCCTTTGGATTGTTCTTCTCTGATATAATTTTAACCAAGCCAGCTTTGCGTAATAGGGAGATACATGATCGTTGAAACGAATATTAAAAATAAATCGCATACATGAATTTTGCAGTCTTTTTAATTTAACGCTTAATTCATTAGCCATATCGGAGTATATCATTGAACAATAATAACTTCACTTCAATAATCAAAATCAGTATATATTAACTCTCAACCAACCTCTGGCGCAGTGTTGTTGGGATTAGGTGCCTGAAATACTTCATTCTATGGAGAGTTTTGTGAACTTCATTTGAGGTGGCAGTAACTTGATTGCGCCAGCCTAAGGTAGTGCTTAAGATATATACACATTGGGATAGAATCCTGTCAACCTCTGAAATGTGAAAGTCCCACTTCAATTTTGAATGTAGTTTAATGCCTAGTAAGCTTACACAGTTCTGATCTTGCTCTATCTCCGTGCGACTCCATTTCAATTTTGGGTTTTGTTAATATTTTATGAAAGCTAGTTAGCATCAAGCCATCCATACCTTTGCTTATTCTTTAATGAATTGAGAAAAATAAATTGCCTCATTTTTATCTTTGGTTCTTTGGACAAAAGATTACAATGAGACAAGATTCTTATTAATGCAGCGATGTCGGCGAGTGAAATGGGAGTGGCTACATTTTATTTTAAAACTGTCAGCATTTAAATGGAGGTTGCAAAGACGCCAACCATAGGAAATGAAGAGAGTAATTCGTAATTCAAATGTGTTTTAGTAATATTTTAGTTTGAAGTTCCACGGCGGCTATGGCCATTCGGCACCTGTGGTCATCAGTTTGCAGACAGGGGCAGGAGAACTTGAATGAATAATAGGATCCTCCCCTTACGGATTCGTGGTGCCGCCGGAATGCTTTGAGTTTTTAGATTTGCTTCAAAAATTTAATTCTTAAGATGAGGTTTTGAAACAATCAGTAGTGTATTATTTCGTAAGAGACAGTAAACTGGTAAAAGGAAACTCCGCAAGTTGTTATTTCTTTCACATCATAAAGTACTTTTCAAAAAGTTTACACTAACATCAGTGGCGTAGCGAGTGCGTGTGCCGCCCGGGGCGGTCCTTGAGTTAGGCGCCCCGGGCCAGTGGCGTAGCCAGGTTTTGGGTCTAGGGTGGGGGGCAGAAAAGTTTCAGGGGGCGCCGACTCATAAATTAACGAGTTTGTTAAACTTTACAAATTTTGGTGATGCAATGGGCGGATGGGTTTGTACAAAATATAAAAATTTACAACGTATAATACACATTTATTTATTTAGCTCTGGATACAATGATGTAGTCCGTATAGCTAATTCTCACAGGTCACTGCAGCACTAAGAAAGGCCTGGACGATACCCCGGAACTCCGATCATAACATAACGTTCACTGAACGAAAATTGGTCTCCTTTGGGAATGCCAATTTTTTAGTCAATTATTAGATAGTTAAACTTCATTTGTTTAATTTCGCCAACAATGATCTGCAATGCCTCAATAGCCAAGGCTTGAATGATGTAATTTTATATAGATGGGCTTAATGTCGTATCGTATTTCGCAAAAACTCTCACAAGTTCTAAAAAATTTCCCTCGTTATTCTCGACGTTTTGTCGATAACCAAATTCTTGATGGCCACGTAAAGGTAGACCTTGTTTCCTGAGATACATAATGAAATCAATTTCAATCAATCAGCATATTTCTGTTTTTTTTAATTATTTCATTTTGGGCTTGATTAAGTTATACCTCGATTGTACAATGTTTTTTGAATCTGTACCTTGTAATTAAAAACACGCTTTTTAATTGGCGATGGCCTTAGGTTTCTTCATGCTATATTATTTTCTCTGTCCCTTTCTTAAAATTCGAGACAATGTAATTCGAGACCAATGTAATTTTGCCTGACTTGTTTATCCTCAAACAGCCAACATGAGAAACATAACATGATATTACCCCTGGGCGAATAAACCAACCAGTTTCTTTTGACTACTTCACCTGATGGATGTTTCTTTTCATACCATTCCTTGTTGAATCACCTATCACTGTAATTGTAGTCAAAAGAATCGAAAGTGTCACTAAGCCCAGGTTGACACGGACCTATTTCTAACGAAGGTCGAACTTTAGACAGTCCAATCGAAATGTGACGAAACAGAAATGGGTCCGCCGGGGAATCAACATTGATATTTTCAATCGAATTATTACTGTCAGACGAGAGTCCACTTTCATATCCGTCTGGTAAATTTTATCTCTTCTCTTCGGATAGCCCAAGGTTTTCGCAAACGCCTGCCAAAGTCCTTCCCTACACTGGAGTTGCAGTCATTATCGCCGAGTGCGACTATAGAGCTATTGCTGCAAAGGCCTAACTTTAAATATTCATGGGTCTGAGGCTGACGCCATTGGCGAAACTGGACGCTCTGAGTGAGTCGTGTCATTCCTATAGTACTGGAAATGACCCGATAATAATAATAATTGATAATGTGTTGAGTTTAATGCTATACAATTTGTAGAATTGTCTGTGAACGTAGACACTGAACAGACCGTCCATAGTGATGCGGCCTCAAAAAGTGTATTTATATTTCAACAAAAACTTATCATGTATGTACATTGTACAGTGGCGGAAGAATTTAATGCAAAATTTTTCGCGCGCCAGAATGCGGCATTCTTGGGAACTTCTAGGAACATCACACCTTTCGAAAGACTGGCAACAATAAGGAAGACATCGTCTACCGCAAATATTTGAAATCCGCAATGGAACTCACATTTGCCGGAGCATAGAACTTACTCATCAATCGCCTCTTTTTCGAGATTTCTTCTTATCTTATTCGTGCATTCCGTCGCGGTGCATCTCTGTGTGTAGGTATTTAAGCATGTTTCTTACGTCGAATAACATCATTGTTTTTAAAAGACTGTTTATAACAAATATTCATTATCCAACTCAACTCGGAATATATGCTGAAATCTTCATCTGCTACCGCCAAGGGATATTTATTATGGTCGAAATTTCGAGGATATTTTTGAATGACTCGTCCTGTATCTCTTTTACCGAAATAATATAAATAAAAATTTATTCGCACCAAGGGTTGTTACAGATATAAGATCACATTCAAATAGATATAGTTTACGCGATGTAATTTATCACGATTTTCAATTTGTAGATTGATGACGTTTCGATCTCAAAATATATTTAATAATGAATTGTTCATGACCCAATATAAATCCGTCCTTAGTTTGTCAGATGGGATTAATCTATGAAAATATACGTAAACATATGATTTCATGAATTAAAAATTATTGTGCTCGCATGGATACCGAATAATCTTGATATATTTTTCCAAAGTTTCTTTCATCTTATCACTAGAAGTTTGCTGTTCACTGCGAAACTTTAACTACTAAATACAGAACATACCAATAAACGTTCAGAAAAATTTAACCCAAATTAGCTGTAGTTATAATAGATTAACAACTCTTTTACGTCTGACTACATAATATGTTCTTATATGCATTAGCTTTAAATTCGCTGCATGTATAAAATTAACAAAGAAGCTTTTTAAAGACTTCAGTTTGAAGTAAAATGCAATAAATGAAACAAAATAATAGGTAACGGTTAATTTTGCAGAGGTCAGACGTATTTGGCCAGCAAAAGAGTGGTCCGTGTTCGATTTTCAATGAACGCAATGACTTTTTATTTGAATTGTCACATATTGGTAATATGAATTAATGTAATACGTAGTTTCAATGACTGGATAATGATATGAAATTTTATAAATACATAAGAGCAAATTTTCTATCTGAAAATCATTTTAATTGACCATAAATTGTATTCAAAACACTAAAATGACTCGACCAGGGGTGGGATTACGGTTCTTTCCTTCAGGTGGTCGTTATCGCCATTCATAAAGTAAGCCGCAATGGTAGGGCAATGCTCAAATTCCTGGTAGCGCATTACACTGCTATGATGCGCCTAATCTTTCTTAATGACGATCACGTTTTCCAAATCATGAGCGCAATTGAACAATAGCAATATGGAGAAACATGATGGCGATTCAGGTTTGCAACCCAGTAACAACTACCGAGCTTATTTATTTCAAAGCGAAATTGAGATGGAGTTTCGTATCCTTTCGGTGCATTTATTTGCGTCCGTATGATTTACTGTGCACTGAGTCACTTTTACAATGCGTGGTGATATTGTCTGAGAACATTTAATGGAACGATAAGGAAAGGAAAAAGCATACTACTCTCTCTGGCAAACAAACAGAAAGCAGTGCCTAGTTCTCGGATTTCACCTCATCAGTCCATACCATTTCAATTAAACGCCATTAGTTCCCATCGTGCAAGGGAATTGAAGCCAGCTGACAGTCTTTGTTCCATCAGGTGGAGTAGTCAATGGTTGGTTTATTCGCCCAGGGGTAATATCATGTTATGTTTCTCAATTTGGCTGTTTGAAGATAATCAAGTCAGACAAAGTTACATTGTTCTCGAATTACATTGTCTCGAATTTTAAGAAAGGGACAGAGAAAATAAAATAGCATGAAGAAACCTAAGGCCATCGCCAATTAGAAAACGTGTTTTTAATTACAAGGTACATAATCAAAAAACATTCTACAATCGAGGTATTACTTAATCAAGCCCAAAATGAATTAATTTAAAAAAACAGAGAAATGCTGATTGATTGAAATTGATTTTATTATGTATCTCAGGAAACAAGGTCTACCTTTATGTGGCCATCAAGAATTTGGTTATCGACAAAACGTCGAGAATAACGAGGGAAATTTTTTAGAACTTGTGAGAGTTTTTGCGAAATACGATACGACATTAAGCCCATCTATATAAAATTACATCATTCAAGCCTTGGCTATTGAGGCATTGCAGATCATTGTTGGCGAAATTAAACAAATGAAGTTTAACTATCTAATAATTGACTAAAAAATTGGCATTCCCAAAGGAGACCAATTTTCGTTCAGTGAACGTTATGAACGGAGGTCCAGATGAACATCCAGGCCTTTCTTAGTGCTGCAATGAGCTGTGAGAATAAGCTATACGGACTACATCATTGTATCGAGAGCTAAATAAATAAATGTGTATTATACGTTGTAAATTTTTATATTTTGTACAAACCCATCCGCCTATTGCATCACCAAAATTTGTAAAGTTTAACAAACTCATTAATTAATGAGACGGCGCCCCCTGAAACTTTTCTGCTCCCCACCCTAGACCCAAAACCTGGCTACGCCACTGGCCCGGGGCGCCAAACTCAAGGACCGCCCCGGGCGGCACAAGCACTCGCTACGCCACTGATGTTAATGTAAACTTTTTGTAAAATACTTTATGATATGAAAGAAATAACAAATTGCGGAGTTTCCTTTGACCACTTTACAGTCTCTTAAAGTATAATACTCTACTGATTGTTTCAAATGCTCATCTTAAGAACTGAATATTTCAAGGAAGTCTAAAAACTCAAAGCATTCCGGCGGCACCACGAATCCGTAAGGGGAGGATCCTATTATTCATTCAAGTGCTCCTGTCCCTGTCTGCATGTTGATGACCACAGGTGCCGAATGGCCATAGCCGCCGTGGAAATTCAAACTAAGATATTACTACAACACATTTGAATTACGAATTACTCTCTTCATTTCCTATTGTTGGCGTCCTTGCAACCTCCATTTAAAAGCTGAAAGTTTTAAAATAAAATGTAGCCACTCCCATTTCACTCGCCGACATCGCTGCATTAATAAGAATCTTGTCTCATTGTAATCTTTTGTCCAAAGAACCAAAGATTACAATGAGGAAATTTATTTTTCTTAATTCATTAAAGGATAAGCAAAGGTATGGATGGCTTGATGCTAACTAGCTTTCATAAAATATTAACAAAACCCAAAATTGAAATGGAGTCTCACGGAGCTAGAGCAAGATCAGAACTGCGTAAGCTTCCGAGGCATTAAACTACATTCAAAATTTAAATGGGACTTTCACATTTCAGAGGTTAAAAGGATGCTATCCCGATGTGTATACTTCTTAAGGAAGCTAAAATGATGATTCCTGCTGAGTGAATGAGAAAGGTGAATGAGAGCGAAATATATATTTCATAGATAAGATCACTGCAGTCATCTTACCTATGGCCTTTTATTTTGGGGACATGCATCTGAGGTAAAACAGGTACTAATGATTCAATAAAAGGCAATATGTATTATGACTGACTCCTCATCTAGGCAACACAGCAAACCACTTTCCGTTCAATTGAAAATTCTCACAGTATATAGTTTTGTATGTTTTTACTAAACTAATATAAGCCACGGAGCAAATAATTACTTCCCCCCTGAAGACCATGAGTCCACGCTCATAGTACTATGACAAATAGTAAACTTGATGTGCATCAATGCACTCTGACGATGATGCTAGCTAAATTTGGAATTCTAGGTATTAGACTTTTTAATAAGTTACCAGAAAAAGCCAGAGTGGTTAGTGCTAATAGATTAAAGAACGAAATATCCTCTTGACTGACTTCCAACCCAACCTGTATTGTGGAGGAGATTTTTGAATGTAATTTTAATGAGAAATTGTTTTGAATTTGTTACAGAGATTTATTATGTGTATTTATAGACTGGACGTAACAATTCTGAAGAATTTCCTTGCGAATTGAATTTTATTTTATTTCTGTAAGTTTTGCACATTTTATTTGAACTACCTACCCAGGTGTTTGTCCTTGTCTTGACGACATGTGGCGTTGCTACCTAATGATAAATCAATTTTATTACTACTCTCTTAAGTCGAATTAAAAAGGAGAACAAGTAGGGATAGAGTGAAAACAACTGCCCCTTGGCTGTATATGGAGACGGAGAGGAAATTAGACTTTCAATAACTCGCCCAAGTGATGTCAAATGTCATGGTGGAATTTTGAGAAGAGAATTGTAGATCAAAGGGACTCTTGGCCTTTCATGTCCATTCCTCCCTTGGTCAAAGTAAAGATGTGGAAATATTTATGCAGCAGAAAAGTAGCTGAATTCATTACACTAAAAATGTTAGGCTGAGGTGATTTCGATATTTCTTGTAAAAGAATGTAGGAAGAAGAGGGTGCATGATGTGAGAGAAGATTCCTCCTTCCATGTAAAAATATGGTTAAAAATAGCTAAACAAGCATCCTCCCCCGTATCACAGTACAGATTTTAGAATGTTCCGCGACCAGTGTATCAAACTTGTCCAATCCACAGCTTCAGAAACTTAAGCTAGAACTATGCTGATGATCGTGGCCTGCGAGGTATTCAGGGGACTTAAGGAAAGTAATTAAAATGAAAGGTTATTATGGCCTCCCAGGTAAAAATGTATGGTCTGTCACTGTCCAAGGTTAAATGGCTGTGCCGAAGGTGTGATGCAGTCACCGTCCCACAGTGGCACTCGCCACGAATGATTGGTTTTTCAAAATTGTGCATAGTGGGGAATCAAAATTAGCGCTTGAAGTTTTGTTTGTGTGAATCTCGAAAATAACCATTTATTTCCTGATAAAAACCAAATTATAAGAGGGGAACAGTATAAAATGGCAGTAGAAAGTACATACATACCCATCACGCAGTTCTCTTCCGGGGTAAGCGCAGTCAAAATATATCAATCATTAATACGTAATTGTACACCTAACTCTGCTTCAATAATTTCCTCCATACTGACTTATCCTTGCAAACCTCTTTTGCCTCATTTACCCCCATACACTGTTTCATACACGTCCTCCTGTTTTTAAAATTCCTAATATTCCTCCTCCTAAGAATCTCCTCAGCCACATTCAACCACAATTTTCTCGGCCTACCTCTCCCTCTCACACCATTCATTCTACTCTCATACATCTGTTTCGTTATTCGATTCTCATCCATTCTCTCAACATGGCCAAACCAACGAACCACACTCCTTTCATACAAGTCCATTACTGATGCATTTAACCCACATTCATTCATGACCCACTCATTCCTGACCCTATCCATCCTACTTTTGCCACAAATACTGCTCAGATAACTCAGATAACCACGGCGTTTAGTCTACTCTTATGACTATCCTGGCATACCCATGTTTCACTACCATATAGCAAAGTGGGGAGAAGCACACTTTTGTACACGGAAATATTCGCTTCCTTAGACAAGCACTCATTCCTTGATATGCTCCACATGCTACCTACCACTTTCCTTCCAGCATTCGCACGTTTCTTCATCTCCTCACCTATTCTTCCATCTTTCGCATATATCTTACCTAAGTACACAAAACCATCCACCTGTTCAATATTACTTCACCATTCACCCTCATCATACAGTTATTCTCCCCATTCTCCTTATGAAAAACTTCCGAATACTTTAGTCTTGCACGCATTTCCCTTCAGTTCTATTCTCTCAGTTGATTCACAAAACTTATCTCGGAGCTTCTGTAATCCCTGTTCACTGTCTGAGATCAAAACAGCATCATCCGCATATAGAAGAACTCGCACGTTTACATTCCCTATCAAAACAACGTCGTTTTCACTACATGCGCCTCTAAAACATTTATCCATAAATACGTTAAGCAGCCATTGAGACATTACGCATCCTTGCTTTACACCCCGATTTATTACAAACCAATCACTCATAGCCCCGTTAACTCTTACACTTGCCTTACAATTGTCATACATCAACATCATACATTAAATAACTGCCCATTCACTCCATAGTCTCTCAAAACCTTCCACAACTTCTTTCTATTTACTCTGTCATATGCCTTCTCTAAATCGACAAACGCACAGTACACTTTCTTTCGGACACTCATACATTTTTCTATCACTTGCTGAAGTGCAAAAAGCTGGTCACTATATCCTCTCCCAGGCATAAACCCACACTGCACACCCCAGATTCTGCCGGAAGTAATATTCCTCACTCTTTCGTTTAATATTTTACTGAACACTTTTCCCGGAATACTCATTAAACTAATGGCCCCATAATTATTACATTCAGTCTCTCCTCCCTTCCCTTTGTACAACGGAACGATGATGGCATTCTTCCAGTCCGCTGGACTTTTACGCTGGATTTTAGCGGTAACGTATTCCATGCGAGTTTGATTCCCGTTACTTTGGAATCTCCCAATGTTCAGGACGATTCTTTCTCCAATCTGTCGCTCTTCCCCCAAGAAGGCTTCTGGAATATCGTCTGGAATGTCGTGAGGTCCTCATACAAATGCTGCGTCGCGGCAAAACATTCTCCAGCATTACCGATTATTCCTTGTCTGATCACGCGTAGTGCGTAATCCTCTGACAGCGGTATATTTCCCTGTACTCTCTCAGCTCCTGAAGGTACCTCATGGGTCCGAGTTCGGTCTTCCATCGAATGTTGGGATCTCCATCTGCACAGCCCCTGCCGCTGGTGGAGAAGCGGTTACCCGGGCGCAATACACCTTGTGATGTCCCGTATTACGCTCTCGTCGATATCGGCCCCTCCCCTAAAGGATTGTTGATTTAGTCTCGATGCTATCTGCTTGATCTGCTCCTGGTTTTCTTCCATCTTCTCCTTCATTTTATTTACACCGATTTTCAGACTACTGTGGCTCAAACCTAGCTCCCCTAATTTTTCGCACGTCTCGCCTAATTTTATCACCTACCTCAACGACTACCTCTCCTACCTGGTCGCGTATTTCTTCGATCTTCTTCTCTTGTTCGGCGAGCTTCCCACCACACTCTTGTTGCAATGCTGCCAAACCTTCCTGTATTTTCTTCTGCCTCTCCGTTAACTCTTCATCCCTTCTCTTTTGTTCTTCCCTTAATTTTTCTAATCTCTCCCCTAACTTCCCGTCTCATTCTTCCTGCCCCTTTTTCATACCTTGCATTTCTTTTAACAATTCGTTTATTATCGCCGGCAGAACATTCACCCCAGGTATTTCCGTCTTCCTTTTAAAGTCATATGTTTCTATTTCCAAGCCTTACTTTTCCAACAGCAATTTCAACTGTTCATGCAATTCGAATTTCGCACCCTGTATTGTTGACTCTCGGTCCCTCAATATGTTTTGTTAATCTGACTTTTTCAGTTCGTAAAATATTTTAATTAAGCCCGCCACTTTTAAACTTCCTGTCTCAGGTCTCCCGTGGTCTCCATTTGCTGTAAGTAGTCGTGCCCCGCGTTGGGCTCCAAAATGTAACACTTTCTTTATTTATATTCAAAAATAATCACAAATAAACTCAAACTTCTGTCGTATCACTTCACAAGTAGAAATAAACATTCACGCTTCACTCCCGTGCGTCCTCTCCTCTCCCTTTCTGCGCGTCTCTCTCCCGTTTTCCCCCGGTGACCGCGCCAACAAACAAACAACGCGGCCATACGCAACTTATTGTATTATTGTATAGTTACAATACAGATATTTCTTTTTCGTGCCCTTTTTTATTTATATAAAGTTATTTTTCTGGAGATTTTAGGTCATTAATTCATGTTTAATCTGTTCCCCTTTTGCCTATGTTTCGCATATGTATTAGGCTTCATCAGGACTTTTATGTATGTTGTAGATCTCCTGTTGAAGTCTTCCATAGTTGAGTATTCTGGAATGACAGTTCTCTTTCTTGATATTTGGGTCTTCTGCTGTATGGTCGATGGTTTCAGTGTTGATGAAGTTCTTTAAATAGTCGAGTTCTGGTTATATATACTGGTTTCTCCACATTTAAATATATAAGTAGATAGAATCATAACGTGAACTCCGACCATATTGTTTATTTATTGTCTGTCTAAAATGAGGAGTTATACCTTTTCGTTAACTCTACCTTTCATTTGGCCAAATGAGTGCTGAATGGTATGATTTCAACTATCACTTTTTCCTAGCCATAAAAGTTACAATGAGGGATCCAACATAAGCTTTGATAATTATTTTATTATACACAAAAACCTTGAAAAATTTTATGGTACAAAATTAGGTCAAAATATATTGCGAAGAAATATGAGACGGTTTTCTGCATGGCTTTCAAAATTTAGAAAAAAATTGCATCAAATGTAATTTTACTGTGAGACATATTTTTGTAATTAACCACTTGGAAACAATTCATCCATTCTTCAGGCGAAAAGTCATTGTACATAGACCAAAATGCACTTTTTTATTCACATTTTGTCCATAACATCCCAGGTGATATGCAGTAGAATATGTTTTTCCTGAATTACTGAATTGATTGACAATGCCTTTAGCCACAGTTACAAGTAGTAGGATTTAATTTAATAGGGGAAGCCCCTACTGAAAGCCAGCACTCCAAAGGAGGCAATTTATGTAAATGGCTGCACATGCTAACCATGTAAAAAAACATACACTAGAACACACAAGGATAAACAAGTCTTGGGATTTGCATAAAGTAGGGAAACATGAAGGGAACTCAAAATGGCACCAAACTGTCACTAGTTCTTCGTGCACTTCAGACTTTCAACCATTACTCCTCATAACTCTTTGTTGCTAATGGAGGGCCCTCCTGGTTTTGCTGAGCTCAGTAGTTCTCTGCGAAAAAAAAGAAAACCTATATTATTATAACATCTAAAGAGTAACAATGAAAATTCAAAACTCTGGTCCAAGAATATTTTAATGACATAATCATCGTACAACAACTGTGTTCTTCATATATGGAGGAACGTTATGCATTTCCATGGGGTTTGGTACCACTTAAAACCGAAATTTTTACTTAAAACTTCTCAGCCATCTCTAGGCTGGTGTTACAAAATCATACGGCTTATGTCACAAGAAAAACCTAATCAAAACAATACATACCTTTGCCGAATTCATGGTAAATGAGTAGTAATAAGTACAGAATTTGGAAAACAGGTAAATATCCTTAATGAAGAATGGTGGGGTGAAGAGAGGGAAGGAGAGAGAATTTAGATCTGCAATGATGCTGTAGTTCAGAAATTGGGAGATGATTCATAAATTTTAGCCAGTTGGATAACCAAGAGATGGTAGTTTAACACTCATATGAGATATTCTGCAAATTTATTCAAGGTATCATTAAAAAAGAATACTGTTAGAATAACTGTAGTCACACAGTTTCCACTTCTACACAGATTTTATCATTCAATCATTATTTTAGTCAGCTATAAAAGCAACAAAATTTAAGTAAGCATGACTAGAGTTTTGTTATGAAAATATTTCTGCAGTTACGTATGAGCGAACTTCAGAGACTAGAAAATGAAGGCTGAAATAGCAACAGCATGAGACACAACATAAGGGCACGAAGTTTAAACTCAAGTCTTTGCAGTAAAGGAATTCAGGGAAGGTGATATTTGTAAATGCATTAGCGTGCCCTTAAAATTTTCGCACACAATGTCTTGTGTTCACACTTATGTTCATGGCTGATTGATTTAATTGATTTAATGCATTGAGAAAGAACCATCTGATGTAAAAGGATTGATAACTAGCTAATACAAGGGGAAATACTACAAATTTTACACCAGCAAGAGAAATTGGACTCATTATAGATTATGTCCTCTAAGAGTCAGGCCAAGAGATATGCGATGGATAAGAAGGATTAAAAAATTACATGCCATGGACAAATGGTTACAAAAATAACACCTCCTTTTGGACCCTAAGACATGAGCAGGGTAGTTGGATAACCTTCAATAAGCATTATTTCTAATGAATTATCTATTAGCAGATGAATTCTGATTTGAGCACTGAAGAATTGCCACTCTACTTGGGTAGATTCTCTCGGAGGTCAATATAACTGAGTACCACATGTTACACTGCCAAGGTAACCAGGTGTTTGGCTATATTCCCTTACTCGTACTACTACCAGTCTGCAGTCACTTGGCCCTGACAATCCAAATGAAAGTGTTTGCAGCTACTACTAAAAATACTACCCTTCTAAGCTCAAAGACAGTAGCTGGATCTTTGTTGGCTGACAGATCTTGAATCTTTTTTGTTTTCATTCATCGCTAACTATTTAGCACACAAATATTTTTTTTATATTTATACCCACTATATTTTTTGGAAAGAAATTTAACATAGGCATCTTTTTTCTTCAATATCTATTATTTCATTTAAATATTAATAGTTAGTGTTATTTGGCTTACAACTCATAGTTACCATTTTCTGGCCAAGAAAAAAGGCAATTAAGCGACAGATATGGTAAAACCAAAACATTGTATGTACCTTGAAAACATCTTCAGACATGGCATTTTTGCTTGTATTTTGTAATTCTCTCGTTAGAAAATACTGAAATCAACTCTAAACTCAAAATGTGAATTTGTGTCAGTTTCTGTCTTTGAGCCTAGGAGGGCAGAATAGCCATTGGTAGTAGTAATTTTGGGAGGCATTACTGATGCAGAGATTAATTAATACATGCAGAGTGCTGTCATGTATTTATTAATCTCAATTTGATTACACAAGTTCAAGGGAAAATTATATTTTCTTTAATTCTTTTATAAAGATATTGACTTTAAGGAAAGAGGGCTTTAATATGAAAGAAGGAAAAAGTATTCAGTCATGAAAATTAAGAGGCTCAGGTATGTTATTTTTACCGGAACACAATGCTATTGCATCCTCTTGATACTCTTTCTCTGCTCTTGCAAACTTTCTGAACCCAGAAACTTTGCATGAAATCCCATACAAAGATTTATGGGTGAATGGACAATTGTACTAGACTTCAATCATAATATCATCCACTCACGCATGGAGTTCACAACTAAGCAAAAAAATCACCATTCACTGAGAAATATGTACTGAGTAAACCATGTCTTTTTATCAGAATCACACAGACCAGGCAATAAGAAAGACTTCAAACTCAAGTAGAGCAAGCTAGTTTATTTGTGTTATGTCCCATAAAATTTTGAGCAAACAAGAAAACACTTTAGGGAAAAAGACAGTATCCAGCAGTTGGTCTTGCAAAATATATGTATAATTATTCTCTTACCAGGGTCACAATCATTCTAAATCTATCTCAGTTTTTCCCAAAACTCATCTTTCTCACTGTCACACTCTCCATCCACTGGTTCACAGCACGCCACAGTCACAACTCTCCAAATACCTTCTTTCATGCAAACCCAGAGCAATCTAGGCGATACTAACTCGCACTTCATTTCCAGTACCTTAGCTCTCCCATTAAGATTGAGTCCTACATCTTGACTGCAGTGTACATTATCGTCAACTCCTGACCGCAGTGACAAACCACCGCCACATATAGTAATAACATCCCGCCCCTTATACTCAGTTTCACGTACACACAAAACTTCCATTCATCTCACTTTCATTTCATTCAACAACTCATGCTCCTTTCTATATACTCCTCTCACATTCAGAGTACCGATAGTCCAGTTTGTATCACTGAGTCTGTATCTTGATGGCCCAACCTTATTCTGCTTCTGCCACCCATCATGGTTTCAGTCGTCTGAGACTCCTCTGTGACTCTTATGAGTAATTTGTAATAGAGTATGCAAGGTTATCAGCCTTTGCAGTACCCGTACCACATGCAGCTTTTCCTGCTAATGGTTATGGTGCTCTAGCGGGCAGTTTTCACACATTTTCGCATGTATGCCACAAGAGAAACCAAAGTATAGTATTACCCTAGGCATGCCTACACTATTTTGCTCAAGCTAGAATCCCTTCTGAAAGGACTACCTTGAGAGCCAGCATACCATTGCCTGCAACCCACCTCTAGGAGGTATATGCATTGTACTGACACACTTTAATTATATACAAGGTAATACAAAAACAAGGTTTGGTCAAAATTACTCTAAGCTGATAAATTCTCCTAAGCCAATGATTAATTAATACTAAGATGCTACACTCATGATGTTTAACAGAGAAAACAGAGGCTTACCTTCTGTATGTTAGGCCTCTAAGGTCACAGTTTGATAAATCCATTCCCAGAAATTCCCAAACATTTCTTCTATCTCCTCGGTGCTTTCCTTGAAGAGCCATGGAGGTAGTTCAATTTCAGGAGTCTCTGGGACAATATCATCAAATATTTTTTTACCGCTGTACACCTTTCCCTTCAACTCTTCTCGTTGGTATACTATAACTGTCACTGTCCCCCAGGAGACTTTTTTTTCAGAGTTGCTTTTTCTACAGGGCTTGAATTCCTCCTCTTCTTCGCCTCTTTGCTTCTTTAGGCATCCACCTGTAGAATGAGAACACATTTGGTCACCAGTTATCTTGTAAAGTTGAGAAAAAAATCTGATTGACATATTCAAAGACGCTTAAGTAAGAAGAAATATGTCTTTTAGGGGTGTGATTCTTTCGATATCATAAAGGGTATGAAAAGAAAGTAAATTTGACATCTGACATGGAGTGGTGATAGAGGGGATAGAATGATTTTGTAAAATATATAGGCTGAAATGTATTGGATGGATGTTTAAATTGTTGTCACAGTATAATACCGTAACATACGCTCTTCCTTAGGCCATAAATATGGGTTGGGGAATTACGATTTGTAATTTAGAGAGAAACGTCCGATGGGAGACGTTGAGCTGACCCGGGAGATTAGTCCTATGAGAGCAGAGGCTGACGAAATTCGGGCAGGGAGAGGATACAATCAGGGCGGAAGGATGAATGGATGAGGTCAGGTAGGCCAAATTTAGGTCCGTTTCTGAGCATAAACTGAAAAAATCTACAATTCCGATACGAATGCCAGTGCGTCTCACCAATTCTAATGCCCACGAACGGTGGTACATATATTTTGAAGTTGGAGCGGAAATGGTTGGTCCTTTGAACGCTTCCTCTCCTAAGCTCGTAGTCCTTCAAATAAGCAATGAATATTATTGTATCAAGGCCTTTTGAATATCATCTATAGAGCTCTATAGACACCTCCAAACAGGATTCGAGAGTATTTTTCGAGATAAATCACTTAAAATTATTGACAATGCGAGGTGAGAATAAATTTGAGGGAGAGCAAATAAATTATATTCCATAATGATGATATGAAATATAAACCGAAGTACATAGTGGGCACAAACTGAGGTTGTGTAGTACTTGAAGAAGGGATGGGACAGGTTACAAGAAGCAGGACACTGCGCTAGTTTGAAGGACACGTATGGTTATATCAGATAATGCTCCTCGATTTGTTTAGTTACTTACAGAATAGGTTTCCCATATTCACAGAAATGCGGGCGAAAATGCGTATTAACTTTTCCAACTTGATCACAGGAGACCACAAGAGAAAATTGAATCACAAGAGACTCACGACCACTTCATTCAATCGAAGTCAGTAAAATGCACATTCCCATAGCAACGGCGGCCTCTTGGTCCGATGACCATTGTTGAGGAGCAACCATCAATGAGTATGGTTCTTCAGATGGGTCAGTGACTACTTGTAAATGCCTATATCATCATATGATCCCAAAACTGCGATGATATCAATCTATATGACGTATGACTATTTTTTTATGTCTGCAGACACATGTGTACTTAATAAACTACCAAATTCAGTCGGCAACAGAGTCCGCTGCTTTCTTTTCGTCAGAATGGTTAAACCTATTTTCATTCTGACGTCTATTTCGGTCGCATTTCAATGAATCCATATCATTACAAAAGAAGTGTCCATTATTTATTTTAAATGCCAAATTTTCATTTGTGTTTTATTCAGACATTATCTTTAATGATACAAAATAGATTTTCAAGTTATTTTCTGAAGATATTCAATACAAACTTTGTTTTTTGGCGATTCCTCCCTCTGATATTTATACCAATTAAATAGCAAAGAGTGTGCTACTTTCAAAGAAATAATATTCACTCCCAAACTGGCATACCCATCCACAACAGCCTTATTAGTTACGACAAGGAGCGTCCGCCGTCGAGGTGAGAAGCGGAGATTTCAGATTATGTTGTAGTTCACGTGAAATTAATGAAAAATATACTCTTATTTTGGTGTAGTAAATAAGCTTCAAGTATGATACACGGAAATCTCCATTCCATTTTAGTCAGATATCCTCTTTATGATCAAACTCCATAACGGTTGAAAAAGAAAATTAAATTCGTACGCCGGTTCGTCGTTCGAAAGTCATATGGAGCGGGAGTCAACGACTCGAGATGAAATTTTTCTTCTTATTCTTCTTAAGAGATTATCTTCTTACTCATAGGAAACTCCTTTTTGCAATTATTTTTACAGCCATACTTTCATTGAGAAAGTCATGGGCATTCTTATTATTAGACCCTTTGAAATTAAGGGAATTTAATGGGGGGCACGCGGTCACAACTTGACAATTCGTGATGATGCTCATTGAGAATGTTAAAGCCTTGAAACTTGCCCCAGCCGTCAGGTTTCCTTCGAAAGCCTCAAGGGTTTTCTTTCTCGAACGGCTCTACAGAGTTCCATGTGATTTCTGGCATTTTTTGGTTCATTTATACCGAATCCTTACCATCGTGCTCGAATAGATTCCACATCTGCCCGAGAACTCCCAAATGGCACTTTCACCGACACCGATCCTAATTCCCCAGCCGAGAGCCATCTCTTATTGCCATCTGAGCTTCGACCTTCCGTTCCAATATTCCGTCAGTCTCGTATAGAGTAACAATGGTTGGTCACCAATCGCACCGGGAAGATCCTTGGCGCGGTCGAATTCTCGAAATTCCGGGTCCTCTCCCTGATGTCGTCCAGTTACCATTCCCGCTCAACCCGAATTGCTACACATGGCGATCAAAGCCTCGCTTTTTGGATTCCCATTCTCCCTACAAATTGCACTAGTTTACACTGAAATGGTCGCCAAAGACGCCATTGGAACAAAATGAGTACGCTTCTCCATGGAGTGGTGATTGTGACGTGCTACGCGCCAGTGGATGGAGAGAGTTGCGGGGTGAAAGATGAGTTTTGGGAAAAACTGATAGATGTGTTGAATGAATGTGACTCTGGTGAGAGAATAATTGTACTAGGTGAGATGAATGGATGGGTTGGCGTGAGGCTGGATGCATCTGAGAGAGATGTTGGGCCATTGGTGATCCTCGAGTGAATGATGATGGTGAAAACTTGGTGAGTGTGTGCCTGGATAAAGGATTGTTTGTGTCGAATACATGGTTTAAACATAAGAGAATACATATGTAATCTTTGCGAAGGGGTAATTGCAAAAGAATGATTGATTTCGTTGCGGATTGTGAGAGATTGAGGGAGTTAGTGTGGGACACGATAGTGATGAGGGGTGCTGAATGGGAACAGACCACTATTTGGTGCTCTCCAAAGTGAATCTGGGCAGAAAGTGGGTGCCATTAAAGAATATTGCGCATAAACAGTTGAGAGTAAGAGTGGAGAGGTTGCTTGACAGCGAGCTTAGAATTCAGTATGTTTTCATGCTTGAGTATGCTCTATCCTTGCAGAAGAGAGAATGGGACGAGTATATTAGAAACGAGAAGGTGAATGTTGCGTGGGATTGTTTAAAGGGAGTGATTGTGGGATATGCTGAAGGTGTATGTGGAAAAGGAGTGGTAGAGTGAATGAAAGGTAATGCTTGGTGGAATGAAGAAATGAAATGTGCATTTAGGGAAAAAAAATAGGCTTACAAGAGTATGATTGCAGCGAAATCTGAGGAAGAGCGTGCTAAGGCATGTGAGATTTAATGGTAGTGAGGAAATGGGTATGTCAGGATAGACATAAGAGTAGATTAACCGTTGTGGGTATGAATTATCTGAGGAGTGTTTGTAGGATGGATAGAGTCTGGAATGAATGGGTAATAAATTAATGTGGGTTAGATGCTCCAGTAAAGGACATATATGAAAGGAGTGTGGTTCGTTGGTTTGGCCATTTTGAGAGAATGGATGAGAGTCGAAAAACGAAACAGATATATAAGAGCGAAATGAATGTTGCGAGAGGGAGAGGTAGGCCGAGAAAGTTGTGGTTGAATGTGGTTGAGGAAATTCTTAGGAGGAGGAATATTAGGAGTCTTAAAAACAGGAGGGCATGTATGTAACAGTGTATGGGGGTAAATGAGGCGTAAGAGGTTTGCAAGGATAGGTCAGCCTGGAGGAAATTATTAATGCCGAGTTAGGTGTGCAATTATGTATTAATTAGTGAAACATTTTGAATGTGCCTACCCCGGAAGGGAACGGCGTGATGGGGATGTATCTACTTTATACTGACATTTTTTACTGTTCCCCTCTTATAATTTGGTTTTTATCAGGCAATAAATGATTATTTTCAAGTTTCACACAAACAAAACTTCACACGCTAATTTTGATTCCCCACTATGCACTATTTTGAAAACCAATCATTCGTGGCGAGTGCCACTGTGGTACGGTGACTGCATCACACCTTCGGCACAGCCATTTAAACTTGTTCAGTCACAGACCAAATATTTTGACCTGGGAGGCCATAATAACCTTTTATTTTAATTACTTTCCTTAAGTCCCCTGAATACCTCGCAGGCTACGATCATCAGCATAGTTCTAGCTTAAGTTTCTGAAGCTGTGGAGTGGGCAAGGTTGAGACACTGGTCGCGGAATATTCTAAAATATGTACTGTGATACGGGGGAGGATGCTTGTTTAGCTATCTTTATCCATCTTTTTACATGGAAGGAGGAATCTTCTCTCACATATATAAGATCGGTATGAGGGCGACGAAACAACGAAATCGAGTGCGTGTATGAAACAGTTTACGGGGGTAAATGAGGCAAAAGAAGCTGATGATGATACCTTGTATCGAAACCGGTCGCCTGATTAAATAATTGCGGAACCTGCCATTGCTTTTTCCTTTCTGATCATTATGAAGGAGTTCCATCATGTTTCGCCTGACACAATTGAATTTATTGAGGCAAAAGTGTTTTGCACGGATAGGTCAGGATGGAGGAAATTATTGAAGCATAGTTAAGTGTACAGATATGTATTTATGAGTGAAACTCTATGACTCTGCTTACCCTGGCAGGGAACGGCGTGATTGCTATGTATGACACCTTTCTCAATCTTAATTTCTCACCCGAATTAATTCATCTCAGAATGTCATCACAATATCTTGAGCCGTTTTCGAGAAAAAATTTCAAACAAATACAGAATTTGCTAATTCAATAGTGTAGGATAAGATTGCTTGTATATTATTTGTATGCGAGTTATTGTTATATCCGTTACTGCAATGTTTTTTCGGCTGGTTTCGGCTGGAGGAGAGAGGGTCATGGCTGGTAGTGAAATGGGATCCCTGCGGCACACCTTAAGAAAGTTGCTGATATGCCCGTGAAAAAGTGGCTGAAGATGGAAGACAACTGTCGTTAGAAAAGTAGGCCATAATGAAAGAGTTGACCTTGTGGTCATTCTGAATAGCCTATGTCTATTATGTTATTCGATTAAACAGATAGTAACTTATTAAAGACTAGAGTATGTGGTGTTAGATTGATTTTTCTGTTATATTTTCTATATGAAAATATTTTATTCATAATTCGCAGGATTATAATTAAGACAAAAATTTGTGACTTCAACAATTTATCGACCGGTTTCTGCTTTTACGATCAGGTCAAACCAGCCGAAACCAGTCGCTAGCGTTCAATTAATTGTGGAAGTAACAAATTTTTATCTTGTTAATAATGAATATGAATAGAGCTTCAAGTTTCCATTTTATTTGTTTAATTTGCAGGATTTTGAATTTGCAAGCAGTTTCTGGTGGACCAATGGAGTTTTAAATGGCCCTCTTATTGGTCAGTACAGCAATCATTACGTTTCTCCATTTGAGTCAATTTTAGTTTGATCAAATTTTGATTTTTAATGATGCGCATTCACGATTATTCTTCATATGAACGGTCCAGTTGTTTTAACTTTTAATGAGTTGTTACGCACTATTTGCTCATAGCTAATAGCCAATATTTGTTAACCATAATTTCCCTATAGAGCTTACGGGATGACGAGCTAATTTCGCAATTTCCAAATGTTTCCTTCTATGACATACTATAAATTAGCATGAACTTCTTTAATATACACCTTCCTTTCATAAATGATTTATTCATTTCAATTAATAATCATCCGCATTTCCTGTAAAAACTAGAGAAAAATTAAGTAAATTCCATAGCACTAAGTAAACAATGCATGATCGATGAGTTACTAGCGTTAGATTTAAACAGCTGGTTGATATTATTGCTTAAATTGCGTTCATTCAATCATTCCGTCTTGCTATCCATGGGAAAATATGTAATACTTGTTGTTAATCCTGTAGTCAGGCTAGAGTTAAATGACGCAGGCCCATTCCATACATGTCAATAGTTGTAAAGAAAAAAAAGATGTTGCTGCGTAATGTATTGAAGAATACTTTCAAGGTTGTTGAGCGTTACATGTATTCTTCGTGCCGCCGTGTTATGTGCTAATTTATGCATCCCACGCATTTTTCATGGCGTCTGATTTCCACCAGTGGTGTCCTCTGAAACCATTTTATTTCCGTGTTTCATCTTCCATTCCCCTCGCCTCAAATCGAAAGCTCAACTTCCTCCCAACGTCCACCCATCACTCATTCCTCCCTCTTCCCTCTGCCCCCCCCCCCGCCCTCCCTCGTTGCGAATTCCGGAACCCCTTGTTCTCTTTTTCATCTCACTTCTTCTCTTCCTCACCAACCTTTTTCTCTCTCTCTTAGTTCTGCTTCTCATTATCCTCCCTTTTATTTCTATCTTCCAATCCTCAGCATCTTTCTAGCCTTACTGAACTTCATGTCTCCTTCTCGTTACATATTCATATCCGCATCCCCTCTGCCTCACCAATCTTTTTCTCTTTTTCTTCAAGTTTCCATTTTTCGTCAGTAGGGTGGTTATTTGAAGAGGCTAGCGATTTATTACGTCGTTTGTCCCTTTTGTGAAAGGAAGGTGGTGGGAAATACTGGGTGTCTGCATAATTTGCCGTTTGAAGGGTCAATGAGGCAAAAGATGTTATAGGTATTGTTGTAATTATTTTTTCTCCATATTCAACAATGGAAAATTTTGTTTACTCTGTTTTAAAAATTATATCCAACGAGTTGCTTCGATTTCTTAGTCTTAATATTATGCCGGGGTTATGAAGTTAAGGAAATAATTCAAATCAGAAAATTATACTCCCGCACGCTGTAGAATGTATGTTGAAGAAATTGCCAACATTGTTTGGGTCCTCCATATTTTTTTATTTGGTGTGTCAGAAAGTACAATTTTTCAAAAGCTGCTTTGTTTATTAATTAAAGAAGACTAAACTAGAGACAAGTGTGCAAGACTAAAGCAGTAGTTTGTGATAAGGAGAATGGGGAGAATAACTGTATGATGAGGGAGAATGGTGAAGTAAGTGAACAGGTGGATGATTTCATGTACGAAGGTAAGATGTATACGGAAGATAGAAGAATAGATAATGAGATAAAGAGACGTGCGAATGCTGGAAGGAAAGTGGCAGGTAGCATGTGGAGCATATCAAGGAATGAGTGCTTGTCGAAGGATGCGAAAATTGCCGTGTACTAAAGTGTACTTCTTCCCACTTTGCTATATGGTAGTGAAACAGGGGAAGTCCGGATGAACATAAGAGTAGACTAAACGCCGTGGGTATGAGTTATCCGAGCAGTATTTGCGGCAAAAGTAGGATGGATAGGGTCAGGAATGAGTGGATCATGAATGAATGTGGGTTAAATGCCCCAGTAATGGACGTGTATGAAAGGAGTGTGGTTCGCTGGTTTGGCCATGTTGAGAGAATTGAATGAGAGTCCAAAAACGAAACAGAGATATAAGAGCGAAGTAAATGTTGCGATAGGGAGAGGTAGGCCGAGAAAGTTGTGGTTGAATGTGGTTGAGGAAATTCTTAGGAGGAGGAATATTAGGAATTTTAAAAACAGGGGGACGTGTAGGAAACAGTGTATGGGGGTAAATGAGGCGAAATAGGTTTGCTAGAATAGGTCAGCATGGAGGAAATTATTGATGCAGAGTTAGGTGTACAATTATGTATTAATGAGTGAAATATTATGACTGCGCCTACCCCGGAAGGGAACGAAGTAATGGGAATGTATGTATGTATGTACTTTCTACTGACATTTTCTACTGTTTCCCTCTTATAATTTGGTTTTTATCTGACAATAAATGATTATTTTCAAGTTTTACACAAACAAAACTTAACACGCTAATTTTGATTCACCACTATGCACTATTTTGAAAACCAATCATTCGTGGTGAGTGCCACTGTGGTACGGTGACTGCATCACACCTTCGGCACAGCCATTTAATCTTGGACAGTCACAGACCATACATTTTTACCTGGGAGGCCATAATAACCTTTCATTTTAATTACTTTCCTTAAGTCCCCTGAATACCTCGCGGGCCACGATCATCATCATAGTTCTAGCTTAAGAATCTGAAGCTGTGGATTGGACAAGTTTGATACACTGGTCGCGGAACATTCTAAAATCTGTACTGTGATACGGGGGAGGATGCTTGTTTAGCTATCTGTATCCATCATTTTAGATGGAAGGAGGAATCTTCTCTCACATCATGCACCCATCTTCTTCCTACATTCTTTTACAAGAAATATCGAAATCACCTCAGCCTAACATTTTTAGTGTAATGAATTCAGCTACTTTTCTGCTGCATAAATATTTCCACATCCTTACTTTGACCAAGGGAGGAATGGACATGAAGGCAAAGAGTCCCTTTGATCAACAATTCTCTTCTCAAAATTCCACCATGACATTTGACATCACTTGGGCGAGTTATTGAAAGTCTTGTTTCCTCTCCCTCTCCATATACAGTCAAAGAGCAGGTGTTTTCACTCTATCCCTACTTGTTCTCCTATTTAATTCGACTACAGAGAGTAGTAATAATATTTATTTATAATTAGATGGCAACGCCACATGTCGTCAAGACAAGGACAAACACCTGGGTAGGTAGTTCAAATAAAATGTGCAAGACTTACAGAAATAAGATAAAATTCAATTCGCAAGGAAATTCTTCAGCATTGTTACGTTCAGTGTATAAATACACATAATAAATCTCTGTAACAAATTCAAAACAATTTATCATTAAAATTACTCATACTCAGCTAATAATACATATTGCCTTTTATTGAATCTTTAGTACCTGTTTTACCTCAGATGCCTGTCCCCAAAATAAAAGCCCGTAGGTAAGATGACTGCAGTGATCTTACCTATGAAATATATATTTTGCTCTCATCCACCTTTCTCACTTACTCAGCAGGAATCATCATTTTAGCTTCCTTAGAAATAGAAATAGAAAACAATTTTATTGTCCTAGGACAAAGTCCCTTGGGACATTGAATTAGTTTACAAGCCATCATGAGGAGTGGAATACAAAGTCAAAATACAAAGCCTTACAAAAAAAGGAAAACACACAAACGACTTTCAAGTCAGCAGAGAGATATACAATGAGCGAGGTAAATGTAAATGAAAAAACAGTCTCAATATCAATAATCGAAATAGTATGTTAAAACAAAAATGTACAATCTGTATAAAGAAAAAATGAAAAGCAAACAAACGAATATTTTATAAGGCAGAAAAACAGCAAATGATTATAGTGAACAAGTTACATGTAACAATATCATCTCATATCATTTTGTCTTCTCATATAGAGGCGAGAGAACATTTGGGAGACAAAAAGTCAGCCATACTCCTTTTAAATTGTGTAACATTCCTAGAAAATTTAATACTATTAGGCAACGAGTTCCATAATTTACAAGATGAGACGTGGAAAGTATTTTCATATTTTGTTGTGCGGTAGTTGGGGATGTAAAATGTTTTTGTTACACGGGTCGATCTCTTGTTAGTTTGGGCATTAAAAATCAAGTTATCATATAAATAAGAAGGGGTTTTCGGGTTCAGTACTTTGAATAACATTAAGGCCTTTTGGATTATTCATCTCTGATATAACTTTAACCAACCCAGCTTTGCGTAATAGGGAGATACATGCTCGTTGAAACGAATATCAAAAATGAATCGCATACATGAATTTTGCAGTCTTTGTAATAATTCATTAGTCATATCGGAGTATGTAATTGAAGAATAATCAAAATTAGGAAATATTAACTCTCAACCAATCTCTGGCGCAGTGTTGTTGGGATTAAGAACCGTAAATACTTCATTCTGTGGAGAGTTTTGTGAACTTTATTTGAGGTGGCAGTAACTTGATTGCGCCAGCCTAAGGTAGTGCTTAAGATGTATACACATTGGGATAGAATCCTGTTAACCTCTGAAATGTGAAAGTCCCACTTCAATTTTGAATGTAGTTTAATGCCTAGTAAGCTTACACAGTTCTGATCTTGCTCTATCTCATTGAGACTCCATTTCAATTTTGGGTTTTGTTAATATTTTATGAAAGCTAGTTAGCATCAAGCCATCCATACCTTTGCTTATCCTTTAATGAATTGAGAAAAATAAATTGCCTCATTGTAATCTTTGGTTCTTTGGACAAAAGATTACAATGAGACAAGACTCTTATTAATGCAGCGATGTCGGCGAGTGAAATGGGAGTGGCTACATTTTATTTTAAAAATGTCAGAATTGAAATGGTGGTTGCAAGGACGCCAACCATTGGAAATGAAGAGAGTAATTCGTAATTCAAATGTGTTTTAGTAATATTTTAGTTTGAAGTTCCACGGCGGCTATGGCCATTCGGCACCTGTGGTCATCAGTTTGCAGACAGGGGCAGGAGAACTTGAATGAATAATAGGATCCTCCCCTTACGGATTCGTGGTGCCGCCGCAATGATTTGATATTTTAGATTTGCTTAAAATATTTAATTCTTAAGATGAGGTTTTGAAACAATCAGTAGTGTATTATTTTGTAAGAGACTGTAAACTGGTAAAAGGAAACTCCGCAAATTGTTATTTCTTTCATATCATAAAGCACTTTACAAAAAAGGTTTACACTAACATCAGTGGCGTAGCGAGTGCGTGTGCCGCCCGGGGCGGTCCTTGAGTTTGGCGCCCCGGGCCAGTGGCGTAGCCAGGTTTTGGGTCTAGGGTGGGGGGCAGAAAAGTTTCAGGGGGCGCCGACTCATAAATTAACGAGTTTGTTAAACTTTACAAATTTTGGTGATGCAATAGGCGGATGGGTTTGTACAAAAACTAAAAATTTACAACGTATAATACACATTTATTTATTTAGTTCTCGATACAATGATGTAGTCCGTATAGCTAATTCTCACAGGTCATTGCAGCACTAAGAAAGGCCTGGACGTTCAACTGGAACTACGTTCATAACATAACGTTCACTGAACGAAAATTGGTCTCCTTTGGGAATACCAATTTTTGAGTCAATTATTAGATAGTTAAACTTTATTTGTTTAATTTCGCCAACAATGATCTGCAATGCCTCAATAGCCAAGGCTTGAATGATGTACTTTTATATAGATGGGCTTAATATCGTATCGTATTTCGCAAAAATACTCACAAGTTCTAAAAAATTTCCCTCGTTATTCTCGACGTTTTGTCGATAACCAAATTCTTGATGGCCACGTAAAGGTAGACCTTGTTTCCTGAGATACATAATAAAATCAATTTCAATCAATCAGCATTTCTCTGTTTTTTTTAATTATTTCATTTTGGGCTTGATTAAGTTATACCTCGATTATCCAATGTTTTTTGAATCTGTGCCTTGTAATTAAAAACACGTTTTCTAATTGGCGATGGCCTTAGGTTTCTTCATGCAATTTTATTTTCTCTGTCCCTTTCTGAAAATTCGAGACATTGTAATTCGAGACCAATGTAATTTTGCCTCACTTATTTATCTTCAAACAGCCAACATGAGAAACATAACATGATATTACCCCTGGGCGAATAAACCAACCATTGACTACTTCACCTGATGGAAGTTTCTTTTTATACCATTCCTTGTTGAATCACCTATCACTGTCATTGTAGTCAAAAGAATCGAAAGTGTCACTAAGCCCAGGTTGACACGGACCTATTTCTAACGACATTCGAACTTTAGACGGGCCAATCGAAATGTGACGAAACAGAAATGGGTCCACTGGGTAATCAACATTGATATTTTCAATCGAATTCTTACTGTCAGACAAGAGTCCACTTTCATATCCGTCTGGTACATTTTATCTCTTCTCTTCGGATAGCCCAAGGTTTTTGCAAACGCCTGCCAAAGTCCCTCCCTACACTGGTATTGCTGTCATTATCGCCGAGTGCGATTGTAGAGTTATTGCTGCCAAGCCCTGACTATAAATATCCATGGGTCTGACGCTGACGCCATTGGCGAAACTGGACGCTCTGAGTGAGTCGTGTAATTCCTATAGAACTGGAAATGACCCAATAATAATAATAATTGGTAATGTGTTGAGTTTAAAGCTATACAATTTGTAGAATTGTCTGTGTACGTAGACACTGAACAGACCGTCCTTAGCGATGCGGCCTCAAGAAGTTTATTTATATTTCAACAAAAACTTATCATGTAAGTACATTGTACAGTGGCGGAAGAAATTAACGCAAATTTTTTCGCGCGCCAGAATGCGGCATTCTTGGGAACTTCTAGGAACATCACACCCTTCGAAAGACTGGCAAAAATGAGGAAGACATCGTCTACCGCAAATACTTGAAATCCGCAATGGAACTCACATTTGCCGGAGCATAGAACTCACTCATCAATCGCCTCTTTTTCGACATTTCTTCTTATCTTATTCGTGCATTCCGTCGCGGTGCATCTCTGTGTGTAGGTATTTAAGCATGTTTCTTACCTCGAATAATATCATTGTTACTGAAAGACTGTTTATAACAAATATTTATTATCCAACTCAACTCGGAATATATGCTAAAATCTTCATCTGCTACCACCAAGGGATATTTATTATGGTCGAAATTTCAAGGACATTTTTGAATGACTCGTCCTGTATCTCTTTTACCGAAATAATATAAATAAAAATTTATTCGCACCAAGGGTTGATACAAATGAGATCACATTCAAACAGATATAGACTACGCGATGTAATTTATCACGATTTTCAATTTGTAAATTGATGACGTTTCGATCTCAAAATATATTTAATAATGAATTGTTAATGACCCAGTATAAATCCGTCCTTAGTTTGTCAGAATGGGATTAATCTATGAAAATATACTTAAATATATGATTTCATGAATTAAAAATTATTATGCTCGCTTGGATACCGAATAATCTAGATATATTTTTCCATAGTTCCTTTCATCTTATCACTGGAAGTTTGCTGGTCATTGTGAAGCTTTATCTAGTAAATACAGAACATGCGAATAAAAGTTCAGAAAAATTAAACCCAAATTAGGTGTAGTTATAATAGATAAATAACTCTTTTACCTCTGACTACATAAGATGTTCTTATATGCATTAGCTTTAAATTCGCTGCATATATAAAATTAACAAAGAAGCTTTTTAAAGACTTCAGTTTGAAGTAAATTGCCATAAATGAAACAAAATAATAGGTAACGGATAATTTTGCAGATGTCAGACGTATTTGGCCAGCAAAAGAGTGGTCCGTGTTCGATTTTCAATGAACGCAATGACTTTTGATTTGAATTGTCACATATTGGTAATATGAATTAATGTAATACGTAATTTCAATGACTGGAAATTATATGAAATTTTATAAATACATAAGAGCAAATTTTCTATCTGAAAATCATTTTAATTGACCATAAATTGGATTCCAAACCTTAAAATTACTCGACCAGGGGTGGGGTTACGGTTCTTTCCTTCTCGTGGTCGTTTTTGCCATTCATAAGGTAAGCCGTATTGGTTGGGCAATGCTCAAAGTCCTGGGAGCGCATTACGCTGCTATGAAGCGCCTAATCTTTCTTGATGACGATCACGTTTTCCAAATCATGAGCGCAATTGAGCAATCGCAATATGGAGAAACATGATGGCGATTCAGGTTTGCAACCCAGTAACAACTACCGAGCTTATTTATTTGAAAGCGAAATTGAGATGGAGTTTCGTATCCTTTCGGTGCAATTACTTGCGTCCGTATGATTTACTGTGAACTGAGTCACTTTTACAATGCGTGGTGATATTGTCTGAGAACATTTAATGGAACGATAAGGAAAGGAAAAAGCATACTACTCTCTCTGGCAAACAAACAGAAAGCAGTGCCTAGTTCTCGGATTTCACCTCATCAGTCCATACCATTTCAATTAAACGCCATTAGTTCCCATCGCGCAAGGGAATTGAAGCCAGCTGACAGTCTTTGTTAAAGCAACGAGTAAACTTGTGAGAATCCCAAAAGGTTTCCACATGTCGAGACAATGCATTGCCAATTCTGATCTCGTCAAAACTTTGAATGTATGGAGGTGGCATGATATTGATTTGGGACGTAGAATGCCTTTGATAAGAGATTATTTTCCCATTATACGATTCCTTTTCTGCAAAAGATGATGTTTCGGACACCAGTCGTTTAACCCACAGGAAAGAAGTGGTATTTGACTTCTTACAGCCCCTCAAAAGAATTCGACGGGTGCCTCCGAACTTTTCGAAGCGTGATGAGCCTTTTCTCTCTGGCGCATCAAAAACCTCTGCGTCATTCTCAACAAAAATCTACCCCGACCACTACCACCCGATCCCTCGCAAGGGTTTACTGGTGACTACTTCATTGAGACGAACGTTGATACACAGATAAGTCTGGTCTGTCTGGTCATTTCCCATCTCCCATTCTCGTTTCGCCGATAATCATTCTCTGGTGCTCTTCTGGTCCATGGGCGCCCCTCAGTGGTCCTGGGATGTTGGTCCTCCGATCTTCTTCTACCGGTTACCCTACGATGGTTACCTTCCCGCTGAATACCGTCGTATCTATTAAGCAATGTTATAAATTCCTGGAGCGTGTTTACGTTGTGCGCTATTCCCATATTAACTTCCACCCCGAAATGTTGCCTTAAGGCGACGCATTACAACCGCTCGAAAGGTCGGATTTGTGATGATTTCCGACCCCAGATTTTTTGTTAAAGTCTTACGTCATCAACTTGAAATTTTTATAGTATAAAGAATAGACCTTCGCCCAGAAACGGGAAACTCGTATCTGAAACATGAAAATTTTATCCCGGAGGAAAATTAAACCAGCGGGAAAACGGCAAGATGTAGGGTATATTTTTATAAAAACTGTTATTATTATTGACATATCTAAAACTAATGGAGATGTAGCAATTCCTCCTCTTTCGGAATGCTAAGTAACAGCCGTCACGGTTGTAAAATAGAATCTGTGATTGGTATATTTCGACAAGCTACCTAAATGGTTTTCAGCCATGATGTGCTCGGACGGTGATGCAATTAGTTCAGTCTTTTTTCACTGATCTTATATAAGCGCTGCCTGTACTTGCGAGCCGGACACTTGGCTACAACTTACCGACGAATGTTGCCTTGTGCGATAGTTATCCTGGAGTAAGAGACTCCTGATACCAAAACGCCTCGATCGGGTGCGAGTGACGCCATCTTGTGGATTTTTGACAGAACTTTTCCTTACCGAAGGGTATGATGCGTCCTGTTAAGAGGTAAATCAAGTTTCTATCCTCGATCGGCGGTGTTAGTTCTCTGGCTGCGCTTATTTTACATACATACCCATTACGCCATTCCCTTTCGGGGTAGGCACAGTCAATATGTTTCACTCCTTAATACATTATTGTACACCTAACTCTGCTTCAATAATTTCCTCCGTACTGACTTATCCTTGCAAACCTCTTTTGCCTCATTTACCCCCAAACACTGTTTCATACACGTCCCCCTGTTTTTAAGACTCCTAATATTCCTCCTCCTAAATATCTTCTCAACCACATTCAACCACAACTTTCTCGGCCTACCTCTCCCTTTCACACCATTCATTCTACTCTCATAAATCTGTTTCGTTATTCGACTCTCATCCATTCTCTCAACATGGCCAAACCAACGAACCACACTCCTTTCATATAACGTCCATTACTGGAGCATTTAACCCACATTCATTCATGACCCACTCATTCCTGACCCTCTCCATCCTACTTTTGCCGCAAATACTGCTCAGATAACTCATACCCACGGCGTTTAGTCTACTATTACGTCTATCCTGGCATACCCATGTTTCACTACCATATAGAAAAGTGGGGAGAAGAACACTTTTGTACACGGAAATATTCGCTTCCTTAGACAAGCACTCATTCCTTGATATGCTCCACATGCTACCTACCACTTTCCTTCCAGCATTCGCACGTTTCTTCATCTCCTCACCTATTCTTCCATCTTTCGCATACATCTTACCTAAGTACACAAAACCATCCACCTGTTCAATATTACTTCACCATTCACCCTCATCATACAGTTATTCTCCCCATTCTCCTTATGAAAAACTTCCGACTACTTTAGTCTTGCACGCATTTCCCTTCAGTTCCATTCTCTCTGTTGATTCACAAAACTTATCTAGGAGCTACTGTAATCCCTGTTCACTGTCTGAGATCAAAACAGCATCATCCGCATATAGAAGAACTCGCACGTTTACATTCCCCGTCAAAACAACGTCGTTTTCACTACATGCGCCTCTAACACATTTATCCATAAATACGTTAAACAGCCATGGAGACATTACGCATCCTTGCTTTACACCCCGATTTATTAGAACCCAATCACTCAGAGCCCCGTTAACTCTTACATTTGCCTTACAATTGTCATGCATCAACATCATACATTCAATAACTGCCCATTCACTCCATAGTCTCTCAAAACCTTCCACAACTTCTTTCTATTTACTCTGTCATATGCCTTCTCTAAATCGACAAACGCACGAAACACTTTCTTTCGGACACTCATACATTTTTCTATCACTTGCTGAAGTGCAAAAAGCTGGTCACTACATCCTCTCCCAGGCATAAACCCACACTGCACACCCCATATTCTGCCGGAAGTAATATTCCTCACTCTTTCGATTAATATTTTACTGAACACTTTTCCCGCGGTACTCCAAAAAACTAATGGCCCGATAATTATTACATTCGGTCTTTCCTCCCTTTCCTTTGTACAACGGAACGATGATGGCATTCTTCCATTCCGCTGGACTTTTACGCTGGATTTTAGCGGTTACGTAATCCATGCGAGTTTGATTCCCGTTACTTTGGAATCTCCCAATGTTCAGGACTCTTCTTACTCCCATCTGTCGCTCTTCCCCCAATAAGGCTTCTGGAATATCGTCTGGAATGTCGTGAGGTCCTCATACAAATGCTGCGTCGCGGCAAAACATTCTCCAGCATTCCCTATTATTCCTTGTCTGATCACGCGTAGTGCGTAATCCTCTCCCTGGTCGAACAACACCCATGGTAGTTTTTGGTTAACACCCATGGGTGCACACTTGTGGGTGCACACCCATGGGTGTTAACCATGGGTGTACATCTATGGGTGTCAATGAGCATACTCCTATGGGTGTGCACTCGGGAGTGCACCTAACAGTGTCACCCACCCCAAAGCTGCAATTAGACATGAGACTAAGGGCAACTTAGATGGTGGCATTACTCTGCATCACTCTCATTTTCTAATGCTAAAATGATCTAGTAAAATTTGCATCCACATAACTTTTACTTTCTTTTTAAACTGGAAATAATCACACGAAAAATGTAAAATACAAAGAAAATTAATCATCTGCTCGCAGTCCGGAATCAGTTAAAAACACTCACAAGCATATAATTACAGCGTCGCTTTATAGTAGCCCGCAACACGAACTTTAATGTTCGATTTAACACCTGAAACCACGTCGAGAATTCTATTCTCGCGCTTCAAGGTGCTTTCCGGCGTGTAGGATCAATCGTCACTGTAGAATACTCGGTATTCTTCCCTTATTATTGTGGGCTTCTGAAGCTCTTTTTCGATTTCTTCATGATCTTTGAAGAACGTAAGAGGGACATTCGCTACCCAACCATCCAGCGTGTACTTAACCCTTGCCCACATATCGAAATTTGCACTGGATACACGGTAAAACTAACAAATCTTCGATTACAACAGAATACACACTTCTGAGTACAAAAAAACTAATCGAGCCACAGGCTATAGGGGTAAAAAACACGGGAGAATCTTTAAAATTTTTCACAAAAGCAGGCCAGTAAAAGAAACGTTGCACTAAACAACAAACCACGTTGAAGCTGTAAAGGCGAACACAATGGAACACAAGCGCTGAATTGGAGTATGAGAAACTGTGCTGCCCAACATCCATCCGTGTATAGTTGTGGTAAATAATATTTTACCACTATTACCTAATGCTACATATTATAGATCTCTAAAAATATAGTATTGATTTATCACTCTTTTGTTTACAACGTAGGTGCACAGAAATAACAATTTTCTTTGAATTCTAGGCATCGTGAGAAACATATGATAATCGAAATAACCTTTCCGTTCAGTTTCACCGGTTTCATAACTACGTCAGAGTAACGAATGTTGATATTTCTAACGTTTCTAACACCCCAGAGCTGAGAAAAGCCTCGAGGCAAAAAATTGTTTTTTTATAAAATATTTTGCCTAATTTAAAGTGTTTAAAGTCGCGAGCTGAATTGGAGTATGAGAAACTCTGCTGCGCAACGTCCCATCCGTGTGTGGTTGTGGTATATATATATATATATATATTCCCACTATCAACTAAGGTTACATATCCAAAATCACTCAAAATAGATTATTGATTATTCACTCTTTGGTGTTAGAATATATATGTAGTGTAAAAAAATTTTGAATTTTATGCTTCGTGAGAAAAATATGACAATCGAAATGACCTTTCCGTTCAGTTTCACCGGTTCAACTTTAGAAACACGAATTTTGATATTTGTAACGTTTCTAACATCCCAGAGCTGAGAAAATCCTCGAGGCAAGAAAAAGTTTCTAATAAACCATTTTGCCCTTTTTAAAGTCATGAACTCTCGTCCGCCTAGGAGTAAACGTTACAAAACGTGGATGCGCTTGAGGAAACCACAGCCCCCGAGGACTACGTTACGCCGAAACAGAATGCATTCAGTTGGAGCCACATCTGAAGACGGTCGTGCTCCTCCAAACTTCTTATTTAATCATGGCCAAAATGAGGCTAATCTTGAAGGCGAGCAACCATGAGGGAGGGGCGTGCACCAATGTGGGGGGCGTGTGCACCCATGAGGGTGGGGCGTGCACCAATGTGGGCGGTGTGTGCACTAGGGTGCCTCGTTTGGCCACTTTTTTCTAGGAGCGAATCGTATTACCCGTGGAAATCGCGAATCGTATTACCCGAAAACGTGGAAATCATGTCTGAAAATGTCAAGGGTAGTCACAAAGATGGGTGCACGCTATTTTATGCCATCTCCGACTATATTGACTTTATTTTCGGGAAAGAAGATATCACTGAGAATGGAAACCATCATTCGGGATTCAATATGCCGGTTATATGTCCTTCAAGGGTCAAATTTACCTCCTCTGCGGTCGGAAAAGGGGTTTATTTTAGTATGATCAAGCAAATGTGCAGTTCCTCGCTCACCTAGCCAGCGAAGCTAGCCAAGGGACCCAGTGCCCACCTCGTGGAGGTGGCTGCACCTTGGGCTCCTCCGCCTCCTCTACCCAACCAACCAACCATAGTAATGCAGACCAGTTTATTTTATCTGAATCGTCACCGTTCGGAAATATTGTCAAAAATTGAGATTTCGATTGAAATTTTGACAGAACTTGCTGTGAAATCCAAGTGGATCTGATGACGCCATCCCTGGCGTCACTGCCGCATACACGGGAGGCTGCTTCGGTGACTAACTTCACTCTCCGTTCCACTGCCACTGTGTGGCAGGGAAATATGGTGAATGACCATTCTGGCGAAGTATTTTCAGGAAGAGACAGTTTTTCAACGAGTTCTTCTTTTGATATATTCCTCACAACTGGTGGCACGGTAATAGACACATCGGTGCTTTCCCAATGAATCATTTCTCCGTAATCCATGGCTTCAAAATTCAAATGGGGAACAATGTTGCATCTAATGCAATGACGTAAATTATCTGCTTCGTCTTCTCTAGCACTAAGAATTTTATTTAGTGCCTCTTGACGGACAGTAAGTCGACGATCAGTCAACATTGCAAGAAGAATATTTTCTGGGAGTGCGAAGAACGTATTTGTTTGGATGGATGAATAAACTACTGCTTGGTATTTCCTTGGCAAGTATCTACATCTACGAATGGTCTCAAAGACGTGACGAGCACCATCGGCGATGGAAGAATGTGTCCTGATCCTGCATTGCATCACTACATAGACTTTTAGTATGAATGTCACTATTTCGATGAATTTCTTGGTAGGTTTCTTAGTCGAAATATATAACCTAAGAATCCTGTTAGCTGTGGTCAACCAACGGGTTTTATTTAGTTTTCCAGGCATCATAGTGACTAGCCCTTCTGGACATGTTCCAGACGCAATGGCTTGGGATATCTTGAGTATGTACTTCAGGTCCTTATTAAGGTTTGAGATTTCATCTGGGCTGTGGTTTGGCAAGTCACAATTTATGGGATGAAATGACACCACTGGGAACTTTTCACATTCTGGTAGTTTTGAAACTTTGTCACCTGTGTATGAATACGGGCTTGAACAAGCGCCGTCAATGTGGGTGAAGAGAGCTCGGAACGGCAACTCGATGAAATGCAAAAGGCAAATAGCCATTGCATAGGTTTTCCCGACATTTCTTCTAATTTTCGCAGGACGCCGCCCTTCCAACCCGTATTGGTGTTCGTCCCGTCACAGCCAAGAACATTAATTTCATCGAATCCACCACTGAGTTGACTGATGATGAACTCAAAAATTGCTGTAGCCTCATCATGTGCAGAGCCGGAAGATGGAGCGACGTGGCCTACGTATTGCGCATTAGGTTCAACCACAAGTGATATATGCTCTTCCCTGACGGTGCCTGTGGGTGTTTTTGTCTCGTCAAGATGGCCATCAAAGTACAGGCTTTTGATCGGATCATCATCCGTAGAACAGCGCTTCAAATATCGAGAAATTTTAAGTTTAGCACGCCGAATTTTGCTCTTGTCTATAACCAATGCAGACGTTATATCACTAAATTGCTCTTGAGATATAATTCCAGCTTTTAAAGCTGCGTGAAGCACAGTGGATGTAATGTGTGCAGCAGCCCTCTCACTTACGCTGTATCTCTGAGAAATTATGGCAGTCTCAGTTAAGGTTAATTTGACTTTGGACTTTGTTTCTCTTGGTTTGGTGAATGCCACATCCTTAGCTCAACATTCCTCACGATTTTCCTCATCAACTTGAGTATCCTCAAAGTGTTGACTGTCATTCAAAAACTCCAATGGGGAAACTGTTGATTCAGATGGTCCAAGTTTAAGCCTCTTATTTATATGATTACGTTCAGCCCTTTCTCGCAATTTTTCATCTCGTCAATAGATCCAATTCGGCCAATTCTTGGACCTCTCTGATCCACAAGAAACTGGTGCTCTAGAATAGGAACCTTTTTTTCCTTAGGACAGACACATTTAGGAAAGTTGGCACATTTGCAGAAGGCTATATCAAATAGTTTCGTTGCCTCCTCAGTAAAAGACTTTAACAAGTCATTCTTTAATTTTGAACTACCCGTTTTACTCTGTAGGGTTTTCTTTGTCCTAATGTATTCATCATGGCAGCGTGAGATGAGTGGAATTACTCTGGTTTGCGTAACTACTGGAATAGACGCTTTTTTCCAAATGGCATATACCATGACAGAAACTTGTCGGGCAATGGAAGAATAGGATGGCTCCTTGTTACTCCGTGACTCTATTCCAATTTGCCGCCGAACTTCTTGACAACAAAGTAGAACATCCTTCTTTGTCGGGAGTTTAGTTTCATCAAAATCCTTGGGGTTTTCATTAAAAATCGGGCAAACGTTTGCACCACGTAGAACGAACTTCGAAAGAGACATGCTGCAGACTGAATGAAAATATGCGCAAAACCAGAGCACACAGGACGGATATGCAGTAAAATATTTGGAAATAAAGAGATGAGCGAGTCAAACATCACTTGCAACTAGAATGGAAGCACATCAGAACATCCACTAAAACAGGCACTCTAAAGAAGCGAAATGAGTTGCAAGCGAACTGTAGTGATAAATGTGAATGGGTAAATCAAGAACTTCAATCGTTCAGCTCGTCTCACAATGCAAGGCTGACAGAAAATTGGGGAAGGGCGAAACTTGCAGTGTGCAGGTGGATGACTCAGGGGTCGGTAAACTTTAAATGCAATATTGCTGTGAGCTGAAGACATTGCATGTTCCGCTACTGTTACGACCTACCAGGCGAAGGAAAAGACGAGAATGGAAAGAGCTACAAAACTATTACACTAAATTAACCAATTTTGCTGCCCTCGAGGAGACAATGTATGGCATAACTAGGGAACCTCCAATCATTGTGACTACCCTTGACCTTTTCAGGCATGATTTCTACGTTTTGGACTGAAAAAAATCTCTTTTTCGCGTCATTTATTGCATGCATAGCGTAAAATGAGGCGGCGTGTTGCGGGTTGCATGCCCCACAAAAGTGCTTTCGGGGACACAATAAAAGGTCATTTTCTCGGTAATTAAAAGTAATATAGCTGACTTATCTGGTCTAAAATATCAATTAAAGTCCTAAGTTGTACCCCATTGCAAAAAAGAGTGCTCGCTCAAACCAAATTTAAAGTATTTACAATGTTAACATTTTTCGTGAAAAATTTCGAAATTTTAAGGCAAAAATGCGAACAGAAGATATTAACCGATTTGGAAAAAAAATCATATTTGTAATACCCATCTGGGTACGCAACTTTTGCCGGGAATTGCGATTCGCTCCTAGAAAAAAGTGGCAAAACGAGGCACCCTAGTGTGCACCCATGAGGGTGGGGCGTGCACCTATGAGTGTGGGGTGAGTACTCATCTCCATGGGTGCACACCCATGCATTTGCAAAGGGTTTATGGGTGTGCACCCATGAGGGTGGGGTGTGCAATCATCTCCATGGGTGCACACCCATGCATTAGCAAAGGGTTTATGGGTGTGCACCCATGAGGGTGGGGTGTACACCCATTGGGATGGGTGTATGCACATGCATGATGGGGGTACACCCATGGGTGTTGGACGCACCCATGGGTGTTGTTCGACAAGGGCTGACAGGCGGTATATTTCCCGGTACTCTCTCAGCTCCTGAAGGTACCTTATGGGTCCGAGTTCGGTCTTCCATCGAATGTTGGGATCTCCATCTGCACAGCCCCTGCCGCTGGTGGAGAAGCGGTTACCCGGGCGCAATACAACTTATGATGTCCCGTATAACTCCATCGTCCAGATCGGCCCCTCCCCTGACGGATTGTTGATTTAGTCTCGATGCTATCTGCTTGATCTGCTCCTCGTTTTCTTCTACTTCTCCTTCATTTTATTTACACCGCTTTTCAGACTACTGTGGCTGGAACCTAGCTCCCCTAATTTATCGCACGTCTCGCCTAATTTTATCACCTACCTCAGCGACTACCTCTCCTACCTGGTTGCGTATTTCTTCGATCTTCTTCTCTTGTTCGGGGTTTGAATGGTATGATTTCAACAATCACTTTTTGCTAGCCATAAAAGTTACAATAAGGGAACCAACATAAGCTTTGATAATTATTTTATTATACATAAAAACCTTGAAAAATTTTGTGGTACAAAATTAGGTCAAAATATATTGCGGAGAAATATGAGACGCATTTCTGCATGGCTTTCGAAAATTTAGAAAAAAAATGCATCAAATGTAATTTTACTGTGAGCCATATTTTTGTAATTAACAACTTGGAAACAATTCATCCATTCTTCAGGCGAAAAGTCATTGTACATAGACCAAAATGCACTTTTTTATTCACATTTTGTCCATAACATCCCAGCTGATATGCAGTAGAATATGTTTTTCCTGAATTACTGAATTGATTGACAATGCCTTTAGCCACAGTTACATATAGAAGGATTGAATTTAATAGGGGAAGCCCCTACTGAAAGCCAGCACATCAAAGGAGGCAATTTATGTAATTGGCTGCACATGCTAACCATGTAAAAAAACATACACTAGAACACACAAGGATAAACAAGTCTTGGGATTTGCATAAAGTAGGGAAACATGAAGGGAACTCAAAATGGCACCAAACTGTCACTAGTTCTTCGTGCACTTCAGACTTTCAACCATTACTCCTCATAACTCTCCGTTGCTAATGGAGGGCCCTCCTGGTTTTGCTGAGCTCAGTAGTTCTCTGCGAAAAAAAAGAAAACCTATATTATTATAACATCTAAAGAGTAACAATGAAAATTCAAAACTCTGGTCCAAGAATATTTTAATGACATAATCATCGTACAACAACTGTGTTCTTCATATATGATGGAACGTTATGCATTTCCATGGGGAGTGGTACCACTTAAAACCGAAATTTTTACTTAAAACTTCGCAGCCATCTCTAGGATGGTGTTACAAAATCATATGGCTTATGTCACAAGAAAAACCTAATCAAAACATTACATACCTTTGCAGAATTCATGGTAAATGAGTAGTAATAAGTACAGAATTTGGAAAACAGGTAAATATCCTTAATGAAGAATGGTGGGGTGAAGAGAGGGAAGGAGAGAGAATTTAGATCTGCAATGATGCTGTATTAAGGAATTGGCAGATGATTCATAAATTTTAGCTAGTTGGATAACCAAGATATGGTAGTTTAACACTCATATGAGATATTCTGTAAATTTATTCAAGGTATCATTAAAAAAGAATACTGTTAGAATAACTGTAGTCACACCGTTTCCACTTCCACACAGATTTTATCAATCAATCATTATTTAAGTCAGCTATGAAAGCAACAAAATTTAAGTAAGCAAGACTAGAGTTTTGTTATGGAAACATTTCTGCAGTTACGTATGAGCTAACTTCAGAGGCCAGAACATAAAGGCTGAAATAGCAACAGCATGAGACAGAACATAAGGGCACGAAATTTAAATTCAAGTCTTTCCAGTAAAGGAATTCAAGGAAGGTGATATTTGTAAATGCATTAGCATGCCCTTAAAAGTTTCACACACAATGTCTTGTGTTCACACTTATGTTCATGGCTGATTGATTTAATTGATTTAATGCATTGAGAAAGAACCATCTTATGTAAAAGGATTGATAACTAGCTAATACAAGGGGAAATACTACAAATTTTACACCAGCAAGAGAAATGGGACTCATAATAGATTATGTCCTCTAAGAGTCAGGCCAAGAGATATGCGATGGATAAGAAGGATTAAAAAATTACATGCCATGGACAAATGGTTACAAAAATAACACCTCCTTTTGGACCTTAAAACATAAGCAGGGTAGTTGGATAACATTCAATAAGCATTATTTCTAATGAATTATCTATTAGCAGATGCATTCTGATTTGAGCACTGAAGAATTGCCACTCTACTTGGGTAGATTTTCTCGGAGGTCAATAAAGCTGAGTTACACATGTTCCACTGCCAAGATAACCAAGTGTTTGGCTATATTCCCTTACTCATACTACTACCAGTCTGCAGTCACTTGACCCTGACAATCCAAATGAAAGTGTATGCAGCTACTACTAAAAATACTCCCCTTCTAGCCTCAAAGACTCTTTGCCTTTTGAATCTTTTTTGTTTTCATTCATTGCCAACTATTTAGTACACGAATATTTTTTCTTTTATACCCACTATATTTTTTGGAAAGCAATTTAACATAGGCATCTTTTTTCTTCAAAATCTATTATTTCATTTAAATATTAGTTTTTAATGTTATTTGACTTACAAAACATAGTTACTATTTTCTAGCCAAGAAAAAAGGCAATTAAGCGTCAGATATGGTAAAACATAAACATTGTATGTACTTTGAAAACATCTTCAGACACGGCTTTTTTGCTTGTATTTTGTAATTCTCTTGGTAGAAAATACTGAAATCAACTCTAAACTCAAAATGTGAATTTTTGTCAGTTTCTGTCTTTGAGCCTAGGAGGGCAGAATAGCCATTGGTAGTAGTAATTTTGGGAGGCATTACTGATGCAGAGATTAATGAGTACATGCAGAGTGCTGTCATGTACTCATTAATCTCAATTTGCTTACACAAGTTAAAGGGAAAATTATATTTTCTTAAATTCTTTATTAAAGAAATTGACTTTAAGGAAAGAGGGTTTTAATAATCAAGAAGGAAAATGTATCCAGTCATGAAACATAAGAGGCTTAGGTATGTTATTTTTACCGGAACACAATGATATTGCATCCTCTTTATACTCTGTCTCTGCTCTTGCAAACTTTCTGAACCCAGAAACTTTGCATGAAATCCCATACAAAGCTTAATGGGTGAATGGATAATTGTACTAGACTTCATTCTTAAAATCATTCACTCATGTATGGAGTTCACAACTAAGCTAAATAAACAGCATTCACTGAGAAATATGTACTGAGTAAACCATGTCTTATTACCAGAATCACACAGACCAGGCAATAAGAAAGACTTCAAAATCAAGTTGAGCAAGCTAGTTTATTTGAGTTATGTCCCATAAAATTTTGAGCAGACAAGAAAACACTTTAGAGAAAAAGACAGTATCCAGCAGTTGGTCCTGCAAAATATATGTTAATTATTCTCTTACCAGGGTCACATTCAATCAAAATCTATCTCAGTTTTTCCCAAAACTCATCTTTCTCACTGTCACACTCTCCATCCACTGGTTCACAGCACACCACAGTCACAACTCTCCAAATACCTTCTTTCATGCAAACCCAGAGCAATCTAGGCCATACTAACTCGCACTTCATTTCCAGTAACTTAGCTCTCCCATTAAGATTGAGTCCTACATCTTGACTGCAGTGTACATTATCATCAACTCCTGACCGCAGTGACAAACCACCGCCATCTATAGTAATAACATTCCGCCACTTTTACTCAGTATCACGTACACACCAAACTTCCATTCATCTCACTTTTATTTCATTCAACAACTCATGCTCCTTTCTATATACTCCTCTCACATTCAGAGTACCGATAATCCAGTTTGTATCACTGAGTCTGTATCTTGATGGCCCAACCTTATTCTGCTTCTGCCACCCATCATGGTTTCAGTCGTCTGAGGCTCCTCTGTGACTCTTATGAGTAATTTGTAATAGAGTATGCAAGGTTATCAGCCTTTGCAGTACCCGTTCCACATGCAGCTTTTCCTGCTAATGGTTATGGTGCTCTAGCGGGCAGTTTTCACACATTTTCACATGTATGCCACAAGAGAAACCAAAGTAAAGTATTACCCTAGGCATGCCTACACTATTTTGCTCAAGCTAGAATCCCTTCTGAAAGGACTACCTTGAGAGCCAGCATACCATTGCCTGCAACCCAACACTAGGAGGTATATGCATTGTACTGACACACTTTAATTATATACAAGGTAATTCAAAAACAAGGTTTGGTCAAAATTACTCAAAGCTGGTAGATTCTCTTAAGCCAATGATTAATTCATACTAAGATGCTACACTCATGATGTTTAACAGAGAAAACAGAGGCTTACCTTCTGTATTTTAGACCTCTAAGGTCACAGTTTGATATATCCATTCCCAGAAATTTCCAAACATTTCTTCTATCTCCTCGGTGCTTTCCTCGAAGAGCCATGGAGGTAGTTCAATTTCAGGAGTCTCTGGGACAATATCATCCAATATTTTTTTACCCCCGTAAACCTTTCCCCTCAACTCTTCTCGTTGGTATACTATAACTGTCACTGTCCCCCAGGAGACTTTTTTTTCAGAGGTGCCTTTTCTACAGGGCTTGAATTCCTCCTCTTCTTCGCCTCTTTGCTTCTTTAGGCATCCACCTGTAGAATGAGAACACATTTGGTCACCAGTTATCTTGTAAAATTGAGAAAAAAATCTGATTGACATATTCAAAGACACTCAAGTAATAAGAACAATGCCTTTTAGGGGTGTGATTCCTTTGTTCTCATAAAGGATATGAAAAGAAAGTAAATTTGACATCTGACATGGAGTGGTGATAGAGGGGATAGAATGATTTTGTAAAATATATAGGCTGAAATGTAGTGGATGGATGTTTAAATTGTTGTCACAGTATAATACCGTAACATACGCTCTTCCTTAGGCCATAAATATGGGTTGGGGAATTACGAATTGTAATTTAGAGAGAAATGTCCGATGGGAGACGTTGAGCTGACCCGGGAGATTAGTCCTATGAGAGCGGAGGCTGACGAAATTCGGGCAGGGAGAGGATACAATCAGGGCGTAATGGATGAATGGATGAGGTCAGGTAGGCAAAATTTAGGTCCGTTTCTGAGCAAAAACTGAAAAAATCTACAATTCCGGTATGAATGACTGTGCGTCTCACCAATTCTAATGCCCACGAACGGTGGTACATATATTTTGAAGTTGGGGCGGAAATAGTTGGTCCTTTGAACGCTTCCTCTCCTAAGCTCGTAGTCCTTCAAATAAGCAATTAAAATTATTGTTTCAAGGCCCTTTGAAAATCATCTATAGAGCTCTATAGACACCTCCAAACAGGATTCGAGAGTATTTTTCGAGATAAATCACTTAAAATTATTGACAATGCGACGTGAGAATAAATTTGAGGGAGAGCAAATAAATTATATTCCATAATGATGATATGAAATATAAACCGAAGTACATAGTGGGCACAAACTGAGGTTGTGTAGTACTTGAAGAAGGGATGGGGCAGGTTACAAGAAGCAGGACACTGCGCTTGTTTGAAGGACACATCAGGTTATATCAGATAATGCACCTCGATTTATTTAGTTACTTACAGAATAGGTTTCCCATATTCACAGAAATGCGGGCGAAAATGCGTATTAACTTTTCCAACTTGATCACAGGAGACCACAAGAGAAAATTGAATCACAAGAGACTCACGACCACTTCATTCAATCGAAGTCATAAAATGTACATTCCCATAGCAACGGCGGCCTCTTGGTCCGATGACCATTGTTGAGGTGCAACCATCAATGAGTATGGTACTTCAGATGGGTCAGTTACTACTTGTAAATGACTATATCATCATATGTTCTCAAAACTGCGATGATATCAATCTATATGACGTATGACTATTTTTTTAATGCCTGCAGACACAAGTGTACGTCATAAACTATGGACCCAAATTCAGTCGGCAACAGAGTCCGCTGCTTTTTTTTTCGTCAGAATGGTGAAATCTATTTTTATTCCGACGTCTATTTCGGTTGCATTTGAATGATTCCATATCATTACAAAGGAAGTGTCCATTTTTTATTTTAAATACCAAATTTTCATTTGTGTTTTATTCGGACATTATCTTCAATGATACAAAATAGATTTTCAAGTTATTTTCTGAAGATATTCAATACAAACTTTTTTTTTTGGCGATTCCTCCCTCTGATATTTATACCAATTAAATATGAAAGAGTGTGCTACAGTCAAATTAAATGATATTCACTCCCAAACTGGCCTACCCATCCACAACAGCCTTATTAGTTACGACAAGGAGCGTCCGCCGTCGAGGTGAGAAGCGGAGATTTCAGATTATGTTGTAGTTCACGTGAAATTAATGAAAAATATACTATTATTTTGATGTAGTGAATAAGCCTCAAGTATGATACACGGCAATCTCCATTCCATTTTAGTCAGATATCCTCTTTATGATCAAACTCCATAACGGTTGAAAAAGAAAATTAAATTCGTACGCCGGTTCGTCGTTCGAAAGTCACATGGAGCGGGAGTCAACGACTCGAGATGAAATTTTTCTTCTTTTTCTTCTTAAGAGATTATCTTCTTACTCATAGGAAACTCCTGTTTGCAATTATTTATTCAGTCATACTTTCATTGAGAATGTCATGGGCATTCCTAATATTAGACCCTTTGAAATTAAGGGAATCCAATGGGGTGCACGCGGTCACAACTTGACAATTCGTGATGATGCTCATTGAGAATGTTAAAGCCTTGAAACCCTCCCCAGCCGTCAGGTTTCCTTCGAGAGCCTCAAGGGTTTTCTTTCTCGAACGGCTCTACAGAGTTCCATGTGATTTCTGGCATTTTTTGGATCATTTATACCGAATCCTTACCATCGTGCTCGAATAGATTCCACATCTGCTCGAGAACTCCCAAATGGCACTTTCACCGACACCGATCCTAATTCCCCAGCCAAGAGCCATCTCTTATTGCCATCTCAGCTTCGACCTTCCACTCCAATATTCCGTCAGTCTCGTCTAGGGTAACAATGGTTGGTCACCAATCGCACCGGGAAGATCCTTGGCTCGGCCGAATTCTCGAAATTCCGGGTCCTTTCCCTGATGTCGTCCAGTTACCATCCCCGCTCAACCCGAATTGCTACACATGGCGATCAAAGCCTCGCTTTTTGGATTCCCATTCTCCCTACAAATTGCAGTAGTTTACCCAGAAATGGTAGCCAAAGATGCCATTGGAACAAAATGAGTACGCTCCTCCATGGAGAAGTTATTGTGACGTGCTATGCGTCAGTGGATGGAGAGAGTTGCGGTGTGATAGATGAGTTTTGGGAAAAACTGATAGATGTGTTGAATGAATGTGACTCTGGTGAGAGAATAATTGTACTAGGTGAGATGAATGGATGGGTTGGCGTGAGGCTGGATGCATCTGAGAGAGATGTTGGGCCATTGGTGACCCTCGAGTGAATGATGATGGTGAAAACTTGGTGAGTGTGTGCCTGGATAAAGGATTGTTTGTGTCGAATACATGGTTTAAACATAAGAGAATACATATGTAATCTTTGCAAAGGGGTAATTGCAAAAGAATGATTGATTTCGTTGCGGATTGTGAGAGATTGAGGGAGTTAGTGTGGGACACGATAGTGATGAGGGGTGCTGAATGGGAACGGACCACTATTTGGTGCTCTCCAAAGTGAATCTGGGCAGAAAGTGGGTGCCAAGAAAGAATGTTGCGCATAAACAGTTGAGAGTAAGAGTGGAGAGGTTGCTTGACAGCTAGCTTAGAATTCAGTATGGTTTCATGCTTGAGGATGCTGTATCCTTGCAGCAGAGAGAATGGGACGAGAATATCAGAAACGAGAAGGTGAATGGTGCGTGGGATTGTTTAAAGGGAGTGATTGTGGGATATGCTGTAGATGTATGTGGAAAAGGAGTGGTAGAGTGAATGAAAGGTAAAGCTTGGTGGAATGATGAAGGGAAATGTGCAGTCAGGGATAAGAAATAGGCTTACAAGAATATGATTGCAGCGAAATCTGAGGATGAGCGTGCTAAGGCATTTGAGATTTAATGGTAGTGAGGAAATGGGTATGTCAGGATAGACATAAGAGTAGACTAAACGTTGTGGGTATGAATTATCTGTGGAGTGTTTGCGGCAATGTAGGATGGATAGAGTCAGGAATGAATGGGTAATAAATGAATGTGGGTTAGATGCTCACGTAATGGACATATATGAAAGGAGTGTGGTTCGTAGGTTTGGCCAGGTTGAGAGAATGAATGAGAGTCGAAAAACGAAACAGAGATATAAGAGCGAAATGAATGTTGCGAGAGGGAGAGGTAGGCCAAGAAAGTTGTGGTTGAATGTGGCTGAGGAAACTCTGAGGAGGAGGAATGTTAGGAGTTTAAAAACAGGAGGGAGTGTATGAAGCAGTTTACGGGGGTAAATGAGGCAAAAGAAGCTGATGATGATACCTTTCGAAACCGGACGCCTGATTAAATAATTGCGGAACCTGCCATTGCTCTTTCCTTTCTGATCATCATGAAGGAGTTCCATCATGTTTCGCCTTACACTAGTGAATTTATTGAGGCAAAAGTGTTTTGCACGGATAGGTCAGGATGGAGGCAATAATTGAAGCATAGATAAGTGTACAGATATGTATATATGAATGTAACTCTTTGATTGTGCCTGCCCTAGCAGGGAACGGCGTGATTTCTATGTATGACACCTTTCTCAATCTTAATTTCTCACCCGAATTAATTCATCTCAGAATGTCATCACAATATCTTGAGCCGTTTTCGAGAAAAAATTTCAAACAAATACAGAATTAGCTGATTCAATAGTGTAAGACAAGATTGCTTTTATATTATTATAAGCGAGTTATTGTTATATTCGTTACTGCAATGTTTTTTCGGCTGGTTAGTTGAGGGGTTTGTTCAAGGAGGAGAGGAGAGAGGGTCATGGCTGGTAGTGAAATGGGATATTATGCGGGACCCCTTAAGAATGCTGCTGATATGCCCGTAAGAATGTAACTGAAGATGATCGACAACTGTCTTTAGAAAATTAGGCCATAATGAAATAGTTGACCTGGTGGTCATTCTGAATAGCCTATGTCTATTATGTTATGCGATTAAACAGATAATAACTTATTAAAGACTAGAGTATGCGGTGTTAGATGGATTTTTCTGTTATATTTTCTATATGAAAATATTTTATTCATAATTCACAGGATTATAAATAAGATAAAAATTTGCGACTTCCAAAATTTAGCGACCGGTTTCAGCTTTCACGATCAGGTCAAACCAGCCGAAACCAGTCGCTAGCGTTCAATTGATTGTGGAAGTAACAAATTTTTATCTTGTTAATAATGAATATGAATAGAGCTTCAAGTTTCCATTTAATTTTTTTAATTTACAGGATTTTGAATTTGCAAGCAGTTTCTGGTGGACCAATGGAGTTTTAAATGGCCCTCTTATTGGTCAGTACAGCAATCATTACGTTTCTCCATTTGATTCAATTTTAGTTTGATCAAATTTTGATTTTTAATGATGCGCATTCACGATTATTCTTCATATGAACGGTCCAGTTGTTTTAACTTTTAATGAGTTGTTACGCACTATTTGCTCATAGCTAATAGCCAATATTTGTTAACCATAATTTCCCTATAGAGCTTACGGGATGACGAGCTAATTTCGCAATTTCCAAATGTTTCCTTCTATGACATACTATAAATTAGCATGAACTTCTTTAATATACACCTTCCTTTCATAAATGATTTATTCATTTCAATTAATAATCATCCGCATTTCCTGTAAAAACTAGAGAAAAATTAAGTAAATTCCATAGCACTAAGTAAACAATGCATGATCGATGAGTTACTAGCGTTAGATTTAAACAGCTGGTTGATATTATTGCTTAAATTGCGTTCATTCAATCATTCCGTCTTGCTATCCATGGGAAAATATGTAATACTTGTTGTTAATCCTGTAGTCAGGCTAGAGTTAAATGACGCAGGCCCATTCCATACATGTCAATAGTTGTAAAGAAAAAAAAGATGTTGCTGCGTAATGTATTGAAGAATACTTTCAAGGTTGTTGAGCGTTTCATGTATTCTTCGTGCCGCCGTGTTATGTGCTAATTTATGCATCCCACGCATTTTTCATGCCGTCTGATTTCCACCAGTGGTGTCCTCTGAAACCATTTTATTTCCGTGTTTCATCTTCCATTCCCCTCGCCTCAAATCGAAAGCTCAACTTCCTCCCAACGTCCACACATCACTCATTCCTTCCTCTTCCCTCTGCCCCCCCTTTCCCACCCTCCCTCGTTGCATATTCCGGTACCCCTTGTTCTCTTTTTCATCTCATTTCTTCTCTTCCTCACCAACCTTTTTCTCTCTCTCTCTCAGTTCTGCTTCTCATTCTCCTCACTTTTATTTCTATCTTCCAATCCTCAGCATCTTTCTAGCCTTACTGAACTTCATGTCTCCTTTTCGTTACATATTCATATCCGCATCCCCTCTGCCTAACCAATCTTTTCCTCTTTTTCTTCACGTTTCCATTTTTCGTCGGTAGGTTGGTTATTCGAATTTACTAATTACGTCGTTTTTCCCTTTTGTGAAAGGAAGGTGGTGGGAAATACTGGGTGTGTCTGCATAATTTGCCGTTTGAAGGGTCAATGAGGCAAAATATGTTATGGGTATTGTTATAATTATTTTTTCTCCATATTCAACATTGGAAAATTTTGTTTACTCTGTTTTAAAAATTATATCCAACGAGTTGCTTCGATTTCTTAGTCTTAATATTATGCCGGGGTTGACAAGTTAAGGCAATAATTCAAATCAGAAAATTATGCTCCCGCACCCCGTAGAATATATGTTGAAGAAATTGCCAACATTTTTTGGGTCCTCCAGATAGGACAGTTTTTTTAAGTCAGTGTGTCAGAATGTACAATTTGTCATAGGTTGATTTGTTTATTTGTTAAAGAAGACTAAACTAAAGACAAGTGTGCAAGACTAAAGTAGTATTTCTTGATAAGGAGAATGGGGAGAATAACTGTATGATGAGGGCGAATGGTGAAGTAATTGAACAGGTGAATGGTTTTGTGTACTTAGGTAAGATGTATGCGAAAGATGGAAGAATAGATGAAGAGAAAAAGAGACGTGCGAATGCTGGAAGGAAAGTGGTAGGTAGCATGTGGAGCATATCAAGGAATGAGTGCTTTTCTAAGGAAGCGAAAATTTCCGTGTACAAAAGTGTACTTCTTCCCACTTTGCTATATGGTAGTGAAACAGGGGATGTCCGGATAGATATAAGAGTAGACTAAACGCCGTGGGTATGAGTTATCTGAGCAGTATTTGCGGCAAAAGTAGGATGGATAGGGTCAGTAATGAGTGGGTCATGAATGAATGTGGGTTAAATGCTCCAGTAATGGACGTGTATGAAAGGAGAGTGGTTCGCTGGTTTGGCCATGCTGAGAGAATGAATGAGAGTCGAATAACGAAACAGATCTATGAGAGTAGAATGAATGGTGTGAAAGGGATAGGTAGCCCGAGAAAGTTTCAGGTTGAATGTGGTTGAGGAAATTCTTAGGAGGAATATAAGGAATTTTAAAAACAGGAGGACGTGTATAAAACAGTGTATGGGGGTAAATGAGGCGAAAGAGGTTTGCAAGAATAGGTCAGTATGGAGGAAATTATTGATGCAGAGTTAGGTGTACAATTATGTATTAATGAGTGATATATTATGACTGCGCCTACCACGGAAGAGAACGGCGTGATGGGTATGTATGTATGTATGTATATACTTTCTACTGACATTTTCTACTGTTCCCCTCTTATAATTTGGTTTTTATCTGACAATAAATATTTATTTTCAAGTTTCACACAAACAAAACTTAACACGCTAATTTTGATTCACCACTATGCACTATTTTGAAAACCAATCATTCGTGGCGAGTGCCACTGTGGGACGGTGACTGCATCACACCTTCGGCACAGCCATTTAATCTTGGACAGTCACAGACCATACATTTTTACCTGGGAGGCCATAATAACCTTTCATTTTAATTACTTTCCTTAAGTCCCCTGAATACCTCGCGGGCCACGATCATCAGCATAGTTCTAGCTTAAGAATCTGAAGCTGTGGATTGGACAAGTTTGATACACTGGTCGCGGAACATTCTAAAATCTGTACTGTGATACGGGGGAGGATGCTTGTTTAGCTATCTGTATCCATCATTTTAGATGGAAGGAGAAATCTTCTCTCACATCATGCACCCATCTTCTTCCTACATTCTTTTACAAGAAATATCGAAATCACCTCAGCCTAACATTTTTAGTGTAAGGAATTCAGCCCCTTTTATGCAGCATAAAAATTTCCACGTCTTTACTTTGACCAAGGGAGGAATGGACATGAAAGGCCAAGAGTCCCTTTGATCTACAATTCTCTTCTCAAAATTCCACCATGACATTTGACATCACTTGGGCGAGTTATTGAAAGTCTAGTTTCCTCTCCCTCTCCATATACAGTCAAGGAGCAGTTGTTTTCACTCTATCCTTACTTGTTCTCCTTTATAAATCAACTTCAGAGAGTAGTAATAATATTTATTTATAATTCGGTAGCAACGCCACATGTCGTCAAGACAAGAACAAACACCTGGGTAGGTAGTTCAAAAAAAATGTGCAAATCTTACAGAAATAAAATAAAATTCAATTCGCAAGGAAATTCTTCAGCATTGTTACGTCCAGTCTATAAATACACATAATAAATCTCTGTAACAAATTCAAAACAATTTCTCATTAAAATTACATTCAAAAATCTCCTCCACAATATAGTTTGGGTGGGAAATCAGTCAAGAGGAGATTTCGTTCTTAAATCTATTAGCACTAACCACTGTAGCTTTGTCTGGTAACTTATTTAAAAGTCTATTACCTAGAATTCCAAATTTAGCTAGCATCATCTTCATGGTGCATTGATGCACATCAAGTTTACTATTTGTCATAGTACTATGAGCGTGGACTCACGATCTTCAGGGGGGGAAGTAATTATTTGCTCCGTGGCTTATATTAGTTTAGTAAAAACATATAAACTATATACTGTGATAATTTTCAATTGAACGGAAAGTGGTTTGATGTGTTGCCTAGATGAGGAGTCAGTCATAATACATATTGCCTTTTATTGAATCTTTTGTACCTATTTTACCTCAGATGCATGTCCCCAAAATAAAAGGCCATAGGTAAGATGACTGCATTGATCTTACCGATGAAATATATATTTTGCTCTCATTCACCTTTCTCACTTACTCAGCAGGAATCATCATTTTGGCTTCCTTAGAAATAGAAATAGAAAACAATTTTATTGTCCTGGGACAAAGTCCTTTAGGACATTGAAATTGTTTACATGCCTTCATGAGGGGTGGAATACAAAGACAAAATGCATAGCTTTACAAAAAAAAGGAAAACAAACAAACAACTTTCAAGTCAGAAGAGAGATATACAATGAGCGAGGTAAATGAAAATGAAAAAACAGTCTCGATATCAATAATCGAAATAGTATGTTAAAACAATAATGTACAATCTGTATAAAGAAAAAATGAAATGCTAACAAACGAATATTTTGTAAGACAGAAAAACAGCAAATGATTATAGTGAACAAGTTACATGTAACAATATCATCTCATATCATTTTGTCGTCTCATATTGAGGCGAGAGAACATTTGGTAGACAAAAAGTCAGCCATACTCCTTTTTGATTGTGAGACATTCCTAGAAAACTTAATACTATCAGGTAACGAGTTCCATAATTTACAGGATGAGACGTGGGAAGTATTTTCATATTTTGTTGTGCGGTATTTGGGGATGTAAAATGTTTTTGTTATACGAGTCGATCTCTTGTTAGTTTGGGCATTAAAAATCAAGTTATCATATAAATAAGAAAGGGTTTTCGAGTTCAGTACTTTGAATAACATTAAGGCCTTTTGGATTGTTCTTCTCTGATATAATTTTAACCAACCCAGATTAGCGTAATAGGGAGATACATGCTCGTTGAAACGAATATTAAAAATGAATCGCATACATGAATTTTGCTGTCTTTGTAATTTAATGCTTAATTCATTAGTCATATCGGAGAATATAATTGAACAATAATAACTTCACTTCAATAATCAAAATTAGGAAATATTAACTCTCAACCAACCTCTGGCGCAATGTTGTTGGGATTAAGTGCCTGAAATACTTCATTCTGTGGAGAGTTTTGTGAACTTCATTTGAGGTGGCAGTAACTTGATTGCGCCAGGCTAAGGTAGTGCTTAAGATGTATACACATTGGGATAGCATCCTGATAACCTCTGAAATGTGGAAGTCCCACTTCGGGATGTCGGCGAGTGAAATGGGAGTGGCTACATTTTATTTTAAAACTTTCAGCATTTTAATGGAGGTTGCAAGGACGCCAACCATAGGAAATGAAGAGAGTAATTCGTAATTCAAATGTGTTTTAGTAATATTTTAGTTTGAAGTTCCACGGCGGCTATGGCCATTCGGCACCCTTGGTCATCAATTTGCAGACAGGGGCGGGAGAACTTGAATGAATAATAGGATCCTCCCCTTACGGATTCGTGGTGTCGCCGGAATGCTTTGAGTTTTTAGATTTGCTTAATAAATTTAATTCTTAAGATGAGGTTTTGAAACAATCAGTAGTGCATTATTTTATAAGAGTCTGTAAACTTATAGTTGTTATTTCTTTCATATCATAAAGTACTTTACAAAAAGTTTACATTAACATCAGTGGCGTAGCGAGTGCGTGTGCCGCCCGGGGCGGTCCTTGAGTTTGCGCCCCGGGCCAGTGGCGTAGCCAGGTTTTGGGTCTAGGGTGGGGAGCAGGAAAGTTTCAGGGGGCGCCGACTCATAAATTAATGAGTTTGTTAAACTTTACAAATTTTGGTGATGCAATAGGCGGATGGGTTTGTACAAAATATAAAAATTTACAACGTATAATACACATTTATTTATTTAGCTCTCGATACAATGATGTAGTCCGTATAGCAATTTCTCACAAGTCACGGCAACTCTGAGAATTACCTTGACGATCAACCGGATCTCCGTTCATAACATAACGTTCACAGAACGAAAATTGGTCTCCTTTGGAAATGCCCATTTTTGAGTCAATTATTAGATATTTAAACGTCATTTGTTTAATCTCGCCAACAATGATCCGTAATACCTCAATAGCCAAGGCTTGAATGATGTAATTTTATATAGATGGGCTTAATGTCGTATCGTATTTCGCAAAAACTCTCACAAGTTCTTAAAAATTTCCCTCGTTATTCTCGACGTTTTGTCGATAACCAAATTCATGATGGCCACGTAAAGGTAGACCTTGTTTCCTGAGATACATAATAAAATCAATTTCAATCAATCAGCATTTCTCTGTTTTTTTTAATTATTTCATATCGGGCTTGATTAAGTTATACCTCGATTGTACAATGTTTTTTGAATCTGTACCTTGTAATTAAAAACCCGTTTTCTAATTAGCGATGGCCATAGGTTACTTCATGCAATTTTATTTTCTCTGTCCCTTTCTTAAAATTCGGACAATGTAATTCGAGACCAATGTAATTTTGCCTGACTTGTTTATCTTCAAACAGCCAACATGAGAAACATAACATGATATTACCCCTGGGCGAATAAACCAACCATTGACTACTTCACCTGATGGAAGTTTCTTTTTATACCATTCCTTGTTGAATCACCTATCACTGTCATTGTAGTCAAAAGAATCGAAAGTGTCACTAAGCCCAGGTTGACACGGACCTATTTCTAACGACATTCGAACTTTAGACGGGCCAATCGAAATGTGACGAAACAGAAATGGGTCCACTGGGTAATCAACATTGATATTTTCAATCGAATTCTTACTGTCAGACAAGAGTCCACTTTCATATCCGTCTGGTACATTTTATCTCTTCTCTTCGGATAGCCCAAGGTTTTTGAAAACGCCTGCCAAAGTCCCTCCCTACACTGGTGTTGCTGTCATTATCGCCGAGTGCGATTGTAGAGTTATGCTGCAAAGCTCTGACTATAAATATTCATGGGTCTGACGCTGACGCCATTGGCGAAACTGGACGCTCTGAGTGAGTCGTGTCATTCCTATATTACTGGAAATGACCCAATAATAATAATAATTGGTAATGTGTTGAGTTTAAAGCTATACAATTTGTAGAATTGTTTGTGTACTTAGACTCTGAACAGACCGTCCGTAGCGATGCGGCCTCAAGGAGTGTATTTATATTTCAACAAAAACTTATCATGTATGTACATTGTACAGTGGCGGAAGAAATTAACGCAAAATTTTTCGCGCGCCAGAATTTGGCATTCTTGGGAACTTCTAGGAGCATCACACCCTTCGAAAGATTGGCAACAATGAGGAAGACATCGTCTACCGCAAATATTTGAAATCCGCAATGGAACTCACATTTGCCGGAGCATAGAACTCACTCATTAATCGCCTCTTTTTCGAGATTTCTTTTTATCTTATTCGTGCATCTCGTCGCGGTGCATCTCTGTGTGTAGGTATTTAAGCATGTTTCTTACGTCGAATAATATCATTGTTACTGAAAGACTGTTTATAACAAATATTCACTATCCCACCCAACTCGGAATATATGCTGAAATCTTCATCTGCTACCACCAAGGGATATTTATTATGGTCGAAATTTCGAGGACATTTTTGAATGACTCGTCCTGTATCTCTTTTACCGAAATAATATATATAAAAATTTATTCGCACCAAGGGTTGATACAAATGAGATCACATTCAAACAGATATAGTCTACGCGATGTAATTTATCACGATTTTCAACTTGTAGATTGATGACGTTTCGATCTCAAAATATATTTAATAATGAATTGTTTATGACCCAGTATAAATCCGTCCTTAGTTTGTCAGATGGGATTAATCTATGAAAGTATACGTAAATATATGATTTCATGAATTAAAAATTATTGTGCTCGCATGGATACCGAATAATCTAGATATATTTTTCCAAAGTTCCTTTCATCTTATTACTGGAAGTTTGCTGTTCATTGTGAAGCTTTATCTAGTAAATACAGAACATACGAATAAAAGTTCAGAAAAATTTAACCCAAATTAGGTGTAGTTAAAATAGATAAAAACTCTTTTACGTCTGACTACATAATATGCTCTTATATGCATTAGCTTTAAATTCGCTGCATATATAAAATTAACAAAGAAGCTTTTTAAAGGCTTCAGTTTGAAGTAAAATACCATAAATGAAACAAAATTATAGGTGACGGTTAATTCTGCAGATGTCAGACGTATTTGGCCAGCAAAAGAGTGGTCCGTGTTCGATTTTCAATGAACGCAATGACCTTTTATTTGAATTGTCACATATTGGTAATATGAATTAATGTAATACGTAGTTTCAATGACTGGATAATTATATGAAATTTTATAAAAACATAAGAGCAAATTTTCTATCTGAAAATCATTTTAATTGACCATAAATTGTATTCAAAACACTAAAATGACTCGACCAGGGATGGGATTACGGTTCTTTCCTTCTGGTGGTCGTTATCGCCATTCATAAGGTAAGCCGCATTGGCAATGCTCAAAGTCCTGGGAGCGCATTACACTGCTATGAAGCGCCTAATCTTTCTTGATGACGTTCACGTTTTCCAAATCATGAGCGCAATTTAACAATAGCAATATGGAGAAACATGATGGCGATTCAGGTTTGCAACCCAGTAACAACTACCGGGCCTTTTTATTTCAAAGCGAAATTGAGATGGAGTTTCGTATCCTTTCAGTGCATTTATTTGCGTCCGTATGATTTACTGTGAACTGAGTCACTTTTACAATGCGTGGTGATATTGTCTGAGAACATTTAATGGAACGATAAGGAAAGGAAAAAGCATACTACTCTCTCTGGCAAACAAACAGAAAGCAGTGCCTAGTTCTCGGATTTCACCTCATCAGTCCTTACCATTTCAATTAAACGCCATTAGTTCCCATCGCGCAAGGGAATTTAAGCCAGCTGACAGTCTTAGTTAAAGTAACGAGTAAACTTGTGACAATCCCAAAAGGTTTCCCCATGTCGAAACAATGCATCGCCAATTCTGATCTAGTCAAAACTTTGAATGTATGGAGGTGGCATGATATTGATTTGGGACGTAGTATGCCTTTGATAAGAGATTATTTTCCCATTATACGATACCTTTTCTGCAAAAGATGATGTTTCGGACACCAGTCGTTTAACCCACAGGAAAGAAGTGGTATTTGACTTCTTACAGCCCCTCAAAAGGATTCGACGGGTGCCTCCGAACTATTCGAAGCGTGATGAGCCTTTTCTCTCTGGCGCATCAAAAACCTCTGCGTCATTCTCAACAAAAATCTACCCCGAGCACTACCACCCGGTCCCTCGTAAGGGTATTACTGGTGACTACTTCATTGAGACGAACGTTGATACACGGATAAGCAGAGCAATCAGCGCAAGTAGAGATATTTCTCAAAGGTGTAGCGGCCTCTCCCTAAATTCTTGGAGGAAAAAAGATCTTATTAGCCTTTAAGTATGCCTCACATTTCTCCCAGGTGGAGTAATCGGGTAGTAGCTTTGTTAAAGGCAAACATGTCTGCCGAAAAAATACCCGAATAGATGTTGCGCCTTCGACTTTCACCAACTGAACTTTAATTTGGTGTTTAAATGTAAAAAATCCTATTTCTCACTACCATTATACGGAAGTCATCAAATTGTCCGCTATAATGAGAACTAATGTTAATCAATATTCATTTTTCGTCCACAAATTTGGAATATTTGCGATTTAACAAACATCTAAATTCTAGATGGTTCAAAAAAAAAACATTTTACACAGAAAGAGCACGGAGACCAGATTTCAAATCCACAGGAACTTTGACTTGGTGGGACCTTCGTCATGTCTTACCGCAGTCAGTTTTCCGTCTCCCTGGTGCCTTCACTGTTATCCATGACGATGGAATTCACGGGTCTGTCGCGTCCTTGCCGGCATAGAACTCACTCATTAATCGCCTCTTTTTCGAGATTTCTTTTTATCTTATTCGTGCATCTCGTCGCGGTGCATCTCTGTGTGTAGGTATTTAAGCATGTTTCTTACGTCGAATAATATCATTGTTACTGAAAGACTGTTTATAACAAATATTCACTATCCCACCCAACTCGGAATATATGCTGAAATCTTCATCTGCTACCACCAAGGGATATTTATTATGGTCGAAATTTCGAGGACATTTTTGAATGACTCGTCCTGTATCTCTTTTACCGAAATAATATATATAAAAATTTATTCGCACCAAGGGTTGATACAAATGAGATCACATTCAAACAGATATAGTCTACGCGATGTAATTTATCACGATTTTCAACTTGTAGATTGATGACGTTTCGATCTCAAAATATATTTAATAATGAATTGTTTATGACCCAGTATAAATCCGTCCTTAGTTTGTCAGATGGGATTAATCTATGAAAGTATACGTAAATATATGATTTCATGAATTAAAAATTATTGTGCTCGCATGGATACCGAATAATCTAGATATATTTTTCCAAAGTTCCTTTCATCTTATTACTGGAAGTTTGCTGTTCATTGTGAAGCTTTATCTAGTAAATACAGAACATACGAATAAAAGTTCAGAAAAATTTAACCCAAATTAGGTGTAGTTAAAATAGATAAAAACTCTTTTACGTCTGACTACATAATATGCTCTTAAATGCATTAGCTTTAAATTCGCTGCATATATAAAATTAACAAAGAAGCTTTTTAAAGACTTCAGTTTGAAGTAAAATACCATAAATGAAACAAAATTATAGGTGACGGTTAATTCTGCAGATGTCAGACGTATTTGGCCAGCAAAAGAGTGGTCCGTGTTCGATTTTCAATGAACGCAATGACCTTTTATTTGAATTGTCACATATTGGTAATATGAATTAATGTAATACGTAGTTTCAATGACTGGATAATTATATGAAATTTTATAAAAACATAAGAGCAAATTTTCTATCTGAAAATCATTTTAATTGACCATAAATTGTATTCAAAACACTAAAATGACTCGACCAGGGATGGGATTACGGTTCTTTCCTTCTGGTGGTCGTTATCGCCATTCATAAGGTAAGCCGCATTGGCAATGCTCAAAGTCCTGGGAGCGCATTACACTGCTATGAAGCGCCTAATCTTTCTTGATGACGTTCACGTTTTCCAAATCATGAGGGCAATTGAACAATAGCAATATGGAGAAGCATGATGGCGATTCAGGTTTGCAACCCAGTAACAACTACCGAGCTTATTTATTTGAAAGCGAAATTGAGATGGAGTTTCGTATCCTTTCGGTGCATTTATTTGTGTCCGTATGATTTACTGTGAACTGAGTCACTTTTACAATGCGTGGTGATATTGTCTGAGAACATTTAATGGAACGATAAGGAAAGGAAAAAGCATACTACTCTCTCTGGCAAACAAACAGACAGCAGTGCCTAGTTCTCGGATTTCACCTCATCAGTCCATGCCATTTCAATTAAACGCCATTAGTTCCCATCGCGCAAGGGAATTGAAGCCAGCTGACAGTCTTTGTTAAAGTAACGAGTAAACTTGTGACAATCCTAATGAGAACTAATGTTAATCAAATTCAAATGTTAATCAATATTCATTTTTCGTCCACAAATTTGGAATATTTGCGATTTAACAAACATCTAAATTCTAGATGGTTCAAAAAAAACCATTTTACACAGAAAGAGCACGGAGACCAGATTTCAAATCCACAGGAACTTTGACTTGGTGGGACCTTCGTCATGTCTTACCGCAATCAGTTTTGACGATAGAATTCACGGGTCTGTCGCGTCCTTGCCGGTAATTTTCGTCCCCCGCAGTGCCTCGTTTTGGCCGGCCGTCGGCTGGTCGTTCGCCAGGGATTCCCCCTCGCTCATAGCCGTGGAAGTGATTGTACCGGCTCCCCGGTCCCCACTCGCATGACGGATGCCATTCGCGGGTGCGTTGTCTGGTCATTTCCCATCTTCCATTCTCGTTTCGCCGATAATCAATCTCTGGTGCTCTTCTGGTCCATGGGCGCCCCTCAGTGGTCCTGGGATATTGGTCCTCCGATCTTCTTCATCCGGTTACCCTACGATGGTTACCTTCCCGCTGAATACCGTCGTATCTATTAAGCAATGTTATAAATTCCTGGAGCGTGTTTACGTTGTGCGCTATTCCCATATTAACTTCCACCCCAAAATGTTGCCTTAAGGCGACGCATCACAACCGCTCGACAGGTCGAATTGGTGATGATTTCCGACCCCAGATTTTTCTTTCGTAGTCTTGCCGGTCTTACTGTCAAAGTCTTTCGTCATCAACTTGAAATTTTTATAGTATAAAGAATAGACCGCCCAGGGAAACTCGTATCTGAAACATGAAAATTTTATCCCGGAGGAAAATTAAACCATCGGGAAAACGGCAAGATGTAGGGTATATTTTTATAAAAACTGTTATTATTATTGACATATCTAAAACTAATGGAGATGTATCAATCCCTCCTCTATCGGAATGCTAAGTAACAGCCGTCACGGTTGTAAGATAGAATCTGTGATTGGTATATTTCGACAAGCTACCTAAATGGTTTTCAGCCATGATGTGCTCGGACGGTGATGCAATTAGTTCAGTCTTCTTTCACAGATCTTACATAAGCGCTGCCTGTACTTGCGAGCCGGACACTTGGCTACAACTTTTCGACGAATGTTGCCTTGTGCGATAGTTATCCTGGAGTAAGAGACTCCTGATACCAAAACGCCTCGATCGGGTGCGAGTGACGCCATCTTGTGGATTTTTGACAGAACTTTTCCTTACCGAAGGGTATGATGCGTCCTGTTAAGAGGTAAATCAAGTTTCTATCCTCGATCGGCGGTGTTAGTTCTCTGGCTGCCCTTATTTTACATACATACCCATTACGCCATTCCCTCCCGGGGTAGGCACGGTCAATATGTTTCACTCCCTAATACATTATTGTACACCTAACTCTGCTTCAATAATTTCCTCCATGCTGACTTATCCTTGCAAACCTCTTTTGCCTCATTTACCCCCATACACTGTTTCATACACGTCCTCCTGTTTTTAAAATTCCTAATATTCCTCCTCCTAAGAATCTCCTCAGCCACATTCAACCACAATTTTCTCGGCCTACCTCTCCCTCTCACACCATTCATTCTACTCTCATACATCTGTTTCGTTATTCGATTCTCATCCATTTTCTCAACATGGCCAAACCAACGAACCACACTCCTTTCATACAAGTCCATTACTGGTGCATTTAACCCACATTCATTCATGACCCACTCATTCCTGACCCTATCCATCCTACTTTTGCCGCAAATACTGCTCAGATAACTCAGATAACCACGGCGTTTAGTCTACTCTTATGACTATCCTGGCATACCCATGTTTCACTACCATATAGCAAAGTGGGGAGAAGTACACTTTTGTACACGGAAATATTCGCTTCCTTAGACAAGCACTCATTCCTTGATATGCTCCACATGCTACCTACCACTTTCCTTCCAGCATTCGCACGTTTCTTCATCTCCTCACCTATTCTTCCATCTTTCGCATACATCTTACCTAAGTACACAAAACCATCCACCTGTTCAATATTACTTCACCATTCACCCTCATCATACAGTTATTCTCCCCATTCTCCTTATGAAAAACTTCCGACTACTTTAGTCTTGCACGCATTTCCCTTCAGTTCTATTCTCTCCGTTGATTCACAAAACTTATCTCGGAGCTTCTGTAATCCCTGTTCACTGTCTGAGATCAAAACAGCATCATCCGCATATAGAAGAACTCGCACGTTTACATTCCCTATCAAAACAACGTCGTTTTCACTACATGCGCCTCTAAAACATTTATCCATAAATACGTTAAACAGCCATTGAGACATTACGCATCCTTGCTTTACACCCCGATTTATTACAAACCAATCACTCATAGCCCCGTTAACTCTTACACTTGCCTTACAATTGTCATGCATCAACATCATATATTAAATAACTGCCCATTCACTCCATAGTCTCTCAAAACCTTCCACAACTTCTTTCTATTTACTCTGTCATATGCCATCTCTAAATCGACAAACGCACAGTACACTTTCTTTCGGACACTCATACATTTTTCTATCACTTGCTGAAGTGCAAAAAGCTGGTCACTACATCCTCTCCCAGGCATAAACCCACACTGCACACCCCAGATTCTGCCGGAAGTAATATTCCTCACTCTTTCGTTTAATATTTTACTGAACACTTTTCCCGGGATACTCATTAAACTAATGGCCCCATAATTATTACATTCAGTCTCTCCTCCCTTCCCTTTGTACAACGGAACGATGATGGCATTCTTCCAGTCCGCTGGACTTTTACGCTGGATTTTAGCGGTTACGTATTCCATGCGAGGTTGATTCCCGTTACTTTGGAATCTCCCAATGTTCAGGACGATTCTTACTCCAATCTGTCGCTCTTCCCCCAAGAAGGCTTCTGGAATATCGTCTGGAATGTCGTGAGGTCCTCATACAAATGCTGCGTCGCGGCAAAACATTCTCCAGCATTACCGATTATTCCTTGTCTGATCACGCGTAGTGCGTAATCCTCTGACAGCGGTATATTTCCCTGTACTCTCTCAGCTCCTGAAGGTACCTCATGGGTCCGAGTTCGGTCTTCCATCGAATGTTGGGATCTCCATCTGCACAGCCCCTGCCGCTGGTGGAGAAGCGGTTACCCGGGCGCAATACGCCTTGTGATGTCCCGTATTACGCTCTCGTCGATATCGGCCCCTCCCCTGACGGATTGTTGATTTAGTCTCGATGCTATCTGCTTGATCTGCTCCTGGTTTTCTTCCATCTTCTCCTTCATTTTATTTACACCGATTTTCAGACTACTGTGGCTCGAACCTAGCTCCCCTAATTTTTCGCACGTCTCGCCTAATTTTATCACCTACCTCAACGACTACCTCTCCTACCTGGTCGCGTATTTCTTCGATCTTCTTCTCTTGTTCGGCGAGCTTCCCACCACACTCTTGTTGCAATGCTGCCAAACCTTCCTGTATTTTCTTCTGCCTCTCCGTTAACTCTTCATCCCTTCTCTTTTGTTCTTCCCTTAATTTTTCTAATCTCTCCCCTAACTTCCCGTCTCATTCTTCCTGCCCCTTTTTCATACCTTGCATTTCTTTTAACAATTCGTTTATTATCGCCGGCAGAACATTCACCCCAGGTATTTCCGTCTTCCTTTTAAAGTCATATGTTTCTATTTCCAAGCCTTACTTTTCCAACAGCAATTTCAACTGTTCATGCAATTCGAATTTCGCACCCTGTATTGTTGACTCTCGGTCCCTCAATATGTTTTGTTAATCTGACTTTTTCAGTTCGTAAAATATTTTAATTAAGCCCGCCACTTTTAAACTTCCTGTCTCAGGTCTCCCGTGGTCTCCATTTGCTGTAAGTAGTCGTGCCCCGCGTTGGGCTCCAAAATGTAACACTTTCTTTATTTATATTCAAAAATAATCACAAATAAACTCAAACTTCTGTCGTATCACTTCACAAGTAGAAATAAACATTCACGCTTCACTCCCGTGCGTCCTCTCCTCTCCCTTTCTGCGCGTCTCTCTCCCGTTTTCCCCCGGTGACCGCGCCAACAAACAAACAACGCGGCCATACGCAACTTATTGTATTATTGTATAGTTACAATACAGATATTTCTTTTTCGTGCCCTTTTTTATTTATATAAAGTTATTTTTCTGGAGATTTTAGGTCATTAATTCATGTTTAATCTGTTCCCCTTTTGCCTATGTTTCGCATATGTATTAGGCTTCATCAGGACTTTTATGTATGTTGTAGATCTCCTGTTGAAGTCTTCCATAGTTGAGTATTCTGGAATGACAGTTCTCTTTCTTGATATTTGGGTCTTCTGCTGTATGGTCGATGGTTTCAGTGTTGATGAAGTTCTTTAAATAGTCGAGTTCTGGTTATACGCATTTCTGCATGGCTTTCGAAAATGTAGAAAAAAATTGCATCAAATGTAATTTTACTGTGAGACATATTTTTGTAATTAACAACTTGGAAACAATTCATCCATTCTTCAGGCGAAAAGTCATTGTACATAGACCAAAATGCACTTTTTTATTCACATTTTGTCCATAACATCCCAGGTGAAATGCAGTAGAATATGTTTTTCCTGAATTACTGAATTGATTGACAATGCCTTTAGCCACAGTTACAAGTAGTAGGATTTAATTTAATAGGGGAAGCCCCTACTGAAAGCCAGCACTCCAAAGGAGGCAATTTATGTAAATGGCTGCACATGCTAACCATGTAAAAAAACATACACTAGAACACACAAGGATAAACAAGTCTTGGGATTTGCATAAAGTAGGGAAACATGAAGGGAACTCAAAATGGCACCAAACTGTCACTAGTTCTTCGTGCACTTCAGACTTTCAACCATTACTCCTCATAACTCTTTGTTGCTAATGGAGGGCCCTCCTGGTTTTGCTGAGCTCAGTAGTTCTCTGCGAAAAAAAAGAAAACCTATATTATTATAACATCTAAAGAGTAACAATGAAAATTCAAAACTCTGGTCCAAGAATATTTTAATGACATAATCATCGTACAACAACTGTGTTCTTCATATATGGAGGAACGTTATGCATTTCCATGGGGTTTGGTACCACTTAAAACCGAAATTTTTACTTAAAACTTCTCAGCCATCTCTAGGCTGGTGTTACAAAATCATACGGCTTATGTCACAAGAAAAACCTAATCAAAACAATACATACCTTTGCAGAATTCATGGTAAATGAGTAGTAATAAGTACAGAATTTGGAAACCAGGTAAATATCCTTAATGAAGAATAGTGGGGTGAAGAGAGGGAAGGAGAGAGAATTTAGATCTGCAATGATGCTGTAGTTCAGAAATTGGCAGATGATTCATAAATTTTAGCCAGTTGGATAACCAAAAGATGGTAGTTTAACACTCATATGAGATATTCTGCAAATTTGTTCAAGGTATCATTAAAAAAGTATACTGTTAGAATAACTGTAGTCACACAGTTTCCACTTCTACACAGATTTTATCATTCAATCATTATTTTAGTCAGCTATAAAAGCAACAAAATTTAAGTAAGCAAGACTAGAGTTTTGTTATGAAAATATTTCTGCAGTTACGTATGAGCGAACTTCAGAGGCCAGAACATAATGGCTGAAATAGCAACAGCATGAGACACAACATAAGGGCACGAAGTTTAAATTCAAGTCTTTGCAGTAAAGGAATTCAGGGAAGGTGATATTTGTAAAAGCATTTGCATACCCTTAAAGTTTTGCACACAATGTGTTGTATTCACACTTATGTTCATGGCTGATTGATTTAATTGATTTAATGCATTGAGAAAGAACCATCTGATGTAAAAGGATTGATAACTAGCTAATACAAGGTGAAATACAACAAATTTTACACCAGCAAGAGAAATGGGACTCATAATAGATTATGTCCTCTAAGAGTCAGGCCAAGAGATATGCGATGGATAAGAAGGATTAAAAAATTACATGCCATGGACAAATGGTTACAAAAATAACACCTCCTGTTGGACCTTATGACATGAGCAGGGTAGTTGGATAACCTTCCATAAGCATTATTTCTAATGAATTATCTATTAGCAGATGCATTCTGATTTGAGCACTGAAGAATTGCCACTCTACTTGGGTAGATTTTCTCGGAGGTCAATATATCTGAGTACCACATGTTCCACTGACAAGTTAACCAAGTGTATGGATATATTCCCTCTCTCATTCTACTATGAGTCTGCAGTCACTTGGCCCTGACAATCCAAATAAAAATGTATGCAGCTACTGCTAAAAATACTGCACTTCTAAGCTCAAAGACAGTAACTGGATCTTTGTTGGCTCTGAGATATTGAATATTTTTTGTTTTCATTCATTGCCAACTATTTAGTACACAAATATTTTTTTTATGTTTATACCCACTATATTTTTTGGAAAGGAATTTAACATAGGAATCTTTTTTCTTCAAAATCTATTATTTCATTTAAATATTAGTAGTTAGTGTTATTTGGCTTACAACTCATAGTTACTATTTTCTGGCCAAGAAAAAAGGCGATTAAGCGGCAGATATGGTAAAACCAAAACATTATATTTACCTTGAAAACATCTTCAGATACAGCATTTTTGCTTGTATATTGAAATTCTCTAGGTAGAAAATACTGAAATCAACTCTAAACTCAAAATGTGAATTTTTGTCAGTTTCTGCCAGTGAGCCTAGGAGGGCAGAACAGCCATTGGTAGCAGGAATCTTGGGAGTCATTTCTGATGAAGAGATTAATGAATACATGCAGAGTGCTGTCATGTATTCACTGATCTCAATTTTCTTACACAAGTTCAAGGGAAAATTATATTTTCTTTAATTCTTTTTTAAAGATATTGACTTTAAGGAAAGAGGGCTTTAGTATCAAAGAAGCAAGAAGGTAAAGGTATTCAGTCATGAAAAATAAGAGGCTCAGGTATGTTATTTTTACCGGAACACTATGCTATCACATCCTCTTTATACTCTTTCTCTGCTCTTGCAAACTTTCTGAACCCAGAAACTTTGCATGCAATCCCATACAAAGATTTATTAGTGAATGGACAGTTGTACTAGACTTCATTCTTAAAATCATTCACTCATGTATGGAGTTCCCAACTAAACAAAAAAATCAGCATTCACTGAGAAATATGTACTGAGTAAACCATGTCTTTTTATCAGAATCACACAGACCAGGCAAAAAGAATGACTTCAAACTCAAGTTGAGCAAGCTAGGTTATTTGTGTTATGTTCCATAAAATTTTGAGCAGACATGAAAACACTTTAGAGAAAAAGACAGTATCCAGCAGTTGGTCTTGCAAAATAATTGTATAATTATTCTCTTACCAGGGTCACATTCATTCAAAATCTATCTCAGTTTTTCCCAAAACTCATCTTTCTCACTGTCACACTCTCCATCCACTAGCTCACAGCACGCCACAGTCACAACTCTCCAAATACCTTCTTTCATGCAAACCCAGAGCAATCTAGACGATACTAACTCGCACTTCATTTCCAGTAACTTAGCTCTCCCATTAAGATTGAGTCCTACATCTTGACTGCAGTGTACATTATCGTCAACTCCTGACCGCAGTGACAAACCACCGCCATCTATAGTAATAACATCCCGCCCCTTTTACTCAGTTTCACATACACACCAAACTTCCATTCATCTCACTTTCATTTCATTCAACAACTCATGCTCCTTTCTATATACTCCTCTCACATTCAGAGTACCGATAGTCCAGTTTGTATCACTGAGTCTGTATCTTGATGGCCCAACCTTATTCTGCAACCGCCACCGAACATGGTGTCGGTCGTCTGAAGCTACTTAGTGACTATTATGAGTAAGTTGTAATAGAGTATGCAAGGTTATCAGCCTTTGCAGTACCCGTACCACATGCAGCTTTTCCTGCTAATGGTTATGGTGCTCTAGCGGGCAGTTTTCACACATTTTCGCATGTATGCCACAAGAGAAACCAAAGTATAGTATTACCCTAGGCATGCCTACACTATTTTGCTCAAGCTAGAATCCCTTCTGAAAGGACTACCTTGAGAGCCAGCATACCATTGCCTGCAACCCACCACTAGGAGGTATCTGCATTGTACTGACACACTTTAATTATATACAAGGTAATACAAGAACAAGGTTTGATCAAAATTACTCAAAGCTAATAGATTCTCTTATGCCAATGATTAATTCATACTAAGATGCTACACTCATGATGTTTAACAGAGAAAACAGAGACTTACCTTCTGTATTTTAGGCCTCTAAGGTCACAGTTTGATGAATCCATTCCCAGAAATTTCCAAACATTTCTTCTATCTCCTCGGTGCTTTCCTCGAAGAGCCATGGAGGTAGTTCAATTTCAGGAGTCTCTGGGACAATATCATCCAATATTTTTTTACCGCTGTAAACCTTTCCCCTCAACTCTTCTCGTTGGTATACTATAACTGTCACTGTCCCCCAGGAGACTTTTTTTTCAGAGTTCCCTTTTCTACAGGGCTTGAATTCCTCCTCTTCTTCGCCTCTTTGCTTCTTTAGGCATCCACCTGTAGAATGAGAACACATTTGGTCACCAGTTATCTTGTAAAATTGAGAAAAAAATCAGACTGACATATTCAAAGACACTCAAGTAATAAGAACAATGCCTTTTAAGGGTGTGATTCTTTTGTTCTCATAAAGGGTATGAAAAGAAAGTAAATTTGACATCTGACATGGAGTAGTGATAGAGGGGATAGAAGGATTTTGTAAAATATATAGGCAGAAATGTAGTGGATGGATGTTTAAATTGTAGTCACAGTATAATACCGTAACATACGCTCTTCTTTAGGCCATAAATATGGGTTGGGGAATTACGAATTGTAATTTAGAGAGAAATGTCCGATGGGAGACGTTGAGCTGACCCGGGAGATTAGTCCTATGAGAGTGGAGGCTGACGAAATTCGGGCAGGGAGAGGATACAATCAGGGCGGAAGGATGAATGGGTGAGGTCAGGTAGGCAAAATTTAGGTCCGTTTCTGAGCAAAAACTGAAAAAATCTACAATTCCGGTACGAATGCCTAATGTCTCACTAATTCTAATGCCCACGAACGGTGGTACATATATTTTGAAGTTGGGGCGGAAATGGTTGGTCCTTTGAACGCTTCCTCTCCTAAGCTCGTAGTCCTTCAAATAAGCAATGAATATTATTGTATCAAGGCCTTTTGAAAATCATCTTTAGAGCTCTATAGACACCTCCAAACAGGATTCGAGAGTATTTTTCGAGATAAATCACTTAAAATTATTGACAATGCGACGTGAGAATAAATTTGAGGGAGCAAATAAATGATATTCCATAATGATGATATGAAATATAAACCGAAGTACATAGTGGGCACAAACTGAGGTTGTGTAGTACTTGAAGAAGGGATGGGGCAGGTTACAAGAGGCAGGACACTGCGCTAGTTTGAAGGACACGTATGGTTATATCAGATAATGCTCCTCGTTTTGTTTAGTTACTTACAGAATAGGTTTCCCATATTCACAGAAATGCGGGCGAAAATGCGTATTAACTTTTCCAACTTGATCACAGGAGACCACAAGAGAAAATTGAATCACAAGAGACTCACGACCACTTCAGTCAATCGAAGTCATAAAATGTACATTCCCATGGCAACGGCGGCCTCTTGGTCCGATGACCATTGTTGAGGTGCAACCATCAATGAGTATGGTTCTTCAGATGGGTCAGTGACCACTTGTAAATGCCTATATCATCATATGATTTCAAAACGGCGATCCTATCAATCTATATGACGTATGACTATTTTTTTTAATGTCTGCAGACTCATGTGTACTTAATAAACTATGGACCCAAATTCAGTCGGCAACAGAGTCCGCTGGTTTTTTTTTCGTCAGAATGGTGAAATCTATTTTCATTCTGACGTCTATTTCGGTCGCATTTGAATGATTCCATATCATTACAATATAAGTGTCCATTTTTTATTTTAAATGTAAAATTTTCATTTGTGTTTTATTCGGACATTATCTATCGTGATAAAAAATCGATTTTCACGATATTTTTTGAAGATATTCAATACAAACTTTTTTTTTTGGCGATTCCTCCCTCTGATATTTATACCAATTAAATAGCAAAGAGTGTGCTACAGTCAAAGAAATAATATTCACTCCCAAACTGGCATACCCATCCACAACAGGCTTACTAGGTATGACACGGAGCGTCCGCCGTCGAGGTGAGAAGCGGAGATTTCAGATTATGTTGTAGTTCACGTGAAATTAATGAAAAATATACTCTTATTATGATGTAGTAAATAAGCTTCAAGTATGATATACAGCAATCTCCATTCCATTTTAGTCAGATATCCTCTTTATGATCAAACTCCATAACGGTTGAAAAAGAAAATTAAATTCGTACGCCGGTTCGTCGTTTGAAAGTCACATGGAGCGGGAGTCAACGACTCGAGATGAAATTTTTCTTCTTATTCTTCTTAAGAGATTATCTTCTTACTCATAGGAAACTCCTTGTTGCAATTATTTTTACAGCCATACTTTCATTGAGAAAGTCATGGGCATTCTTATTATTAGACCCTTTGAAATTAAGGGAATTTAATGGGGGGCACGCGGTCACAACTTGACAATTCGTGATGATGCTCATTGAGAATGTTAAAGCCTTGAAACTTGCCCCTGCCGTCAGGTTTCCTTCGAAAGCCTCAAGGGTTTTCTTTCTCGAACGACTCTACAGAGTTCCATGTGATTTCTGGCATTTTTTGGTTCATTTATACCGAATCCTTACCATTGTGCTAGAATAGATTCCACATCTGCCCGAGAACTCCCAAATGGCACTTTCACCGACACCGAGCCTAATTCCCCAGCCAAGAGCCATCTCTTATTGCCATCTGAGCTTCGACCTTCCACTCCAATATTCCGTCAGTCTCGTGTAGAGTAACAATGGTTGGTCACCAATCGCACCGGGAAGATCCTTGGCGCGGCCGAATTCTCGAAATTCCTGGTCCTCTCCCTGATCTCGTCCAGTTTCCATCCCCGCTGAACCCGAATTGCTACACATGGCGATCAAAGCCTCGCTTTATGGCTTCCCATTCTCCCAACAAATTGCAGTAGTTTACCCAGAAATGGTAGCCAAAGATGCCATTGGAACAAAATGAGTACGCTCCTCCATGGAGAAGTTATTGTGACGTTCTATGCGTCAGTGGATGGAGAGAGTTCGGTGTGAAAGATGAGTTTTGGGAAAAACTGATAGATGTGTTGAACGAATGTGACTCTGGTGAGAGAATAATTGTACTAGGTGAGATGAATGGGTGGGTTGGCGTGAGGCTGGATGCATCTGAGAGAGATGTTGGGCCATTGGTGACCCTCGAGTGAATGATGATGGTGAAAACTTGGTGAGTGTGTGCCTGGATAAAGGATTGTTTGTGTCGAATACATAGTTTAAACATAAGAGAATACATATGTAATATTTGCAAAGGGGTAATTGCAAAAGAATGATTGATTTCGTTGTGTATGGTGAGAGATTGAGGGAGTTAGTGTGGGACACGTTAGTGATGAGGGGTGCTGAATGGGAACAGACCACTATTTGGTACTCTCCATAGTGAATCTGGGCAGAAAGTGGGTGCCAATAAAGAATGTTGCGCATAAACAGTTGACCCAGGTTGGTTTGGCCAGGTTGAGAGAATGAATGAAAGTCGAAAAACGAAACAGAGATATAAGAGCGAAATGAATGTTGCGAAGGGAGAGGTAGGCCAAGAAATTTGTGGTTGAATGTGGTTGAGGAAATTCTTAGGAGGAGGAATGTTAGGAGTCTTAAAAACAGAAGGCGTGTATGAAAGAGTGTATGGGGGTAAATGATGCGAAAGAGATTTGCAAGGATAGGTCAGCATGGAGGAAATTATTGATGCAGAGTTAGGTGTACAATTATTTAAACAAGTATGTAAACGAAACAGAGATATAAGAGCGAAATGAATGTTGCGAGAGGGAGAGTTAGGCCGAAAAATTTGTGGTTGAATGTGGCTGAGAAAAGTCTGAGGAGGAGGAATGTTAGGAGTTTAAAAACAGGAGGGAGTGTATGAAGCAGTTTACGGGGGTAAATGAGGCAAAAGAAGCTGATGATGATACCTTGTATCGAAACCTGTCGCCTGATTAAATAATTGCGGAACCTGCCATTGCTCTTTCCTTTCTGATCATCATGAAGGAGTTCTATCATGTTTCGCCTTACACTATTGAATTTATTGAGGCAAAAGTGTTTTGCACGGATAGGTCAGGATGGAGGAAATTATTGAAGCATAGATAAGTGTACAGATATGTATTTATGAGTTAAACTCTTTGACTGTGCCTGCCCTGGCAGGGAATGGCTTGATTGCTATGTATGACACCTTTTTCAATTTTAATTTCTCACCGGAATTAATTCATCTCAGAATGTCATCACAATATCTTGAGCCGTTTTCGAGAAAAAATTTCAAACAAATACAGCATTAGCTGATTCATTATCGATCGGCTGGTTAGTTCAGGGGTTTTTTCAAGGAGGAGAGGAGAGAGGGTCATGGCTGGTAGTGAAATGGGATATTATGCGGGACCCCTTAAGAATGCTTCTGATATGCCTGTAAGACAGTAACTGAAGATGATCGACAACTGTCGTTAGAAAATTAGGCCATAATGAAAGTGTTGACCTGGTGGTCATTCTGAATAGCCTATGTCTATTCTTTTATGTGATTAAACAGATAATAACTTATTAAAGACTAGAGTATGCGGTGTTAGATTGATTTTTCTGTTATATCTTCCATTCCCCTCGCCTCAAATCGAAAGCTCAACTTCCTCCCAACGTCCACACATCACTCATTCCTTCCTCTTCCCTCTGCCCCCCCCCCCCCACCCTCCCTCGTTGCAAATTCCGGTACCCCTTGTTCTCTTTTTCATCTCACTTCTTTTCTTCCTCACCAACATTTTCCCTCTCTCTCTAAGTTCTGCTTCTCATTCTCCTCCCTTTTATTTCTATCTTCCAATCCTCAGCATCTTTCTAGCCTTACTGAACTTCATGTCTCCTTCTCGTTATACATTCATATACGCATCCCCTCTGCCTCACCAATCTTTTTCTCTTTTTCTTCAAGTTTCCATTTGTCGTCAGTAGGGTGGTTATTTGAAGAGGCTAGCGATTAATTACTTCGTTTGTCCCTTTTGTGAAAGGAAGGTGGTGGGAAATACTGGGTGTCTGCATAATTTGCCGTTTGAAGGGTCAATGAGGCAAAAGATGTTATAGGTATTGTTGTAATTATTTTTCTCCATAATCAACAACATTGGAAAATTTTGTTTACTCTGTTTTATTAATTACATCCAACGAGTTCCTTCGATTTCTTAGTCTTAATATTATGCCGGGGATGACAAGATAAGGAAATAATTCAAATCAGAAAATTATACTCCCGCACCCTGTAGAATGTATGTTGAAGAAATTTCCAACATTGTTTGGGTCCTCCAGAAAGGACTGTTTTTTTTAGTCAGTGTGTCAGAATGTACAATTTTTCATAGGCTTATTTGTTTATTAATCAAAGAAGACTAAACTAAAGACACGTGTGCAAGACTAAAACAGTAGTTTTTGATCAGGAGAATGGGGAGAATAATTGTATGATGAGGGCGAATGGTGAAGTAATTAAACAGGTGGATGATTTTATGTACGAAGGTAAGATGTCTGCGAAAGATGGAAGAATAGATGAGGAGATAAAGAGACGTGCGGATGCTGGAAGGAAAGTGGTAGGTAGCATGTGGAGCATATCAAGGAATGATTGCTTGTCTAAGGAAGCGAAAATTGCCGTGTACAAAAGTGTACTTCTTCCCACTTTGCTATATGGTAGTGAAACAGGGGTATGTCAGGATGCACATAAAAGTAGACTAAACGCCGTGGGTATGAGTTATCTGAGGAGTATTTGCGGCAAAAGTAGGATGGATACGGTCAGGAATGAAAGGGTCATGAATGAATGTGGATTAAATGCTCCAGTAATGGACGGGTGTGATAGGAGTGTGGTTCTTTGGTTTGGCCATGTTGAGAGAATGAATGAGAGATCGAATAACGAAACAGATCTATGAGAGTAGAATGAATGGTGTGAGGGGGAGAGGTAGGCCGAGATAGTTGTGTTTGAATGATGTTGAGGAAATTCTTAGGAGGAGGAGTATTAGGAATTTTTAAAACAGGGGGACGTGTATAAAACAGTGTATGGGGGTAAATGAGGCGAAAGAGGTTTGCAAGGATAGGACAGTATGGAGAAAATCATTGAAGCAGAGTTAGGTGTACAATTACGTATTAATGATTGATATATTTTGACTGCGCTTACCCCGGAAGAGAACTGCGTGATGGGTATGTATGTACTTTCTACTGCCATTTTATACTGTTCCCCTCTTATAATTTGGTTTTTATCAGGCAATAAATGGTTATTTTCGAGATTCACACAAACAAAACTTCAAGCGCTAATTTTGATTCCCCACTATGCACAATTTTGAAAAACCAATCATTCGTGGCGAGTGCCACTGTGGGACGGTGACTGCATCACACCTTCGGCACAGCCATTTAACCTTGGACAGTGACAGACCATACATTTTTACCTGGGAGGCCATAATAACCTTTCATTTTAATTACTTTCCTTAAGTCCCCTGAATACCTCGCAGGCCACGATCATCAGCATAGTTCTAGCTTAAGAATCTGAAGCTGTGGATTGGACAAGTTTGATACACTGGTCGCGGAACATTCTAAAATCTGTACTGTGATACGGGGGAGGATGCTTTTTTAGCTATATTTATCCATCTTTTTACATGGAAGGAGGAATCTTCTCTCACATCATGCACCCATCTTCTTCCTACATTCTTTTACAAGAAATATCGAAATGACCTCAGCCTAACATTTTTAGTGTAATAAATTCAGCTACTTTTCTGCTGCATAAATATTTCCACATCCTTACTTTGACCAAGGGAGGAATGGAAATGAAAGGCAAAGAGTCCCTTTGATCTACAATTCTCTTCTCAAAATTCCACCATGACATTTGACATCACTTGGGCGAGTTATTGAAAGTCTAGTTTCCTCTCCCTCTCCATATACAGTCAAGGAGCAGTTGTTTTCACTCTATCCCTACTTGTTCTCCTTTTTAATTCGACTTCAGAGAGTAGTAATAATAGTTATTCATAATTAGAGAGCAACGCCACATGTCGTCAAGACAAGGACGAACACCTAGGTAGGTAGTTCAAATAAAATGTGCAAATCTTACAGAAATAAAATAAAATTCAATTCGCAAGGAAATTCTTCAGCATTGTTACGTCCAGTCTATAAATACACATAATAAATCTCTGTAACAAATTCAAAACAATTTCTCATTAAAATTACATTCAAAAATCTCCTCCACAATATAGTTTGGGTGGGAAATCAGTCAAGAGGAGATTTCGTTCTTAAATCTATTAGCACTAACCACTGTAGCTTTGTCTGGTAACTTATTTAAAAGTCTATTACCTAGAATTCCAAATTTAGCTAGCATCATCTTCATGGTGCATTGATGCACATCAAGTTTACTATTTGTCATAGTACTATGAGCGTGGACTCACGATCTTCAGGGGGGGAAGTAATTATTTGCTCCGTGGCTTATATTAGTTTAGTAAAAACATATAAACTATATACTGTGATAATTTTCAATTGAACGGAAAGTGGTTTGATGTGTTGCCTAGATGAGGAGTCAGTCATAATACATATTGCCTTTTATTGAATCTTTTGTACCTATTTTACCTCAGATGCATGTCCCCAAAATAAAAGGCCATAGGTAAGATGACTGCATTGATCTTACCGATGAAATATATATTTTGCTCTCATTCACCTTTCTCACTTACTCAGCAGGAATCATCATTTTAGCTTCCTTAGAAATAGAAATAGAAAACAATTTTATTGTCCTGGGACAAAGTCCTTTAGGACATTGAAATTGTTTACATGCCTTCATGAGGGGTGGAATACAAAGACAAAATGCATAGCTTTACAAAAAAAAGGAAAACAAACAAACAACTTTCAAGTCAGAAGAGAGATATACAATGAGCGAGGTAAATGAAAATGAAAAAACAGTCTCGATATCAATAATCGAAATAGTATGTTAAAACAATAATGTACAATCTGTATAAAGAAAAAATGAAATGCTAACAAACGAATATTTTGTAAGACAGAAAAACAGCAAATGATTATAGTGAACAAGTTACATGTAACAATATCATCTCATATCATTTTGTCGTCTCATATTGAGGCGAGAGAACATTTGGGAGACAAAAAGTCAGCCATACTCCTTTTAAATTGTGAGAAATTTCTAGAAAACATAGTACTATCAAGCAACGAGTTCCATAATTTACAGGATGAGACGTGGGAAGTATTTTCATATTTTGTTGTGCGGTATTTGGGGATGTAAAATGTTTTTGTTATACGGGTCGATCTCTTGTTAGTTTGGGCATTAAAAATCAAGTTATCATCTAAATAAGAAGGGGTTTTCGAGTTCAGTACTTTGAATAACATTAAGGCCTTTTGGATTGTTCTTCTCTGATATAATTTTAACCAACCCAGATTAGCGTAATAGGGAGATACATGCTCGTTGAAACGAATATTAAAAATGAATCGCATACATGAATTTTGCAGTCTTTGTAATTTAACGCTTAATTCATTAGTCATATCGGAGTATATAATTGAACAATAATCAAAATTAGGATATATTAACTCTCAACCAATCTCTGGCGCAGTGCTGTTGGGATTAAGTGCCTGAAATACTTCATTTTGTAGAGAGTTTTGTGAACTTAATTTGAGGTGGCAGTAACTTGATTGCGCCAGGCTAAGGTAGTGCTTAAGATGTATACACATTTGGATAGCATCCTGTTAACCTTTGAAATGTGTAAGTCCCACTTCGGGATGTCGGCGAGTGAAATGGGAGTGGCTATATTATGTTTTAAAACTGTCACCATTTAAATGGTGGTTGCAAGGACGTCAACCATAGGCAATGAAGAGAGTAATTTGTAATTCAAATGTGTTGTAGTAATATTTTAGTTTGAAGTTCCACGGCGGCTATGGTCATTCGGCACCTGTGGTCATCAATTTGCAGAGAGGGGCAGGAGCACTTGAATTAATAATAGGATCCTCCCCTTACGGATTCGTGGTGCCGCCGCGGTGCTTTTAGTTTTGAGATTTGCTTAAAAAATTTAATTCTTAAGATGAGGTTTTGAAACAATCAGTAGTGTATTATTTCGTAAGAGACTGTAAACTGGTAAAAGGAAACTCCGCAAATTGTTATTTCTTTCATATCATAAAGTATTTTACAAAAAGTTTACACTAACATCAGTGGCGTAGCTAGTGCGTGTGCCGCCCGGGGCGGTCCTTGAGTTTGGCGCCCCGGGCCAGTGGCGTAGCCAGGTTTTGGGTCTAGGGTGGGGGGCAGAAAAGTTTCAGGGGGCGCCGACACATAAATTAACGAGTTTGTTAAACTTTACAAATTTTTGTGATGCAATAGGCGGATGGGTTTGTACAAAATATAAAAATTTACAACGAATAATTCAGATTTATTTATTTAGCTCTCGATACAATGATGTAGTCCGTATAGCTAATTCTCACAGGTCATTGCAGCTCTGAGAATTGCCTGGACGTTCAACGTTCAACTGGAACACCGTTTATAACATAACGTTCGCTCCACGAAAATTGGTCTCCTTAGGAAATGCCGATTTTTGAGTCAATTATTAGATAGTTAAACGTCATTTGTTTAATCTCGCCAACAATGATCTGCAATGCCTCCATAGCCAAGGCTTGAATGATGTAATTTTGTATAGACGGGCTTAAGTAAGTTTCATTGTGTTTTGAGCTTTAAAATGGTCAGCCATTATCGTATCGTATTTCGCAAAAACTCTCACAAGTTCTAAAAAATTTCCCTCGTTATTCTCGACGTTTTGTCGATAACCAAATTCTCGATGGCCACGTAAAGGTAGACCTTGTTTCCAGAGATACATAATAAAATCAATTAATCGTTTCAGTATTTCTCTGTTTTTAAAAATCATTTCATTTTGGTCTTGATTTATTTATACCTCGATTTTACAATGTTTTTTGAATCTGTACCTTGTAATTAAAAACACGTTTTCTAATTGGCGATGGCCTTAGGTTTCTTCATGCCATTTTATTTTCTCTATCCCTTTCTTATAATTCGAGACACCCATGTTTGGATCTGACCAATGTAATGTAACCAATCTAATTTTGCCTGAATTTTTTATCTTCAAACAGCCAACATGAGAAACATAACATGATATTACCCCTGGGCGAATAAACCAACCATTGACTACTTCACCTGATGGAAGTTTCTTTTTATACCATTCCTTGTTGAATCACCTATCACTGTCATTGTAGTCAAAAGAATCGAAAGTGTCACTAAGCCCAGGTTGACACGGACCTATTTCTAACGAAGTTCTAACTTTAGACGGGCCAATCGAAATGTGACGAAACAGAAATGGGTCCACTGGGTAATCAACATTGATATTTTCAATCGAATTCTTACTGTCAGACAAGAGTCCACTTTCATATCCGTCTGGTACATTTTTTCTCTTCTCTTCGGATAGCCCAAGGTTTTCGCAAACGCCTGCCAAAGTCCTTCCCTACACTGGAGTTGCTGTCATTATCGCCGAGTGCGATTGTAGAGCTATTGCTGCAAAGGCCTAACTTTAAGTATTCATGGCTCTGACGCTAACGCCATTGGCGAAACTGGATGCTCGTCGTGTCATTCCAATAGTACTGGACATGACCCAGTAATAATAATAATAATTGGTAATTTGTTGAGTTTAAAGCTATACAATTTGTAGAATTGTTTGTGTACTTAGACTCTGAACAGACCGTCCGTAGCGATGTGGCCTCAAGAAGTGTATTTATATTTCAGCAAAAACTTATCATGTATGTACATTGTACAGTGGCGGAAGAAATTAACGCAAAATTTTTCGCGCGCCAGAATTTGGCATTCTTGGGAACTTCTAGGAGCATCACACCCTTCGAAAGACTGGCAACAATAGGGAAGACATCGTCTACCGCAAATATTTGAAATCCGCAATAGAACTCACATTTGCCGGAGCATAGAACTTACTCATCAATCGCCTCTTTTTCGAGATTTCTTCTTATCTTATTCGTGCATTCCGTCGCGGTGCATCTCTGTGTGTAGGTATTTAAGCATGTTTCTTACGTCGAATAACATCATTGTTACTAAAAGACTGTTTATAACAAATATTCATTATCCCACTCAACTCGGAATATATGCTGAAATCTTCATTTGCTACCACCAAGGGATATTTATTATGGTCCAAATTTCGAGGATATTTTTGAATGATTCGTCCTGTATCTCTTTTACCGAAATAATATAAATAAAAATATATTCGCACCAAGGGTTGATACAAATAAGATCATATTCAAATAGATATAGTCTACGCGATGTAATTTATCACGATTTTCAATTTGTAGATTGATGACGTTTCGATCTCAAAATATATTTAATAATGAATTGTTCATGAACCAATATAAATCCGTCCTTAGTTTGTCAAATGGGATTAATCTATGAAAATATACGTAAATATATGATTTCATGAATTAAAAATTATTGTGCTCGCATGGATACCGAATAATCTAGATATATTTTTCCAAAGTTTCTTTCATCTTATCACTAGAAGTTTGCTGTTCACTGCGAAGCTTTAACTAGTAAATAAAGAACATACGAATAAACGTTCAGAAAAATTTAACTCAAATTAGGTGTAGTTATAATAGATAAACAACTCCTTTACGTCTGACTACATAATATGTTGTTATATGCATTAGCTTTAAATTCGCTGCATATATAAAATAAATAAAGAAGCTTTTTAAAGACTTCAGTTTGAAGTAAAATGTCTTGAATGAAACAAATTAATAGGTAACGGTTAATTTTGCAGATGTCAGACGTATTTGGCCAGCAAAAGAGTGGTCCGTGTTCGATTTTCAATGAACGCAATGACTTTTTATTTGAATTGTCACATATTGGTAATATGAATTAATGTAATACGTAGTTTCAATGACTGGATAATGATATGAAATTTTATAAATACATAAGAGCAAATTTTCTATCTGAAAATCATTTTAATTGACCATAAATTGTATTCAAAACACTAAAATGACTCGACCAGGGGTGGGATTACGGTTCTTTCCTTCAGGTGGTCGTTATCGCCATTCATAAAGTAAGCCGCAATGGTAGGGCAATGCTCAAATTCCTGGGAGCGCATTACACTGCTATGAAGCGCCTAATCTTTCTTGATGACGATCACGATTTCCAAATCATGAGCGCAATTGAACAATAGCAATATGGAGAAACATGATGGCGATTCAGGTTTGCAACCCAGTAACAACTACCGAGCTTATTTTATTTGAAAGCGAAATTGAGATGGAGTTTCGTATCCTTTCGGTGCATTTATTTGCTTCCGTATGATTCACTTTTACAATGCGTGGTGATATTGTCTGAGAATATTTAATGGAACGATAAGGAAAGGAAAAACCATACTACTCACTCTGGCAAACAAACAGAAAGCAGTGCCTAGTTCTCGGATTTCACCTCATCGGTCCAAACCATTTAAATTAAACGCCATTAGTTCCCATCGTGCAAGGGAATTGAAGCCAGCTGACAGTCTTTGTTAAAGCAACGAGTAAACTTGTGAGAATCCCAAAAGGTTTCCCCATGTCGAACCAATGCATCGCCAATTCTGATCTATTCAAACTTTGAATGTATGGAGGTTGCATGATATTGATTAGGGATGTAGTATGCCTTTTATAAGAGATTATTTTCCCATTATACTATACCTTTTCTGCAAAAGATGATGTTTCGGACACCAGGAATTCATTCATTCATTCTCTCAACCCTCCCTAAATTCTTGGAGGAAAAAATATCTTATTAGCGTTTGGGTATGCCTCACATTACTCCCAGGTGGAGTAATCGGGTAGTACATTTGTTAAAGGCAAACATGTTTGTCGAAAAATTACCCAATAGATGTTGCGCCTTCGACTTTCACCAACTGAACTTTAATTCGATGTTTAAATATAAAAAATCCAATTTCTCACAACCATTAAACGGAAGTCATCAAATTGTCCGCTTAAATGAGAACTAATGTTAATCAAATTCAAATGTTAATCAATATTCATTTTTCGTCCACAATTTGGAATATTTGCGAGTTAACAAACGTGTAAATTCTAGATGGTTCAAAACAAACCATTTAACACAGATCGAGCGGGCCGCACGGAGCCCAGATTTCAAATCCAAAAGAACTTTGACATGGTAATACCTTCGTCATGTCTTACCGCAATCAGTTTTCCGTCTCCATGGTGCCTTCACTGTTCTCCATGACGATGGAATTCACGGGTCTGTCGCGTCCTTGCCGGTAATTTTCGTCCACCGCTGTGCCTCGTTTTGGCCGGCCATCGGCTGGTCGTTCGCCAGGGCTTCCCCCTCGCTCATAGCCCTGTAAGTGATTGTAGCGGCTCCCCGGTCCCCACTCGCTTAACGGTTGCCATTCGCGGGTGCGTTGTCTGGTCATTTCCCATCTTCCATACTCGTTTCTGGTCCATGGGCGCCCCTCAGTGGTCCTGGGATGTTGGTCCTCCGATCTTCTTCATCCTGTTGTTCTACAATGGTTACCTTCCCGCTGAATACCGTCGTATCTATCAAGCAATGTTAAAAATTCTGGGAGTGTGTTTACGTTGTGCGCTATCATTCCCATATTAACTTCCACCCCAAAATGTTGCCTTAAGAGGTAAATCAAGTTTCTATCCTCGATCGGCGGTGTTAGTTCTCTGGCTGCGCTTATTTTACATACATACCCATTACGCCATTCCCTTTCGGGGTAGGCACAGTCAATATGTTTCACTCCTTAATACATTATTGTGTACCTGACTCTGCTTCAATAATTTTCTCCATACTTACATATCCTCGCAAACCTCGTTTGCCTCATTTACCCCCATACACTGTTTCATACACGTCCTCCTGTTTTTAAGACTCCTAATATTCCTCCTCCTAAAAATCTCCTCAACCACATTCAACCACAACTTTCTCGGCCTACCTCTCCCTCTCACACCATTCATTCTACTCTCATAAATCTGTTTCGTTATTCGACTCTCATCTATTCTCTCAACATGGCCAAACCAACGAACCACACTCCTTTCATATAACGTCCATTACTGGAGCATTTAACCCACATTCATTCATGACCCACTCATTCCTGACCCTCTCCATCCTACTTTTGCCGCAAATACTGCTCAGATAACTCATACCCACGGCGTTTAGTCTACTATTACGTCTATCCTGGCATACCCATGTTTCACTACCATATAGAAAAGTGGGGAGAAGAACACTTTTGTACACGGAAATATTCGCTTCCTTAGACAAGCACTCATTCCTTGATATGCTCCACATGCTACCTACCACTTTCCTTCCAGCATTCGCACGTTTCTTCATCTCCTCACCTATTCTTCCATCTTTCGCATACATCTTACCTAAGTACACAAAACCATCCACCTGTTCAATATTACTTCACCATTCACCCTCATCATACAGTTATTCTCCCCATTCTCCTTATGAAAAACTTCCGACTACTTTAGTCTTGCACGCATTTCCCTTCAGTTCTATTCTCTCCGTTGATTCACAAAACTTATCTCGGAGCTTCTGTAATCCCTGTTCACTGTCTGAGATCAAAACAGCATCATCCGCATATAGAAGAACTCGCACGTTTACATTCCCTATCAAAACAACGTCGTTTTCACTACATGCGCCTCTAAAACATTTATCCATAAATACGTTAAACAGCCATTGAGACATTACGCATCCTTGCTTTACACCCCGATTTATTACAAACCAATCACTCATAGCCCCGTTAACTCTTACACTTGCCTTACAATTGTCATGCATCAACATCATACATTAAATAACTGCCCATTCGTCCATAGTCTCTCAAAACCTTCCACAACTTCTTTCTATTTACTCTGTCATATGCCTTCTCTAAATCGACAAACGCACAGTACACTTTCTTTCGGACACTCATACATTTTTCTATCACTTGCTGAAGTGCAAAAAGCTGGTCACTACATCCTCTCCCAGGCATAAACCCACACTGCACACCCCAGATTCTGCCGGAAGTAATATTCCTCACTCTTTCGTTTAATATTTTACTGAACACTTTTCCCGGGATACTCATTAAACTAATGGCCCCATAATTATTACATTCAGTCTCTCCTCCCTTCCCTTTGTACAACGGAACGATGATGGCATTCTTCCAGTCCGCTGGACTTTTACGCTGGATTTTAGCGGTTACATAATCCATGCGAGTTTGATTCCCGTTACTTTGGAATCTCCCAATGTTCAGGACTCTTCTTACTCCCATCTGTCGCTTTTCCCCCAAGAAGGCTTCTGGAATATCGTCTGGAATGTCGTGAGGTCCTCATACAAATGCTGCGTCGCGGCAAAACATTCTCCAGCATTACCGATTATTCCTTGTCTGATCACGCGTAGTGCGTAATCCTCTGACAGGCGGTATATTTCCCGGTACTCTCTCAGCTCCTGAAGGTACCTCATGGGTCCGAGTTCGGTCTTCCATCGAATGTTGGGATCTCCATCTGCACAGCCCCTGCCGCTGGTGGAGAAGCGGTTACCCGGGCGCAATACGCCTTGTGATGTCCCGTATTACGCTCTCGTCGAGATCGGCCCCTCCCCTGACGGATTGTTGATTTAGTCTCGATGCTATCTGCTTGATCTGCTCCTCGTTTTCTTCCATCTTCTCCTTCATTTTATTTACACCGCTTTTCAGACTACTGTGGCTGGAACCTAGCTCCCCTAATTTATCGCCTAATTTTATCACCTACCTCAGCGACTACCTCTCCTACCTGGTCGTGTATTTCTTCGATCTTCTTCTCTTGTTCGGCGAGCTTCCCACCATACCCTTGTTGCAATACTACCAAACCTTCCTGTATTTTCTTCTGCCTCTCCGTTAACTCTTCATCCCTTCTCTTTTGTTCTTCCCTTAATTTTTCTAATCTCTCCCCTAACTTCCCGTCTCATTCTTCCTGCCCCTTTTTCATACCTTGCATTTCTTTTAACAATTCGTTTATTATCGCCGGCAGAACATTCACCCCAGGTTTTTCCGTCTGCAATTGAAACTCATATGTTTCTATATCCAAGCCTTCCTTTTCCAACAGCAATTTCAACCGTTCATGCAATTCGAATTTCGCACCCTGTATTGTTGATTCTCTGTCCCTCAATATGTTTTGTTAATCTGTCTTTTTTAGTTCGTAAAATATTTTAATTACGCCCGCCACTTTTAAACTACCTGTCTCAGGTCTCCCGTGGTCTCCATTTGCTACGAGTAGTCGTGCCCCGCATTGGGCTCCAAAATGTAACACTTTCTTCATTTATTTTCAAAAATAATCACAAATAAACTCAAACTTCTGTCGTTTCACTAAACAAGTATAAAAAAACATTCACGCTTCACTCCCGTGCGTCCTTTCGTCTCCCTCTCTGCGCGTCCCTCTCCCGTTTTCCCCCGGTGACCGCGCCAACAAACAAACAACGCGGCCATACGCAACTTATTGTATTATTGTATAGTTACAATACAGATATTTCTTTTTCGTGCCCTTTTTTTATTTATATAAAGTTATTTTTCTGGAGATTTTAGGTCATTAATTCACGTTTAATCTGTTCCCCTTTTGCCTATGTTTCGCATATGTATTATGCTTCATCAGGACTTTTATGTATGTTGAAGATCTCCTGTTGAAGTCTTCCATAGTTGAGTATTCTGGAATGCAAGTTGTCTTTCTTGATATATGGGTCTTCTGCTGTATGGTCGATGGTTTCAGTGTTGATGAAGTTCATTAAATAGTCGAGTTCTGGTTATATATACTGGTTTCTCCTCGTTTAAATATATAGATAGAATCATAACGTGAACTCCGACCATATTGTTTATTTATTGTTCGTCTAAAATGAGGAGTTATACCTTTTCGTTAACTCTACCTCTCATTTGGCCAAATCAGTGCTGAATGGTATGATTTCAACTATCACTTTTTGCTAGCCATAAAAGTTACAATGAGGGATCCAACATAAGCTTTGATTATTATTTTATTATAAACAAAAACCTTGAAAAATTTTATGGTACAAAATTAGGTCAAATTATTTTGCGGAGAAATATGAGACGCATATCTGCATGGCTTTCGAAAATTTAGAATAAAAAATTGCATCAAACGTAATTTCACTGTCAGCATTTTATTGAGTGATGATTTGCCATATCTTTGTAATTAACAACTTGGAAACAATTCATCCATTCTTCAGGCGAAAAGTCATTGTACATAGACCAAAATGCACATTTTTATTCACATTTTGTCCATAACATCCCAGGTGAAATGCAGTAGAATATGTTTCTCCTGAATTACTGAATTGATTGACAATGCCTTTAGCCACAGTTACAAGTAGTAGGATTTAATTTAATAGGGGAAGCCCCTACTGAAAGCCAGCACTCCAAAGGAGGCAATTTATGTAAACGGCTGCACATACTAACCATGTAAAAAAACATACACTAGAACACACAAGGATAAACAAATCTTGGGATTTGCATAAAGTAGGGAAACATGAAGGGAACTCAAAATGGCACCAAACTGTCACTAGTTCTTCGTGCACTTCAGACTTTCAACTATTACTCCTCATAACTCTTTGTTGCTAATGGAGGGCCCTCCTGGTTTTGCTGAGCTCAGTAGTTCTCTGTGAAAAAAAAGAAAACCTATATTATTATAACATCTAAAGAGTAACAATGAAAATTCAAAACTCTGGTCCAAGAATATTTTAATTGCATAATCATCGTATAGCAACAGTGTTCTTCATATATGATGGAACGTTATGCATTTCCATGGGGTTTGGTACCACTTAAAACCGAAATTTTTAATTTAACTTCGCAGCCATCTCTAGGATGGTGTTACAAAAACATACGGCTAATGTCACAAGATAAGCTTAATCAAAACATTACATACCTTTGCAGAATTCATGGTAAATGAGTAGTAATAAGTACAGAATATGGAAACCAGGTAGTAAGAATCCTTAATGAAGAATGGTGGGGTGAAGAGAGGGAAGGAGAGAGAATTTAGATCTGCAATGATGCTGTAGTTCAGAAATTGGCAGATGATTCATAAATTTTAGCCAGTTGGATAACCAAAAGATGGTAGTTTAACACTCATATGAGATATTCTGCAAATTTGTTCAAGGTATCATTAAAAAAGTATACTGTTAGAATAACTGTAGTCACACAGTTTCCACTTCTACACAGATTTTATCATTCAATCATTATTTTAGTCAGCTATAAAAGCAACAAAATTTAAGTAAGCATGACTAGAGTTTTGTTATGAAAATATTTCTGCAGTTACATATGAGCAAACTTCAGAGACTAGAAAATCAAGGCTGAAATAGCAACAGCATGAGACAGAACATAAGGGCACGAAGTTTCAAATCAAGTCTTTCCAGCAAAGGAATTCAGGGAAGGTGATATTTGTAAAAGCATTTGCATGCCCTTAAAGTTTTGCACACAATGTGTTGTATTCACACTTATGTTCATGGCTGATTGATTTAATTGATTTAATGCATTGAGAAAGAACCATCTGATGTAAAAGGATTGATAACTAGCTAATACAAGGTGAAATAAGACAAATTTTTCACCAGCAAGAGAAATTGGACTCATAATAGATTATGTCCTCTAAGAGTCAGGCCAAGAGATATGCGATGGATAAGAAGGATTAAAAAATTACATGCCATGGACAAATGGTTACAAAAATAACACCTCCTGTAGGACCTTATGACATGAGCAGGGTAGTTGGATAACCTTCCATAAGCATTATTTCTAATGAATTATCTATTAGCAGATGCATTCTGATTTGAGCACTGAAGAATTGCCACTCTACTTGGGTAGATTTTCTCGGAGGTCAATATAACTGAGTACCACATGTTCCACTGACAAGTTAACCAAGTGTATGGCTATATTCCCTCACTCATTCTACTATGAGTCTGCAGTCACTTGGCCCTTACAATCCAAATAAAAATGTATGCAGCTACTGCTAAAAATACTGCCCTTCTAAGCTCAAAGACAGTAACTGGATCTTTGTTGGCTCTGAGATATTGAATCTTTTTTGTTTTCATTCATTGCCAACTAGTTAGTACACAAATATTTTTTTTATATTTATACCCACTATATTTTTTGGAAAGGAATTTAACATAGGAATCTTTTTTCTTCAAAATCTATTATTTCATTTAAATATTAGTAGTTAGTGTTATTTGGCTTACAACTCATAGTTCTATTTTCTGGCCAAGAAAAAAGGCGATTAAGCGGCAGATATGGTAAAACCAAAACATTATATTTACCTTGAAAACATCTTCAGATACAGCATTTTTGCTTGTATATTGAAATTCTCTAGGTAGAAAATACTGAAATCAACTCTAAACTCAAAATGTGAATTTTTGTCAGTTTCTGCCAGTGAGCCTAGGAGGGCAGAACAGCCATTGGTAGCAGGAATCTTGGGAGTCATTACTGATGAAGAGATTAATGAATACATGCAGAGTGCTGTCATGTATTCACTGATCTCAATTTTCTTACACAAGTTCAAGGGAAAATTATATTTTCTTTAATTCTTTTTTAAAGATATTGACTTTAAGGAAAGAGGGGTTTAGTATCAAAGAAGCAAGAAGGTAAAGGTATTCAGTCATGAAAAATAAGAGGCTCAGGTATGTTATTTTTACCGGAACACTATGCTATCGCATCCTCTTTATACTCTTTCTCTGCTCTTGCAAACTTTCTGAACCCAGAAACTTTGCATGCAATCCCATACAAAGATTTATTAGTGAATGGACAGTTGTACTAGAAATCATTCACTCATGTATGGAGTTCCCAACTAAACAAAAAAATCAGCATTCACTGAGAAATATGTACTGAGTAAACCATGTCTTTTTATCAGAATCACACAGACCAGGCAAAAAGAATGACTTCAAACTCAAGTTGAGCAAGCTAGGTTATTTGTGTTATGTTCCATAAAATTTTGAGCAGACATGAAAACACTTTAGAGAAAAAGACAGTATCCAGCAGTTGGTCTTGCAAAATAATTGTATAATTATTCTCTTACCAGGGTCACATTCATTCAAAATCTATCTCAGTTTTTCCCAAAACTCATCTTTCTCACTGTCACACTCTCCATCCACTAGCTCACAGCACGCCACAGTCACAACTCTCCAAATACCTTCTTTCATGCAAACCCAGAGCAATCTAGACGATACTAACTCGCACTTCATTTCCAGTAACTTAGCTCTCCCATTAAGATTGAGTCCTACATCTTGACTGCAGTGTACATTATCGTCAACTCCTGACCGCAGTGACAAACCACCGCCATCTATAGTAATAACATCCCGCCCCTTTTACTCAGTTTCACATACACACCAAACTTCCATTCATCTCACTTTCATTTCATTCAACAACTCATGCTCCTTTCTATATACTCCTCTCACATTCAGAGTACCGATAGTCCAGTTTGTATCACTGAGTCTGTATCTTGATGGCCCAACCTTATTCTGCAACCGCCACCGAACATGGTGTCGGTCGTCTGAAGCTACTTAGTGACTATTATGAGTAAGTTGTAATAGAGTATGCAAGGTTATCAGCCTTTGCAGTACCCGTACCACATGCAGCTTTTCCTGCTAATGGTGATGGTGCTCTAGCGGTCAGTTTTCACACATTTTCACATGTATGCCACAAGAGAAACCAAAGTATAGTATTACCCTAGGCATGCCTACACTATTTTGCTCAAGCTAGAATCCCTTCTGAAAGGACTACCTTGAGAGCCAGCATACCATTGCCTGCAACCCACCACTAGGAGGTATCTGCATTGTACTGACACACTTTAATTATATACAAGGTAATACAAGAACAAGGTTTGATCAAAATTACTCAAAGCTAATAGATTCTCTTATGCCAATGATTAATTCATACTAAGATGCTACACTCATGATGTTTAACAGAGAAAACAGAGACTTACCTTCTGTATTTTAGGCCTCTAAGGTCACAGTTTGATGAATCCATTCCCAGAAATTTCCAAACATTTCTTCTATCTCCTCGGTGCTTTCCTCGAAGAGCCATGGAGGTAGTTCAATTTCAGGAGTCTCTGGGACAATATCATCCAATATTTTTTTACCGCTGTAAACCTTTCCCCTCAACTCTTCTCGTTGGTATACTATAACTGTCACTGTCCCCCAGGAGACTTTTTTTTCAGAGTTCCCTTTTCTACAGGGCTTGAATTCCTCCTCTTCTTCGCCTCTTTGCTTCTTTAGGCATCCACCTGTAGAATGAGAACACATTTGGTCACCAGTTATCTTGTAAAATTGAGAAAAACATCAGACTGACATATTCAAAGACACTCAAGTAATAAGAACAATGCCTTTTAAGGGTGTGATTCTTTTGTTCTCATAAAGGGTATGAAAAGAAAGTAAATTTGACATCTGACATGGAGTAGTGATAGAGGGGATAGAAGGATTTTGTAAAATATATAGGCAGAAATGTAGTGGATGGATGTTTAAATTGTAGTCACAGTATAATACCGTAACATACGCTCTTCTTTAGGCCATAAATATGGGTTGGGGAATTACGAATTGTAATTTAGAGAGAAATGTCCGATGGGAGACGTTGAGCTGACCCGGGAGATTAGTCCTATGAGAGTGGAGGCTGACGAAATTCGTGCAGGGAGAGGATACAATCAGGGCGGAAGGATGAATGGGTGAGGTCAGGTAGGCAAAATTTAGGTCCGTTTCTGAGCAAAAACTGAAAAAATCTACAATTCCGGTACGAATGCCTAATGTCTCACTAATTCTAATGCCCACGAACGGTGGTACATATATTTTGAAGTTGGCGCGGAAATGGTTGGTCCTTTGAACGCTTCCTCTCCTAAGCTCGTAGTCCTTCAAATAAGCAATGAATATTATTGTATCAAGGCCTTTTGAAAATCATCTTTAGAGCTTTATAGATACCTCCAAACAGGATTCGAGAGTATTTTTCGAGATAAATCACTTAAAATTATTGACAATGCGACGTGAGAATAAATTTGAGGGAGCAAATAAATGATATTCCATAATGATGATATGAAATATAAACCGAAGTACATAGTGGGCACAAACTGAGGTTGTGTAGTACTTGAAGAAGGGATGGGGCAGGTTACATGAGGCAGGACACTGCGCTAGTTTGAAGGACACGTATGGTTATATCAGATAATGCTCCTCGATTTGTTTAGTTACTTACAGAATAGGTTTCCCATATTCACAGAAATGCGGGCGAAAATGCGTATTAACTTTTCCAACTTGATCACAGGAGACCACAAGAGAAAATTGAATCACAAGAGACTCACGACCACTTCAGTCAATCGAAGTCATAAAATGTACATTCCCATGGCAACGGCGGCCTCTTGGTCCGATGACCATTGTTGAGGTGCAACCATCAATGAGTATGGTTCTTCAGATGGGTTAGTGACCACTTGTAAATGCCTATATCATCATATGATCTCAAAACGGCGATCCTATCAATCTATATGACGTATGACTATTTTTTTTAATGTCTGCAGACTCATGTGTACTTAATTAACTATGGACCCAAATTCAGTCGGCAACAGAGTCCGCTGGTTTTTTTTTTCGTCAGAATGGTGAAATCTATTTTCATTCTGACGTCTATTTCGGTCGCATTTGAATGATTCCATATCATTACAAAATAAGTGTCCATTTTTTATTTTAAATGTAAAATTTTCATTTGTGTTTTATTCGGACATTATCTTTAATGATACAAAATCGATTTTCACGTTATTTTCTGAAGATCTTCAATACAAACTTTGTTTTTTTTGACGATTCCTCCCTCTGATATTTATATCAATTAAATAAGAAAGAGTGTGCTACAGTCAAAGAAATAATATTCACTCCCAAACTGGCATACCCATCCACAACAGGCTTACTAGGTATGACACGGAGCGTCCGCCGTCGAGGTGAGAAGCGGAGATTTCAGATTATGTTGTAGTTCACGTGAAATTAATGAAAAATATACTCTTATTATGATGTAGTAAATAAGCTTCAAGTATGATATACAGCAATCTCCATTCCATTTTAGTCAGATATCCTCTTTATGATCAAACTCCATAACGGTTGAAAAAGAAAATTAAATTCGTACGCCGGTTCGTCGTTTGAAAGTCACATGGAGCGGGAGTCAACGACTCGAGATGAAATTTTTCTTCTTATTCTTCTTAAGAGATTATCTTCTTACTCATAGGAAACTCCTTGTTGCAATTATTTTTACAGCCATACTTTCATTGAGAAAGTCATGGGCATTCTTATTATTAGACCCTTTGAAATTAAGGGAATTTAATGGGGGGCACGCGGTCACAACTTGACAATTCGTGATGATGCTCATTGAGAATGTTAAAGCCTTGAAACTTGCCCCTGCCGTCAGGTTTCCTTCGAAAGCCTCAAGGGTTTTCTTTCTCGAACGACTCTACAGAGTTCCATGTGATTTCTGGCATTTTTTGGTTCATTTATACCGAATCCTTACCATTGTGCTAGAATAGATTCCACATCTGCCCGAGAACTCCCAAATGGCACTTTCACCGACACCGAGCCTAATTCCCCAGCCAAGAGCCATCTCTTATTGCCATCTGAGCTTCGACCTTCCACTCCAATATTCCGTCAGTCTCGTGTAGAGTAACAATGGTTGGTCACCAATCGCACCGGGAAGATCCTTGGCGCGGCCGAATTCTCGAAATTCCTGGTCCTCTCCCTGATCTCGTCCAGTTTCCATCCCCGCTGAACCCGAATTGCTACACATGGCGATCAAAGCCTCGCTTTATGGCTTCCCATTCTCCCAACAAATTGCAGTAGTTTACCCAGAAATGGTAGCCAAAGATGCCATTGGAACAAAATGAGTACGCTCCTCCATGGAGAAGTTATTGTGACGTTCTATGCGTCAGTGGATGGAGAGAGTTCGGTGTGAAAGATGAGTTTTGGGAAAAACTGATAGATGTGTTGAACGAATGTGACTCTGGTGAGAGAATAATTGTACTAGGTGAGATGAATGGGTGGGTTGGCGTGAGGCTGGATGCATCTGAGAGAGATGTTGGGCCATTGGTGACCCTCGAGTGAATGATGATGGTGAAAACTTGGTGAGTGTGTGCCTGGATAAAGGATTGTTTGTGTCGAATACATGGTTTAAACATAAGAGAATACATATGTAATATTTGCAAAGGGGTAATTGCAAAAGAATGATTGATTTCGTTGTGTATGGTGAGAGATTGAGGGAGTTAGTGTGGGACACGTTAGTGATGAGGGGTGCTGAATGGGAACAGACCACTATTTGGTACTCTCCATAGTGAATCTGGGCAGAAAGTGGGTGCCAATAAAGAATGTTGCGCATAAACAGTTGACCCAGGTTGGTTTGGCCAGGTTGAGAGAATGAATGAAAGTCGAAAAACGAAACAGAGATATAAGAGCGAAATGAATGTTGCGAAGGGAGAGGTAGGCCAAGAAATTTGTGGTTGAATGTGGTTGAGGAAATTCTTAGGAGGAGGAATGTTAGGAGTCTTAAAAACAGAGGGCGTGTATGAAAGAGTGTATGGGGGTAAATGATGCGAAAGAGATTTGCAAGGATAGGTCAGCATGGAGGAAATTATTGATGCAGAGTTAGGTTTACAATTATTTAAACAAGTATGTAAACGAAACAGAGATATAAGAGCGAAATGAATGTTGCGAGAGGGAGAGTTAGGCCGAAAAATTTGTGGTTGAATGTGGCTGAGAAAAGTCTGAGGAGGAGGAATGTTAGGAGTTTAAAAACAGGAGGGAGTGTATGAAGCAGTTTACGGGGGTAAATGAGGCAAAAGAAGCTGATGATGATACCTTGTATCGAAACCTGTCGCCTGATTAAATAATTGCGGAACCTGCCATTGCTCTTTCCTTTCTGATCATCATGAAGGAGTTCTATCATGTTTCGCCTTACACTATTGAATTTATTGAGGCAAAAGTGTTTTGCACGGATAGGTCAGGATGGAGGAAATTATTGAAGCATAGATAAGTGTACAGATATGTATTTATGAGTTAAACTCTTTGACTGTGCCTGCCCTGGCAGGGAATGGCTTGATTGCTATGTATGACACCTTTTTCAATTTTAATTTCTCACCGGAATTAATTCATCTCAGAATGTCATCACAATATCTTGAGCCGTTTTCGAGAAAAAATTTCAAACAAATACAGCATTAGCTGATTCATTATCGATCGGCTGGTTAGTTCAGGGGTTTTTTCAAGGAGGAGAGGAGAGAGGGTCATGGCTGGTAGTGAAATGGGATATTATGCGGGACCCCTTAAGAATGCTTCTGATATGCCTGTAAGACAGTAACTGAAGATGATCGACAACTGTCGTTAGAAAATTAGGCCATAATGAAAGTGTTGACCTGGTGGTCATTCTGAATAGCCTATGTCTATTCTTTTATGTGATTAAACAGATAATAACTTATTAAAGACTAGAGTATGCGGTGTTAGATTGATTTTTCTGTTATATCTTCCATTCCCCTCGCCTCAAATCGAAAGCTCAACTTCCTCCCAACGTCCACACATCACTCATTCCTTCCTCTTCCCTCTGCCCCCCCCCCCACCCTCCCTCGTTGCAAATTCCGGTACCCCTTGTTCTCTTTTTCATCTCACTTCTTTTCTTCCTCACCAACATTTTCCCTCTCTCTCTAAGTTCTGCTTCTCATTCTCCTCCCTTTTATTTCTATCTTCCAATCCTCAGCATCTTTCTAGCCTTACTGAACTTCATGTCTCCTTCTCGTTATACATTCATATACGCATCCCCTCTGCCTCACCAATCTTTTTCTCTTTTTCTTCAAGTTTCCATTTGTCGTCAGTAGGGTGGTTATTTGAAGAGGCTAGCGATTAATTACTTCGTTTGTCCCTTTTGTGAAAGGAAGGTGGTGGGAAATACTGGGTGTCTGCATAATTTGCCGTTTGAAGGGTCAATGAGGCAAAAGATGTTATAGGTATTGTTGTAATTATTTTTCTCCATAATCAACAACATTGGAAAATTTTGTTTACTCTGTTTTATTAATTACATCCAACGAGTTCCTTCGATTTCTTAGTCTTAATATTATGCCGGGGATGACAAGATAAGGAAATAATTCAAATCAGAAAATTATACTCCCGCACCCTGTAGAATGTATGTTGAAGAAATTTCCAACATTGTTTGGGTCCTCCAGAAAGGACTGTTTTTTTTAGTCAGTGTGTCAGAATGTACAATTTTTCATAGGCTGATTTGTTTATTAATTAAAGAAGACTAAACTAAAGACACGTGTGCAACACTAAAACAGTAGTTTTTGATCAGGAGAATGGGGAGAATAATTGTATGATGAGGGCGAATGGTGAAGTAATTAAACAGGTGGATGATTTTATGTACGAAGGTAAGATGTCTGCGAAAGATGGAAGAATAGATGAGGAGATAAAGAGACGTGCGGATGCTGGAAGGAAAGTGGTAGGTAGCATGTGGAGCATATCAAGGAATGATTGCTTGTCTAAGGAAGCGAAAATTGCCGTGTACAAAAGTGTACTTCTTCCCACTTTGCTATATGGTAGTGAAACAGGGGTATGTCAGGATGCACATAAAAGTAGACTAAACGCCGTGGGTATGAGTTATCTGAGGAGTATTTGCGGCAAAAGTAGGATGGATACGGTCAGGAATGAAAGGGTCATGAATGAATGTGGATTAAATGCTCCAGTAATGGACGGGTGTGATAGGAGTGTGGTTCTTTGGTTTGGCCACGTTGAGAGAATGAATGAGAGATCGAATAACGAAACAGATCTATGAGAGTAGAATGAATGGTGTGAGGGGGAGAGGTAGGCCGAGATAGTTGTGTTTGAATGATGTTGAGGAAATTCTTAGGAGGAGGAATATTAGGAATTTTTAAAACAGGGGGACGTGTATAAAACAGTGTATGGGGGTAAATGAGGCGAAAGAGGTTTGCAAGGATAGGACAGTATGGAGAAAATCATTGAAGCAGAGTTAGGTGTACAATTACGTATTAATGATTGATATATTTTGACTGCGCTTACCCCGGAAGAGAACTGCGTGATGGGTATGTATGTACTTTCTACTGCCATTTTATACTGTTCCCCTCTTATAATTTGGTTTTTATCTGACAATAAATGGTTATTTTCGAGATTCACACAAACAAAACTTCAAGCGCTAATTTTGATTCCCCACTATGCACAATTTTGAAAAACCAATCATTCGTGGCGAGTGCCACTGTGGGACGGTGACTGCATCACACCTTCGGCACAGCCATTTAACCTTGGACAGTGACAGACCATACATTTTTACCTGGGAGGCCATAATAACCTTTCATTTTAATTACTTTCCTTAAGTCCCCTGAATACCTCGCAGGCCACGATCATCAGCATAGTTCTAGCTTAAGTTTCTGAAGCTGTGGATGGGACAAGTTTGATACACTGGTCGCGGAACATTCTAAAATCTGTACTGTGATACGGGGGAGGATGCTTGTTTAGCTATATTTATCCATCTTTTTACATGGAAGGAGGAATCTTCTCTCACATCATGCACCCATCTTCTTCCTACATTCTTATACAAGAAACATCGAAATCACCTCAACCTAACATATTTTTAACCTACATATTTTTATTGTAATGAATTCAGCCCCTTTTCTGCTGCATAAATATTTCCACATCCTTACTTTGACCAAGGGAGGAATGGACATGAAAGGCAAAGAGTCCCTTTGATCAACAATTCTCTTCTCAAAATTCCACCATGACATTTGACATCACTTGGGCGAGTTATTGAAAGTCTAATTTCCTCTCCGTCTCCATATACAGTCAAGGGGCAGTTGTTTTCACTCTATCCCTACTTGTTCTCCTTTTTAATTCGACTTAAGAGAGTAGTAATAAAATTGATTTATCATTAGGTAGCAACGCCACATGTCGTCAAGACAAGGACAAACACCTGGGTAGGTAGTTCAAATAAAATGTGCAAAACTTACAGAAATAAAATAAAATTCAAATCGCAAGGAAATTCTTCAGCATTGTTACGTTCAGTGTATACATACACATAATAAATCTCCGTAACAAATTCAAAACAATTTCTCATTAAAATTACATTCAAAAATCTCCTCCACAATATAGTTTGGGTGGGAAATCAGTCAAGAGGAGATTTCGTACTTAAATCTATTATCACGGACCACTCTGGCTTTTTCTGGTAACTTATTAAAAAGTCTAATACCTAGAATTCCAAATTTAGCTAGCATCATCGTCAGAGTGCATTGATGAACATCAAGTTTACCCTTTGTCCTAGTACTATGAGCGTGGACTCATGGTCTTCAGTGGGGAAGTAATTATTTGCTCCGTGGCTTATATTAGGTTCGTAAAAACATATTAACTATATACTTTGATAATTTTCAATTGAACGGAAAGTGGTTTGCTGTGTTGCCTAGATGAGGAGTCAGTCATAATACATATTGCCTTTTATTGAATCATTTGTTCCAGTTTTACCTCAGATGCATGGCCCCAAAATAAATGCCATAGGTAAGATGACTGCAGTGATCTTATCTATGAAATATATATTTCGCTCTCATTCACCTTTCTCACTTACTCAGCAGGAATCATCATTTTAGCTTCCTTAGAAATAGAAATAGAAAACAATTTTATTGTCCTGGGACAAAGTCCCTTAGGACATTGAATTAGTTTACATGCCTTCATGAGGAGTGGGATACAAAGACAAAATACATAGCTTTACAAAAAAAAGGAAAACAAACAAACAACTTTCAAGTCAGCAGAGAGATATACAATGAGCGAAGTAAATGAAAATGAAAAAACAGTCTCGATATCAATAATCGAAATAGTATGTTAAAACAAAAATGTACAATCTGTATAAAGAAAAAATGAAAAGCAAACAAACGAATATATTATAAGGCAGAAAAACAACAAATGATTATAGTGAACAAGTTACATCTAACAATATCATCTCATATCATTTTGTCTTCTCATATAGAGGCGAGAGAACATTTGGGAGACAAAAAGTCAGCCATACTCCTTTTAAATTGTGAGACATTCCTAGAAAACTTAATACTATCAGGCAACGAGTTCCATAATTTACAGGATGAGACGTGTGAAGTATTTTCATATTTTATGTGCGGTTTTTGGGGATGTAAAATGTTTTTGTTATACGGGTCGATCTCTTGTTAGTTTGGGCATTAAAAATCAAGTTATCATATAAATAAGAAGGGGTTTTCGAGTTCAGTACTTTGAATAACATTAAGGCCCTTTGGATTGTTCTTCTCTGATATAATTTTAACCAAGCCAGCTTCGCGTAATAGGGAGATACATGATCGTTGAAACGAATATTAAAAATAAATCGCATACATGAATTTTGCAGTCTTTTTAATTTAACGCTTAATTCATTAGCCATATCGGAGTATATCATTGAACAATAATAACTTCACTTCAATAATCAAAATCAGTATATATTAACTCTCAACCAACCTCTGGCGCAGTGTTGTTGGGATTAGGTGCCTGAAATACTTCATTCTATGGAGAGTTTTGTGAACTTCATTTGAGGTGGCAGTAACTTGATTGCGCCAGCCTAAGGTAGTGCTTAAGATATATACACATTGGGATAGAATCCTGTCAACCTCTGAAATGTGAAAGTCCCACTTCAATTTTGAATGTAGTTTAATGCCTAGTAAGCTTACACAGTTCTGATCTTGCTCTATCTCCGTGAGACTCCATTTCAATTTTGGGTTTTGTTAATATTTTATGAAAGCTAGTTAGCATCAAGCCATCCATACCTTTGCTTATTCTTTAATGAATTGAGAAAAATAAATTGCCTCATTTTTATCTTTGGTTCTTTGGACAAAAGATTACAATGAGACAAGATTCTTATTAATGCAGCGATGTCGGCGAGTGAAATGGGAGTGGCTACATTTTATTTTAAAACTGTCAGCATTTAAATGGAGGTTGCAAAGACGCCAACCATAGGAAATGAAGAGAGTAATTCGTAATTCAAATGTGTTTTAGTAATATTTTAGTTTGAAGTTCCACGGCGGCTATGGCCATTCGGCACCTGTGGTCATCAGTTTGCAGACAGGGGCAGGAGAACTTGAATGAATAATAGGATCCTCCCCTTACGGATTCGTGGTGCCGCCGGAATGCTTTGAGTTTTTAGATTTGCTTCAAAAATTTAATTCTTAAGATGAGGTTTTGAAACAATCAGTAGTGTATTATTTCGTAAGAGACTGTAAACTGGTAAAAGGAAACTCCGCAAATTGTTATTTCTTTCATATCAGAAAGTACTTTACAAAAAGTTTACACTAACATCAGTGGCGTAGCGAGTGCGTGTGCCGCCCGGGGCGGTCCTTGAGTTTGCGCCCCGGGCCAGTGGCGTAGCCAGGTTTTGGGTCTAGGGTGGGGGGCAGAAAAGTTTCAGGGGGCGCCGACTCATAAATTAACGAGTTTGTTAAACTTTACAAATTTTGGTGATGCAATGGGCGGATGGGTTTGTACAAAATATAAAAATTTACAACGTATAATACACATTTATTTATTTAGCTCTGGATACAATGATGTAGTCCGTATAGCTAATTCTCACAGGTCACTGCAGCACTAAGAAAGGCCTGGACGATCAACCGGAACTCCGATCATAACATAACGTTCACTGAACGAAAATTGGTGTCCTTTGGGAATGCCAATTTTTGAGTCAATTATTAGATAGTTGAACTTTATTTGTTTAATTTCGCCAACAATGATCTGCAATGCCTCAATAGCCAAGGCTTGAATGATGTAATTTTATATAGATGGGCTTAATGTCGTATCGTATTTCGCAAAAACTCTCACAAGTTCTAAAAAATTTCCCTCGTTATTCTCGACGTTTTGTCGATAACCAAATTCTTGATGGCCACGTAAAGGTAGACCTTGTTTCCTGAGATACATAATGAAATCAATTTCAATCAATCAGCATTTTTCTGTTTTTTTAAATTATTTCATTTTGGGCTTGATTAAGTTATACCTCGATTGTACAATGTTTTTTGAATCTGTACCTTGTAATTAAAAACACGCTTTTTAATTGGCGATGGCCTTAGGTTTCTTCATGCTATATTATTTTCTCTGTCCCTTTCTTAAAATTCGAGACAATGTAATTCGAGACCAATGTAATTTTGCCTGACTTGTTTATCCTAAAACAGCCAACATGAGAAACATAACATGATATTACCCCTGGGCGAATAAACCAACCAGTTTCTTTTGACTACTTCACCTGATGGATGTTTCTTTTTATACCATTCCTTGTTGAATCACCTATCACTGTAATTGTAGTCAAAAGAATCGAAAGTGTCACTAAGCCCAAGTTGACACGGACCTATTTCTAACGAAGGTCGAACTTTAGACAGTCCAATCGAAATGTGACGAAACAGAAATGGGTCCGCTGGGTAATCAACATTGATATTTTCAATCGAATTATTACTGTCAGACGAGAGTCCACTTTCATATCCGTCTGGTAAATTTTATCTCTTCTCTTCGGATAGCCCAAGGTTTTGCAAACGCCTGCCAAAGTCCTTCCCTACACTGGAGTTGCAGTCATTATCGCCGAGTGCGACTGTAGAGCTATTGCTGCAAAGGCCTAACTTTAAATATTCATGGGTCTGACGCTGACGCCATTGGCGAAACTGGACGCTCTGAGTGAGTCGTGTCATTCCTATAGTACTGGAAATGACCCGATAATAATAATAATTGATAATGTGTTGAGTTTAATGCTATACAATTTGTAGAATTGTCTGTGAACGTAGACACTGAACAGACCGTCCATAGTGATGCGGCCTCAAGAAGTGTATTTATATTTCAGCAAAAACTTATCATGTATGTACATTGTACAGTGGCGGAAGAAATTAATGCAAAATTTTTCGCGCGCCAGAATGAGGCATTCTTGGGAACTTCTAGGAACATCACACCTTTCGAAAGACTGGCAACAATAAGGAAGACATCGTCTACCGCAAATATTTGAAATCCGCAATGGAACTCACATTTGCCGGAGCATAGAACTTACTCATCAATCGCCTCTTTTTCGAGATTTCTTCTTATCTTATTCGTGCATTCCGTCGCGGTGCATCTCTGTGTGTAGGTATTTAAGCATGTTTCTTACGTCGAATAACATCATTGTTACTAAAAGACTGTTTATAACAAATATTCATTATCCCACTCAACTCGGAATATATGCTGAAATCTTCATCTGCTACCGCCAAGGGATATTTATTATGGTCGAAATTTCGAGGATATTTTTGAATGACTCGTCCTGTATCTCTTTTACCGAAATAATATAAATAAAAATTTATTCGCACCAAGGTTTGTTACAGATATAAGATCACATTCAAATAGATATAGTTTACGCGATGTAATTTATCACGATTTTCAATTTGTAGATTGATGACGTTTCGATCTCAAAATATATTTAATAATGAATTGTTCATGACCCAATATAAATCCGTCCTTAGTTTGTCAGATGGGATTAATCTATGAAAATATACGTAAACATATGATTTCATGAATTAAAAATTATTGTGCTCGCATGGATACCGAATAATCTTGATATATTTTTCCAAAGTTTCTTTCATCTTATCACTAGAAGTTTGCTGTTCACTGCGAAACTTTAACTACTAAATACAGAACATACCAATAAACGTTCAGAAAAATTTAACCCAAATTAGCTGTAGTTATAATAGATTAACAACTCTTTTACGTCTGACTACATAATATGTTCTTATGTGCATTAGCTTTAAATTCGCTGCATGTATAAAATTAACAAAGAAGCTTTTTAAAGACTTCAGTTTGAAGTAAAATGCAATAAATGAAACAAAATAATAGGTAACGGTTAATTTTGCAGAGGTCAGACGTATTTGGCCAGCAAAAGAGTGGTCCGTGTTCGATTTTCAATGAACGCAATGACTTTTTATTTGAATTGTCACATATTGGTAATATGAATTAATGTAATACGTAGTTTCAATGACTGGATAATGATATGAAATTTTATAAATACATAAGAGCAAATTTTCTATCTGAAAATCATTTTAATTGACCATAAATTGTATTCAAAACACTAAAATGACTCGACCAGGGGTGGGATTACGGTTCTTTCCTTCAGGTGGTCGTTATCGCCATTCATAAAGTAAGCCGCAATGGTAGGGCAATGCTCAAATTCCTGGGAGCGCATTACACTGCTATGAAGCGCCTAATCTTTCTTGATGACGATCACGATTTCCAAATCATGAGCGCAATTGAACAATAGCAATATGGAGAAACATGATGGCGATTCAGGTTTGCAACCCAGTAACAACTACCGAGCTTATTTATTTCAAAGCGAAATTGAGATGGAGTTTCGTATCCTTTCGGTGCATTTATTTGCGTCCGTATGATTTACTGTGAACTGAGTCACTTTTACAATGCGTGGTGATATTGTCTGAGAACATTTAATGGAACGATAAGGAAAGGAAAAAGCATACTACTCTCTCTGGCAAACAAACAGAAAGCAGTGCTTAGTTCTCGGATTTCACCTCATCAGTCCATACCATTTCAATTAAACGCCATTAGTTCCCATCGTGCAAGGGAATTGAAGCAAGCTGACAGTCTTTGTTAAAGCAACGAGTAAACTTGTGAGAATCCCAAAAGGTTTCCTCATGTCGAAACAATGCATCGCCAATTCTGATCTAGTCAAAACTTTGAATGTATGGAGGTGTCATGATATTGATTTGGGACGTAGTATGCCTTTGATAAGAGATTATTTTCCCATTATACGATACCTTTTCTGCAAAAGATGATGTTTCGGACACCAGTCGTTTAACTCACAGGAAAGAAGTGGTATTTGACTTCTTACAGCCCCTCAAAAGAATTCGACGGGTGCCTCCGAACTTTTCGAAGCGTGATGAGCCTTTTCTCTCTGGCGCATCAAAAACCTCTGCGTCATTCTCAACAAAAATCTACCCCGACCACTACCACCCGGTCCTCGCAAAGGTTTACTGGTGACTACTTCATTGAGTCGAACGTTGAAACACGGATAAGCAGAGCATTCAGCGCAAGCAGAGATATTTCTCAAAGGTTTAGCGGCCTCTCCCTAAATTCTTGGAGGAAAAAAGATCATATTAGCCTTTAAGTATGCCTCACATTTCTCCCAGGTGGAGTAATCGCGTAGTAGCTTTGTTAAAGGCAAACATGTCTGTCGAAAAAATACCCGAATAGATGTTGCGCCTTCGACTTTCACCAACTGAACTTTAATTTGGTGTTTAAATGTAAAAAATCCTATTTCTCACAACCATTATACGGAAGTCATCAAATTGTCCGCTATAATGAGAACTAATGTTAATCAAATTCAAATGTTAATCAATATTCATTTTTCGTCCACAAATTTGGAATATTTGCTATTTAACAAACATCTAAATTCTAGATGGTTCAAAAAAAAACATTTTACACAGAAAGAGCACGGAGACCAGATTTCAAATCCACAGGAACTTTGACTTGGTGGGACCTTCGTCATGTCTTACCGCAATCAGTTTTCCGTCTCCCTGGTGCCTTCACTGTTATCCATGACGATGGAATTCACGGGTCTGTCGCGTCCTTGCCGGTAATTTTCGTCCACCGCAGTGCCTCGTTTTGGCCGGCCGTCGGCTGGTCGTTCGCCAGGGCTTCCCCCTCGCCCATAGTCCTGTTAAGTGATTGTACCGGCTCCCCGGTCCCCACTCGCTTGACGGTTGCCATTCGCAGATGCATTGTCTGGTCATTTCCCATCTTCCATTCTCGTTTCGCCGATAATCATTCTCTGGTGCTCTTCTGGTCCATGGGCGCCCCTCAGTGGTCCTGGGATGTTGGTCCTCCGATCTTCTTCATCCGGTTACCCTACGATGGTTACCTTCCCGCTGAATACCGTCGTATCTATTAAGCAATGTTATAAATTCCTGGAGCGTGTTTACGTTGTGCGCTATTCCCATATTAACTTCCACCCCAAAATGTTGCCTTAAGGCGACGCATCACAACCGCTCGACAGGTCGAATTGGTGATGATTTCCGACCCCAGATTTTTCTTTCATAGTCTTGCCGGTCTTACTGTCAAAGTCTTTCGTCATCAACTTGAAATTTTTATAGTATGAAGAATAGACCGTCCAGGGAAACTCGTATCTGAATCATGAAAATTTTATCCCGGAGGAAAATTAAACCATCGGGAAAACTGCAAGATGTAGGGTATATTTTTATAAAAACTGTTATTATTATTGACATATCTAAAACTAATGGAGATGTATCAATCCCTCCTCTATCGGAATGCTAAGTAACAGCCGTCACGGTTGTAAGATAGAATCTGTGATTGGTATATTTCGACAAGCTACCTAAATGGTTTTCAGCCATGATGTGCTCGGACGGTGATGCAATTAGTTCAGTCTTCTTTCACAGATCTTACATAAGCGCTGCCTGTACTTGCGAGCCGGACACTTGGCTACAACTTTTCGACGAATGTTGCCTTGTGCGATAGTTATCCTGGAGTAAGAGACTCCTGATACCAAAACGCCTCGATCGGGTGCGAGTGACGCCATCTTGTGGATTTTTGACAGAACTTTTCCTTACCGAAGGGTATGATGCGTCCTGTTAAGAGGTAAATCAAGTTTCTATCCTCGATCGGCGGTGTTAGTTCTCTGGCTGCCCTTATTTTACATACATACCCATTACGCCATTCCCTCCCGGGGTAGGCACGGTCAATATGTTTCACTCCTTAATACATTATTGTACACCTAACTCTGCATCAATAATTTCCTCCATACTGACTTATCCTTGCAAACCTCTTTTGCCTCATTTACCCCCATACACTGTTTCATACACGTCCTCCTGTTTTTAAGACTCCTAATATTCCTCCTCCTAAAAATCTCCTCAACCACATTCAACCACAACTTTCTCGGCCTACCTCTCCCTCTCACACCATTCATTCTAATCTCATAAATCTGTTTCGTTATTCGACTCTCATCCATTCTCTCAACATGGCCAAACCAACGAACCACACTCCTTTCATACACGTCCATTACTGGAGCATTTAACCCACATTCATTCATGACCCACTCATTCCTGACCCTATCCATCCTACTTTTGCCGAAAATACTGCTCAGATAACTCATACCCACGGCGTTTAGTCTAATCTTATGACTATCCTGGCATACCCATGTTTCACTACCATATAGCAAAGTGGGGAGAAGTACACTTTTGTACACGGAAATATTCGCTTCCTTAGACAAGCACTCATTCCTTGATATGCTCCACATGCTACCTACCACTTTCCTTCCAGCATTCGCACGTTTCTTTAACTCCTCACCTATTCTTCCATCTTTCGCATATATCTTACCTAAGTACACAAAACCATCCACCGGTTCAATATTACTTCACCATTCACCCTCATCATACAGTTATTCTCCCCATTCTCCTTAACAAAAACTACCGACTACTTTAGTCTTGCACACATTTCCCTTCAGTTCCATTCTCTCCGTTGATTCGCAAAACTTATCTAGGAGCTTCTGTAATCCCTGTTGACTGTCTGAGATCAAAACAGCATTATCCGCATATAGAAGAACTCGCACGTTTACATTCCCTATCAAAACAACGTCGTTTTCACTACATGCGTCTCTAAAACATTTATCCATAAATACGCTAAACAGCCATGGAGACATTACGCATCATTGCTTTACACCCCGATTTATTAGAAACCAATCACTCAGAGCCCCGTTAACTCTTACACTTGCCTTACAATTGTCATACATCAACATCATACATTCAATTACTGCCCATTCACTCCATAGTCTCTCAAAACCTTCCACAACTTCTTTCTATTTACCCTGTCATATGCCTTCTCTAAATTGACAAACGCACAATACACTTTCTTTCGGACACTAATACCTTTATCTATCACTTGCTCAAGTGCAAAAAGCTGGTCACTACATCCTCTCCCAGGCATACACCCACACTGCACACCCCATATTCTGCCGAAAGTAATATTCCTCACTCTTTCGATTAATATTTTACTGAACACTTTTCCCGGGGTACTCATTTAACTAATGGCCCCATAATTATTACATTCGGTCTTTCCTCCCTTCCCTTTGTACAACGGAACGATGATGGCATTCTTCCAGTCCGCTGGACTTTTACGCTGGATTTTAGCGGTTACGTAATCCATGCGAGTTTGATTCCCGTTACTTTGGAATCTCCCAATGTTCAGGACTCTTCTTACTCCCATCTGTCGCTCTTCCCCCAATAAGGCTTCTGGAATATCGTCTGGAATGTCGTGAGATCCTCATACAAATACTGCGTCGCGGCAAAACATTCTCCAGCATTACCGATTATTCCTTGTCTGATCACGCGTAGTGCGTGATGCTCTGACAGGCGGTATATTCCCCGGTACTCTCTCAGCTCCTGAAGGTACCTCATGGGTCCGAGTTCGGCCTTCCATCGAATGTTGGGATCTCCATCTGCACAGCCCCTGCCGCTGGTGGAGAAGCGGTTACCCGGGCGCAATACGCCTTGTAATGTCCCGTATTACGCCCTCGTCGAGATCGGCCCCTCCCCTGACGGATTGTTGATTTAGTCTCGATGCTATCTGCTTGATCTGCTCCTCGTTTTCTTCCATCTTCTCCTTCATTTTATTTACACCGCTTTTCAGACTACTGTGGCTGGAACCTAGCTCCCCTAATTTATCGCACGTCTCGCCTAATTTTATCACCTACCTCAGCGACTACCTCTTCTACCTGGTCGCGTATTTCTTCGATCTTCTTCTCTTGTTCGGCGAGCTTCCCACCATACTCTTGTTGCAATGCTGCCAAACCTTCCTATATTTTCTTCTGCCTCTCCGTTAACTCTTCATCCCTTCTCTTTTGTTCTTCCCTTAATTTTTCTAATCTCTTCCCTAACTTCCCGTCTCATTCTTCCTGCCCCTTTTTCATACCTTGCATTTCTTTTAACAATTCGTTTATTATCGCCGGCAGAACATTCACCCCAGGTTTTTCCGTCTGCAATTGAAACTCATATGTTTCTATATCCAAGCCTTCCTTTTCCAAAAGCAATTTCAACCGTTCATGCAATTCGAATTTCGCACCCTGTATTGTTGATTCTCTGTCCCTCAATATGTTTTGTTAATCTGTCTTTTTTAGTTCGTAAAATATTTTAATTACGCCCGCCACTTTTAAACTACCTGTCTCAGGTCTCCCGTGGTCCCCATTTGCTACGAGTAGTCGTGCCCCGCATTGGGCTCCAAAATGTAACACTTTCTTCATTTATTTTCAAAAATAATCACAAATAAACTCACACTTCACAAGTATAAAAAAACATTCACGCTTCACTCCCGTGCGTCCTCTCGTCTCCCTTTCTGCGCGTCTCTCTCCCGTTTTCCCCCGGTGACCGCGCCAACAAACAAACAACGCGGCCATACGCAACTTATTGTATTATTGTATAGTTACAATACAGATATTTCTTTTTCGTGCCCTTTTTTATTTATATAAAGTTATTTTCCTGGAGATTTTAGGTCATTAATTCATGTTTAATCTGTTCCCTTTTTGCCTATATTTCGCATATGTATTATGCTTCATCAGGACTTTTATGTATGTTGTAGATCTCCTGTTGAAGTCTTCCATAATTGAGTATTCTGGAATGACAGTTGTCTTTCTTGATATTTGGGTCTTATGCTGTATGGTCCATGGTTTCAGTGTTGATGAAGTTCTTTAAATAGTCGAGTTCTGGTTATATATACTGGTTTCTCCACATTTAAATATATAAGTAGATAGAATCATAACGTGAACTCCGACCATATTGTTTATTTATTGTTCGTCTAAAATGAGGAGTTATACGTTTTCGTTAACTCTACCTCTCATTTGGCCAAATCAGTGCTGAATGGTATGATTTCAACTATCACTTTTTGCTAGCCATAAAAGTTACAATGAGGGATCAAACATAAGCTTTGATAATTATTTTATTATACACAAAAACCTTGAAAAATTTTATGGTACAAAATTAGGTCAAAATATATTGCGGAGAAATATGAGACTCATTTCTGCATGGCTTTCGAAAATGTAGAAAAAAATTGCATCAAATGTAATTTTACTGTGAGCCATATTTTTGTAATGAACAACTTGGAAACAATTCATCCATTCTTCAGGCGAAAAGTCATTGTACATAGACCAAAATGCACTTTTTTATTCACATTTTGTCCATAACATGCTGATATGCAGTAGAATACGTTTTTCCTGAATTACTGAATTGATTGACTATGCCTTTAGCCACAGTTACACGTAGTAGGATTTAATTTAATAGGGGAAGCCCCTACTGAAAGCCAGCACTCCAAAGGAGGCAATTTAAGTAAATGGCTGCACATACTGACCATGTAAAATAACATACACTAGAACACACAAGGATAAACAAGTCTTTGGATTTGCATAAAGTAGGGAAACATGAAGGGAACTCAAAATGGCACCAAACTGTCACTAGTTCTTCGTGCACTTAAGACTTTCAACCATTACTCTCCATAACGCTCCGTTGCTAATGGAGGGCCTTCCTGGTTTTGCTGAGCTCAGTAGTTCTCTGTGAAAAAAAAGAAAACCTATATTATTATAACATCTAAAGAGTAACAATGAAAATTCAAAACTCTGGTCCAAGAATATTTTAATGACATAATCATCGTACAACAACTGTGTTCTTCATATAGGAAACCAGGTAAATATCCTTAATGAAGAATGGTGGGGTGAAGAGAGGGAAGGAGAGAGAATTTAGATCTGCAATGATGCTGTATTTAAGAAATTGGCTGATGATTCATAAATTTTAGCCAGTTGGATAACCAAGATATGGTAGTTTAACACTCATATGAGATATTCTGCAAATTTGTTCAAGGTATCATTAAAAAAAGCATACTGTTAGAATAACTGTAGTCACACAGTTACCACTTCCACACAGATTTTATCATTCAATCATTATTTTAGTCAGCTATAAAAGCAACAAAATTTAAGTAAGCAAGACTAGAGTTTTGTTATGAAAATATTTCTGCAGTTACGTATAAGCTAATTTCCGAGGCCAGAACATAAAGGCTGAAATAGCAACAGCATGAGACAGAACATAAGGGCACGAAGTATAATTTCAAGTCTTTCCAGCAAAGGAATTCAGGGAAGGTGACATTTGTAAACGCATTAGCATGCCCTTAAAGTTTCGCACACAATTTGTCGTGTTCGCACTTATGTTCATGGCTGATTGAGATATCTGGCTGATTGATTTAATGCATTGAGAAAGAACCATCTGATGTAAAAGGATTGATAACTAGCTAATACAAGGTGAAATTCATCAAATTTTACACCAGCAAGAGAAATGGGACTCATAATAGATTATGTCCTCTAAGAGTCAGGCCAAGAGATATGCGATGGATAAGAAGGATTGAAAAATTACATGCCATGGACAAATGGTTACAAAAATAACACCTCCTTTAGGACCTTAAGACATGAGCAGGGTAGTTGGATAACATTCAATAAGCATTATTTCTAATGAATTATCTATTAGCAGATGCATTCTGATTTGAGCACTGAAGAATTGCCACTCTACTTGGGTAGATTTTCTCGGAGGTCAATATAACTGAGTACCACATGTTACACTGCCAAGATAACCAAGTGTTTGGCTATATTCCCTAACTCATACTACTACCAGTCTGCAGTCACTTGGCCCTGACAATCCAAATGAAAATGTATGCAGCTACTACTAAAAATACTGCCCTTCTAAGCTCAAAGACAGTAGCTGGATCTTTGTTGGCCCTGAGATATTGAATCTTTTTTGTTTTCATTCATTGCCAACTATTTAGTACACAAATATATTTTTTATTCATACCCACTATATTTTTTGGAAAAGAATTTAACATAGGAATCTTTTTTCTTCAAAATCTATAATTTCATTTAAATATTGGTAGTTAGTGTTATTTGGCTTAAAACTCATAGTTACCATTTTCTGGCCAAGAAAAAAGACAATTAAGCGACAGATATGGTAAAACCAAAACATTGTGTGTACCTTGAAAACATCTTCAGACATGGCATTTTTGCTTGTATTTTGTAATTCTCTTGGTAGAAAATACTGAAATCAACTCTAAACTCAAAATGTGAATTTTTGTCAGTTTCTGTCTTTGAGACTAGGAGGGCAGAATAGCCATGGGTAGTAGTAATTTTGGGAGGCATTACTGATGCAGAGATTATTGAATACATGCAGAGTGGTGTCATGTATTCATTAATCTCAATTTGCTTACACAAGTTCAAGGGAAAATTATATTTTCTTTAATTCTTTTATAAAGATATAGACTTTAAGGAAAGAGTTCACTCATGAAAAATAATAGGCTTAGGTATGTTATTTTTACCTGAACACAATGCTATTGCATCCTCTTTCTACTCTTTCTCTGATCTTGCAAACTTTCTGAACCCAGAAACTTTGCATGAAATCCCATACAAAGCTTAATGGATGAATGGATAATTGTACTAGACTTCATTCTTAAAATCATCCACTCACGCATGGAGTTCACAACAAAGCAAAAAAATCAGCATTCACTGAGAAATATGTACTGAGTAAACCATGTCTTTTTATCAGAATCACACAGACCAGGCAAAAAGAATGACTTCAAACTCAAGTTGAGCAAGCTAGGCTATTTGAGTTATGTCCCATAAAATTTTGAGCAGACAAGAAAACACTTTAGAGAAAAAGACAGTATCCAGCAGTTGGTCTTGCAAAATATATGTATAATTATTATCTTACCAGGGTCACATTCATTCAAAATCTATCTCAGTTTTTCCCAAAACTCATCTTTCTCACTGTCACACTCTCCATCCACTAGCTCACAGCACGCCACAGTCACAACTCTCCAAATACCTTCATTCATGCAAACCCAGAGCAATCTAGACGATACTAACTCGCACTTCATTTCCAGTAACTTAGCTCTCCCATTAAGATTGAGTCCTACATCTTGACTGCAGTGTACATTATCGTCAACTCCTGACCGCAGTGACAAACCACCGCCATCTATAGTAATAACATCCCGCCCCTTTTACTCAGTTTCACATACACACCAAACTTCCATTCATCTCACTTTTATTTCATTCAACAACTCATGCTCCTTTCTATATACTCCTCTCACATTCAGAGTACCGATAATCCAGTTTGTATCACTGAGTCTGTATCTTGATGGCCCAACCTTATTCTGCTTCCGCCACCCATCAATATACCAATAGGAGGTATATGCATTGTACTGACACAATTTAATTATATACAAGGTAATACAAGAACAAGGTTTGGTCAAAATTACTCTAAGCTGATAGATACTCTTAAGCCAATGATTAATTCATACTAAGATGCTACACTCATGATGTTTAACAGAGAAAAATGAGGCTTACCTTCTGTATTTTAGGCCTCTAAGGTCACAGTTTGATGAATCCATTCCCAGAAATTTCCAAACATTTCTTCTATCTCCTCGGTGCTTTCCTCGAAGAGCCATGGAGGTAGTTCAATTTCAGGAGTCTCTGGGACAATATCATCCAATATTTTTTTACCGCTGTAAACCTTTCCCTTCAACTCTTCTCGTTGGTATACTATAACTGTCACTGTCCCCCAGGAGACTTTTTTTCAGAGTTGCCTTTTCTACAGGGCTTGAATTCCTCCTCTTCTTCGCCTCTTTGCTTCTTTAGGCATCCACCTGTAGAATGAGAACACATTTGGTCACCAGTTATCTTGTAAAATTGAGAAAAACATCAGACTGACATATTCAAAGACACTCAAGTAATAAGAACAATGCCTTTTAAGGGTGTGATTCTTTCGTTCTCCATAAAGGGTATGAAGAGAAAGTAAATTTGACATCTGACATGGAGTAGTGATAGAGGGGATAGAATGATTTTGTAAAATATATAGGCAGAAATGTAGTGGATGGATGTTTAAATTGTAGTCACAGTATAATACCGTAACATACGCTCTTCCTTAGGCCCTAAATATGGTTTGGGGAATTACGATTCGCAATCCAGAGAGAAACGTCCGATGGGAGACGTTGAGCTGACCCGGGAGATTAGTCCTATGAGAGCGGAGGCTGACGAAATTCGGGCAGGGAGAGGATACAATCAGGGCGGAAGGATGAATGGGTGAGGTCAGGTAGGCCAAATTTAGGTCCGTTTCTGAGCAAAAACTGAAAAAATCTACAATTCCGGTACGAATGCCTAATGTCTCACTAATTCTAATGCCCACGAACGGTGGTACATATATTTTGAAGTTGGGGCGGAAATGGTAGGTCCTTTGAACGCTTCCTCTCCTAAGCTCGTAGTCCTTCAAATATGCAATGAATATTATTGTATCATGACCTTTTGAAAATAATCTTTAGAGCTCTATAGACACCTCCAAACAGGATTCGAGAGTATTTTTCGAGATAAATCACTTGAAATTATTGACAATGCGACGTGAGAATAAATTTGAGGGAGAGCAAATAAATGATATTCCATAATGATGATATGAAATATAAACCGAAGTACATAGTGGGCACAAACTGAGGTTGTGTAGTACTTGAAGAAGGGATGGGGCAGGTTACAAGAAGCAGGACACTGCGCTTGTTTGAAGGACACATAAGGTTATATCAGATAATGCACCTCGATTTGTTTAGTTACTTACAGAATAGGTTTCCCATATTCACAGAAATGCAAGCGAAAATGAGTATTAACTTTTCCAACTTGATCACAGGAGACCACAAGAGAAAATTGAATCACAAGAGACTCACGACCACTTCAGTCAATCGAAGTCATAAAATGTACATTCCCATAGCAACGGCGGCCTCTTGGTCCGATGACCATTGTTGAGGTGCAACCATCAATGAGTATGGTTCTTCAGATGGGTCAGTGACTACTTGTAAATGCCTATATCATCATATGATCCCAAAACTGCGATGATATCAATCTATATGACGTATGACTATTTTTTTTATGTCTGCAGACACATGTGTACTTAATAAACTATGGACCCAAATTCAGTCTGCAACGGAGTCCGCTGCTTTTTTTCCGTCAGAATGGTGAAATCTATTTTCATTTTGACGTCTATTTCGGTCGCATTTGAATGATTCCATATCATTTCAAAAGAAGTGTCCATTTTTTATTTTAAATGCCAAATTTTCATTTGTGTTATATTCGGACATTATCTTTAATGATACAAAATAGATTTTCACGTTATTTTCTGAAGATATTCAATACAAACTTTGTTTTTTGGCGATTCATCCCTCTGATATTTATACCAACTAAATAGGAAAGAGTGTGCTACAGTCAAAGAAATGATATTCACTCCCAAACTGGCCTACCCATCCACAACAGGCTTACTAGGTATGACAAGGAGCGTCCGCCGTCGAGGTGAGAAGCGGAGATTTCAGATTCTGTTGTAGTTCACGTGAAATTAATGAAAAATATACTCTTATTTTGATGTAGTGAATGAGCTTCAAGTATGTTTTTGAGCTATCTCCATTCCATGTTAGTCAGATATCCTCTTTACGATAAAAACTCCATAACGTTTGAAAAAGAAAAGTAAATTCGCACGCCGTGTCGTCGTTTGAAATTCACATGGATCGGGAGTCAGCGACTCGAGATGAAATTATCTTCTTACTCATAGGAAACCCGTGTTTGAAATTATTTTTACAGTCATACTTTCATTGAGAAAGTCGTGGGCATTCCGATTATTAGACCCTTTGAAATTCAAGGAATTAAATGGGGGGCACGCGGTCACAACTTGACAATTCGTGATGATGCTCATTGAGACTGTTAAAGCCTTGAAACTTGCCCCAGCCGTCAGGTTTCCTTCGAGAGCCTCAAGGGTTTTCTTTCTCGAACGGCTGAGCAGAGTTCCTTGTGATTTCTGGCATTTTTTGGATCATTTATACCGATTTCGCGTATGTCTTTCCTACCATATCTGGTTGAAATCGGGTTTTCTAACGAGGACACGTGCATGCACGAAATGCACTACATAACAATAACGGGTGTTTCTTAAAATGGAAGTATATATTTTTAGTTTTTTACTTTCTGTTCTTCTCAATGCTGTTTACATTGCAAATGATGAATTTGAGTAGAATGTAATTGATATTTTTACTTATTCCTTTGTTTATTGTGTGTCTCAGGAAAGCAAGAATTCATCAAAAGCGTGCGACGTAAACGTGGATTATCCGTTGTGTCCTCCTTCCGCTGCTAATCGTTTTTTAATCAATTGTTAGCGGAAAAGCTACCTCTCGCGGCATCCATCAAGACATGTTCACCGTAGGCGTCAAATTGCCTTGCGTCCATGATTTTTACCGAGGTGACATTTTGAACATTTTGTTCCGACCGTTCTTCCGTTCGAGTATATTTGTCTCTGTTCCAACGGAACTGGAGTGAGGGGATTGGGTGAAATAACTTAAACTAGGCGTAAAGTGATTGAGAAATCTTAGAATAGTTAGCCAAAAATCACTCTATTATTGGTCCGACAAGATGTTCATGAATATTTTCTTAGAGAAACACCAGAATCCTTACCATTGTGCTCGAATACATTCCACATCTGATCGAGAACTCCCAGATGGCACTTTCACCGACACCGATCCTAATTCCCCAGCCAAGAGCCATCTCTTATTGCCATCTGAGCTTCGACCTTCCACTCCAATATTCCGTCAGTCTCGTCTAGAGTAACAATGGTTAGTCACCAATCGCACCGGGAAAATCCTTGGCGCGGCCGAATTCTCGAAATTCCGGGTCCTCTCCCTGATCTCGTCCAGTTACCATCCCCGCTGAACCCGATTTGCTACACATGGTGATCAAAGCCTCGCTTTTTGGCTTCCCATTCTCCCAACAAATTGCAGTAGTTTACCCAGAAATGGTAGCCAAAGACGCCATTGGAACAAAATGAGTACGCTCCTCCATGGAGTTGTTATTGTGACGTGCTACGCGCCAGTGGATGGAGAGAGTTGCGGTGTGAAAGATGAGTTTTGGGAAAAACTGATAGATGTGTTGAATGAATGTGACTCTGGTGAGAGAATAATTGTTCTAGTTGAGATGAATGGGTGGGTTGGCGTTAGGCTGGTTGCATCTGAGAGAGTGGTTGGGCCATTGGTGATCCTCGAGTGAATGATGATGGTGAAAACTTGGTGAGTGTGTGCCTGGATAAAGGATTGTTTGTGTCGAATACATGGTTTAAACATAAGAGAATACATATGTAATCTTTGCAAAGGGGTAATTGCAAAAGAATGATTGATTTCGTTATGTATGGTGAGAGATTGAGGGAGTTAGTGTGGGACACGGGAGTGATGAGGGGTGCTGAATGGGAAAAGACCACTATTTGGTGCTCTCCAAAGTGAATCTGGGCAGAAAGTGGGTGCCAAGAAAGAATATTGCGCATAAAAAGTTGAGAGTAAGAGTGGAGAGGTTGCTTGACAGCGAGCTTAGAATTCAGTATGTTTTCATGCTTGAGTATGCTCTATCCTTGCAGAAGAGAGAATGGGACGAGTATATCAGAAACGAGAAGGTGAATGGTGCGTGGGATTGTTTAAAGGGAGTGATTGTGGGATATGCTGAAGATGTATGTGGAAAAGGAGTGGTAGAGTGAATGAAAGGTAATGCTTGGTGGAACGAAGAAATGAAATGTGCATTTAGGGAAAGAAATAGGCTTACAAGAGTATGATTGCAGCGAAATCTGAGGAAGAGCGTGCTAAGGCATGTGAGATTTAATGGTAGTGAGGAAATGGGTATGTCAGGATAGACATAAGAGTAGACTAACCGTTGTGGGTATGAATTATCTGAGGAGTGTTTGCGGCGAAGTAGGATGGATAGAGTCTGGAATGAATGGGTAATAAATGAATGTGGGTTAGATGCTCCAGTAAAGGACATATATGAAAGGAGTGTGGTTCGTTGGTTTGGCCAGGTTAAGAGAATGAATGAGAGTCGAAAAACGAAACCGATATATAAGAGCGAAATGAATGTTGCGAGAGGGAGAGGCAGGCCGAGAAAGTTGTGGTTGAATGTGGTTGAGGAAATTCTTAGGAGGAGGAATATTAGGAGTCTTAAAAACATAGGGCGTGTATGAAACAGTGTATGGGGGTAAATGAGGCGTAAGAGGTTTGCAAGGATAGGTCAGCCTGGAGGAAATTATTAATGCCGAGTTAGGTGTGCAATTATGTATTAATTAGTGAAACATTTTGACTGTGCCTACCCCGGAAGGGAACGGCGTGATGGGGATGTATCTACTTTCTACTGACATTTTGTACTGTTCCCCTCTTATAATTTGGTTTTTATCAGGCAATAAATGATTATTTTCAAGTTTCACACAAACAAAACTTCACACGCTAATTTTGATTCCCCACTATGCACTATTTTGAAAACCAATCATTCGTGGCGAGTGCCACTGTGGGACGGTGACTGCATCACACCTTCGGCACAGCCATTTAAACTTGTTCAGTCACAGACCAAACATTTTGACCTGGGAGGCCATAATAACCTTTCATTTTAATTACTTTCCTTAAGTCCCCTGAATACCTCGCAGGCTACGATCATCAGCATAGTTCTAGCTTAAGTTTCTGAAGCTGTGGAGTGGGCAAGGTTGAGACACTGGTCACTGAACATTGAAAATTCTGTACTGTGATACGGGGGAGGATGCTTGTTTAGCTATCTTTATCCATCTTTTTACATGGAAGGAGGAATCTTCTCTCACATCATGCACCCATCTTCTTCCTACATTCTTTTACAAGAAATATCGAAATCACCTCAGCCTAACATTTTTAGTGTATTCCGCATTCTGGCGCGCAAAAAATTTTGCGTTAATCTCTTTCGCCACTGTACAATGTACATACATGATAATTTTTTGTTGAAATATAAATACACTTCTTGAGGCCGCATCGCTACGGACTGTCTGTTCAGAGTCTGCGTCCAACAAAAGCCTTGGAATGCTTTCCTCGGCGTTTGCTTGAGCGTTTGTGATACTGACTACGATTGCTTAGTGAGCGGGCGTTGTTACGCCAATAATGAATTCTCATTGAATGCTTTTTGTTAAATATTTTCCAATCGCGTAGGGAATCCACTACTGGGGGTTTCTACGGCATTCACGAGCTCTCTACAAAAGCTAATTTTTACACGTGCATGTTGAACGTGCAGTAGACCCTCGAACGGCTTGGTCGCGTAAGAAGCTTGAAGACGTAAATGTTCGCGGAAACGGAGTAGTATATGACAATGAAGCGTGTTTCTTACTTTTGTAGCATTTTTTGGGCATTCTCCCCCCCCATTTATCCCTCTTTGGACAATTTATCCTCTGCGGACTATTTATCCTCCGGACTTAGCCGAAGGACTTGCCGGAGGCGCGCCCGACGCGCCCCCGCCACTTCGCGCTAACGACATCTGTCGCGCCAACGACGTTCGCGAAACTCCAGCCGTCTTCGCGAACTCAGCGTCTTCTGCCCTCGGCGTCTGCTGCCCTCGGTGACCTGCCCTCCCTCCCGAGGACCTACTCTCGTTTATATAGCAGTTGGAGACGGAAGAATACGAGGATGTGATATGGCTTCAGTCTTGGGTAAAACGGTCTCATACCAGGAATCCGCGAACGGAGACGAAAAGTAGTTCCTTTCTCCAATTGCATTCCTACACCGCATGGTTTCCCATTCCATAAAACCACCTCCCCTCCAAGACTGCCAATCACCTGTTCCCCCTCACTCCTTCAGCAACTTTCTCTTTTTTGACCTTGCCGAAATTTCCCCTCCGAGGTAACCAATCGCCTCTTTCTCCTCTGCTTACCCTTTCCACTTTCCCGCCGTCTGAACTTCCCCTCCTTCGACGGAAATTGCTAATCGGTCTTTTGAGATAGACCGTGGTTTTGAGAGGTTCTACTCTTGCTGTCTTGCTGTCTCGAGTAGTGGCTGTTTGAATTTGAAACTTAGACGTCAAAGTACAGGTTGGCTGACCCTTACTTGTTTGTATGTGTTAAGCTGCTGAAATACATTATCTTTAATTTGGTAGTAATTTAATATACTTGATTGTTCCCGATTTTCTCCTGTCTGTCTCACTCGTATTTTTTGGGAAGAATTTGTTTTTAGGGCATTCTCGGAGAGAGACACCTTTGACTCTCCCCTCGAGTGCTTCACTTTGTTTCGATTATAGCGTTTGTGTGTGTGTGTTTATTGAACGCATATTTGAGCAATGGCTCAGGATTTACGACGCCTGCTTGAAGCTTAAAAAAATGCTTAAACAATGTCGAACGCCCACTCAAAAACCGCCAGGGACAAAATGAAGCTTCAGTTGGACATGCCAAACCAAATAAAGTTCCAGAGAAATTTACGTCTTCAAGTTGTACTAGCTCTATTGCTGGAATTCGTACAATTTTGCCACTTCCAAAAAATCAAGAGAAGAGAATCAAAAGAGGAAGAGACCCACACAAAAGTCTGAAATAATGACCTCTTCACCTTTTAAAAATGTCTTGTAAGAAGAATGCAAGATAAAACAACTTAGAGGAAGCCAAAAAAATAACAATAGCACAAAGAGCTCTAAAGAAAAAGGCAAAAAACAATTTCAAAAATATTGGACAGGAAAAAAAGAAACCAAATGTGAAGAAGAAGTTGAAATTAGAAAACCGAGGCCCAAAACCTTCTACAAGTCCGGCTGAAGTATCCAACAATGAAGAAAAAGAGGATCATCAGACTGTATTTGTGCTGGATGTGGAAACACATATTCTGAGGACTGGGTGCAGTGTGGTTTCTGCAAGGAGTGGTGGCACGAGGACTGCTCCGCTTATGAAGGTAGCGGGCCATTTGTTTGAGACAATTGCTAGTGCGTACTCTTAACCTCCCGGGTGCGAACTCTTAAGCTCCCAGTAGGCCAAGAGTATGCAACAGACAATTTTTTAAATATCTTTTTTCACATCTATAACTTATGTGTAAATTTAACCATACTTACTCATTTATTCATGAATAAATAAAAAACATTTTGTAAAATTTTCAAGTCAATATGTTGTTTATTTCCCAAGATATGAGGAAAAATGCACCAAGTGCGTACTCTTACCCTCCCTTCCCCTACGTAAAAAACTAGTTCATCAAGCATAGCGAGTTCATCAAGAACATAATTGAAGGAAAAGTGTTGGGGAAGAAAAGGAGGGGACGACCTAGAATATCCGTATTTCACAGCGTGATGTCAATCATGAACTGCAACTCCTATGGGGAAATGAAAAAAACAGCCTTAGAAAGAGACAATTGGCTACAAAGACAGCGACAAGGCATGGCCTTTTCAGTGGCGACGACGACGCGAAAAACTAAGTGACGTCATATTCAAGCCACTATTTTACATGTAAGGCGCTCGGATCACATTCATGTGGAAGGTTATTAAACGTTGTCGGTGACCTTGAGTGACCAAAAAACTCCATCAATTTATGTCTTTGGAGAAATCTGTGGATAATCCTGACAACCTGTCGCCATACATTTTTCGGAATAAAGATGGTTTAAACCATTTTTATACTACACGACAAATTTGGATAGTTGTGCTGATCATCAGTTTGAATTTCTCTGACTTAGCTTTAGTTAGATCCATAGCAAAATGTTCACAGACTACCTAAAAATGTATAAAAACACCCAATAGAATTCAATGTTGAAAAACTCTGAAGGATTCAATGTGCATCCAAATTAAGAAATTTCTATTCATGTTGTTGAACAGTTTCACATTCTTGACATAAAGGTATTTGTCAGCAAATTTTTGTTTCATCATCAATTTATAGTTTCATATAGGTACCTCCATGAACCACTGTGGAAAAAAACCTCACCAAGACAATAAGCGTTCACGGAGCGCCCAGGAAACGCCTAAGAATCGTTAAGAAACGCTTACAATATGCCTCAAGCGTTCACAATTGTGTTTATTGAACGCCTATTTGAGCAACTGCTCAGGATTTACGACGCCTGCTTGAAGCTTAAAAAAATGCTCAAAAAATGTCGAACGCCCTCTCAAAAACCACCAGGGTGATTCTGCAGGCTATTTCCGTTATTTTATGCCAGTGATCATTTATACCGAAGTAGTTTGGCTCTAGCAAAATATGTTGAACGTCTGGTAGATAATAGTCATAATCAGATTTTCATAAGAGAATCGAAGACAGTGATATCTTTTTTTTGTCACAACTGTAACAAATAAAATTTTGAAGATGTCGGCGATTAAGAAATAATCTAAGAAAAGTCATTAGACCCAAGATGACGAAAAGATAAATCATGATAGATAATCGGTTCATGCATGCAATTAATGATCAATAGGAGAAGTATGATGACACATGGTGAAAATTTTTATAGCAGCAATTTGAAAGCAATAATAATTTGTTACTTTAACGAAAGCAAAAATAAAAATTACTTTCTGTCACTTGACCAATAACTGTGTGACTTTTCCAGGAACTGTACGAATGGGCAATGTTTGACTCTAAGTCCAATATTACTTTTATGTAATATCTAGTTATATTATAATCAAACTCGCTTCACTCGGTAGGGGGCTCCGCCTAATTGTCTATATAAAGTCTGGGTTTGGGGGATTGTTGTGAGATAATCTTACTTAATAAAAGACAATTGATGGTACCTACATTTAGGCTAATGTATTGTACGACTACGCAGTAGGGCAGGGGAACTGCTAAAAAGAAACTCTCCCACGCTTAGCGGTGGACCTGTGACAACATCACCTATAATTCACCTATAGTTCAAAATCGAGGGCTCGTATCGAAGCGAATAATAAAAGTCACGACAATAAATCAAACACATCATAAACTTCAGTCATTAGTACTGTTAAATTATGAAAATCAAGCATAACTACGGGTGAAACTAGAAGCCAGAATCGAAAAACTGCGAAAAAATAGGGTAAATAGTTAGAAAATTAAAAATTACCAGCATGAAACTCCGAAGCGTAGAAACAAACTATGTGGGTAAATGTTTAGAGCGTTTTATTGCCTAAATAAAACTCTGCGTAAAAATATCGACCAGATCGAGCGTTCAGTCGCTAGACCTGGAAAACCACCGAAAAGTCCTAAAAATCACCAAAATTTCCCTTCCTACGGGTAGTATCGACGCGAATAATAACGATGACGACATAAGATCAACGACGTAATAGAGCACATTCATTCGTCAACTTAACTTATGAAAAGCAGTCGTATCAGGCGATAGTTAAACTCAGGATCAAGAATGAAAAAACTGCGAAACAACGGATAATCCGACTTTTTAAATTTTTTTGTCGGAAAAAAATATTTTCGAAGCCAGTTACGATACTGAAAATAAAATTTTTTAAAGATGCAATTGAGAAAAACCTATGAAAAAAGCATTTACATTTCTCAGTGCCTTACACCTTGTCTGCCGCTCGGGTGATGTAGGTGTAAAGTTTGCTGGTTATGAATATGAGATCATGTTTCATAATTATGAGTTTGAGCGATAGCTGTGGGATCACTGTGACGGTTAGAAAGATGCAAAAGGTGTTGTTCTTTAGGCAAGTTAAATAGTAATAAGAATAAGTCGTCAAAATAGAAAAGTTATCTACCGTTCAAATAAATAAACTTTAAAAACAGGTCTGCGCCGACGGTTATGGTCGAAAAGTAAGCATTATCAATTTTTTCTGAGGTTAATAGATGAAATGCCGAAATTTTTGCTACTCAATCACAAGTTCCATGTAAATGCGCATACTAAAGCCAATTTTTAAGGCCACATATGCAATAGTAAACACATGACGGGTATATCACAGGGATGAATAGGTTTGCATTTTCAGAAAGTCCGATATTAGGGGATTGTTGTGAGATAAGCGTGAAAGATCAGGGTGAAGAAATGTATTAAACCACCCCACATCACAAACTGTATTAATAAGTTATTTGCCCGTTAGTTCTCCAATGCATATCGAGGAAGCATGGATTATCCAGTCTCGCCGCGTGGAGGCCAGCAAACAAAGAGACCATATATTTACAGGCGACGGTGAGTTTTATTAGGAGGGTCCCCTAGCCTACTGCCATGTCCTTTTGTACGTTTCACCAGTCCACCGTTCAACGCGGGGAATTCTTTTAAAGCAGTTCCCCTGGCCTACTGCGTATTCGAAGGAAGACGGGTAGTTTTGTTTTGGCAGACACCCTGGCCTACTGCCGGTTGGAGTCAGGACTTTTGTAAGCTTCACAATTCCACTGTTCAACGCGGGGTGTTTTTTTTAAGCAGTTCCCCTGGCCTACTGCCGATTGGAGTCAGGACTTTTCTACGCTTCACAGTTCCAATGTCCAACGCGGGGAAGTTTTCTAAGCAGTTCCCCTGGCCTACTGCTCATTCGAAATAAGACGGGCAGTTTTGTTTCGGCAGACACCCAAGCCTACCGCCGATCTGAATCATGCCGGGTCTGTCACTCTGACTTACTGCCATAGACCTCATTTTTTTCAGAGGTGCTCGCCGTACACGATATTCTTCGCGTGTGCGACCCCATCTCGAACTCTGGCGGGAGAGACCAGGACGACAATGTCGTCGGGTCTTCTCACTCTGCTGAGCATGACGTATAGCTGCCCGTGTGTAAAGCAGTCTGTCCTAAGGTCTACTCCGACGTACTCTATCGTCTGAACCTGGCTCTTGTGGTCGGTCATAGAGTACGCCAGCAACAATGGGAATTGTCTTCGGCCGACCCGTAGCGGCGATCCGTCGACGAACGGAAACCTAAATGTTATTCTGGGAATAGCGAAAGGTTCCGTTATGCCGGGAAGTCGGATGGTTATGAGGCGACTGCTAATGGCCGTCACGATGACTTTCGTGCCGTTCACGAGTCCGTCACCGATATTCAAATTCCTCATCACGAGGCAAACGGATCCGACCTTGAGAGGCAGGACGTGATCAGGCACGCCTTTGCCGGTGGCCTGATTCAGGAGCTGAATGTCCACGTCTAGTCCGTCGTCTTCCTTATCCACTGTGTCAGCGCTTCTCAACTCATGAATGCGACCGTCGGATATGTGGAGGATACGAAGATTAATTTCCTTGATGTTTGTATTGAGAGTGGTAAGGACAGCCCGTCTCGCGCAAAGATCGGGATCACGGAGAACGGCGGGAGGGAAGACGTCCTCAATCAATTCTTCCAGAGAGGTGAGACATCTTATCCTGAGCAGTGGGATAAGCGACTCTTGTTCGCGGCCCTCTCCGAACGATATCGATGGACAAGTTCCGTTGCCTACCCCGAGGACGAAATCGGAATAGTCGCCGAAGTTAGCCGTCCGGTGTGCTGTCGTCAGGGAAAACACTGAACAATCGCCACAGACGCGAAGACCAAAGTGAAACGGAAGCGACATCGGTTGGCGTGCGCGCTTTTTCCACGACGGGTGCAATCTATCGAAAATCCCCGGAGCAGATGAAGATTTTTCCCCCGAATGGCTCATCGGAGTTCATGAGATCTCGTAGGGACCTGTCGACAATCTCGAAAAGGAAGCGATGTGCCATCGGGGCCTCATCAAACACGATGACTGTGGCGGCTCTGATGAGGTCTTCTCGCTGGGATAGGTTGGTGATGTTCCAAACGCCGGTGCCGTCACTTAAATCCAGTGGGAGCCTGAGCATGCTATGGGCCGTTGTTCCTCCAGGCATGTTGGCCGCGGCGATTCCAGAACTGGCGACGGCAAGGGCCACCTGACGACAGCCGCGCACGTACGCAAGGATGACACGAATGAGAGCGGTTTTCCCATAACCACCGGGACCGTCCAGGAAGATGGTTCTTCGTCTTCTTCCTTCGCCGGGATTGAGGGTGAGAGAGCGCACGTACTCGAAAACTTGGCGTTGGTCGTGGGATAACTTAGGCTCCCACTCCTCCACGAATCGAAGCTGGAGGTTCTCACCGTAGTTGAGTAGCTCTCTGCCCAGCTCCGTCGTGTCATCACGCACGTAGGGAAGTCCGTGGTCAGCCAAACAGGCTCCCTGGAGACGGAGGCTACGATCGATCTCGATCAGGGAGAGTTTGACCGCCAGTTCCGGGTCATGAGGGTTCCGTTCCAAGTGATCCTCGTAAAGTGAGTTCCGAAAGATGTCCCATAGAAGAGCAGTGGGGGCACCCATATTGCAGAGGAGCACGAAGAAGGAACGAAGTCTGGGTCCGAGTATGAACTGAGACGCCTCGCGCAGCGCCTGGTGGTATTATTCTTCGTCTTCTATCAAGCCGAGGTTACGTGCGACATCCTGAAAGGTGCGACAACCTGGTCCATTGAGTGATAAAAGATGTGCGTAACCGCGGCAAGAAGTGGACATGAGAAGAATCCGAAGGTAGTACTGTTCGCCTCTATTGGGCGATACCCATAACAGCCTACATACCTTCTCTCCACGCCGGCGAGTCGTCACGAAATGCTGGCCGTCTGGGTGTTCGTACAATTCCAGAGTACGAGGGCGCTTGGAGTGCACCAGGAAATTTTCGTAGAATGACTGATAAGTCACATTTTCGAAAATTTCGTTGTTCGGACGAATGAAGTATATCATTAGCTTGGAGCTTGCTCTGTATGTTGCATCGGAAAGGTCGCCTGGCCGGTAGACGACACTTTGTTTACCCGGGGGTTTACGGGAAGACACTCAACGGTGGACTCTGATTTAGACACGAGAAAGTCCAAAAGACGCCAGCATGCGTCGCTAGCACCCACCATTCGCTTGGTCACGTAGTGCTCCATTTCATCCTCTTGCCCTCCCACAGGAGTGACGGTCACGTTTTGCAGTGAACCGCCCTTCGTAAGGTATTTGAAGAGGTATTTAACGACGCGGCGAGTGGTAGCGAGCTCCAGGTTAATGTGCTCCTCGTATTTCAGAAGTAAGGCTGGATTGTACGGAACGACCCACCCATCGTGCACGGGTACTTGTCGGAGCCTGGATAATATGACGCCTCGGTTTTCAAAGTCTCGCCTGTACTGGACAAAGCCCCTTTCGTCCGCGTGAGTGGCCCGGCACGCTGGCTTGGGGAAGAACTTGCCGCAGAAACCCTATGCAGAGTCCCGGCACGGAAAGTCGGTGCGATGATGGGAGCCGCAAGGGCCGTGGCTAATATGCCTCTGCACCAACTCCCTGAGCTTTCCTCCAGCTTCAACTTCAGAGGGAATGTCGGCGCAAATGATTGAGTCAATTTCGTGTGCCTGAACGGGACCGTCACCGTCGACCTTGATACAATGTGAGCGTATGGAAGGCCCCTCATTTGCATCTCGATGACGTAGACGAAGTACACCGTTCTGCCAAAAATTGCTCCACTCCGAATATCTCGGATGAGTTCCCCAAGTTTAATCTGGAAGACTCTGCATGCAATGGATGGGTCACTGAGCCCACTGCCACGGGGGCAAGCCTTCTTGTTTTCCTCCCAAGTCGGACTGTAAGTGAACGGCAAAAAGAACGTCGGCGAACCCAGGCGAGGTACCAGGCCCATTGCGTTCTCGTAATGGACCTTCATGTATCGTGGGCCACCGGTGAAGGAGCTCGGGAGGTAAACTTTTCCAGGCAGCACCCCGCCTTCCCCCTGGACGGTCTCGTCACGGACGATGTCCTCCATGACTTGTACTGCAGCTCGCCACCCCGTTGTGCTTCTAGGAGTTCGTCCAGCACCACTATCTGCATTGCATTTCGTGATGAAGACCTTGTTTGAGAAAATTGAATGAATCGCAGGCGTTCTTCCTCATACCTCATGAACATCTCAACCTGCCACGACTGTGAAAGCCGGCCGATGTGAGAGAAGCGAGGATGTTAATCCCGTTGTTGTCGATCATTCCCGCGTGCCATCCCGAATTGCCCTGCGGATAGAGCAATGGATACTGGAAAGGCTCCATCATGAGGCTGAGTAGATCGATGGAAGATTAGTACACCCTTTTATTTCAGTAAGCGGATGCTTTAAAGTTAGACGCCAATGTCAATTGTGATTAGTTACGTTGCTTGACTCTAATACGAAGAAGACGCATTTACCGACGCAAAAAATCTAACAGACGTACAGAAAAAAGAAGGAATAAATAGTATTGTGCATTTGCAGAGTAACATCGAAGTAAAAATTCAAAAATCTTGATTTTAAGTCTTCTTATCGTTTTGGACAGTCAGCGCCATCTAACGGATAAAGGTAGAACTAACTTCGCTCACCGCCATTATAATTTTTTTCGGCGGGTTCCGGTTAGAAATTCCCGGTTTTCGGAATTCTTCCTCCGATCAATTCTTTCATAGAATGTCCGTGCCAAATTTCAAGTTCCCAGCACGTCTGGAAGTGGTCGGGAATTTGTACACATGAGTCAGTGAGTCAATTACACAAACGGCTGTATATATGCGGTTCTATGGGCGGTTCTTAAGTTTGGCGCCCCGGGCCAGTGGCGTAACCAGGTTTTGGGTCTAGATGGGGGTAGAAAAGTTTCAGGGGGCGCCGACTCATAAATTAACGAGTTTGTTAGACTTTACAAATTTTGGTGATGCAATAGGCGGATAGGTTTGTACAAAATATAAAAATTTACAACGTATAATACACATTTATTTATTAAGCTCTCGATACAATGATGTAGTCCGTATAGCTAATTCTCACAGGTCATTGCAGATCTGAGAATTGCCTGGACGTTCAACTGGAACTTCGTTCATAACCTAACGTTCACTCAACGAAAATTGGTCTCCTTTGGGAATGCCGATTTTTGAGTCAATTATTAGATAGTGAAACTTCATTTGTTTAATTTCGCCAACAATGATCTCAATTCCTCAATAGCCAAGGCTTGAATGAAGTAATTTTGTATAGACGGGCTTAAGGAAGTTTCATTGTGTTTTGAGCTCTCAAGATCCTCAGCCATTATCGTATCGTGTTTCGCAAAAACTCTCACAAGTTCTAAAACATTTCCCTCGTTATTCTCGACGTTAAGTCGATAACCAAATTCTCGATGACCACGTAAAGGTAGACCTTGTTTCCTGAGATACATAATAAAATCAATTAATCGTTTCAGTATTTCTCAGTTTTTTAAAATCATTTCATTTTGGGCTTGATTAAGTTTTACCTCGATTGTACAATGTTTTTTGAATCTGTACCTTGTAATTAAAAACACGTTTTCTAATTGGCGATGGCCTTAGGTTTCTTCATGCTATTTTATTTTCTCTGTCCCTTTCTTAAAATTCGAGACACCGATGTTTGGATCTGACCAATGTAATTTTGCCTGAATTGTTTATCTTCAAACAGCCAACATGAGAAACATTTCATGATATTACCCCTGGGCGAATGAACCAACCAGTTTCTATTGACTACTTCACCTGATGGAAGTTTCTTTTTATACCATTCCTTGTTGAATCACCTATCACTGTCATTGTTGTCAAAAAAATCGAAAGTGTCACTAAGCCCAGGTTGACACGGGCCTATTTCTAACGAAGTTCGAACTAGAGACGGGCCAATCGAAATGTGACGAAACAGAAATGGGTCCACTGGGTAATCAACATTGATATTTTCAATCGACTTCTTACTGTCAGGCACGAGTCCACTTTCATATCCGTCTGGTACATTTTATCTCTTCTCTTCGGATAGCCCAAGGTTTTCGCAAACGCCTGCCAAAGTCCTTCCCTACACTGGAGTTGCAGTCATTATCGCCGAGTGCGACTGTAGAGCTATTGCTGCAAAGGCCTAACTTTAAATATTCATGGGTCTGACGCTGACGCCATTGGCGAAACTGGATGCTCTGTGTGAGTCGTGTCATTCCTATAGTACTGGAAATGACCCAATAATAATAATAATTGGTAATGTGTTGAGTTTAAAGCTATACAATTTGTAGAATTGTTTGTGTACGCAGACTCTGAACAGACAGTCCGTAGCGATGCGGTCTCAAGAAGTGTATTTATATTTCAACAAAAACTTATCATGTATGTACATTGTACAGTGGCGGAAGAAATTAACGCAAAATTTTTCGCGCGCCAGAATGCGGCATTCTTGGGAACTTCTAGGAGCATCACACCCTTCGAAAGACTGGCAACAATGAGGAAGACATCGTCAACCGCAAATACTTGAAATCCGCAATGGAACTCACATTTGTCGGAGCCTAGAACTTACTCATCAATCGCCTATTTTTCGAGCTTTCTTCTTATATTATTCGTGCATTCCGTCGCGGTGTATCTCTCTGTGTTGGGGAGAGTGTTGTACTAAGGAAAATTTTTAAACATTCCTCTTTAAATAAAAGAAGAATCGTTTCTAAACTCGTTAAATGTAAATAGTGGTATCTATTACTTTTATTATAACTACTTGCCAAGTTTCAATTTCATTCTTGTTTTACAAATGTGTTAAAAAAATATATAAAAAATATGTTACAAATGTTCGAAGGTACATTATGCTTATGTACCTGGGAACACCACCTGCTGTGCCAAGGAACACAAGTTGTAAGAATAGTAAATAAAAGAAATACAACTTGAGTATTGGAATAAACATTGTTTTTAATTATTATACTGCTTGCTTTACAAAGGTATTTGAATTTATTACAAATTTATAAAAAATTAAGCACATCTTAATACTTAAACTTAGTTTCTAGAGCAAAGATCACAAATAAACGTTTTCCAGGAATCCTTTTCTGACCCAGCACAGAGTTCATCATTGGAGGCAGACAATACATCTGATCCAGGTTTCCCCTCCTCGGTCATTGTGGTATGGTTGGCAACAAAATATGCATTGCTCATCTGAGCTGTCATCATCATCAGTTGACACCAAAGGGGCAATGTCATCTTCCGATGACGATGAATCGCTGCGCCTTTTAGCTGAAACTTTTAGTTTCTTTGGTTCCTCTGTAACTTGCTTAGTTTGTTCTTCAAAATCAAGTTTTCTTGCCTGCTTTATTGACATCTGTGTTTGTTTTTTAAAATATTTTTTAATCTTTTCCTGTTTTATCTCTTCCTTCTCTGGTGTATCAGTGATGATTCTAGTCCGACCAGGCTTCCTACCACCTTTCCAACATTTTTTTGGGCCTGCCTTTGGGTAAGGTTGAACCTCCTCTGGTGTCACACATTGTAATTCAGGCGTAGACCTACTTGGTTTTGATCCAGAATTTCCTAGAATATTATCAGAATGGTAATCTGTAGAACATCCTGGCACTGGTTTCGGAGTAGCTAATAGGCCTACTGTTGATAGCTCAGTGGATGATCGGTCTTTGGATGGAGTTGAGTGTGACAATGAAACTGGAAAATTAATGGAAGATGCTGAGGATCCGGGTTTATCAGAGTACTCAGGATTGTTTAAAGCAACTGTTGCGTCCAGATCTATTTCTAAAGGCCTGTCAGTAACATAAGATGGCAAGAAGTCGTCCTTACCGAACACATTACGGTCTAGGGGAAAAATTCCAGGAGTCTTAAAGCCACTAGTAATGTTCTTTGGTGTGAAAGCTCTGGGGAAAACCAATCCTACGATCTGAGCTACCTGATAAATATCAAACGTTTTACCTGGATTGTTCATATGCCATTCACTGAGAGCTTGATTATAAAATGTTTTCAGCGGTCCATAAACCGACACGTCTAAAGGCTGAAGCCAGTGGGATGTGTGAGGCGGGAATGTTACCATAACAATTCCAGCATTTGATGCCTTTTCTAAGCACTCAACACTGAGATGGGTTTCGTGATTATCAAGAATCAGCATGTGCCGTTCTTCTTTTGAGCTCTTCACAACTTTAATAAAGTGATCCATAAACTGGACAAAAATAACCTCATTTGACCAGCCTGTCGGAGTGGCGGCACAGATTGTTCCTGGGGGTGCGCCATTTAACATAAACTCTTTAAAATGAACACGAGGAAAAATTAACATTGGTGGTAAATAGTTTCCTATGGCATTAATTGCAACAGTCATAGTAATCAATGTCCCCCTTTCAGCTGAAGTACAACCACCGACTTGCTTAACCCCTTTTAGCGCTACTACTGGACCCGGTGTCTGAACTGTAGTCAACCCCGTCTCGTCAACATTCCAGATTCTATGTGGTGGAATGGGTCCAAACCTAGCATGAATGTCTTCCAAATTGTCAAAAAATTTGGAAACGTTATGATAATTAAAACTAGTTGAACGAGAAAGACTAGTAGCTTCTGGTTTTCGTACAGAGAGATTTTGGTGTCTAGACATGAATAATCGCATCCACTGTTCCCCAGCAATTTTTTCTCGTTTCCAGTTCTCAGGAATTTTTTTCCCATTAGCTGCAGCGAAATTGTAAGCTAGTAGCCTCAAGCCTTTTTTGGAGAGCCCATAATTCATTTTAGCTACATTGAGTATGTAGTTTACTAGAAGGTTTTTCTCGGTATCAGTAAAAACTCGATTGACATCAAAATTATTATAGTAAAAATATTGTTCCTTTTCAGAAGATTTAAAATTTGTCAGAGCTCTTGATAGGGTTGTGAGCTTTACTCCATACACTCTACACGCTTCTCGCATGGATATCTTTTTGTCCGGAGAAGCAGTGACAGCGTCGATTGCTTTGAGAATCGCATCCGCATCAACAGGTTCCCTGTTCTTGCCTGTTTTACTGCGAGGAATGGTGCAGTACCGGAAAAAAAACAAATACCATTTACGCTCTCGTGTTCCTTGGTACAACAGGTAGCCATTTTAAACAAATACCGGTTTTTTAGGATAAATATTACGACTTAAATAGAAGAACATAGTCAGCAACACTCACCAGTAAAGGAAGATATGGAAGGTCTAGCAGTATATATCACTGGTATAAAAAGTATCATAAAAATCACCATAATTCACAGAGAAAAAGAATTACTTTGACGGAGCGAAATCTGTATTGTCTTTCATCTGCCACAAACAGTAAGCAACTCTGCAGACAAAGACCTGCCCCCTAGCGTTAGTTTCTCATAGAAGTTCATTAAAAATTGGGTAGGTTACAGCACTTGACAGTAAATCAATGTGTTCCTAAGTACACTATGCCCGATTTAAGCATGTTTCTTACGTCGATTAATATCATTGATACTAAAAGACTGTTTATAACAAATATTCATTATCCAACTCAACTCGGAATATATGCTGAAATCTTCATCTGCTACCACCAAGGGATATTTATTATAGTCGAAATTTCGAGGACATTTTTGAATGACTCGCCCTGTATCTCTTTCACCGAAATAATATAAATAAAAGTTTATTCGCACCAAGAGTTAATACAAAAAAGATCAAATTCAAATAGATATAGTTTACGCGATGTAATTTATCACGATTTTCAATTTGTAGATTGATGACGTTTCGATCTCAAAATATATTTAATAATGAATTGTTCATGACCCAATATAAATCCGTCCTTAGTTTGTCAGAATGGGATTAATCTATGAAAATATACGTAAATGTATGATTTCATGAACTAAAAATTATTGTGCTCGCATTGATACCGAATAATCTAGATACAGTTTTCCGAAGTTTCTTTCATCTTATCACTGGAAGTTTGCTGTTCACTTCGAAGCTTTAACTAGTAAATACGGAACATACGAATAAACGTGCAGAAAAATTTAAACCAAATTAGGTGTAGTTATAATAGATTAACAACTCTTTTACGTCTGACTACATAATATGTTCTTATATGCATTAGCTTTAAATTCGCTGCATATATAAAATTAACAAAGAAGCTTTTTAAAGACTTCAGTTTGAAGTAAATTGCCATAAATGAAACAAAATAATAGGTAACGGATAATTTTGCAGATGTCAGACGTATTTGGCCAGCAAAAGAGTGGTCCGAGTTCGATTTTCAATGAACGCAATGACTTTTTATTTGAATTGTCACATATTGGTAATATGAATTAATGTAACACGTAGTTTCAATGACTGGATAATGATATGAAATTTTATAAATACATAAGAGCAAATTTTCTATCTGAAAATCATTTTAATTGACCATAAATTGTATTCAAAACTCTAAAATGACTCGACCAGGGGTGGGATTACGGTTCTTTCCTTCTCGTGGTCGTTATCGCCATTCATAAGGTAAGCCGCATTGGTTGGGCAATGCTCAAAGTCCTGGGAGCGCTTTACACTGCTATGAAGCGCCTAATCTTTCTTGATGACGATCACGTTTTCCAAATCATGAGCGCAATTGAACAATAGCAATATGGAGAAACATGATGGCGATTCAGGTTTGCAACCCAGTAACAACTACCGAGCTTACAAAGAGCTACTAAGGTATCGTGCCCGAGGTAATAAGGTATCGTATAATGGGAAAATAATCTCTTATCAAAGGCATACTACGTCCCAAATCAATATCATGGGCCCTCCTAACATTCCCAGTTTGACTAGATCAGTATAGGAGATGCTTTGTTCCGACATGGGGAAACCTTTTGGGATTGTCACAAGTATATTCATTGCTTTAACAAAGACTGTCGCTGGCTTCAAATCCCTTGCACGATGGGAACTAATGGCGTTTGATTGAAATGGTTTGGACTGATGAGGTGAAATCCGAGAACTAGGCACAGTAACAATTCGATTGAAAATATGATGATGGCATTCTTCCAGTCCGCTGGACTTTTACGCTGGATTTTAACGGTTGCGTAATCCATGCGAGTTTAATTCCCGTTACTTTGGAATCTCCCGGTGTCCAGGGCTCTTCTTACTCCCATCTGTCGCTCTTCCCCCAATAAGGCTTCTGGAATGTCGTGAGGTCCTCATACAAATGCTGCGTCGCGGCAAAACAATCTCCAGCATTCCCGATTATTCCTTGTCTGATCACGCGTAGTGCGTCGTCTTCTGACAGACGGTATATTTCCCGGTACTCTCTCAGCTCCTGAAGGTACCTCATGGGTCTCGAGTTCGGTCTTCCATCGAATGTTGGGATCTCCATCTGCACAGTCCCTGCCGCTGGTGGTGCAGCAGTTACCCGGGCGCAATACGCCTTGTGATGTCCCGTATAACGCCCTCGTCGAGATGGGCCCCTCCCCTGACGGATTGTTGATGTAGTCTCGATGCTATCTGCTTGATCTGCTACTCGTTTTCTTCCATCTTCTCCTTCATTTTATTTACACCGCTTTTCAGACTACTGTGGCTCGAACCTAGCTCCCCTAATTTAGGGCACGTCTCGCCTAATTTTGCACCTACCTCAACGACTATCTGGTCGCGTATTTCTTCGATCTTCTTCTCTTGTTCGGCGAGCTTCCCACCATACTCTTGTTGCAATGCTGCCAAACCTTCCTGTATTTTCTTCTGCCTCTCCGTTAACTCTTCATCCCTTCTCTTTTGTTCTTCCCTTAATTTTTCTAATCTCTCCCCTAACTTCCCGTCTCTTTCTTCCTGCCCCTTTTTCATACCTTGCATTTCTTTTAACAATTCGTTGATTATCGCCTGGAAACATCCTGCCCAGGTATTTCCGTCTGCATTTTAAACTCATATGTTTCTATTCCCAAGCCTTATTTTTCCAACAGCAAATTCAACCGTTCATGCAATTCGAATTTCGCACCCTGTATTGTTGATTCTCGGTCCCTCAATATGTTTTGTTAATCTTTCTTTTCGCTTCACGCTTCACTCCCGTGCGTCCTTTCGTCTCCCTCTCTGCGCGTCCCTCTCCCGTTTTCCCCCGGTGACCGCGTCAACAAACAAACAACGCGGCCATACGCAACTTATTGTATTATTGTATAGTTACCATACAGATATTTCTTTTTCGTGCCCATTTTTTAATTAAATAAAGTTATTTTCCTGGAGATTTTAGGTCATTAATCCATGTTTAATCTGTTCCTCTTTTGCCTACGTTTCGCATATGTATTATGTTTCATCAGGACTTTTATGTATGTTGTAGATCTCCTGTTGAAGTCTTCCATAGTTGAGTATTCTGGAATGACAGTTCTCTTTCTTGATATTTAGGTCTTCTGCTGTATGGTCCATGGTTTCAGTGTTGATGAAGTTCTTTAAATAGTCAAGTTCTGGTTATATATACTGGTTTCTCCACGTTTAAACATATAGATAGAATCATAACGTGAACTCCGACCATATTGTTTATTTATTGTTAGTCTAAAATGAGGAGTTATACCTTTTCGTTAACTCTACCTTTCATTTGGCAAAATCAGTGCTGAATGGTATGATTTCAACTATCACTTTTTGCTAGCCATAAAAGTTACAATGAGGGATCCAACATAAGCTTTGATAATTATTTTATTATACACAAAAACCTTGAAAAATTTTATGGTACAAAATTAGGTCAAAATATATTGCGGAGAAATATGAGACGCATTTCTGCATGGCTTTCGAAAATGTAGAAAAAAATTGCATCAAATGTAATTTTACTGTGAGCCATATTTTTGTAATGAACAACTTGGAAACAATTCATCCATTCTTCAGGCGAAAAGTCATTGTACATAGACCAAAATGCACTTTTTTATTCACATTTTGTCCATAACATCCCAGCTGATATGCAGTAGAATACGTTTTTCCTGAATTACTGAATTGATTGACAATGCCTTTAGCCACAGTTACAAGTAGTAGGATTTAATTTAATAGGGGAAGCCCCTACTGAAAGCCAGCACTCTAAAGGAGGCAATTTAAGTAAATGGTTGCACATACTGAACATGTAAAAAAACATACACTAGAACACACAAGGATAAACAAGTCTTTGGATTTGCATAAAGTAGGGAAACATGAAGGGAACTCAAAATGGCACCAAACTGTCACTAGTTCTTCGTGCACTTCAGACTTTCAACCATTACTCCTCATAACTCTTCGTTGCTAATGGAGGGCCCTCCTGGTTTTGCTGAGCTCAGTAGTTCTCTGCGAAAAAAAAGAAAACCTATATTATTATAACATCTAAAGAGTAACAATGAAAATTCAAAACTCTGGTCCAAGAATATTTTAATGACATAATCATCGTACAACAACTGTGTTCTTCATATATGGAGGAACGTTATGCATTTCCATGGGGTTTGGTACCACTTAAAACCGAAATTTTTACTTAAAACTTCTCAGCCATCTCTAGGCTGGTGTTACAAAATCATACGGCTTATGTCACAAGAAAAACCTAATCAAAACAATACATACCTTTGCAGAATTCATGGTAAATGAGTAGTAATAAGTACAGAATTTGGAAAACAGGTAAATATCCTTAATGAAGAATAGTGGGGTGAAGAGAGGGAAGGAGAGAGAATTTAGATCTGCAATGATGCTGTAGTTCAGAAATTGGCAGATGATTCATAAATTTTAGCCAGTTGGATAACCAAAAGATGGTAGTTTAACACTCATATGAGATATTCTGCAAATTTGTTCAAGGTATCATTAAAAAAGTATACTGTTAGAATAACTGTAGTCACACAGTTTCCACTTCTACACAGATTTTATCATTCAATCATTATTTTAGTCAGCTATAAAAGCAACAAAATTTAAGTAAGCAAGACTAGAGTTTTGTTATGAAAATATTTCTGCAGTTACGTATGAGCGAACTTCAGAGGCCAGAACATAATGGCTGAAATAGCAACAGCATGAGACAGAACATAAGGGCACGAAGTTTAATTTCAAGTCTTTCCAGTAAAGGAATTCAGGGAAGATGATATTTGTAAATGCATTAGCATGCCCTTAAAAGTTTCGCACACAATGTGTTGTGTTCACACTTATGTTCATGGCTGATTGAGATATCTGTCTGAATAGATTTAATGCATTGAGAAAGAACCATCTGATGTAAAAAAGGATTGATAACTAGCTAATACAAGGTGAAAAACAACAAATTTTACACCAGCAAGAGAAATGGGACTAGATATAATAGATTATGTTCTCTAAGAGTCAGGCCAAGAGATGTGCGATGGATAAGAAGGATTAAAAAATTACATGCCATGGACCAATGGTTACAAAAATAACACGTCCTTTAGGACCTTAAGACATGAGCAGGATAGTTGGATAACCTTCAATAAGCATTATTTCTAATGAATTATCTATTAGCAGATGCATTCTGATTTGAGCACTGAAGAATTGCCACTCTACTTGGGTAGATTCTCTCGGAGGTCAATATAACTGAGTACCACATGTTCCACTGCCAAGATAACCAAGTGTTTGGCTATATTCCCTTACTCATACTACTACCAGTCTGCAGTCACTTGGCCCTGACAATCCAAATGAAAGTGTATGCAGCTACTACTAAATATACTGCCCTTCTAAGCCCAAAGACAGTAGCTGGATCTTTGTTGGCTCTGAGATATTGAATCTTTTTTGTTTTCATTCATTGCCAACTATTTAGTACACAAATATTTTTTTTATTTATACTCACTATATTTTTTGGAAAGACATTTAACATAGGCATCTTTTTTCTTCAAAATCTATTATTTCATTTAAATATTAGTAGTTAGTGTTATTTGGCTTACAACTCATAGTTACCATTTTCTGGCCAAGAAAAAAGGCAATTAAGCGACAGATATGGTAAAACCAAAACATTGTATGTACCTTGAAAACATCTTCAGACATGGCATTTTTGCTTGTATTTTGTAATTCTCTCGGTAGAAAATACTGAATGAACTCTAACCTCAAAATGTGAATTTTTGTCAGTTTCTGTCTTTGAGCCTAGGAGGGCAGAATAGCCATTGGTAGTAGTAATTTTGGGGGGCATTATTAATGCAGAGATTAATGAATACGTGCAGAGTGCTGTCATGTATTCATTAATCTCAATTTGCTTACACACGTTCAAGGAAAAATTATATTTTCTTTAATTCTTTTTTAAAGATATTGACTTTAAGGAAATAGGGCTTTAATATGAAAGAAGGAAAAAGTATTCAGTCATGAAAAAGAAGAGGCTTAGGTATGTTATTTTTACCGGAACACAATGCTATTGCATCCTCTTTATACTCTTTCTCTGCTCTTGCAAACTTTCTGAACCCAGAAACTTTGCATGAAATCCCATACAAAGCTTAATGGGTGAATGGATAATTGTACTAGACTTCATTCTTAAAATCATCCACTCACGCATGGAGTTCACAACTAAGCAAAATAATCAGCATTCACTGAGAAATATGTACTGAGTAAACCATGTCTATTTATCAGAATCACACAGACCAGGCAAAAAGAAAGACTTAAAACTCTCAAAGACTGCAGTGTACATTATCGTCAACTCCTGACCGCAGTGACAAACCACCGCCATCTATAGTAATAACATTCCGCCACTTTTACTCAGTTTCACGTACACACCAAACTTCCATTCATCTCACTTTCATTTCATTCAACAACTCATGCTCATTTCTATATACTCCTCTCACATTCCAAGTACCGATTGTCCAGTTCGTATCACTGAGTCTGTATCTTGATGGCCCAACCTTATTCTACTTCCGCCACCAATCATGGTTTCGGTCGTCTGAGGCTCCTCTGTGACTCTTATGAGTAAGTTGTAATAGAGTATGCAAGGTTATCAGCCTTTGCAGTACCCGTACCACATGCAGCTTTTCCTGCTAATGGTTATGGTGCTCGACTACCTTGAGAGCCAGCATACCATTGCCTGCAACCCACCACTAGGAGGTATATGCATTGTACTGACACACTTTAACAAGGTTTGGTCAAAATTACTCAAAGCTGATCGATTCTCTTAAGCCAATGATTAATTCATACTAAGATGCTACACTCATGATGTTTAACAGAGAAAACAGAGGCTTACCTTCTGTATTTTAGGCCTCTAAGGTCACCGTTTGATGAATCCATTCCCAGAAATTCCCAAACATTTCTTCTATCTCCTCGGTGCTTTCCTCGAAGAGCCATGGAGGTAGTTCAATTTCAGGAGTCTCTGGGACAATATCATCCAATATTTTTTTACCGCTGTAAACCTTTCCCCTCAACTCTTCTTGTTGGTATACTATAACTGTCACTGTCCCCCAGGAGACTTTTTTTTCAGAGTTGCCTTTTCTACAGGGCTTGAATTCCTCCTCTTCTTCGCCTCTTTGCTTCTTTAGGCATCCACCTGTAGAATGAGAACACATTTGGTCACCAGTTATCTTGTAAAATTGAGAAAAAAATCAGATTGACATATTCAAAGACACTCAAGTAATAAGAAGAATGCCTTTTAAGGGTGTGATACTTTCGTTCTCCATAAAGGGTATGAAAAGAAATTAAATTTGACATCTGACATGGAGTGGTGATAGAGGGGATAGAATGATTTTGTAAAATATATAGGCAGAAATGTAGTGGATGGATGTTTAAATTGTAGTCACAGTATAATACCATAACATACGCTCTTCCTTAGGCCATAAGCGATTTGTAATTTAGAGAGAAACGTCCGATGGGAGACGTTGAGCTGACCCGGGAGATTAGTCCTTTGAGAGCGGAGGCTGACGAAATTCGGGCAGGGAGAGGATACAATCAGGGCGGAAGGATGAATGGATGAGGTCAGGTAGGCAAAATTTAGGTCAGTTTCTGAGCAAAAACTGAAAAAATCTACAATTCCGGTATGAATGACAGTGCGTCTCACCAATTCTAATGCCCACGAACGGTGGTGCATATATTTTGAAATTGGGGCGGAATTGGTAGGTCCTTTAAACGCTTCCTCTCCTAAGCTCGTAGTCCTTCAAATAAGCAATGAATATTATTGTATCAAGGCCTTTTGAATATCATCTATAGAGCTCTATAGACACCTCCAAACAGGATTCGAGAGTATTTTTCGAGATAAATCACTTAAAATTATTGTCAATGCGACGTGAGAATAAATTTGAGGGAGAGCAAATAAATTATATTCCATAATGATGATATGAAATATAAACCGAAGTACATAGTGGGCACAAACTGAGGTTTGGTAGTGCTTGAAGAAGGGATGGGGCAGGTTACAAGAAGCAGGACACTGCGCTTGTTTAAAGGACACATCAGGTTATATCAGATAATGCTCCTCGATTTGTTTAGTTACTTACAGAATAGGTTTCCCATATTCACAGAAATGCAAGCGAAAATGAGTATTAACTTTTCCAACTTGATCACAGGAGACCACAAGAGAAAATTGAATCACAAGAGACTCACGACCACTTCAGTCAATCGAAGTCATAAAATGTACATTCCCATAGCAACGGCGGCCTCTTGGTCCGATGACCATTGTTGAGGTGCAACCATCAATGAGTATGGTTCTTCAGATGGGTCAGTGACTACTTGTAAATGCCTATATCTTCATATGATCTCAAAACTGCGATGATATCAATCTATAAGACGTATGACTATTTTTTTTAATGTCTGCAGACACATGTGTACTTAATAAACTATGGACCCAAATTCAGTCGGCAACAGAGTCCGCTGCTGTTTTTTTTCGTCAGAATGGTGAAATCTATTTTCATGCTGACGTCTATTTCGGTCGCATTTGAATGATTCCATATCATTACAAAATAAGTGTCCATTTTTTATTTTAAATGTAAAATTTTCATTTGTGTTTTATTCGGACATTATCTTTAATGATACAAAATAGATTTTCACGTTATTTTCTGAAGATCTTCAATACAAACTTTGTTTTTTTTGACGATTCCTCCCTCTGATATTTATATCAATTAAATAAGAAAGAGTGTGCTACAGTCAAAGAAATAATATTCACTCCCAAACTGGCATACCCATCCACAACAGGCTTACTAGGTATGACACGGAGCGTTCGCCGTCGAGGTGAGAAGCGGAGATTTCAGATTCTGTTGTAGTTCACTTGAAATTAATGAAAAATATACTCTTATTTTGATGTAGTGGATGAGCTTTAAGTATGATATACAGCAATCTCCATTCCATTTTAGTCAGATATCCTCTTTATCAATCAAACTTCATAACGGTTGAAAAAGAAAATTAAATTCGTACGCCGGTTCGTCGTTTGGAATTCACATGGATCGGTAGTCAACGACTCGAGATGGAATTATCTTCTTACTCATAGGAAACCCGTGTTTGAAATTATTTTTACAGTCATACTTTCATTGAGAAAGTCGTGAGCATTCTTATTATTAGACCCTTTGAAATTAAGGGATTCCAATGGGGGGCACGCGGTCACAACTGGACAATTCGTGATGATGGTCATTGAGACTGTTAAAGCCTTGAAACTTGCCCCAGCCGTCAGGTTTCCTTCGAGAGCCTCAAGGGTTTTCTTTCTCGAACGGCTGAACAGAGTTCCTTGTGATTTCTGGCATTTTTTGGATCATTTATACCGATTTCGCGTATGTCTTTCCTACCATATCTGGTTGAAATCGGGTTTTCTAACGAGGACACGTGCATGCACGAAATGCACTACATAACAATAACGGGTGTTTCTTAAAATGGAAGTATATATTTTTAGTTTTTTACTTTCTGTTCTTCTCAATGCTGTTTACTTTGCAAATGATGAATTTGAGGTGAATGTAATTGATATTTTTACTTATTCCTTCGTTTATTGTGTGCCTCAGGAAATCCAGAATTAATCGATAGCGTGCGACGTGAACGTGGATTATCCGTTGTGGGTCGAAATATCCTCCTTCCGCTGCTAATCGTTTTTAAATCAATTGTTAGCGGAAAAGCTACCTCTCCCGGTATCCATATAGACATGTTCACCGTAGGCGTCGAATTGCCTTGCGTTCATTATTTTTTTATTTCTATGCCTTATTATTACTTGGAACTCTGTAGAGCCGTTCGAAAAAGAAAACCCTTGAGGCTCTCGAAGGAATCCTGACGGCTGGGGCAAGTTTCAAGGCTTTAACAGTCTCAATGACCATCATCACGAATTGTCAAGATGTGACCGCGTGCCCCCCATTTAATTCCCTTAATTTCAAAGAGTCTAATAATTCATTACTAGTGAGGGGAATGGCTGAAATGACTTTAACTAGGCCTAAAGTGTTGAGAAATCGCAGAATAGTTAGATTCATATCACTCTATTATTGGTCCGACAAGATGTTCATTAATTGTTTCTTGGAGAAACACCGGAATCCTTACCATCGTGCTCGAATAGATTCCACATCTGCCCGAGAACTCCCAAATGGCACTTTCACCGACACCGATCCTAATTCCCCAGCCAAGAGCCATCTCTTATTGCCATCTGAGCTTCGACCTTCCACTCCAATATTCCGTCAGTCTCGTCTAGAGTAACAATGGTTGGTCACCAATCGCACCGGGAAGATCCTTGGCGCGGCCGAATTCTCGAAATTCCAGGTCCTCTCCCTGATCTCGTCCAGTTACCATCCCCGCTGAACCCGAATTGCTACACATGGTGATCAAAGCCTCGCTTTTTGGCTTCCCATTCTCCCAACAAATTGCAGTAGTTTACCCAGAAATGGTAGCCAAAGACGCCATTGGAACAAAGTGAGTACGCTCCTCCATGGAGTTGTTATTGTGACGTGCTATGCGCTAGTGGATGGAGAGAGTTGCGGTGTGAAAGATGAGTTTTGGGAAAAACTGATAGATGTGTTGAATGAATGTGGCTCTGGTGAGAGAATAATTGTACTAGGTGAGATGAATGGGTGGGTCGGCGTGAGGCTGGATGCATCTGAGGGAGTGGTTGGGCCATTGGTGATCCTCGAGTGAATGATGATGGTGAAAACTTGGTGAGTGTGTGCCTGGATAAAGGATTGTTTGTGTCGAATACATGGTTTAAACATAAGAGAAAACATATGTAATCTTTGCAAAGGGGTAATTGCAAAAGCACGATTGATTTTGTGAAAGAATGCATAAACAGTTGAGAGTAAGAGTGGAGAGGTTGCTTGTCAGCGAGCTTAGAATTCAGTATGTTTTCATGCTTGAGGATGCTCTATCCTTGCAGATGAGAGAATGGGACGAGTATATCAGAAACGAGAAGGTGAATGGTGCGTGGGATTGTTTAAAGGGAGTGATTGTGGGATATGCTGAAGGTGTATGTGGAAAAGGAGTGGTAGAGTGAATGAAAGGTAATGGTTGGTGGAATGATGAAGTGAAATGTGCAGTCAGGGAAAAGAAATAGGCTTACAAGAGTATGATTGCAGCGAAATCTGAGGAAGAGCGTGCTAAGGCATGTGAGATTTAATGGTAGTGAGGAAATGGGTATGTCAGGTTAGACATAAGAGTAGACTAACCGTTGTGGGTGTGAATTATCTGAGGAGTGTTTGTGGCGAAGTAGGATGGATAGAGTCTGGAATGAATGTAATAAATGAATGTGGGTTAAATGCTCCTGTAATGGACGTGTATGAAAGGAGTGCGGTTCGTTGGTTTGGCCAGGTTGAGAGAATGAATGAGGGTCGAAAAACAAAACAGAGATGTAAGAGAGAAATGTATGTTGCGAGAGGGAGAGGTAAGCCGAGAAAGTTGTGGTTGAATGTGGTTGAGGAAATTCTTAGGAGGAGGAATATTAGGAGTCTTAAAAATAGAGGGCGTGTATGAAACAGTGTATGGGGGTAAATGAGGCGAAAGTGGTTTGCAATAATAGGTCAGCATGGAGGAAATTATTGATGCAGAATTAGGTGTACAATTATGTATTAATGAGTGAAACATTTTGTCTGTGCCTACCCCGTAAGGGAACGGCGTGATGGGTATGTATGTATGTATGTACTTTCTACTGCCATTTTGTATTGTTTCCCTCTTATAATTAGGTTTTTATCTGACAATAAATGGTTATTTTCAAGTTTCACACAAACAAAACTTCACCCGCTAATTTTGATTCCCCACTATGCACTATTTTGAAAACCAATCATTCGTAGCGAGTGCCACTGTGGGACGGTGGCTGCATCACACCTTCGGCACAGCCATTTAACCTTGGACAGTGACAGACCAAATATTTTTACCTGGGAGGCCATAATAACCTTTTATTTTAGTTACTTTCCTTAAGTCCCCTGAATACTTCGCAGGCTACGATCATCAGCATAGTTCTAGCTTAAGTTTCTGAAGCTGTGGAGTGGACAAGTTTGAGACACTGGTCACGGAACATTCTAAAATCTGTACTGTGATACGAGGGAGGATGCTTGTTTAGCTATATTTATCCATCTTTTTACATGGAAGGAGGAATCTTCTCTCACATCATGCACCCATCTTCTTCCTACATTCTTTTACAAGAAATATCGAAATCACCTCAGCCTAACATTTTTAGTGTATTCCGCATTCTGGCGCGCGAAAAATTTTTTGTTAATTTCTTTCGCCACTGTACAATGTACATACATGATAATTTTTTGTTGAAATATAAATACACTTCTTGAGGCCACATCGCTACGCACTGTATGTTCAGAGTCTGCGTCCAACAAAAGCCTTGGAATGCTTTCCTCGGCGTTTGCTTGAGCGTTTGTAATACTGACTACGAATGCTTAGTGAGCGGGCGTTGTTACGCCGATAATGAATTCTCATTGAATGCTTTTCGCGAAATATTTTCCAATCGCATAGGGAATCCACTACTGGGCGTTTCTACGGCAAGCCATAGCTGTGAGTTAACCGTTAGGGTTAGGAAGATGCGAAAGCCATTGTTCTTTAGGCAATTTCAATAGTAATGAAATAAATCGTCAAATAAGAACATATTTTTACGGTCGGTTATTGTCTAAAAATACGCATTATTATTTTTTTATGAGGCTTTTATATAAAAAATTAAAATTTTCGCTACTTATCCGCAATGTGCATGTAAAGGCGCATAAAACTCTAAACGTTGAAGGCCATATAACCACTAGTAAAGACATGACGGGCATTTCGCAGGGATTAAATATGGTATCATTTTCATAACGTCCCATTTTGGGGATTGTTCGTGAAAACTAAATGGGAGGAAGAAAAAAGGTAATGTTAGCATCATATTTGCCATTTAAGTAGCAACAAGAAGAATTCCTAACGCCAGCAAAATATTTAACCGCTCAGAAGCAACACACGAAGTACCAGAAGCTTGCGCGCCAACCGAACAAAAAAATCCGCCATTTTAAATTCTTTTGGCTGTTTTTAGAATGAAAGACGGTGTTTTCACTAATAATCCATAACTTTCATGTTTAGCAGTATATGCATGCCAAATATCAAGGACAAATATGCGCTAACAGCAACAAAACGGGCATTTCACAGCGATAAAATGAGTTTTCATTTTCAGAAAGTCTGGCTTTGGGGGATTGTTGTGAGATAATCTTACTTAATAAAAGACAATTGATGGTACCTACATTTAGGCTAATGTATTGTACGACTACGAAATAGGGCAGGGGAACTGCTAAAAATTAACTCTCCCACGCTTAGCGGTGGACCTGTGACAACATCACCTATAATTCACCTATAGTTCAAAATCGAGGGCTCGTATCGAAACGAATAATAAAATTTACGACAATAAATCAAACACATCATAAACTTCAGTCAGCAGTATAGTTAAATTATGAAAAGCAAGCATAACTACGGGTGAAACTAGGATCCAGAATCGAAAAACTGCGAAAAAATAGGGTAAATAGTTAGAAAATTAAAAATTACCAGCATGAAACTCCGAAGCGTAGAAACTAGCTATGTGCGTAAATGTTTAGAGCGTTTTGTTGCCTATATGAAACTCTGTGTAAGAATATCGACCAGATTGAGCGTTCAGTCGCTAGACCTGGAAAACCACCGAAAATCCTAAAAATCACCAAAATTTCCCTTCCTACGGGTAGTATCGACGCGAATAATAACGATGACGACATAAGATCAACGACGTAATAGAGCACATTCATTCGTCAACTTAACTTGTGAAAAGCAGTCGTTTCAGGTGATAGTTAAACTCAGGATCAAGAATGTTAAAACTGCGAAACAACGGATAATCCGACTTTTTAAATTTTTTTGTCGGAAAAAAATATTTTCGAAGCCAGTTACGATACTGAAAATAAAATTTTTTAAAGATGCAATTGAAAAAAACCTATGAAAAAAGCATTAACCTTTCTCAGTGCCTTACACCTTGTCTGCCGCTCAGGTGATGTAAGTGTAAAGTTTGCTGGTTATGAATATGAGATCATGTTTCATAATTATGAGTTTGAGCGATAGCTGTGGGATCACTGTGACAGTTAGAAAGATGCAAAAGGTGTTGTTCTTTAGGCAAGTTAAATAGTAATAAGAATAAGTCGTCAAAATAGAAAAGTTATCTACCGTTCAAATAAATAAACTTTAAAAACAGGTCTCCGCCGACGGTTATGGTCGAAAAGTAAGCATTATCAATTTTTTCTGAGGTTAATAGATGAAATGCCGAAATTTTTGCTACTCAATCACAAGTTCCATGTAAATGCGCATACTAAAGCCAATTTTTAAGGCCACATATGCAATAGTAAACACATGACGGGTATATCACAGGGATGAATAGGTTTGCATTTTCAGAAAGTCCGATATTAGGGGATTGTTGTGAGATAAGCGTGAAAGATCAGGGTGAAGAAATGTATTAAACCACCCCACATCACAAAATGTATTAATAAGTTATTTGCCCGTTAGTTCTCCAATGCATATCGAGGAAGCATGGATTATCCAGTCTCGCCGCGGGGAGGCCAGCATACAAAGAGACCATATATTTACAGGCGACAGGGAGATTTATTAGGCAGGTCCCCTAGCCTACTGCCATGTCCTTTTGTACGCTTCACCATTCCACCGTTCAACGCGGGGAAGTTTTTTTTAAGCAGTTCCCCTGGCCTACAGCTCAGTCAAAATAAGACGGGTAGTTTTGTTTCGGCAGACACCCTAGCTTACTGCCGGTTGGAGTCAGGACTTTTGTAAGCTTCACAATTCCACTCTTCAACGCGGGGAGTTTTTTTTTTAAATCAGTTCCCCTGGCCTACTGCCGTTTGAAGTCAGGACTTTTCTACGCTTCACAATTCCAATGTTCAACGCGGGGAAGTTTTTTTAAGCAGTTCCCCTGGCCTACTGCTCAGTCGAAATAAGACGGGCAGTTTTGTTTCGGCAGACACCCTAGCCTACTGCCGATCGGAGTCATGTCGGGTCTGTCTCCCTGACTTACTGCCATAGACCTCATTTTTTTCAGAGGTGCTCGCCATACACGATATTCTTCGCGTGTGCGACCCCATCTCGAACTCTGGCGGGAGAGACCAGGACGACAATGTCGTCGGGTCTTCTCACTCTGCTGAGCAGGACGTATAGCTGCCCGTGTGTAAAGCAGTCTGTCCTAAGGTCTACTCCGACGTACTCTATCGTCTGAACCTGGCTCTTGTGGTCGGTCATAGAGTGCGCCAGCAACAATGGGAATTGTCTTCGGCCGACCCGTAGCGGCGATCCGTCGACGAACGGAAACCTAAATGTTATTCTGGGAATAGCGAAAGGTTCCGTTATGCCGGGAAGTCGGATGGTTATGAGGCGACTGCTAATGGCCGTCACGATGACTTTCGTGCCGTTCACGAGTCCGTCACCGATATTCAAATTCCTCATCACGAGGCAAACGGATCCGACCTTGAGACGCAGGACGTGATCAGGCACGCCTTTGCCGGTGGCCTGATTCAGGAGCTGAATGTCCACGTCTAGTCCGTCGTCTTCCTTATCCACTGTGTCAGCGCTTCTCAACTCATGAATGCGACCGTCGGATATGTGGAGGATACGAAGATTAATTTCCTTGATGTTTGTATTGAGAGTGGTAAGGACAGCCCGTCTCGCGCAAAGATCGGGATCACGGAGAACGGCGGGAGGGAAGACGTCCTCAATCAATTCTTCCAGAGAGGTGAGACATCTTATCCTGAGCAGTGGGATAAGCGACTCTTGTTCGCGGCCCTCTCCGAACGATATCGATGGACAAGTTCCGTTGCCTACCCCGAGGACGAAATCGGAATAGTCGCCGAAGTTAGCCGTCCGGTGTGCTGTCGTCAGGGAAAACACTGAACAATCGCCACAGACGCGAAGACCAAAGTGAAACGGAAGCGACATCGGTTGGCGTGCGCGCTTTTTCCACGACGGGTGCAATCTATCGAAAATCCCCGGAGCAGATGAAGATTTTTCCCCCGAATGGCTCATCGGAGTTCATGAGATCTCGTAGGGACCTGTCGACAATCTCGAAAAGGAAGCGATGTGCCATCGGGGCCTCATCAAACACGATGACTGTGGCGGCTCTGATGAGGTCTTCTCGCTGGGATAGGTTGGTGATGTTCCAAACGCCGGTGCCGTCACTTAAATCCAGTGGGAGCCTGAGCATGCTATGGGCCGTTGTTCCTCAAGGCATGTTGGCCGCGGCGATTCCAGAACTGGCGACGGCAAGGGCCACCTGACGACAGCCGCGCAAGTACGCAAGGATGACACGAATGAGAGCGGTTTTCCCATAACACCGGGACCGTCCAGGAAGATGGTTCTTCGTCTTCTTCCTTCGCCGGGATTGAGGGTGAGAGAGCGCACGTACTCGAAAACTTGGCGTTGGTCGTGGGATAACTTAGGCTCCCACTCCTCCACGAATCGAAGCTGGAGGTTCTCACCGTAGTTGAGTAGCTCTCTGCCCAGCTCCGTCGTGTCATCACGCACGTAGGGAAGTCCGTGGTCAGCCAAACAGGCTCCCTGGAGACGGAGGCTACGATCGATCTCGATCAGGGAGAGTTTGACCGCCAGTTCCGGGTCATGAGGGTTCCGTTCCAAGTGATCCTCGTAAAGTGAGTTCCGAAAGATGTCCCATAGAAGAGCAGTGGGGGCACCCATATTGCAGAGGAGCACGAAGAAGGAACGAAGTCTGGGTGCGAGTATGAACTGAGACGCCTCGCGCAGCGCCTGGTGGTATTATTCTTCGTCTTCTATCAAGCCGAGGTTACGTGCGACATCCTGGAAGGTGCGACAACCTGGTCCACCGAGTGACAAAAGATGTGCGTAACCGTGGCAAGAAGTGGACATGAGAAGAATCCGAAGGTAGTACTGTTCGCCTCTATTGGGCGATACCCATAACAGCCTACATACCTTCTCTCCACGCTGGGGAGTCGTCAAGAAATATTGGCCGTTTGGGTGTTCGTACAATTCCAGAGTACGAGGGCGCTTGGAGTGCACCAGGAAATTTTCGTAAAATGACTGATAAGTCACATTTTCGAAAATTTCGTGGTGCGGACGATTGAAGTATTTCATTAGCTTGGAGCTCGCTCCGTATGTTGCATCGGATAGGTCGCCCGGCCGGTAGACGACACTTTGTTTACCCGGGGGTTTACGGGAAGACACTCAACGGTGGACTCTGATTTAGACACGAGAAAGTCCAAAAGACGCCAGCATGCGTCGCTAGCACCCACCATTCGCTTGGTCACGTCGTGCTCCACTTCATCTTCTTGCCTTCCCAGAAGGAGTGACGGTCACGTTCTGGAGTGAACCGCCCTTTGTAAGGTATTTGAAGAGGTATTTAACGACGCGGTGAGTGGAAGGGAGCTCCAGGTTAATGTGCGCCTCGTATTTCAGAAGTAAGGCTGGATTGTATGGAACGACCCACCCATCGTGCATGGGTACTTGTCGGCGCCTGTATGGTATGACGCCTTGGTTTTCAAAGTCTCGCCTGTACTGGACAAAGCCCCTTTCGTCCACGTGAGTGGTCTGGCACGCTGGCTTGGGGAAGAACTTGCCGCAGTAACCCTTTGCAGAGTCCCAGCACGGAAAGATGATCGGTGCCGCAAGGGCCGTGGATCATGTGTCTCAGCACCAACTCCCTGACCTTTCCTACAGCTTCAACTTCAGAGGGAATGTCGGCGCAAATGATAGAGTCAATTTCGTGAGCCTGAACGGGACCGTCACCGTCGACCTTGAATACAATGTGAGCGTATGGAAGGCCCCTCATTTGCATCTCGATGACGTAGACGAAGTACACCGTTCTGCCAAAAATTGCTCCACTCCGAATATCTCGGATGAGTTCCCCAAGTTTAATCTGGAAGACTCTGCATGCAATGGATGGGTCACTGAGCCCACTGCCACGGGGGCAAGCCTTCTTGTTTTCCTCCCAAGTCGGACTGTAAGTGAACGGCAAAAAGAACGTCGGCGAACCCAGGCGAGGTACCAGGCCCATTGCGTTCTCGTAATGGACCTTCATGTATCGTGGGCCACCGGTGAAGGAGCTCGGGAGGTAAACTTTTCCAGGCAGCACCCCGCCTTCCCCCTGGACGGTCTCGTCACGGACGATGTCCTCCATGACTTGTACTGCAGCTCGCCACCCCGTTGTGCTTCTAGGAGTTCGTCCAGCACCACTATCTGCATTGCATTTCGTGATGAAGACCTTGTTTGAGAAAATTGAATGAATCGCAGGCGTTCTTCCTCATACCTCATGAACATCTCAACCTGCCACGACTGTGAAAGCCGGCCGATGTGAGAGAAGCGAGGATGTTAATCCCGTTGTTGTCGATCATTCCCGCGTGCCATCCCGAATTGCCCTGCGGATAGAGCAATGGATACTGGAAAGGCTCCATCATGAGGCTGAGTAGATCGATGGAAGATTAGTACACCCTTTTATTTCAGTAAGCGGATGCTTTAAAGTTAGACGCCAATGTCAATTGTGATTAGTTACGTTGCTTGACTCTAATACGAAGAAGACGCATTTACCGACGCAAAAAATCTAACAGACGTACAGAAAAAAGAAGGAATAAACAGTATTGTGCATTTGCAGAGTAACATCGAAGTAAAAATTCAAAAATCTTGATTTTAAGTCTTCTTATCGTTTTGGACAGTCAGCGCCATCTAACGGATAAAGGTAGAACTAACTTCGCTCACCGCCATTATAATTTTTTTCGGCGGGTTCCGGTTAGAAATTCCCGGTTTTCGGAATTCTTCCTCCGATCAATTCTTTCATAGAATGTCCGTGCCAAATTTCAAGTTCCCAGCACGTCTGGAAGTGGTCGGGAATTTGTACACATGAGTCAGTGAGTCAATTACACAAACGGCTGTATATATGCGGTTCTATGGGCGGTTCTTAAGTTTGGCGCCCCGGGCCAGTGGCGTAGCCAGGTTTTGGGTCTAGATGGGGGTAGAAAAGTTTCAGGGGGCGCCGACTCATAAATTAACGAGTTTGTTAGACTTTACAAATTTTGGTGATGCAATAGGCGGATAGGTTTGTACAAAATATAAAAATTTACAACGTATAATACACATTTATTTATTAAGCTCTCGATACAATGATGTAGTCCGTATAGCTAATTCTCACAGGTCATTGCAGATCTGAGAATTGCCTGGACGTTCAACTGGAACTTCGTTCATAACCTAACGTTCACTCAACGAAAATTGGTCTCCTTTGGGAATGCCGATTTTTGAGTCAATTATTAGATAGTGAAACTTCATTTGTTTAATTTCGCCAACAATGATCTGCAATTCCTCAATAGCCAAGGCTTGAATGAAGTAATTTTGTATAGACGGGCTTAAGGAAGTTTCATTGTGTTTTGAGCTCTCAAGATCCTCAGCCATTATCGTATCGTGTTTCGCAAAAACTCTCACAAGTTCTAAAACATTTCCCTCGTTATTCTCGACGTTAAGTCGATAACCAAATTCTCGATGACCACGTAAAGGTAGACCTTGTTTCCTGAGATACATAATAAAATCAATTAATCGTTTCAGTATTTCTCAGTTTTTTAAAATCATTTCATTTTGGGCTTGATTAAGTTTTACCTCGATTGTACAATGTTTTTTGAATCTGTACCTTGTAATTAAAAACACGTTTTCTAATTGGCGATGGCCTTAGGTTTCTTCATGCTATTTTATTTTCTCTGTCCCTTTCTTAAAATTCGAGACACCGATGTTTGGATCTGACCAATGTAATTTTGCCTGAATTGTTTATCTTCAAACAGCCAACATGAGAAACATAACATGATATTACCCCTGGGCGAATGAACCAACCAGTTTCTATTGACTACTTCACCTGATGGAAGTTTCTTTTTATACCATTCCTTGTTGAATCACCTATCACTGTCATTGTTGTCAAAAAAATCGAAAGTGTCACTAAGCCCAGGTTGACACGGGCCTATTTCTAACGAAGTTCGAACTAGAGACGGGCCAATCGAAATGTGACGAAACAGAAATGGGTCCACTGGGTAATCAACATTGATATTTTCAATCGACTTCTTACTGTCAGACACGAGTCCACTTTCATATCCGTCTGGTACATTTTATCTCTTCTCTTCGGATAGCCCAAGGTTTTCGCAAACGCCTGCCAAAGTCCTTCCCTACACTGGAGTTGCAGTCATTATCGCCGAGTGCGACTGTAGAGCTATTGCTGCAAAGGCCTAACTTTAAATATTCATGGGTCTGACGCTGACGCCATTGGCGAAACTGGATGCTCTGTGTGAGTCGTGTCATTCCTATAGTACTGGAAATGACCCAATAATAATAATAATTGGTAATGTGTTGAGTTTAAAGCTATACAATTTGTAGAATTGTTTGTGTACGCAGACTCTGAACAGACAGTCCGTAGCGATGCGGTCTCAAGAAGTGTATTTATATTTCAACAAAAACTTATCATGTATGTACATTGTACAGTGGCGGAAGAAATTAACGCAAAATTTTTCGCGCGCCAGAATGCGGCATTCTTGGGAACTTCTAGGAGCATCACACCCTTCGAAAGACTGGCAACAATGAGGAAGACATCGTCAACCGCAAATACTTGAAATCCGCAATGGAACTCACATTTGTCGGAGCCTAGAACTTACTCATCAATCGCCTATTTTTCGAGCTTTCTTCTTATATTATTCGTGCATTCCGTCGCGGTGTATCTCTCTGTGTTGGGGAGAGTGTTGTACTAAGGAAAATTTTTAAACATTCCTCTTTAAATAAAAGAAGAATCGTTTCTAAACTCGTTAAATGTAAATAGTGGTATCTATTACTTTTATTATAACTACTTGCCAAGTTTCAATTTCATTCTTGTTTTACAAATGTGTTAAAAAAATATATAAAAAATATGTTACAAATGTTCGAAGGTACATTATGCTTATGTACCTGGGAACACCACCTGCTGTGCCAAGGAACACAAGTTGTAAGAATAGTAAATAAAAGAAATACAACTTGAGTATTGGAATAAACATTGTTTTTAATTATTATACTGCTTGCTTTACAAAGGTATTTGAATTTATTACAAATTTATAAAAAATTAAGCACATCTTAATACTTAAACTTAGTTTCTAGAGCAAAGATCACAAATAAACGTTTTCCAGGAATCCTTTTCTGACCCAGCACAGAGTTCATCATTGGAGGCAGACAATACATCTGATCCAGGTTTCCCCTCCTCGGTCATTGTGGTATGGTTGGCAACAAAATATGCATTGCTCATCTGAGCTGTCATCATCATCAGTTGACACCAAAGGGGCAATGTCATCTTCCGATGACGATGAATCGCTGCGCCTTTTAGCTGAAACTTTTAGTTTCTTTGGTTCCTCTGTAACTTGCTTAGTTTGTTCTTCAAAATCAAGTTTTCTTGCCTGCTTTATTGACATCTGTGTTTGTTTTTTAAAATATTTTTTAATCTTTTCCTGTTTTATCTCTTCCTTCTCTGGTGTATCAGTGATGATTCTAGTCCGACCAGGCTTCCTACCACCTTTCCAACATTTTTTTGGGCCTGCCTTTGGGTAAGGTTGAACCTCCTCTGGTGTCACACATTGTAATTCAGGCGTAGACCTACTTGGTTTTGATCCAGAATTTCCTAGAATATTATCAGAATGGTAATCTGTAGAACATCCTGGCACTGGTTTCGGAGTAGCTAATAGGCCTACTGTTGATAGCTCAGTGGATGATCGGTCTTTGGATGGAGTTGAGTGTGACAATGAAACTGGAAAATTAATGGAAGATGCTGAGGATCCGGGTTTATCAGAGTACTCAGGATTGTTTAAAGCAACTGTTGCGTCCAGATCTATTTCTAAAGGCCTGTCAGTAACATAAGATGGCAAGAAGTCGTCCTTACCGAACACATTACGGTCTAGGGGAAAAATTCCAGGAGTCTTAAAGCCACTAGTAATGTTCTTTGGTGTGAAAGCTCTGGGGAAAACCAATCCTACGATCTGAGCTACCTGATAAATATCAAACGTTTTACCTGGATTGTTCATATGCCATTCACTGAGAGCTTGATTATAAAATGTTTTCAGCGGTCCATAAACCGACACGTCTAAAGGCTGAAGCCAGTGGGATGTGTGAGGCGGGAATGTTACCATAACAATTCCAGCATTTGATGCCTTTTCTAAGCACTCAACACTGAGATGGGTTTCGTGATTATCAAGAATCAGCATGTGCCGTTCTTCTTTTGAGCTCTTCACAACTTTAATAAAGTGATCCATAAACTGGACAAAAAGAACCTCATTTGACCAGCCTGTCGGAGTGGCGGCACAGATTGTTCCTGGGGGTGCGCCATTTAACATAAACTCTTTAAAATGAACACGAGGAAAAATTAACATTGGTGGTAAATAGTTTCCTATGGCATTAATTGCAACAGTCATAGTAATCAATGTCTCCCTTTCAGCTGAAGTACAACCACCGACTTGCTTAACCCCTTTTAGCGCTACTACTGGACCCGGTGTCTGAACTGTAGTCAACCCCGTCTCGTCAACATTCCAGATTCTATGTGGTGGAATGGGTCCAAACCTAGCATGAATGTCTTCCAAATTGTCAAAAAATTTGGAAACGTTATGATAATTAAAACTAGTTGAACGAGAAAGACTAGTAGCTTCTGGTTTTCGTACAGAGAGATTTTGGTGTCTAGACATGAATAATCGCATCCACTGTTCCCCAGCAATTTTTTCTCGTTTCCAGTTCTCAGGAATTTTTTTCCCATTAGCTGCAGCGAAATTGTAAGCTAGTAGCCTCAAGCCTTTTTTGGAGAGCCCATAATTCATTTTAGCTACATTGAGTATGTAGTTTACTAGAAGGTTTTTCTCGGTATCAGTAAAAACTCGATTGACATCAAAATTATTATAGTAAAAATATTGTTCTTTTTCAGAAGATTTAAAATTTGTCAGAGCTCTTGATAGGGTTGTGAGCTTTACTCCATACACTCTACACGCTTCTCGCATGGATATCTTTTTGTCCGGAGAAGCAGTGACAGCGTCGATTGCTTTGTGAATCGCATCCGCATCAACAGGTTCCCTGTTCTTGCCTGTTTTACTGCGAGGAATGGTGCAGTACCGGAAAAAAAACAAATACCATTTACGCTCTCGTGTTCCTTGGTACAACAGGTAGCCATTTTAAACAAATACCGGTTTTTTAGGATAAATATTACGACTTAAATAGAAGAACATAGTCAGCAACACTCACCAGTAAAGGAAGATATGGAAGGTCTAGCAGTATATATCACTGGTATAAAAAGTATCATAAAAATCACCATAATTCACAGAGAAAAAGAATTACTTTGACGGAGAGAAATCTGTATTGTCTTTCATCTGCCACAAATAGTAAGCAACTCTGCAGACAAAGACCTGCCCCCTAGCGTTAGTTTCTCATAGAAGTTCATTAAAAATTGGGTAGGTTACAGCACTTGACAGTAAATCAATGTGTTCCTAAGTACACTATGCCCGATTTAAGCATGTTTCTTACGTCGATTAATATCATTGATACTAAAAGACTGTTTATAACAAATATTCATTATCCAACTCAACTCGGAATATATGCTGAAATCTTCATCTGCTACCACCAAGGGATATTTATTATGGTCGAAATTTCGAGGACATTTTTGAATGACTCGCCCTGTATCTCTTTCACCGAAATAATATAAATAAAAGTTTATTCGCACCAAGAGTTAATACAAAAAAGATCAAATTCAAATAGATATAGTTTACGCGATGTAATTTATCACGATTTTCAATTTGTAGATTGATGACGTTTCGATCTCAAAATATATTTAATAATGAATTGTTCATGACCCAATATAAATCCGTCCTTAGTTTGTCAGAATGGGATTAATCTATGAAAATATACGTAAATGTATGATTTCATGAACTAAAAATTATTGTGCTCGCATTGATACCGAATAATCTAGATACAGTTTTCCGAAGTTTCTTTCATCTTATCACTGGAAGTTTGCTGTTCACTTCGAAGCTTTAACTAGTAAATACGGAACATACGAATAAACGTGCAGAAAAATTTAAACCAAATTAGGTGTAGTTATAATAGATTAACAACTCTTTTACGTCTGACTACATAATATGTTCTTATATGCATTAGCTTTAAATTCGCTGCATATATAAAATTAACAAAGAAGCTTTTTAAAGACTTCAGTTTGAAGTAAATTGCCATAAATGAAACAAAATAATAGGTAACGGATAATTTTGCAGATGTCAGACGTATTTGGCCAGCAAAAGAGTGGTCCGAGTTCGATTTTCAATGAACGCAATGACTTTTTATTTGAATTGTCACATATTGGTAATATGAATTAATGTAACACGTAGTTTCAATGACTGGATAATGATATGAAATTTTATAAATACATAAGAGCAAATTTTCTATCTGAAAATCATTTTAATTGACCATAAATTGTATTCAAAACTCTAAAATGACTCGACCAGGGGTGGGATTACGGTTCTTTCCTTCTCGTGGTCGTTATCGCCATTCATAAGGTAAGCCGCATTGGTTGGGCAATGCTCAAAGTCCTGGAAGCGCTTTACACTGCTATGAAGCGCCTAATCTTTCTTGATGACGATCACGTTTTCCAAATCATGAGCGCAATTGAACAATAGCAATATGGAGAAACATGATGGCGATTCAGGTTTGCAACCCAGTAACAACTACCGAGCTTACAAAGAGCTACTAAGGTATCGTGCCCGAGGTACTAAGGTATCGTATAATGGGAAAATAATCTCTTATCAAAGGCATACTACGTCCCAAATCAATATCATGGGCCCTCCTAACATTCCCAGTTTGACTAGATCAGTATAGGAGATGCTTTGTTTCGACATGGGGAAACCTTTTGGGATTGTCACAAGTATATTCATTGCTTTAACAAAGACTGTCGCTGGCTTCAAATCCCTTGCACGATGGGAACTAATGGCGTTTGATTGAAATGGTTTGGACTGATGAGGTGAAATCCGAGAACTAGGCACAGTAACAATTCGATTGAAAATATGATGATGGCATTCTTCCAGTCCGCTGGACTTTTACGCTGGATTTTAACGGTTGCGTAAACCATGCGAGTTTAATTCCCGTTACTTTGGAATCTCCCGGTGTCCAGGGCTCTTCTTACTCCCATCTGTCGCTCTTCCCCCAATAAGGCTTCTGGAATGTCGTGAGGTCCTCATACAAATGCTGCGTCGCGGCAAAACAATCTCCAGCATTCCCGATTATTCCTTGTCTGATCACGCGTAGTGCGTCGTCTTCTGACAGACGGTATATTTCCCGGTACTCTCTCAGCTCCTGAAGGTACCTCATGGGTCTCGAGTTCGGTCTTCCATCGAATGTTGGGATCTCCATCTGCACAGTCCCTGCCGCTGGTGGTGCAGCAGTTACCCGGGCGCAATACGCCTTGTGATGTCCCGTATAACGCCCTCGTCGAGATGGGCCCCTCCCCTGACGGATTGTTGATGTAGTCTCGATGCTATCTGCTTGATCTGCTACTCGTTTTCTTCCATCTTCTCCTTCATTTTATTTACACCGCTTTTCAGACTACTGTGGCTCGAACCTAGCTCCCCTAATTTAGGGCACGTCTCGCCTAATTTTGCACCTACCTCAACGACTATCTGGTCGCGTATTTCTTCGATCTTCTTCTCTTGTTCGGCGAGCTTCCCACCATACTCTTGTTGCAATGCTGCCAAACCTTCCTGTATTTTCTTCTGCCTCTCCGTTAACTCTTCATCCCTTCTCTTTTGTTCTTCCCTTAATTTTTCTAATCTCTCCCCTAAATTCCCGTCTCTTTCTTCCTGCCCCTTTTTCATACCTTGCATTTCTTTTAACAATTCGTTGATTATCGCCTGCACAACATCCTGCCCAGGTATTTCCGTCTGCATTTTAAACTCATATGTTTCTATTCCAAAGCCTTATTTTTCCAACAGCAAATTCAACCGTTCATGCAATTCGAATTTCGCACCCTGTATTGTTGATTCTCGGTCCCTCAATATGTTTTGTTAATCTGTCTTTTTCAGTTCGTAAAATATTTTAATTACGCCCGCCACTTTGAAACTACCTTTCTCAGGTCTCCCGTGGTCTCCATTTGCTACGAGTAGTCGTGCCCCGCATTGGGCTCCAAAATGTAACACTTTCTTCATTTATTTTCAAAAATAATCACAAATAAATTCACACTTCTGTCGTATCACTTCACAAGTATAAAAAAACATTCACGCATCACTCCCGTGCGTCCTCTCGTCTCCCTTTCTACGCGTCTCTCTCCCGTTTTCCCCCGGTGACCGCGCCAACAAACAAACAACGTGGCCATACGCAACTTATTGTATTATTGTATAGTTACAATACAGATATTTCTTTTTCGTGCCCTTTTTTTATTTATATAAAGTTATTTTTCTGGAGATTTTAGGTCATTAATTCATGTTTAATCTGTTCCTCTTTTGCCTACGTTTCGCATATGTATTATGTTTCATCAGGACTTTTATGTATGTTGTAGATCTCCTGTTGAAGTCTTCCATAGTTGAGTATTCTGGAATGACAGTTCTCTTTCTTGATATTTAGGTCTTCTGCTGTATGGTCCATGGTTTCAGTGTTGATGAAGTTCTTTAAATAGTCAAGTTCTGGTTATATATACTGGTTTCTCCACGTTTAAACATATAGATAGAATCATAACGTGAACTCCGACCATATTGTTTATTTATTGTTAGTCTAAAATGAGGAGTTATACCTTTTCGTTAACTCTACCTTTCATTTGGCAAAATCAGTGCTGAATGGTATGATTTCAACTATCACTTTTTGCTAGCCATAAAAGTTACAATGAGGGATCCAACATAAGCTTTGATAATTATTTTATTATACACAAAAACCTTGAAAAATTTTATGGTACAAAATTAGGTCAAAATATATTGCGAAGAAATATGAGACGCATTTCTGCATGGCTTTCGAAAATTTAGAAAAAAATTGCATCAAATGTAATTTTACTGTGAGCCATACTTTTGTAATTAACAACTTGGAAACAATTCATCCATTCTTCAGGCGAAAAGTCATTGTACATAGACCAAAATGCACTTTTTTATTCACATTTTGTCCATAACATCCCAGCTGATATGCAGTAGAATACGTTTTTCCTGAATTACTGAATTGATTGACAATGCCTTTAGCCACAGTTACAAGTAGTAGGATTTAATTTAATAGGGGAAGCCCCTACTGAAAGCCAGCACTCCAAAGGAGGCAATTTAAGTAAATGGCTGCACATACTGACCATGTAAAAAAACATACACTAGAACACACAAGGATAAACAAGTCTTTGGATTTGCATAAAGTAGGGAAACATGAAGGGAACTCAAAATGGCACCAAACTGTCACTAGTTCTTCGTGCACTTCAGACTTTCAACCATTACTCCTCATAACTCTTCGTTGCTAATGGAGGGCCCTCCTGGTTTTGCTGAGCTCAGTAGTTCTCTGCGAAAAAAAAGAAAACCTATATTATTATAACATCTAAAGAGTAACAATGAAAATTCAAAACTCTGGTCCAAGAATATTTTAATGACATAATCATCGTACAACAACTGTGTTCTTCATATATGGAGGAACGTTATGCATTTCCATGGGGTTTGGTACCACTTAAAACCGAAATTTTTACTTAAAACTTCTCAGCCATCTCTAGGCTGGTGTTACAAAATCATACGGCTTATGTCACAAGAAAAACCTAATCAAAACAATACATACCTTTGCAGAATTCATGGTAAATGAGTAGTAATAAGTACAGAATTTGGAAACCAGGTAAATATCCTTAATGAAGAATAGTGGGGTGAAGAGAGGGAAGGAGAGAGAATTTAGATCTGCAATGATGCTGTAGTTCAGAAATTGGCAGATGATTCATAAATTTTAGCCAGTTGGATAACCAAAAGATGGTAGTTTAACACTCATATGAGATATTCTGCAAATTTGTTAAAGGTATCATTAAAAAAGTATACTGTTAGAATAACTGTAGTCACACAGTTTCCACTTCTACACAGATTTTATCATTCAATCATTATTTTAGTCAGCTATAAAAGCAACAAAATTTAAGTAAGCAAGACTAGAGTTTTGTTATGAAAATATTTCTGCAGTTATGAATGAGCTAACTTCAGAGACTAGAAAATGAAGGCTGAAATAGCAACAGCATGAGACACAACATAAGGGCACGAAGTTTAATTTCAAGTCTTTCCAGTAAAGGAATTCAGGGAAGATGATATTTGTAAATGCATTAGCATGCCCTTAAAAGTTTCGCACACAATGTGTTGTGTTCACACTTATGTTCATGGCTGATTGAGATATCTGTCTGAATAGATTTAATGCATTGAGAAAGAACCATCTGATGTAAAAAAGGATTGATAACTAGCTAATACAAGGTGAAAAACAACAAATTTTACACCAGCAAGAGAAATGGGACTTATAATAGATTATGTGCTGTAAGAGTCAGGCCAAGAGATATGCGATGGATAAGAAGGATTAAAAAATTACATGCCATGGACCAATGGTTACAAAAATAACACGTCCTTTAGGACCTTAAGACATGAGCAGGATAGTTGGATAACCTTCAATAAGCATTATTTCTAATGAATTATCTATTAGCAGATGCATTCTGATTTGAGCACTGAAGAATTGCCACTCTACTTGGGTAGATTCTCTCGGAGGTCAATATAACTGAGTACCACATGTTCCACTGCCAAGATAACCAAGTGTTTGGCTATATTCCCTTACTCATACTACTACCAGTCTGCAGTCACTTGGCCCTGACAATCCAAATGAAAGTGTATGCAGCTACTACTAAAAATACTGCCCTTCTAAGCTCAAAGACAGTAGCTGGATCTTTGTTGGCTCTGAGATATTGAATCTTTTTTGTTTTCATTCATTGCCAACTATTTAGTACACAAATATTTTTTTTATTTATACTCACTATATTTTTTGGAAAGACATTTAACATAGGCATCTTTTTTCTTCAAAATCTATTATTTCATTTAAATATTAGTAGTTAGTGTTATTTGGCTTACAACTCATAGTTACCATTTTCTGGCCAAGAAAAAAGGCAATTAAGCGACAGATATGGTAAAACCAAAACATTGTATGTACCTTGAAAACATCTTCAGACATGGCATTTTTGCTTGTATTTTGTAATTCTCTCGGTAGAAAATACTGAATGAACTCTAACCTCAAAATGTGAATTTTTGTCAGTTTCTGTCTTTGAGCCTAGGAGGGCAGAATAGCCATTGGTAGTAGTAATTTTGGGGGGCATTATTAATGCAGAGATTAATGAATACGTGCAGAGTGCTGTCATGTATTCATTAGTCTCAATTTGCTTACACACGTTCAAGGAAAAATTATATTTTCTTTAATTCTTTTTTAAAGATATTGACTTTAAGGAAATAGGGCTTTAATATGAAAGAAGGAAAAAGTATTCAGTCATGAAAAATAAGGGGCTTAGGTATGTTATTTTTTCCGGAACACAATGCTATTGCATCCTCTTTATACTCTTTCTCTGCTCTTGCAAACTTTCTGAACCCAGAAACTTTGCATGAAATCCCATACAAAGCTTAATGGGTGAATGGACAATTGTACTAGACTTCATTCTTAAAATCATCTGCTCATGTATGGAGTTCACAACTAAGCTAAATAATCAGCATTCACTGAGAAACATGTACTGAGTAAACCATGTCTATTTATCAGAATCACACAGACCAGGCAAAAAGAAAGACTTAAAACTCTCAAAGACTGCAGTGTACATTATCGTCAAGTCCTGACCGCAGTGACAAACCACCGCCATCTATAGTAATAACATTCCGCCACTTTTACTCAGTTTCACGTACACACCAAACTTCCATTCTTCTCACTTTCATTTCATTCAACAACTCATGCTCATTTCTATATACTCCTCTCTCATTCAGAGTACCGATTGTCCAGTTCGTATCACTGAGTCTGTATCTTGATGGACCAACCTTATTCTACTTCCGCCACCAATCATGGTTTCGGTCGTCTGAGGCTCCTCTGTGACTCTTATGAGTAAGTTGTAATAGAGTATGCAAGGTTATCAGCCTTTGCAGTACCCGTACCACATGCAGCTTTTCCTGCTAATGGTTATGGTGCTCGACTACCTTGAGAGCCAGCATACCATTGCCTGCAACCCACCACTAGGAGGTATATGCATTGTACTGACACACTTTAACAAGGTTTGGTCAAAATTACTCAAAGCTGATCGATTATCTTAAGCCAATGATTAATTCATACTAAGATGCTACACTCATGATGTTTAACAGAGAAAACAGAGGCTTACCTTCTGTATTTTAGGCCTCTAAGGTCACAGTTTGATATATCCATTCCCAGAAATTGCCAAACATTTCTTCTATCTCCTCGGTGCTTTCCTCGAAGAGCCATGGAGGTAGTTCAATTTCAGGAGTCTCTGGGACAATATCATCCAATATTTTTTTACCGCTGTAAACCTTTCCCCTCAACTCTTCTCGTTGGTATACTATAACTGTCACTGTCCCCCAGGAGACTTTTTTTTCAGAGTTGCCTTTTCTACAGGGCTTGAATTCCTCCTCTTCTTCGCCTCTTTGCTTCTTTAGGCATCCACCTGTAGAATGAGAACACATTTGGTCACCAGTTATCTTGTAAAATTGAGAAAAAAATCAGATTGACATATTCAAAGACACTCAAGTAATAAGAAGAATGCCTTTTAAGGGTGTGATATTTTCGTTCTCCATAAAGGGTATGAAAAGAAAGTAAATTTGACATCTGACATGGAGTGGTGATAGAGGGGATAGAATGATTTTGTAAAATATATAGGCAGAAATGTAGTGGATGGATGTTAAAATTGTAGTCACAGTATAATACCGTAACATACGCTCTTCCTTAGGCCCTAAATATTAGTTGGGGAATTACGATTTGTAATTTAGAGAGAAGCGTCCGATAGGAGACGTTGAGCTGACCCGGGAGATTAGTCCTATGAGAGCGGAGGCTGACGAAATTCGGGCAGGGAGAGGATACAATCAGGGCGGAAGGATGAATGGATGAGGTCAGGTAGGCCAAATTTAGGTCCGTTCTGAGCAAAAACTGAAAAAATCTACAATTCCGATACGAATGACTGTGCGTCTCACCATTTCTAATGCCCACGAACGGTGGTACATAAATTTTGAAGTTGGGGCGGAAATGGTAGGTCCTTTGAACGCTTCCTCTCCTAAGCTCGTAGTCCTTCAAATAAGCAATGAATATTATTGTATCAAGGCCTTTTGAATATCATCTATAGAGCTCAATAGACACCTCCAAACTGGATTCGAGAGTATTTTTCGAGATAAATCACTTAAAATTATTGACAATGCGACGTGAGAATAAATTTGAGGGAGAGCAAATAAATTATATTCCATAATAATGATATGAAATAAAAACCCAAGTACATAGTGGGCACAAACTGAGGTTGTGTAGTACTTGAAGAAGGGATGGGGCAGGTTACAAGAAGCAGGACACTGCGCTTGTTTGAAGGACACATCAGGTTATATCAGATAATGCTCCTCGATTTGTTTAGTTACTTACAGAATAGGTTTCCCATATTCACAGAAATGCGGGCGAAAATGCGTATTAACTTTTCCAACTTGATCACAGGAGACCACAAGAGAAAATTGAATCACAAGAGACTCACGACCACTTCAGTCAATCGAAGTCATAAAATGTACATTCCCATAGCAACGGCTGCCTCTTGGTCCGATGACCATTGTTGAGGTGCAACCATCAATGAGTATGGTTCTTCAGATGGGTCAGTGACTACTTGTAAATGCCTATATCTTCATATGATCTCAAAACTGCGATGATATCAATCTATAAGACGTATGACTATTTTTTTTAATGTCTGCAGACACATGTGTACTTAATAAACTATGGACCCAAGTTCAGTCGGCAACAGAGTCCGCTGCTTTTTTTTTCGTCAGAATGGTGAAATCTATTTTCATTCTGACGTCTATTTCGGTCGCATTTGAATGATTCCATATCATTACAAAGGAAGTCTCCATTTTTTATTTTAAATGCCGAATTTTCATTTGTGTTTTATTCGGACATTATCTATCGTGATAAAAAATAGATTTTCCCGTTATTTTCTGAAGATATTCAATACAAACTTTGTTTTTTGGCTATTCATCCCTCTGATATTTATACCAATTAAATAGGAAAGAGTGTGCTACAGTCAAAGATAATATATTGCTCCCAAACTGGCCTATCCATCCACAACAGGCTTATTAGTTACGACAAGGAGCGTCCGCCGTCGAGGTGAGAAGCGGAGATTTAAGATTCTGTTGTAGTTCACTTGAAATTAATGAAAAATATACTCTTATTTTGATGTAGTGGATGAGCTTAAATTATGATATACAGCAATCTCCATTCCATTTTAGTCAGATATCCTCTTTATCAATCAAACTTCATAACGGTTGAAAAAGAAAATTAAATTCGAACGCCGATTCGTCGTTTGGAATTCACATGGAGCGGTAGTCAACGACTCGAGATGGAATTATCTTCTTACTCATAGGAAACCCGTGTTTGAAATTATTTTTACAGTCATACTTTCATTGAGAAAGTCGTGAGCATTCTTATTATTAGACCCTTTGAAATTAAGGGATTTCAATGGGGGCACGCGGTCACAACTGGACAATTCGTGATGATGGTCATTGAGACTGTTAAAGCCTTGAAACTTGCCCCAGCCGTCAGGTTTCCTTCGAGAGCCTCAAGGGTTTTCTTTCTCGAACGGCTGAACAGAGTTCCATGTGATTTGTAGCATTTTATGGATCATTTATACCGATTTCGCGTATGTCTTTCCTACCATATCTGGTTGAAATCGGGTTTTCTAACGAGGACACGTGCATGCACGAAATGCACTACATAACAATAACGAGTGTTTCTTAAAATGGAAGTTTAGATTTTTAGTTTTTTACTTTCTGTTCTTCTCGATGCTGTTTGCTTTGCAAATGATGAATTTGAGTAGAATGTAATTGATATTTTTACTTATTCCTTCGTTTTATGTGTGCCTCAGGAAATCCAGAATTAATCAAAAGCGTGCAACGTGAACGTGGATTATTCGTTGTGGGTCGAAATATCCTCCTTCCGCTGCTAATCGTTTTTAAATCAATTGTTAGCGGAAAAGCTACCACTCGCGGTATCAATCTAGACATGTTCACCGTAGGCGTCGAATTGCCTTGCGTTCATTATTTTTTTATTTCTATGCCTTATTATTACTTGGAACTCTGTAGAGCCGTTCGAAAAAGAAAACCCTTGACGCTCTCGAAGGAATCCTGACGGCTGGGGCAAGTTTCAAGGCTTTAACCGTCTCAATGACCATCATCACGAATTGTCAAGATGTGACCGCGTGCCCCCCATTTATTTCCCTTAATTTCAAAGAGTCTAATAATTCATTACTAGTGAGGGGAATGGCTGAAATGACTTAAACTAGGCCTAAAGTGTTGAGAAATCGCAGAATAGTTAGATTCATATCACTCTATTATTGGTCCGACAAGATGTTCATTAATTGTTTCTTAGAGAAACACCGGAATCCTTACCATCGTGCTCGAATAGATTCCACATCTGCCCGAGAACTCCCAAATGGCACTTTCACCGACACCGATCCTAATTCCCCAGCCAAGAGCCATCTCTTATTGCCATCTGAGCTTCGACCTTCCACTCCAATATTCCGTCAGTCTCGTCTAGAGTAACAATGGTTGGTCACCAATCGCACCGGGAAGATCCTTGGCGCGGCCGAATTCTCGAAATTCCAGGTCCTCTCCCTGATCTCGTCAAGTTACCATCCCCGCTGAACCCGAATTGCTACACATGGTGATCAAAGCCTCGCTTTTTGGCTTCCCATTCTCCCAACAAATTGCAGTAGTTTACCCAGAAATGGTAGCCAAAGACGCCATTGGAACAAAGTGAGTACGCTCCTCCATGGAGTTGTTATTGTGACGTGCTATGCGCCAGTGGATGGAGAGAGTTGCGGTGTGAAAGATGAGTTTTGGGAAAAACTGATAGATGTGTTGAATGAATGTGACTCTGGTGAGAGAATAATTGTACTAGGTGAGATGAATGGGTGGTTTGGTGTGAGGCTGGATGCATCTGAGAGAGTGGTTGGGCCATTGGTGATCCTCGAGTGAATGATAATGGTGAAAACTTGGTGAAAGTGTGCTTGGAAAAAGGTTTGTTTGTGTCGAATACATGGTATAAACATAAGAGAATACATATGTAATCTTTGCAAAGGGGTAATTGCAAAAGCACGATTGATTTTGTGAAAGAATGCATAAACAGTTGAGAGTAAGAGTGGAGAGGTTGCTTGTCAGCGAGCTTAGAATTCAGTATGTTTTCATGCTTGAGGATGCTCTATCCTTGCAGAAGAGAGAATGGGACGAGTATATCAGAAACGAGAAGGTGAATGGTGCGTGGGATTGTTTAAAGGGAGTGATTGTGGGATATGCTGAAGGTGTATGTGGAAAAGGAGTGGTAGAGTGAATGAAAGGTAATGGTTGGTGGAATGATGAAGTGAAATGTGCAGTCAGGGAAAAGAAATAGGCTTACAAGAGTATGATTGCAGCGAAATCTGAGGAAGAGCGTGCTAAGGCATGTGAGATTTAATGGTAGTGAGGAAATGGGTATGTCAGGATAGACATAAGAGTAGACTAACCGTTGTGGGTGTGAATTATCTGAGGAGTGTTTGTGGCGAAGTAGGATGGATAGAGTCTGGAATGAATGTAATAAATGAATGTGGGTTAAATGCTCCTGTAATGGACGTGTATGAAAGGAGTGCGGTTCGTTGGTTTGGCCAGGTTGAGAGAATGAATGAGAGTTGAAAAACGAAACAGATCTATGAGAGTAGAATGAATGTTGCGAGAGGGAGAGGTAGGCCGAGAAAGTTGTAGTTGAATGTGGCTGAGGAAATTCTTAGGAGGAGGAATATTAGGAGTCTTAAAAACAGAGGGCGTGTATGAAACAGTGTATGGGGGTAAATGAGGCGAAAGAGGTTTGCAAGGATAGGTCAGCATGGAGGAAATTATTGATGCAGAGTTAGGTGTACAATTATGTATTAATGAGTGAAACATTTTGACTGTGCCTACCCCGGAAGGGAACGGCGTGATGGGTATGTATGTATGTATGTACTTTCTACTGCCATTTTATTCTGTTCTCCTCTTATAATTAGGTTTTTATCTGACAATAAATGGTTGTTTTCAAGTTTTTCACAAACAAAACTTCACACGCTAATTTTGAATCCCCACTATGCGCTACTTTGAAAACCAATCATTCGTGGCGAGTGCCACTGTGGTACGGTGACTGCATCACACCTTCGGCACAGCCATTTAACCTTGGACAGTCACAGACCATATATTTTTACCTGGGAGGCCATAATAACCTTTCATTTTAATTACTTTCCTCAAGTCCCCTGAATACCTCGCAGGCCACGATCATCAGCATAGTTCTAGCTTAAGTTTCTGAAGCTGTGGATTGGACAAGTTTGAGACACTGGTCGCGAAGCATTCTAAAATTTGTACTGTGATACGGGGGAGGATGCTTTTTTAGCTATCTATATCCTTCTTTTTAGATGGAAGGAGGAATCTTCTCTCACATCATGCACCCATCTACTTCCTACATTCTTTTACAAGAAATATCGAAATCACCTCAGCCTAACATTTTTAGTGTATTCCGCATTCTGGCGCGCGAAAAATTTTTTGTTAATTTCTTTCGCCACTGTACAATCTACGTACATGATAATTTTTTGATGAAATATAAATACACTTCTTGAGGCCGCATCGCTACGGACTGTCTGTTCAGAGTCTGCGTCCAACAAAAGCCTTGGAATGCTTTCCTCGGCGTTTGCTTGAGCGTTTGTAATACTGACTACGAATGCTTAGTGAGCGGGCGTTGTTACGCCGATAATGAATTCTCATTGAATGCTTTTTGTTAAATATTTTCCAATCGCATAGGGAATCCACTACTGGGCGTTTCTACGGCATTCACGAACTCTCTACAAAAGCTAATTTTTACTCGTGCACGTTGAACGTGCAGTAGACCCTCGAACGGCTTGGTCGCGTAAGAAGCTATAGCTCATCTCGGTAAGTAGCAGCTTCCACGATCGCTCATGGCGGTATAGGTTCAGATCGGTAAGTAGTTTCAGCGATTGAGGCTAAGTTTTAACTCACGCGCCATCATCTATTGCTAGTTTCTATACCGTCGAAGTAAGTTTTGTGCCACGACTATTTTGCAAATATCACTCTCAGATGTCAGAGTGAATGTCCAGCATACCATTCTCTCCTCGGTAGGACATAGTTTCCCTAATCAAAACAAGGTTGTGATTTACGCCTCATCATCATTCGCTATATTGTATCAATGGTATCAATCTACATCGACGAAATAGAAATCGAACCAACTCGAGGTTGTGTTGCACGGGGTGATTCGCGGAAATGGAGTAGTATATGACAAAGAAGCGTGTTTCTTACTTTGTTTCGATTATAGCGTTTGTGTGTGTGTGTTTATTGAACGCCTATTTGAGCAATGGCTCAGGATTTACGACGCCTGCTTGAAGCTTAAAAAAATGCTTAAACAATGTCGAACGCCCTCTCAAAAACCAACAGAGTGATTATACAGGCTATTGAGGAAGTCAATGCGGATTTCCACCGGGTCAGGTTGTCCATGTCTGCCGACGTTTCGATTACCGAGTTGCTCAGCGTCTTCATGCCCTGAAGACGATGAGCAACTCGGTCATCGAAACGTCGGCAGACATGGACAACCTGACCCGGTGGAAAACCCGCATTGACTTCCTCGATACCATACGCCGGGAAAGCCTTCGATCTTTCTTTATACAGGCTATTTCCGTTATTTTATGCCAGTGATCATTTATACCAAAGTAGTTTGGCTCTAGCAAAATCTATGCATTATAATCTTTGGTAGCAACTGTGGCGTACCGAGGAGATCGATCGCGCCCGCAAAATCATGTCACTACAGTATTGTTTCTCGACAGCTATCCAGGATCCGAAACGTATTTGGCGTCACATGGACGCGGCCAAAACATTTGGGGCTGTCCCCAATGAGGGACCAAACGCTTATCGGTAGGGCAGACAACGCCTATCGTCGGTGAAACGCCCACAGAACGCTATATAAATCCCTACCACCCGGTCCCACCAAGCGTTTTCATTTCTCAACGAACGCCTATGAACCACTGTAAAAGCCATTTTCGAGAACACTCAACAACGCCTGAAAAAACCTCACCAAGGCAATAAGCGTTCACGGAGCACCCAGAAAACGCCTAAGAATCGTTAAGAAACGCTTACAATATGCCTCAAGCGTTCACAATTGTGTTTATTGAACGCCTATTTGAGCAATGGCTCAGGATTTACGACGCCTGCTTGAAGCTTAAAAAAATGCTTAAACAAAGTCGAACGCCCATTCAAAAACCACCAGGGTGATTCTACAGGCTATTTCCGTTATTTTATGCCAGTGATCATTTATACCGAAGTAGTTTGGCTCTAGCAAAAAATATCTTGAACGTCTGGTAAATAATAGTCATAATCAGATTTTCATAAGAGAATCGAACACAGTGATATCTTTTTTTGGTCACAACTGTAACAAATAAAATTTTGAAGATGTCGACGATTAAGAAATAATATACAGAAAAGTCATTAGACCCAAGATGACGAAAAGATAAATCATGATAGATAATCGGTTCATGCATGCAATTAATGATCAATAGGAGAAGTATGATGACACATGGTCAAAATTTTTATAGCAGCAATTTGAAAGCAATAATAATTTGTTACTTTAACGAAAGCAAAAATAAAAATTACCTTCTGTCACTTGACCAATAACTGTGTGAGTTTGCCAGGAACTGTACGAATGGGCAATGTTTGACTCTAAGTCCAATATTACTTTTATGTAATATCTAGTTATATTATAATCAAACTCGCTTCGCTCGGTAGGGGGCTCCGCCCCCTAGACCCCCGGAACGGCTTCGCCGTTTGTTTTTGTTTTGATAAAATTTCCTGAAAAAAACGGTTTACTTCTAAGGCTGTTAGTCGTCGAAATCCATTTTGAAGAATTGTACGTTAGTTCCACGTGTGAGCATCCGCCATTTTGAAAGACGTAGGCGTAATGGTTGTTAAATTTAGTGTACGAACTGTGAAAACGCACTTTCCGAATTGGACCACATGTAACTTCGAAACTACGGGGCGTAGAAAGCACCATTATCAATCGAAGGGCACGTTGTGATTCCTAGCTTGATATCATCGGTGGTTCTAGGATTAATTTTCGTTATGTTTTGCGAAACAAAACTACCCGTGTTAACAATCTATTTACTAAATGTTTAGACCGATATGTAAACCACTTAAAATTGAGCGTTAGAATGTCGAGTCAACCGACCGTTCAGTACGTAGAGCTGGCAAACTGCCGAATTGTCCAAAATTTCAGAAAAATTTCGATTTCTGGAGCTCGTATCGAAGCAAACAATAAAGGTAGCGACACTGATCATTGACATAATAAAGAAAATTCATTCGCCAGCTAAACTTGTGAGACAAAGTCATTCCAAGCGTTAAACCCAGGAGTATGAATTTAAAAAACCATGGAAAATGGGTAAATCCGCCATTTTTATTATCTGGGGGGAACAAACTTTTAAAGCGTGTTACAATGATGAAAACAAAATTTTTTTAATGTACAAGTGAAAAAAACTATGGAGAAAAAAGGGAAAAAATATTCCATCACGAAGCATAGAACCTCCAACCTTTCCCATCGCAGCCCGACGCCTTATCTTTCGTCTAAAGCTCTGTGATATAGGGCAGTGAACTGGTTTTTAAATATCACTCACTTTCGTCAGTCTCACTTGGTGGTATTCCATCATTAAAAAATTTAAGATGTCAACTTTTACAAAACCACTCGATTTATTAAAACAACGACCCAGGTTTCAATGTGCATTCACATCATCTTCAGGTAAATGGAGGCCGATGTGCAGGCCTTATATAGTAAACATTACCAGGTGGGGAAAGGGGGGGGAAGAACAATGCAGGAAGAGGGTGGTCACGGGAGGGAAGGGAGGGGGGCTAGGAGGACGAAGTGGAGGGGATTAAAGCTTTGAGGATGGGGGAATAGGCAGGGAGCATACATTCATTAACAAGAAATTTATCACAGTAAGCTTGATTTTTAAAAATTTCTAGTTGTTCTAAAGCATTCAGCTTACGTCTGTCAGTTGCAAAATGGAGAGGTGTCATAGTAAAATCACTTTTATGTCCGTGGATTAAAAGATGTCGGGCGAAGTTGCTTCCGTTAAGATTAAAATTTCTAAAATCCCTTTTATGCTCCTTTTGTCTAATTTCAAAATTTCTACAGGTCTGTCCAACATACTGTCCACCACATTCATTACATTTCATTAAGTATACACCACTTAATTTCTGAGGTTCAATGGGGTCCTTGCAGTTCACTAACAGTTTTTTCACACTGTATGGTGTTTTAAATGCCACTTTGTAACGGTCCTTCGGAAACAATTGCGTCACTCGAGAGGAAATCTCCCCGAAGTAAATAATTGAACGCCATTGTTGAACAGGGGGTTCTGTTTTGTTGTACAAACTGGCCGCGGCTCTTTTCCTCCTATTCCTGTGAATTAATTTGTCTATTAGTGAGAATGGATAGCCGTTATTCACTGCAATCTGTTTGATTGTTTGGGTTTCTTTTTCAAATTCTGAGTCGTTCAGGGGAATGTTGAAAAGGCGGTTAATAAGGGCGTGGAAAGCAGAAAGTTTTTGCGAGTAAGGGTGTCTGGAATCAGCAGGTATGACATGGTCGGTATAGGCGAGCGGATGAGAGCGGTTTTCCCATAACCACCGGGACAGTCCAGGAAGATGGTTCTTCGTCTTCCTCCTTCACCGGGATTGAGGGTGAGAGAGCGCACGTACTCGAAAACTTGGCGTTGGTCGTGGGATAACTTAGGCTCCCACTCCTCCACGAATCGAAGCTGGAGGTTCTCGCCGTAGTTGAGTAGCTCTCAGCCCAGCTCCATCGTGTCATCCCGCACGTAGGGAAGTCCGTGGTCAGTCAAACAGGCTCCCTGGAGATGAAGGCTACGATCGATCTCAATCAGGGAGAGTTTTACCGCCAGTTCCGGGTCATGAGGGCTCCGTTCCAAGTGATCCTCGCAAAGTGAGTTCCGAAAGTTGTCCCATAGAAGAGCAGCGGGGTCACCCATATTGCAGAGGAGCACGAAGAAGGAACTAAGTCTGGGTCCGAGCATGAACTGAAACGCCCCGCGCAGCGCCTGGTGGTATTCTTCTTCGTCTTCTATCAAGCCGAGGTTACGTGCGACATCCTGGAAGGTGCGACAACCTGGTCCACCGAGTGACAAAAGATGTGCGTAACCGCGGCAAGAAGTGGACATGAGAAGAATCCGAAGGTAGTACTGTTCGCCTCTATTGGGCGATACCCATAACAGCCTACATACCTTCTCTCCACGCCGGCGAGTCGTCACGAAATGCTGGCCGTCTGGGTGTTCGTACAATTCCGAAGTACGAGGGCGCTTGGAGGGCACCAGAAAATTTTCGTAGAATGACTGATAAGTCACATTTTCGAAAATTTCGTGGTGCGGACGATTGAAGTATATCATTAGCTTGGAGCTCGCTCTGTATGTTGCATCGGATAGGTCGCCCGGCCGGTAGACGACACCTTGTTTACCCTCCAGATGCACGGGGAGACACTCAACGGTGGGATCTGATTTAGACACGGGAAAGTCCAAAAGACGCCAGCCTGCGTCGCTAGCACCCACCATTTGCTTGGTCACGTAGTGCTCCATTTCATCCTCTTGCCTTCCCAGAGGAGTGACGGTCACGTTCTGCAGTGAACCGCCCCTCATAAGGTATTTGAAGAGGTATTTAACGACGCGGCGAGTGGAAGCGAGCTCCAGGTTAATGTGCTCCTCGTATTTCAGAAGTTAGGCTGGATTGTACGGAACGACCCACCCATCGTGCACGGGTACTTGTCGGAGCCTGGATGATATGACGCCTCGGTTTTCAAAGTCTCGCCTGTACTGGACAAAGCCCCTTTCGTCCGCGTGAGTGGCCCGGCACGCTGGCTTGGGGAAGAACTTGCCGCAGTAACCCTATGCAGAGTCCCAGCACGGAAAATCGGTGCGATGATGGGAGCCGCAAGGGCCGTGGATAATATGCCTCTGCACCAACTCCCTGAGCTTTCCTCCAGCTTCAACTTCAGAGGGAATGTCGGCGTGAATGATAGATTCAATTGCCTGTACGAGTCCGTCACCGTCGATCTTGAATACAATGTGTGTGGAAGGTTTGAAGGGAATACAATGTGAGTGTGTGGAAGGTCATTTGCATCTCGATGACGTAGACCAAGTACACCGTTCGGCCGAAAATTGCTACGCTCCGAATATTTCGGATGAGTTCCCCAAATTTAATCTGGAAAACTCAGCATACATTCGATGAGTCAAGTAAGCGGTTGCTTTAAAGTTAGACGCCAATATCAATTGTGATTAGTTACGTCGCTTGACTCTAATACAAAGAAGACGAATTTACCGACGCATAAAATCTAACAGACGTACAGAAAAGACAAGGAATAAACAGTATTGTGCATTTGCAGGGTAATATCGAAGTATAAAATTCAAAAATCTTGATTTTTAAGTCCTGTTCTCGTTTTGCACAGTCAGTGCCATCTAAAGGAGATAGGTAGAACTAACTCGTCCACCGCCATTTTTATTTTTTTTCGGCGGGTTCCTCCATGACTTGTCCTGCAGCTCGCCCACCCCGTTGTGCTTCTAGGAGTTCGTCCAGTACCACTATCCGCATTGCATTTCGGAATGAAGACATTGTTTGAGAAAATTGAATGAATCGCAGGCGTTCTTCCTCATACCTCGCGAACTTCTCAACCTGCCACGACTGCGAAAGCCGGCCGATGTGAGAGAAGCGAGGATCGGAGAGTTAGAGGCACCGCGAATAATTATATTGGGAGAGTTTCCTCTAGAGGTGTGTCGTTCATGAATGAATCGTTCAGAATGAACGATTCAATGGCATGAACCGAATGAATTGAATCTACGCTTTCCACTCGAATCGTTCAAAATGAACGATTTGATGGAAGATTCAAATCCGCCAAATCCAACTCGTTCAATAAGAACCCTGTAAATACCCTTGAAACAACTTGTCAAATGTCTTGTGTTTCCGAATTGGAGCATCACATTTCACCTTTTTGTTTGTTATTTGTTTGTCACTAATATTTGAAATGCAGTAAGTCGACGGATTCACATGGATTCGAGATTCACTTGGATTCGAGATTCAATTGGATTCGAGGTTCACACGGATTCGAGATTCACATGGATTCGAGATCCACTCATGAATTTGGTTCATTCGGTTCATTATGAACGATTTAAAGAACCGAATCATTGCCACGAATCAAATCCCATGAACCGAATCCACAAAATGAACCGAAATTCCCACCTCTAGTTTCTTCCCGTTGTTGTTGATCATTCCCACATGCCATCCCGAATTGCCCGGCGGATAGGGCAATGGATACTGGAAAGACTTTATTATGGGGCTGAGTAGATCTGTGGAATTTAAATAAATCCTTTAATTTCAGTAAGCGGTTGCTTTTAAGTTAGACGCCAATGTCAATTGTGACTAGTTACGTTGCTTGACTCTAATACAAAGAAGACGCATTTACCGACGCAAAAAATATCACAGACGTACAGAAAAGACAATGAATAAACTTGTGCATTTGCAGAGTAACATCGAAGTAGAAAATTCAAAAATCTTGATTTATAAGTCCTCTTCTCGTTTTGGACAGTCAGCGCCATCTAACGGAGATAGGTAGAACTAACTTCGCCCACCGCCATTTTTATTTTTTTCGGCGGGTTCCGGTTGGAAATTCCCGGTTTTCGGAATTTTTTCTCCGATCAATTCTTCCATAGAATGTCCGTGCCAAATTCGGGAATTTGTATACATGAGTCAGTGAGTCAATTACACAAGCGGCTGTATATACAAGGTGTGATCAAAAAAAGACCGGACTGATTTTATTCCGCGCAAACGGTTCAACGGATCGAAACGAGACACAGTGCGTCATTTAGCGACACATCTGACGACTAAAACGAGAGGTGTTGTGTTTGTTGACGTCGAGTCGTTACGCAGCAACAGCGGTTCGTGTCTTAACCTGTTCGTTGCCCCGTGCAACGGCAGCAATGAAGGAGCTAGAAGAACAGCGTGTGCGCGCGAAATTTTGTTTCAAACTTGGCAAAAGTGCTACGGAGACATTTGGAATGATTCAACAAGCCTTTGGTAATGAAGCTATGAGTCGAAGCCAGTGTTTTGAGTGGTACAGTCGTTTTAAATCGGGCAGAACCTCGACAGATGAAGATTCGCGAACGGGGCGGCCTTCCACATCGACAGACCCCAACCATGTCAAATTGGTGAACGATTTGATGCGGACAAATCGCCGTTTAACTGTTAGGGAGATAGCCGAGGAAGTGAACATTAGTTTTGGATCCTGTCAGACAATTTTGACAGACATTTTGGGCATGACGCGCGTCGCATCAAAATTCGTCCCGCGGGTGCTGACTGATGAACAGAGACAAAAACGTGTGGACATTTGTCAGGAACTCCTGGATCGAACCTATGCCGACCCAGAGTTTCTTAAAACCATCGTAACCGGTGACGAAACCTGGGTTTACGGTTATGATGTTGAGACAAAGGACCAGTCTTCTCAGTGGAAGGGTCCTCATTCTCCGCGACCAAAGAAAGCTCGCATGTCCCGGTCCAATGTGAAGGTCATGCTGGTGTGTTTCTTCGATTGGCAAGGGCTGATTCATTACGAATACGTCCCTCCAGGTCAAACCGTCAACAAAGATTTCTACTTAGAGGTTATGAAGAGGCTGAGGGTCGCAGTGAGCCGAAAGAGGCCGGACATGTGGAGAAACAATGCATGGCGTTTCCACCACGATAACGCGCCGGCTCACACGGCGCTGATCGTGACACAGTTTTCGCCAAAATCAGAACTTCCGTGATCCCGCAGCCACCCTACTCTCCAGATGTGGCTCCATCAGACTTTTTTTTGCTTCCAAAGTTAAAATTAACCTTGAAAGGGAGCCGATTCGACTCTATTGCGGACAGAAAAACTAATTGTACGGCGGACCTGAAGAGGATCCCTAAGGAGGCTTACCAGGCAGGGTTCGAAAGCTGGAAGAAACGTTGGAAAAGGTGTGTCGTCAGCCGATGCATGTAATTTGAGGGTGACAAGTTCGATTAAGCTGTATCCGTCGAAATAAACAAGTTATAAAATCAGTCCGGTCTTTTTTTGATCACACCTTGTATACTAGAAAAGGAAATGACTGAGATTTAAAAAAAAATTGAGGTACTTTGTTTTCAATATTTATTGTGATTCCTAATGCAATTCAAGCATGAACATTTCAAAAAGTTGCCAATAACTGTATAGTTAACGGCATATAACTGTATAACTCATATTTTACTTCCCACAGACTTCATCAGCATTTCTTTAATGCTATCAGTTAGAGCTCCCTATAGATGTACAGAAATTTAGTATTTCAACAACACGTGAAATCGACGAGTTTCAGTGCTAACGTGCTACTAAATCCAAGGAGTCAGAAGAATTCACTCAAATTAATCAATTCTCTCAATCCACTCGTTGCAATATCCTTTCGATTTGGCAACCGTCGAAACACAGATATTGGCATTCTACAATGCGTAATACCCTCCAGCAACTCGGGAAAAAATAAATAACCATGTGCAACTACCCATTTTGCCAAACTAATTCCCCCTCCAATTCAACGTACTTCATCTCTCCTCTTTTTATATCACTCTCGTAAATGATCAAGAATTGTATGTATGTAAGAGTTATCACAAAAACGGCTGCAACACTTTTGATGAGACACCATATCTTGAGGGTTTTGGGAGCAAGAAATTAATTGAAGAAGCTCTAAACTACGAGACGTTCGGTTAAAGAACCAAATTTAAGTTCAAAAAACCATTCCAGGCAAGAGGAAGAGTATTATATTTTAAGACTTGATGAAGAGTTAAAAAATAAGCATAAGAAATTTAAACTTGGACTAAAATGAGGGACAGAAAAGTTAGTGATTGATGGACCACGTGATTTTCAGCGAATATGTAGAGTCAGTAAGTCTGATTTCTTTGTGGTTTCACCAAAAAAATTGCAATCCGATGAAAGATAGGTTTTCAGAAATACATACTAAAAATATCGCATCCTAACCCGCTCTCTTACTGTTATCAAATCGTTATCTCTTCAACAAAGACCTTGAAATTCCTTTTGGCTCTCATTACTTCTTAGATATACCTTCTCTGTAGCTCTAAAATTTTCTCCAGAAACTCCCTTACCTCCTTCAAAATTCCCATCCACACTCTGCTAACACATCCACGTTTGTGTTCCTTTCTTTCAATCTGGCCTTTACATCTTCCCACAGGCAAATCAAATGCCTCGTCAACACTGCATGTGCACTTTAGTAGGTTTCGTCTTATCAATCCTTCTACAATTCATGGTGAAACTGCCGTGTCGATATTAATGGCTATACAGCGTTACACTCCACATGAGCATCGAATAAGCACTAACCTCTATCGCCCCGTTTGTTTCAGAACTAGCCGAGGTTTACAACTTTTACCACAGTTCGAGTTAAACTTAACATAAGAACATTTTTCCTTTATTATGTTAGAAACATATTAGACTAACTTGAATCATAATCTCTCGTCTCTACGTTAAATATTAAGAGAATGGAAATAATATTTTTTCATCAGATGATCGGATTTTGATCGCTGAAAACAGAGTATTTAAAAAAAATATCGTAAAAGTGCAGATAAAATACAAGCATACATACCAATCACGCCGTTCCCTTCCGGGGTAGGTAGAGTCACAAAGTTTCACTCATAAATACATATTTGTACACCTAACTCTGCGTCAATAATTTCCTCCATACTGACCTATCCTTTCAAACCTCTTTTGCCCCATATACCCCCATACACTGCTTCATACACGCCCTCCTGAGACTCCTAATATTTCTTCTCCTAAGAATTTCCTCGGCAACATTCAACCACAACTTTCTCGGCCTACCTCTCCCAACATTTTTTCTCATTTTACTCTTATATCTCTGTTTCGTTATTCGACTCTCATCCATTCTCTCAGCATGACCAAACCAACGAAGCACACTCCTTATGTATATTTTTTACTGGAGCATCTAACCCACATTCATTTATTACCTAATCATTCCTCACCCTATCCATCCTACTTTTGCCGCAAACACCCCTCAGATAACTCATACCCACGGCGTTTAGTCTACTCTTATATCTATCCTGACATACCCCTGTTTCACTACCATACAACTAAGTGGGGAGAAGTATACTTTTGTTCACGGCGATTTTCGCTTCCTTAGACAGGCACTCATTCCTTGGTAAGCTCCACATGCTACCTACCACTTTCCTTCCAGCATTCGAACGTCTCTTTATCTCCTCATCTATTCTTCCATCTTCCGCATACATCTTACCTGGATGAAAAAAAAATGTCTACATGCATCAATAAACGTAGAAATGATCATTCTATCAAATTCATTGTATTTCGTTAAAATCGGTTGACACTATTTGAAGATCCAGCTTTCTAAACTCAAAAGACTCGACATTTTTAATGGTCGGTAAATCACGAAAAGCATGGATTTCAGCAGTGAATTTCAAGTCAAATTATTTTTATTTCTATTATTGAATATGATGAAATAAACCTACACCTATTTCCAATTGTAAAAGTAATTTTCTAATAAATCTTTAACAAAAATTTAATATAATTATCAGAGATAAAAAAGAAGATGCTATCACAAAGTTTAATTCGTTACTCACTTTAAACAGGTAAAATTAGCCTTTGCATACCATTTTGTGGGCTAGCTGCTGCATTGCTTTTTTTGCCCTCTGCAATTATCCCCTACAAACTGCTCTGTTGAACATAATGAAGTCTTCATGAACTGTCGTGCTATGGGAAGAGCCATTTTCATTTCTACGCATATGTACGGAAAAAAGCTCCTCCCTCATATTTCAAATTATGTAGTAGTTTCGGTGGGCAATAAGAGGCCTTAAGCAATTCGCAGAAAATATAACGGCATTCCTTATCGAGTGCTTCCTTAAATTAGGAAGAGTTTAGGAAAAGTAGTAAAAATAGTCAATTTTTCATAATCTGTTTATAATTTCACCATCATTTAAGTTATATTTCAAAATATGAAATTAAGGAATATCTAGAGAACGTCTTGACCCTCCCATTCCTCTTTCTTCGGATTTTATATGTAGTGTAAGAAATAATTTCAACAGAACGAGGCAAAGAAAGTAGCAAAAAGTGCTCGGAAATGATGCAGAAATCCCATAAAAAGCGTTGTGATATACGTCATTCCTTATCGAGTGCTTCCTCTTTTGGAGGAGGCTGCCAAAAGCAGTCAAAATAATCAGTTTTTCGTTATCTGTTTACAAATCCACCGTCATTTAAGTTTCAAGCAGAATATTAAATAAAGCAATATCTAGGAGGGTCTTATCTCTCCCTTTCCTCGTCCTTCAGATTTTCTACGCAGTGAACGAAAGAATCTCAACAGAACGTTCCGAGGAACGTAACAAAAGGTGCATGGAAATGCTGCAGAAACTCCTTAAAAAGAGTTTTAATATTTTTATTGAAATCTACCAAAGTTCCGACGGCATTTGTAAAAATATTTTGTGAAGAAAGTTGGCAGAATTTTTTTAGCTGGAATGATGCTTCCCTAACCAAATTTCTTACTGAGGTTCCATGTTTCTTGATATCTTTCCCCCAGCTTTTCGCGTAGCCCCCACCTCTTTCTTTAATTTACCCTACCCAGCAGCTCATTTGTATGGCCTGGCTCCCTATATTACTTTTTTCTTTTTCCCCTTTCCCTCCCGTCTCGACCATTTCCTTCGTCCATGTCCCTCCCCCCCCCCACTTTCCCAGACCAGACAGACCTCGTTGCATCCGCCTACTCACATACCGCTGTCTGCAGCCCCACCCCCTCCTACTCCTTTCGCCGTCGTAAAGAATGTCACGTTTGTCAGTTACCCCCCGCCCCCTCCAGCCTCCACAATGTCTGCCTCCAAACCCCGCCGCAGTCATAGCAGATGGTAGATAGAGTATAAGGGTGCGGACACGAAGAAAGTAGATTTCCTGCTTACCAGCTACCGCCTCTGATTGGTGCTTGAAGTCCAGTCTGGTTGGCGAACGCAAAAGAAAGCCGGTTGACGCAGGTTTTATGATGCGGGTAGACATATCAGCTAGCAGGTTTAAGTATTACGTAAGACGATTTATGCCATTTTTGACCTCTCCCCTCCTCTTATCTAAGACAATGTAAGATTTTCCTACCCCCTCCCTCTCTGTCTTAAGTAAGACGTTAGGTATTTGTATATGCTCTTCGTTTAATGCTCGGTTTCTGCAATTTTATCTTTCCATAGGAGCCATCGTACAACTTTGAGCACCGGTTATCGTATAATTATGCAGTTTTGGAGTACCACATTCATTAACATTTAGATTGAAACAGTACCACAGCTGATGAAGTTGTGAAAAATCACAGGCTATTTGGAAAAGAACTCAGGGTATTTGGAGACGATACAATGTTTCAATATGAACAAAAATCTTACGCAAATTGATTCCAGACCCCTATTCCCTCGGCAGAAGGCAAAATAAGATGATCCCAACCCCCAAAACGTCTTACGTAACACTTAAATTCCCCTAGCGCCCCTAGCCAAAATGGTTTTACTAGTAATTATCCTTATTTGAGTCGTTTAATCTTAAAAACACAATAATCCGCATCGTTTCTAAAGTTCACATACCGACAGTGGAAAATAATGAATAAGCTCTCGCTCTCGAAAGATATTTTGCTTTCGGAATGATTCATTCTCTCAGCCTTATTTCATCCCTATAAGTGTAAAAATATTGGTAAAAGACCGAGGAAACGAATTAATTGAACAGGGATCACAATAACAAACAAAAACATATTGGTTTATTCCAGAGTAAAAGTGGCTATATCACAATTCTTAAAAACTACCCAAAACATTACATTTTCTAGACCTTGCTTTTTAAATAATATCGAAAAGGGAAGCTTTCACTTTCACAAGAGCCAACCAACTCAACGCTGAATGTAAGAGGTAACAAATTTTTATTCACAGAGGAATTCAATTATCTAGGAGTTACTATAACCAGTCAAAATAAAATGGATCTGGGAATACAAGCAAGATTAAAGGCATCCAATAGGTGTTATTGGAGTCTGTCAAAATTATTAAAGAGCAGGCTTTTATCAAGAAACACAAAAATTAGGATATACATAGCTATTATCCAACATGTTCTCTTGCATGGGCCAGAAGTGTGAAAACTAACTTGTGTGTTCCACACGCATAAAAAGTTGTTTTTTTAAACAAAATATTGAGAAGAATATACGGACCAACTTTTCAAACAGGGACATGGAGAGTTAAAAAGAACCAAGAGCTTAGAGAACTATACAGGAGGCCTGATTCTGTGGCCGTGGTTAGAAGCAGGAGGATTAGATGGCTTGGTCATGTTAGAAGAAGAGAAGAGGACAGAACTATAAAAAGAGTGTGGAGAGGACATCCGGGAGGAAAGCGCCCACCAGGGAGTCCAAGAGTAAGATGAGTAAGTACAGCAAGTAGATAATGAAGTGAGAAAATTGGGTGGCGACATAGAGATGGTGGAGAGCAGAAGAGCTTTGAGGCGGCTTGTTGGCGAGGCAAAAAATCAGCTAGGATTTGAGTAGCCACAGGAGTAAGAGTAAGAAGCTCTCACTTGATGGAAGGACGTCACAATGATCAAGATAAAGTTTGTGACTTCCTCAGTTCATTTAAAAGTTACCAATTGTTAATCATTACGTTAATAATAAATTGTGGGAGTCACAAATTTTATCTTTATCATTATCTTACTTTTTAAACATTTGAAAATATGTTCGCATATTCATATCTTCATTTTGGTTTACTACTGATGTATATTTCTGCGATGAATAACTATAAGATCAGTCATCGTAGCTGCCGACAGTTGCCACCATTATGAAAGAAATGTGCACACATTCCGGTGATATCACCCGGATAAATGGAATTTCTCATATCATGACCGTGAAACTACATCTGACGGGAGAAGCAAGCGACAAATAGCTATGAGGAAAACATGGAATTAGTATCATTCAATATAAACGACTTATATATCGTTGAACTACATGCTTCAGGAAAAGAAATTCTCGAATCTACGTTTAAAATACTTAAAAGCACTGCCCGAAACTTGGAAGTAATGAAACGGGAGAGCAATGCAGGGTTGGAGAGTTCGAGCCATGGTTTCTTAGAAGTTATAAGAAAGCTGTTGTACGGATAAGACGACAATGTAATCTTTCAAACCACTGAGATAATGCAGAGTAATCTACATGCCGCCACAACAACTATTAAGTAGAGTCGTCGCATGCATTTCCACTATGGGAAATCCGTCGACCGCCATTGTTGGGACAAAAACACTAATGTCCCTTATGGAGAATAAATGTTTAAACGCAATATTTGTTTCAAAAATTGTATTTTTCGACATTTTATGCCCTTTTACTCATTTGAGAGAGCTTTTTAATGCCATGCCTTTGTTATTCATCTTTTCATGCGGACGTCATGCAAAATTAGGAGAACTTTGCATACTGTCGTAAATATACAAAGTTAACTTCAAAATGCTTCAAATTTTTAAATACACATCTTCAAAAAAATACAATTCCTAGTTCATCCGCGATGAGCTAGGAATGAGTTCATATGATAAGCAAACACGAAGACATTAGGAGGTGGCTCAAAATCAGCCTCTGGGAGAGTAAAAAGACGAAATGCTACTCCCCTCCCATTTTCTTATTGCACTCCTATTCACCGCTCTCATGTGACTCATTTTTTCTGATGACAGCAATTCATATGAATGCATAACTATTTTTACTATCATTTTAGATATCCGTTTATATATATTTTAATTTACGCCATTATAGCATTACTTCTCTAATTAAAACTCAAAGAATTGGCGGTATGTTAGTTTTTCAAGAGGAAGCTGTTCTTTAGTTGATATTTCACAGTTTTAGGTTCTTATACGTAATCAGTGATTTTTACCTCCGTCATTAGAATATTTTTTTTGAAAGGTTTTTACTTAATAATTGAGGAAAATGCAGGGTCGAGTTTAATTAAATGCATTAATAAATAATAATTATTTTATACATTAGATTTTTGGATTTCTCTTGATAAGCGGAATCGAAAGTACGAAACTTTTCTGCGAAGCACGTCCACCAGTTGATGAGGTATGATAGAAATAGGAACTTAAAAGCCAAATACTTAGTTCATTAATCCCCTGTTCATTATTTAAAATATTTAATCCAAATAAAGAAGTATACCTCTCAGAGCTTTGCGTAACCACTAGGCTTCCACTTATCCCGTCGGCTCATCTGAAGCCATTTAGCTCTTCTTTCTGGATCTCTGGCCACTATCTGTTTTATTATTGCGGCTCGGTGCGCTGCATCCTCTCATGATCACAAAGCGTAATGTGTGTCGCAATTTTAAAACTAAAACTTAATACCGATAAACACGCAGAAGCTTAAATGACAATCCTCGCCCGGGACGTCCCAATAATGGCGGGTTGCGACGACTCTACTTAATAGTTGTTGTGGCGGCATGTAGATGACTCGGAGATAATGCAGCCAATACTTTGGAAGAGTTTGATACAGTATGTAGAACGAGTGATCGTAAAAAACATTTCAAGACTCGTCGAATGGCTGTAAACTAAAATAGAGAGTAACAATTTTTTGGAAATACTGTCGAGAACCGCCAAGATCGAAATACATGAAACAAATAAAGGCTGTTGGCAGCAAATCCTAAACCGCAACAACACGACTGATGGAGGATAGAACTCCAAGGAAGAACACGATAGCTGCTGACCAATATTAAGGACTGAAAGCTAATTAAGAAGAAAGCAATGGTCATTTGCACCAAATGCTAAAATATTCTTCAAAATTATTGAAAAAACCAGAAATCAGTAGCCTTTTCAGAAGCAATAGCAATTGCTATTACTCGTAAGAGGTCTACACATGAGTTGACGGGTAAAAGCCAGACGAAAGCTTGTTCACACGAATTTCCCACACTCAAAAGTTGTTCACAAGACGGCATCAAAATTAAAAATACATTTTTAAAACTTATATTCAAAACACCCGACGAATTTCATTGCGGTCCAGGAGTACATGCCTATTAGAAACTATTTGGAGAAAGCAGTGGGCGGAGTAGACGAGCAACTGGATGAGAAAATCAGGGAAGTCCAAGGCCAGAATATCTCGAAAGTAATGGACGACTGAAATGCAGCTAATCCCTTAAAAACTACCCAAAAATGACATCTTTAGGGCCTTGCTTTTTATCTTTCGAAAATATTAGGGATATAATATAATAAATAGGATATATAGGGAATAATATAACAAACAGGTTATAGGCTAGGAACAGGAAATGATCGCGCTGAGATGGCAGTGGAATTTTGTAGGATAAATCAATTATTTACGACAAATGCTTAGTTTTAACACCACCTCAAGCGCAATAACACACGTTAAATGCGGATAGGGCAGATATCAAAACAATAGCATCATAGTGAGGCAGAGGTTTAGAAAAAGTGTAAAAAAAATCATACGAAAGTTATCGATGCGAACTCGGATCTTGACTTAGTCCTCATGAAATGTGATGTTAAAAACAAAAGGCTTTGTAAAAATGGGAGGCTATTGAGGCGGAACTTTGAGCGATAAAAGGGACGTAATTAAGGGAATATCAGGAACTTGCGGAAAAGGACATAGGTGGAGTACAGAAATGGGAGCAATCAATGGAAAATGGATGAGTAAAAACAGGTATAGTAAAAGCGTTGGCAGAAACAATTGGAGCAATGGAAACGAGAAGGTCAATGGAGTAATCGAAGAAAAAATAAGGAAAATGGTGGAGGAAGTGGAAAAACGTTAACACTGAACTAGGCAGGAAGAGATATAGGGAATTCAATACTAAACTTCGGTGGGTTACCTATCGGGTTAAAGAAAAACTGGCGGAGAGGGCAAATCGAGGAAGTGGAAAAGCTTCAAAAAGAGACGGATGTGAGTGCTCTGTATACATTATTGAATATGTTATCGAAAGTGCGGTGGACAGAAAGGATGACGAACGAGAAAGTGCTTGGTATGGTGGGGGAGGAAAGAAAACTTCGGAATGAGATTAGGAAGAGGCAAAGTAGGTGGTTGGAGAAGGCGACGAGAGGCGAGGGTTACTTTAAGGGTTTAATAGAGTGGAGTATTTTGGGCAAGCAGGGAAGTAGAAGAAGGAATTGGTTTGAATGGGATGTAGAGGGGTAGAAGGTACGCTGATTATGAGGAGAAGAAAGAAATGCCGGGTGTTTCAAAATAAATATTGGGATTTTAAGGCTTTTTAGTATTTATACCATTTGACTTTCAATTATTAATGATACATTTAATGAAACATGAACTAAAGTAGTTTTTGTATCATTTGCAAATGTTCAATGTGAGCAACATTCGCCACACGGCCACATCCAGTCGATAGGCGAGTTCTTCCCATAACTTGATCAGTGTGCCTGGAGTAGTGATGCAACAACTGATTCAATCCTGTTTCTTAAGTCTGGTGGGTCAGCTGGTAGAGGAGGCACATACACATGATCCTTTATGAACCCTCAAAGATAAAAATCGCATGGCGTCAGATCGGGTGAACGTGGAGGCCATGCGGAACAAGGCCTGTCATCCGGTCCCTCTGGCGGCCAATCCAGCTGTTGGCCACAACGTCGTTTAACTAATCGCGTACTGAGTTAATTTCAGTGAGGCGACGCACCATCTTGCTGCCAAATGAAGTTCTCTGGTTCTTCATCTTGCAGTTGAGGAAAGAGCGATTGTTGTAGCAAATCAAGAGTTTTAATATGAAATTTCAAAAATTAAAACCCCGATATTCATTTTGAAACGCTCTGTACTTTTTTGAGATAGAGACCTGCAGCTGTCAACATCTTGAGGATTTTTATTCACATTCAATGAAACCCACCAGTATATTACGTTAATAATAGTAATAATCAATTTCAGATACTATGAGTGGGGTAAAAAAAATGTTATCGTGTCATACGAAAACTTTTTTGAACTGTACTCTTCAAGTAAGCTTAACCTAGCGCAGAGATGGCTAACCTGAAATAGGCGTCTCAAATGGGGAACTCCTTTTATGTGACAAGAATTCTTTACGGATGGTCTATGCACAAGATAAGTCAACACCCCTTATGAAATATTACTTTATACCATAAAGATTTTATTTTTAACGTTTTGGGGTAATATTTATTCAAAAAAGTAATAAACTTCCGCCTTATTGTATAATATTCCGCCCAGTTTAACGACACTGACTCGATTGCCTTCCGTTTCCGTTAGGAGAGAAGAGAGGAAAGGGTAGAAGATAAAGGCTCTTGATAGGAATTACTGTGTCTGATACACCTTCCTTCAGTTAGAGTCATAGCATATGAAGTTATGCAACAAAAAGTAACCAAAGTAAAGAATTATTTGTTATTTCCCAATTAATACATAAATGTATCAAAATATATCTCTTTTTACTGTGGCAACAAATATCACAAAACTATGGATATTACTCGACGTGACACGGCACCTTGGTTAAAATAGGTTATATTTTACGAACGCTGACAAACCAAACTCATAAGAAACACCATCTATCCTATCCTATGACCTATCGGGTAGCTTATGAGACTGCGCCGGATCTTATCTTCTACCTTTCGGCAAGGATCTTATCTAGTAAGGTCAAATTAGGTGAAACAAAATTTAGCGTCGCTGTCAGGAAAAAATTCACCCTTTAAGATGTCTCTGGCTTGGCTATATGAGTCATAACAAATACCATTTAAACTATTTTTATTTATTCAGTTTATTTCCTTTAATTTCTACTTCCACTGATGAACTGGGTTACCCGTTGACAACCAAAATTAAGGTATACAATATGCAGATTATTCCATGACTATATTTTGAATTATCACATTTATCCAGCCATAAGAGCCGGAAACAGCGCCATCTGTATGGAACTACCGTATTTTGACTTCAATTAAGGCAGTAATTTCTTAATAACTTTGAAAATGAGGTGGAAAGTTTCCTACACTTTTTTGTCCAATTTCGCGGGATTTTTCACTACTTATAAACACTTTTAATTAATAGCTTGAATCTTCTCTCTCGTTAAAATTGTCGTTTTTCGCTGTAAAATGAGCAATTTGCATAAGAGCCCATGTTAAAATCGCCACGTTCAAGGCTGAGTTATTGCAATACTAGCCTGTAAACCCTATTTCATTTTCATCACAGTTCACAAAATGCACGTCAAAGATGCTGTATTTTATATTATAAATAATAAGATAAAAAACCATTTTCAGCTAATCTTTTATTAGTGACCCTAAAGCCTGATCCACTTAAATATGGACTGCGGCGTGGATTGAAGGCGGAAATTGGTGGAAAGGAGTGGGTAGACAAGACGGACATACGTAACATTCCCCAGCGGTGACTTTTGGGCACGTGCAGGGTGGGTGGATATGCAAATTGGAATGCCTCATGCACTGAAGAGGGGAGTGCAAGGAAGGAAGGCTTAGAACAACATAGGAAAAGAGAAAGAATTGGGCTCATTCGTGGGCCAATGCAAAAGATGGGATTGGGAATACAGCGGTGGGATACCGATGAGAGGGAGGGGGCGGGGAAGGTGCTCTGTTCACGGTCTTCGCGCTCTCACATAGGCCTCTTAAGATGGTTTGAGCGAAATATCATTTCACCTAGAAATCAATTAATTTCGTCTCATTTTGAACAAAAATATCTCACCCTTCAATTGACACCAAAAGTATAATCCCTTACCACATTACTTTCCGAGATTTTCTATGAAAAATGCCAGTCAATCTATATGGGAAATGGTACATGTACGCACTCCAGAGAGACCTAATTTAACATATGAGGAATTTCTAACCCCTAGATCAGGTAAAAAAATCAACTGTGTGTAGTTTGTCTGTTTTCTCAACTATTTCTGGAAATTAGTCACATTGTCACCGCAGTAAATTCTTCGGGATCACAATAAACCTTCCGTTTTGATGGAGTTTCAAACGTATCGCGTGAAAAAAAATGAGTCAAGTTAAAGACTAATTTAGATATTTTCATTTTATTACATACAATTTCTGTCATGTAAAACTATATTATTGCAACATTAATAATGCAATATTTAGTTCGTGTGTCTCACAGCTGGTGAAATTAAAAGGTATTATTCGAATATGGTCTCTATTATTGTCATAATTGATTAGGGAACTATCGCGTTGGCACTACCCTAAGATAGTTTTAGCGAAATATCATTTCACCCAGAAATCAGTCAATTTGGCCTCATTTTAAAGAAAAATATCTCACCCTTCTAAAGATACTAAAAGTTCCCCTTTCCGAACTACTTTCCGAGATTTTCGACGAAAAATACCAGCCATTTTACGCGGGAATTAGTGCCAGTATGCACTGTAGAGAGCCCTTATTTGAAAAATGTGGAATTTATCACACTTACATCTTGTAAAAAAAACTAACGATGTGTAGTTTATACGTGTTCTCAGATAATTTTGAAAATAAATCTTATTGCCACTCCAGTAGGTTTTTCATTATCACAAGAAAACCTTCTGTGATGGAGTTTAAACGTACCGCATGAAAAAAATGAGCCTTGTGTATTTTTATTTCGTTATTTAGAATTTCAGTCAAAATTAAGTATTTAATTACACCATTAAAGGTAGAATGTTTAGTTCGTGCTTCCTACAGCTCCTGAGATGAAAACGTATACTTTGAATATGGTATCCATTTTAAAATTATCTTCATTCATAAATTCAAATATATTGATGTTTGTTTATGTAATGCTGCTAATATATATTCATAGAGGTCACTGTATTTAAATGGATATTATAATGCTCAGAGTGATATTTTTTTACAGGTTCTGGAATGTGCAATTGCCATAACAAAATCTGTCCTAAAAGCCTATCTACTGAAGATGAATCCTTATGATTAGCAAATCCAAGGTAATTTAATATTGTCCTTGATTTTAAGTGATCCTTTTATTAATTGACTGTTGTTGTATCTTTATGTGTTTTTTCTGCACAGCTCTGATGATGGGATGTTCTTTACTGGTTCTGGAATGTGCAGTTACCCCAAAAGAATCTGTCCTAAAAAGTCCATCTACTGAAGATGAATCCCTATGACCATCAATCCCAAGGTAATTTTTATACTGAAATTTTATATTTTAATTTACGTATAAGTGATCCTTCTATTAATTGACGGTTGTTGTACCTTCATGTATTCTTTTCTGTAGAGTCCTGGTGATGGGGTGCATCACACTCTGAAATGTCAGCAAGGTATTATAGTTTCATTGTTCCTGAGCTATACTAGACATTTTAAAAGTGGCAGAATTTAAATATTGCCCATGACTAAGGAACCACCTCGTTCGAACTAGCTCAACAAGCATGGAAGGGATTGGCTTCAAGGAGGTGGAGGAAAGAGAGCTAACTTAGGCTGTTCCATCGGAAATTGACTAAAATGTCCATTGATTCACGTTATTGCTGCTCCTAGGAAAACTCGTCCTCCGTTTGGCAAGAACAAGCAAATCTGACTCGATTCGCCATTTCATTCTCAAATTTAACTTGAAATTACATAATGCTGTACGCGAATGCGACTGATACATGGAAAAAACTGTAATTTTCTCTTGAAGTAAAATGTCATTTCCAAAAAAATAATTCGACAAAAGTGAAAATTGGATAAAATTATAGTTAAGAATATTGCCTTCTCATTTATTAAGCTATTAGCAAGTAACAGCAATAGCTAGAGTGCAAGTACTTTAAATCAATGGAAATAACGCAGCAGTCGGTGACGAAGGGTGGTAAAAGTGCACGTTAAAAATTAATATTACTCAGAAAATGGTACTATTTGTATCGAATTTTTCTTTTTTGACATAAAAGACGTATAATTAGTGAAAAAATGAAAAAAAATTGAATTTAGTGATTGTTTTAACTTACACAGACGCTGTGAAACTTCCTTCACTGAACTAGGAGGGCGGGAAATCGTCATCAGCGTGCGACACGACAAATACCCTCAGGCCACGAGACCTAAAGGTGGTTGGAGCGATTAAATTCTATGAAAATATTAGCGTGAATCTGAGCATATGCTTTCTCTTTAGTGTTCTTTATAATTAAAAGTGAAAATATTCATTTTTACGGTTTGATTTTCGGCAATTCAATGCCATTTTCACTCGTAATACCATGGCACATGATAAATATTTCGTAATCGATCGATCACATGTGAACCGATATATTTTCAATGGGCGAATGAGAGGATTTCTCAAATTATCATTTCTGGTAACGAGGACCGATGAACACCAAGATGTCGCGGTGAGCCAAATAGTCACTAATGACATGCCAATATAATTTTGTTAATTTCGAATAAAACGCTTCAGCGTGCTATTTTGCGAAAATTGTCATCATATTCTTTGATCAAGGAAAAAATATTTTGTATTGTTTTTGTATCATTTCCTTCACTGCCTATAAGGTGAGTTTCGACGAATAAAGAGACACACTTAAGGTAGTACTAGCGAGATAGTTCCCTAATCAGAATAGAGACCATATTCGATATATACGTTTTAATTTCATCAATTGAGAGACACAATAATGAAATATTGCATTACTAATGGTGCAATAAAATAGTTTTACATGACAGAAATTGTAATTAATCCAATGAAACTATTTGAATAAGCCTTTAACTTGACTCACTTTTTCACGTGGTACGTTTGAAGCTCCATCAAAACAGACGGTTTATTGTGATCTAAAAGAATTTACTGCGGTGACAAGATGATTAATTTAAAAAAAAATAGATGAGAACATACATACACTGCACACTGTTGATTTTTGACAAGATCTAAGTGTAGGGAATGCCTCATTTTTAATATAAGGTCTATCTGGAGTGCATACACGTACCATTTCCCATATAAAAGGGCTGGTATTATTTGGTAAATATCTCGGAAATTAATGCGGTAAGGGGTTGAATTTTTTATGTCAATGGAAGGTTGGTATATTTTTCTTTTAAATGAGACCACATTCATTGATTTATAAGTAAAATGATATTTTGCTCAAACTACCTTAAGTGAAATTTGGTCCGGGAATTTTTTTTTACCATTTACTTACATGAATAAACTGGGCACTCAATAATCAAAGATTGCATCTACAGCTACCTCAGGTTAATTACAGAGAGGTCCCCCTAAATCTATGCCGCATTCCCATCAAACCTCGCGTATCTTTCGAGCGTGATCCCGCTTATTTACACCTCTGATTGGCAAACTCAATTGCACCGAATCTCGACTCACATCCTTCACTCGAAACCAAGACGGCCAATCGTCCCTCGTTAGGCTGGGAAGTCCGACATTTCAATAGATTAATCACAAATGGTGATGAACCCCGGAGGAGGTCCGACACATTCGCAGACTTTGACTGGTTTGCCCTGCATTCTAACACGCAAAAAAGGTTTCTTCTGAGTTCTTATAAAAGTCACCCTCGCTCGCCATTCACCAGCCTTTCCAACAGTCGGAGTCACCTCGCCTTTTTGCCCTTCACATCGGTCGAGAGGCCGAATTTTTGCATCTTCACGGTCACAGGTTGAACCGTATGCATGAGCTGGCACGTGGCCTCCTTTGGGACGAATAATGGAAAGAGTTGGGACTCCATCCGACCCCGCATCTTCCGGAAGCGGAACAACTCCGCCGGGAACTTTTTGTCCTCCAGGAACCGACGCGAGATGAACCCAGTAAATCTGGTACCAACGATTGACGGTCACTATGTTTATGCTTCAAAGTTAAGTAACTTCAATTCGACCAATTTCTCCTCAATACATTCCTCAACCTATGCCTCAACACTGTTAAAACTTAACTGCTATCGTCGGGTCTTCTTACTGACCCGACAATAACACGACCGGTTTAAAAAAAATTTGTTCTTTATTTGTTGTTTGTGTAAATGTGATGAGAAAGTGAAAGAACGTTGTTATTTTTCCATCGTTAGGCCTCATCTGGAATATGCTGTTAGTGTATGGGATCCATACGAAACGGGGTTGATATCAGAGTTAGATCGCGTACAGCGAAGAGGAGCTAGGTTTGTGAAACGATGCTACGATAAGTTGGCTAGTGTGTCTGGACTATTAGAAGAATTAGGATGGGAATCGCTATCACAGCCTAGATTAAATTATAGGCTTAACCTCCTAACTAAATTTCAGGAAAATCATTTCTCTGACGACGTAAAAAACATAATATTAACCCCCTCGATCTACGACAGATTACATAGCGCCAATAAAATTAGAGAGCTAGATTGTTGAACCGATAGGTATAAAATGTCATTTTTTCCGCGTACCATTCGGGACCATAACAGCTGTGATCGTCGTCATGAATAGTTCGAATTGTGACAATAAGCAGACAGTAAATCTTTTTCATATTCTCTACTTTCTTATTTCTGCATGATGTAAATATTGATGTTCTTATTTATGCATGATATTTTGAATATGTAGTAGTCCTTGTACCCCTTGCACGTTGGAACGATTGAGGATAGAATGTTTCTTGGTTAGTAGATTTTTAATTGGCGCGTTGCATGTGTGGTACGCTGGTTTCAATGTAGTTTCGGTGTTCTACCGTATCATTCATGCATGCCTGGTGTGGAAGCACCCCCTGCCACACACCCTTTGGGTGGCTTGCAGGGTATGACGTAGATGTAATCGTAAAACGGCCGCTCGCAGCAACCTTGGCTACAATGTAATACTAAGGGAGATGGAGGAGCAGACCAGTTTAACTTGAGACAGTGCGGGTGACGGTTGTAGTTTACGAGCAATTAGAATAATCGGGTCACAAAAAGACAAGAGGATAGTGTGTACGTGGCCAAAAAGCCATGATGGTTGTTAAGGGTTAATGACATCACAATTTCTTTCAAACTACGAGGTTTGTGGTGCGTTTCAGAGCGGCACAGAGATTATATTTATGACGCCCTACTACATCTCTAGATCTGACGGAAGCGTTAAAATAAGATTGCCGAAAAGATAGGTAAAAAAACTCGTTCTTTCTGCGCACAACATGCGATCACAATAAAAACTGACCTCCATTTAATACACTCCATCAGTATACGTCACCAATTCACCTCCCAAAAATCTTATACCTTACATCTTTACACGGTTGGTGTCTTAAAACCCCCTGCCACACGCCCATGCGGCGGCTCTCAGGGTAGTGTGCAGATGTAAATATTTGCCCAAAAAGAAAGCGCTCTCAAAATGGCCCATCAATGCTTCAAATCTCGCCCTCTTGTATCTAAGTAACGTTTATAAAGGTTCGTCATCAATTTTACACCAATCATTGAATTATTCTACCGCCTTTAATTTCAATTTGGCAAGCCTTTAGTGAATTAGTGTCATATTGTTATGGTGATTTTTTTCGGAAGAAAATTAAAATTTTTGACAGGCCTCGGTGATGAATTTTGTTCAAAGTTGATCAAGGCTTTTAACCTCTGAAAATGTTCCGATAATGTTATAAGGAAGACTTTAAGAGCCGTGACTACTAGCTATGAGTGTTATCAGCAGTTCAAAGCAGGAAATCATTCTCTTTAAACGATACAGAACATGTGCGGCCAATTAACATCGACTGATGACGTTCATATTAAGGATGTACGTGCGTATTGCGACACGAAAAAATCACAAGGTGATAGTCCGTGAAATAGGGGGAGATGTAGAAATCAGCTAAAATTCGTATCATTCGACTTAGGTGGAAAACACTGAACATTAATCGGATGGCTCCAAAATTTATCCCACGGTTGCTGGCGAATGATTAACCACGATAATGTAATTATTCTAGAGTTTTTCGCAAATCATAAGGCAACAGTTGTACTGCAATCCCAACGTTTAGAAAGAATCATCAATTTTACCTCCATCATTGAATTATTCTACCTCCTTTAATTTTCATATGGCAAATTTGGCGGGGATCGGGTTGGTGTGGTGGCTAGAGTACTGACTAACCACGCGGACGGCCAGGGTTCAAATCCCTGCTGGGGCGGATGTTTTTCAGCGGAAACCCAATCCCTACTTGAGTGTCTTGTGGAGTACACTTCAAGCACATTACTCCGTCTGTCGGATGAGACGTTAAGCCATGCTCCCCTTGGAGCCTTTCGTTAAGAGCAGGCAAATGCCGACGGCGGGTTTCTATCCACCCTTCCTCCCTTACCTGTCCTCTATGGCGCAAATGACCTTAGCCGTCGGTCGCCTCCCCAAATATCCAATCCAATCCAAATTTGTCTTTAAGTGAATTAGAGTTTCCTGCCTGATTTGTTACAAGCAGACTACTTTTTTGTTTCTAAAGCAGAATTCCACTAAGATAGCATGTTTCCAGTCCTTAGAAGACGAAAATTTCTCTGCGACACATGTATGCTACTCCACAAACGCCGTTCCAGGACGAATTGCAGGTCAGATGGAAGCCTTGAGTACGATTTATTTACGGCGAGGTAAACTGTTTTCATGGTGATGGAATTGAGTAAGTTGTACAAATATTATTTAGTAAAATTTTGGCAATGTTCGGATTATTCGTGGAAAACTCTTGTAACTATTCCTCCTTCATATTTTAAAAGCCAGTGAAGAACCAGCTGGTCGATTTTTATGCTTGTAGATCACAATCAATGTCGTCGAGAAATACTTCACCAAATACTTTGTCAGGTAAATTTATAAGAATAATCATGAGCCCACAATTAACACACAAACGCTTCCGTAACATTTTTAGAGATGATATATAGATAGTTGGCCCTCTCTAATACCTTTCTTCTTCTAAGGTGAATCTGACCTCAGACGGGTTTCAATTAAACTGCTCCCTCTATGCTCATCTACCCTGTGTTGCCTCCCTCAGCTCTTCGTAACTCCTTCCATTCATAATATCCGCCAACATAATATGACTTCGTCTTCCTCTCCCTCTCTTTCCCTCGATCTTTTCTTCTAATATTCGTTTCAGCAGGAAATATTTCCTCAAGATGTGTCCCATCCAGTTCCCCTTCCTCCTTCTTATTGATCTTAAAATATTCCTTTTCTCATTCATCCTTGCCAGCACTTCCTCGATTCTCACTTTATAACTCCATTTAAGACGTTCCATTCTTCTCCATAGCCACATTTGAAACCCTCTAGATATTTCTCCTCTTTCCTCCGGACTGTCCTTGTTTCGGCTCCATAAATCCAACAACACCTCAAATAAAAAATTTAGCTAGCCTTAGGCCTTTAGCCAACTGCGAAATATTTTGTACAATGCTTTGCAAAGCACACCTCCTGCATATTCTTGTAATATTAAAGAACTTTTTTTTAAGAGTTCTGGCCCTTTTGTGGCGAATTAAATGTAATTTACCTTTTCACGACAATTTTAAAACATGAATATTCACTCACAGCATATGTTTTTCAAGTCGCAAAAATAACTATTCCTCTAACTGCGTTCTAAGCGATAGACATAAAATAAACAATCCAATACGTTCCATGGTTTCAAGCTCAACTATGTGGCAGTTGATTTTCACAAATGAAAAAATAACTTGGTTTTCTTCCACTGATTTATTTTCTTGATACCACATGTTTCAACAAAACATCATCAGGTGGCTGATGGTACAGTACCTGATATTACAGTACCTGGTGGTACAGTACCTGATGGAACAGTACCTGATGTGCCGAAACATCACCGTTGTGTCGAAATATGTTGTACCAAGAAAATAAATCAGTGGTAGAAAACCAAGTTATTTTTTCACATGTAAACAATTCAGTTCAAGCTTCGAACAGGCATAACATCAGAAACTCAAAAGTTCTCAGCAATCCCTGTATAAAAATAGTATTTTTGCCATCAAAATTAGTAAATTTATTACATGCTTCAACTGATGCTCAAATTTTAAAATTAAATTCGATTATGGTCTTCATGACTACGGAAGTATCGTTAAATCGTATTGTCAAGGAAGAACTGTCGTTAAAACTACCACACATCATCAGATATTCCGTCCAGATCCCTTCTCTCAATCAACGCAAGTTCGCATCTTCATCTAGAGGAGTTTATCGCTGGAGACTCGAATATTGCAGAAAGCAAACACCGCGTAGCACGCTCCACGAACTCTTCAGCGGCCCCGATCGATGCCATTAAAAAAAGATCATTTGTCTGTCTTGACACTTCGCTAATCGCTTCCTCCGCGGCACACTTTTGGAACGAGGAAACTAACCGAAGCCTTAAATGGCAAGAATAGGGAAGAGAATCAGAAAAATAACTGGAAGAAATCAAAGCATTCTCCGGAATTTTCCAGGAAGCTGAGTTAAGAGTAAGCTTCTATCCTAGATGCTATTTTCCTCTTTCGACGTTATCGGACACTTGCTTTGCCTTAGTTTACAGGCCTCCGTCCGTCGAGTGGGACACTTAAGTGTAAAACCAGAATCACCATACGCTATAAAATAAACGATTTCCCAATCAAAAATGTCGACGCCTGATGTCTCTCATCTCTCTCACTGATTCCTTACCTTCACCATGTTTATCACACATCTCCGATAGCGTGAAAAAGCAACGCGTAAAGACCCACTGATTATGGCGTGCAAGAAAATCCAATTTATATATATATATATATATATATATATATATATATATATATATATATATATATATATATATATATATATATATAAAATCTCTTGTACATTGTTGACAGGATAGTAAAAATCATTTCATCATCATCATCGGTCGTTCAATCCTAAGATTGGTTGACTGCAGCCCTCCACGATTGATTCCCTATCTAATTCTAGTTCCCTTACTTCCTGGTCGCTCTTCCTATTTACTTTCCTCTTTGTTGGTTGATGAACTCATTCCATGGTCTTCCTCTGAGGACTCTTCCCTCTATTGTGCCTTAAAACATGTTCTTCACAAACCCATTTTTCCTCAGAGTGAGTCCAATTCATTTGGTTCTTTTCTGTATGCTCCTTTCCTCTTCTACTCTTCTCTCCACTTCGCCATTTCTTATTTTTCCCGTCATTTTATCTTCAGCATCCTTCTCCAGAATTAGGGTTTCAAAGGCTTCTAGTCTTTTCTGGTCTGCTTTTCCAATGGTCCATGCTTCCGATCCATTGAGTGCTACGCTCCACACGAATGTATTCACGTACTGTTTCCTGGTTTGTAGTCCTATCCTCTTTGAGCATAGCTTTCTAGCTTGAGCACTTATCTTTTCCCATGACCGCCGTCTTAGCTTGAACTATTCTTCGCTCGATGTCGGTTGTAGGTACTTCTTCCGTCTCGCGTGATGGTGCTTCCGAGATAGATGAAGGAATCCATACGCTCTAATTTCTGTCCTCTCAGTGTGACGTCTGCATTCAGCCTTTTTCTTCCGCATACAGCATTTTAGAACGATTTCAGGTTTTCCCAGCGAATGCTTAGAATGAAAATCTCTCGGGTTTCCAGCCGGGTGATGATAGTTCTCAAGACTGCGTTCTGCTACTGCTGATTTCTCCGGGTGGAAGAGCCTGATATACCCTTCGTGTTCTTTCATGCGTTTTCCATGGTGCGGCCAGTTTCATCGATGTACACCTTCCCACATTCATACGGGATGTGGTACACGCCAGGTGTTTTCAATCCCAAATCGTCCTTAGCCGTCCCCAGGATGTCTTTAAGTTCTCCCCTTGGTTTGCGTATCGTTGCCATGTCGTGTCTGGCCAGATCGACAGAATACTGGCGATCCAGCGACCCACGATTATCGCTCCAGCCAGCTTAAGGACCTGCGAAAGCATCACGGCAAATCGGCTGGTATTTAACATCCCCCATAATACACCGTTGAGGCTCCTTGCCAACCAAACAATAGATGTCAAAAATAAACGAGGAACGATGACAACAGCTTCGAGTTATTTCATTGCTTTGCAAGGCTAAGCAGCAGCGACCCCGCTAACGATGGATTAGTAATACGATGTGGGCACTCTCACTGCCAGAAAAAAAATTCTATTCCAATTCCATCCAGATATTCTATTCCCCTCTTCAGCCCGCGTCAGAGCTCACTGTTCTACGGACAAAAATCTAGATAAAAAATCCAAAATGACAATACTGGAAAGTGTTAAAAAATTTCCTGCCTTAATTCGCATTCATCTCATACTTACGATGCCAAAGGAGCACTCAAATTTCTATCGAGTAGTTTATTTGTTAAATAGGAGGAGTATACAGTTTTTCTCATAGTTCGAGCAAATTCCGGGAGTTGAACACAATTTGACCTTAGAATGTTTTAACTTACGCACTAAACCAGCATACAGTCAACACTCCCACGAAAATCTGACGCACAAGAGGCATTTTAAACAATATTCGCATGTTTAAGGATATATTTTAATCTGTGGCCTCAAGTAAGCTTGATTGGATGACGGTGATCAAATTAAATCTACAGTTTTCACTGAATAAATTTTACATAAGCTGCAGAATATCGCATTTTGCTGAATAGGAGTCATAGGTCTCAGAAACCGCCTCTCCAAAAGGGCTCTTCACCATTTGTTGAGAAACCCCAGACTTATTGTTTGTAAAAATAAGTCAAGTCAATCGAGTTTAAGAAGCTATACACATGTCAAAGTTATTGATTGAAGCTAAGAAGTTAATTATCGATTTTTATGGATTACAAAGCGATTTAAAGAAAGGTTGATCTGTATGTTCTTTCACACACTTCACATTTTTTCCATGCGTAATAGTGTTCCTGACCTAAATACGCCGCGAGCATATCCTGATCTATATATCCTGATATAGCGGATCCTGGTCATAAAGATTTAAATAAAGAAATTAATAATATACAAAGAAAAGCTGCACGCTTCGTTAAAAACTGCTACGCGCGAGCATATAGTGTTTCACAGCTTTTAGAGCGATTAAGGTGGGAGCCCCTAGAAACTCGTAGGATACAGGCCAGGCTTAGCACGCTGGAGAAATTCAGAACGGGTGTGTTTCAGAGCGAAACAGAGAATATTATCATGACACCCCACTACATCTCTAGGTCTGACAGAAGCGATAAAATAGCAGAGATACACTGCCGAACAGATAGGTAAAAAAAATCGTTCTTTCCGCGCACAATAAGCGACCACTATAAAAACTGAGCTCCATTAAATACACTCCCTCAGTATACGTCACCAATTCACCTCCCAAAAATCTTATACCTTACATCTTTACACGGCTGGTGTCTTAAACGTTCCCTGCCACACGCCCATGCGGCGGCTCTCAGGGTAGTGTGTAGATGTAAATATTTGCCCAAAAAGAAAGCGCTCTCAAAATGGCCCACCAATGCTTCAAATCTCGCCCTCTTGTATCTAAGTAACATTTATAAAGGTACATCATCAATTGTACACCAATCATTGAATTATTCTACCGCCTTTAAATTTAATTTGACAAGGCTTTAGTGAATTAGTGTCATATTGTTATGGTGATTTTTTTCGAAAGAAAATTAAAATTTTTGACCGGCCTCGGTGATGAATTTTGTTCAAAGTTGATCAAAGCTTTTAACCTCTGAAAATGTTCCGATAATATTATAAGGCAGACTTTTAGAGCCGTGACTACTAGCTATGAGTGTTATCAGCAGTTCAAAGCAGGAAATCATTCTCTTTAGACGATAGAGAACATGTGCGGCCAATTAACATCGACTGATGACGTTCATATTAAGGATGTACGTGCGTATTGCGACACGAAAAAATCACCAGGTGACAGCCCGTGAAATAGGGAGAGATGTAGAAATCAGCTAAAATTTTTATCATTCGATTTAGGTGGAAAACGTTGAACATTAATCGCATGGCTCCAAAATTTATCCCACGGTTGCTCGCGAATGATTAAGCACGATAATGTCATTATTCTACAGTTTTAAAAACACACCTATAGTTACACGTCACCATTTCACCTCCAAAAACCTTATCCCTTACATCATTACACGGTTGGTGTCCTAACACCCCCTGTCACACACCCATCCGGCGGCTTGAAGGGTAGCTCGTAGATGTAGAACCGTATTTTGTATGAAAAAGGCTCATGATTTGGCGCTTCAAAAACAAGGACCCAGTTGAAACTTATTGGCAGTGTATTTTCATTATATTAATTTACGATTCATCGATAGAGTAAACAACAGAAGTAAATGTTGGCAGTTCTTCTAGCGTCATGACTCGGAGAGAGCTAGAAACACAGGACATTGAGCTGACAGGAAAACATTTCGTTCGTCGGATGGTGCATTTGGCAATAGAGGCGGTAGGAGCGGAGAGTCTGAGGAGAGAGTGTGAAGAGAGACGCGAAAAAAGGGAATGATTTGAGCGCCCTCAGTCAAATGAAAATGCGACCTTCAAAGATAAGACTGATTTAACATTGATTATCGAAGAAAAAACAACAAATTTGGCGCGGCGTTACCGTTTAAACAATAATTAATGCACTCTAATCTTATAAAAGAGTCTCATTCGCCGCGTGCAACAGTGGCGAGATACTATCGATATTTCAAATATCGATTGAATCCCGCCGATATCGATTTGATCGATTATGAAAGGCAGGTGAAATTATGTATTCATGTTGGCTCACGTGAATTCTTACGGAATGTCCTCCGAAACTAAATAACTTATCTGGCGATGTATAAAAGCGAGGAAAGCAAAGCAAGTGTGAACTTCACAGCCACAGCTGAGAACCGAGCATAAATAAAAGGAGGCGAAATATTAAGTGTTCCAATAATTTTCACTAGACTGTCATACTTATCGCCCCTGCCAGGAAGGGTTAAATTAACGGTTAAAATCCGATGTCGTCAATGTAATTTTGTAAGAAAAATACGGTAACACCTAAAATGCTCCTCAAAATTAAATCGCTCATAAGATGTTTCAATGAAAAATTATTTCGTATCAGCGGGTACTTCGAACCTACGACCTTTGTGATTCATGACTGACGTAGAAACATCAGACTGCCACGACGGGATTCAGCGGCTATAGCAAAGAAGAAACAGATGGAGAAAAATGAAATAAATGACTGAGATACCAATGGGTTATCATGACATACACTCAACGATTATGAGATATAAAGAGATGTTTATCGACGGATGGTGCATTTGGCAATAGGTAGACGCGGTAGGAGCGGAGAGTCTGAGGAGAGAGTGTGAAGAGAGACGCGAAAAAAGGGAAAAATGGTTTGAGCGCCCTCAGTCTAATGGAAATGCGACCTTCCGAATGATACGAACCCTATTAACCCGCATTGATTATTTATTGTTTGGTGATCGGCGGCGATGGTGAGGCGAAGGAATCCACCGCTTCGGAATTGCAGTCATCACGCGATTACTCAAGTTTGTGCGAGGACGGAAGCAGGGAAAAGAATAGCCTGGTTTACTGATGCTGAATGTGAATTCGCGCTGGAAGATTTTTCAGCGAAACTCCATTCTCTACCTAGGTTCATAGCGTCATTATTTAGGTTTTTTGCTCAAATTGTTTGTTTTTTTGTATGAAAAAGTCTCATGATTATTTTTTCCTCATTGAATTTTTTATAGGTTAACTACTTTTTCGTGTTTTGCTGAATTTTGACATTTTGATCGAATGCATTGTTTTCTGAAATCTTTGAAGAAAGAGCAGAAAAAGATCACCTTGACTAAAATAATACTGACTCCGTCGGATGGGACGTTTCTCATTGTCAATCCGCTATTATTTTTTTGTTTTAAATATGCGAAGTCTGGCTTTAGGGTTTTACTCACATTTTTGCTATTACCTCAATATAAGTTCTCTCTCTCTCTCTCTGACCAGTTAAGTATTATTGATAAAACACTTGGTACGATTCCAAAATTTTTGTTGAATCCATCGACTTCAACGCCAACAGTGTCATTATGAAGGTCTATCTATGTACCTAGATACATCTATGAAGTACTGAGCAAGCCACCTCTACGGAGTGTGGCACGGGGTGATTCCGCGTTAGGCGTGCAACACTCTTCCCAATTCAGATCAGTACCGCACACTTTCCCTCGGCCGCTAATCGCAGACAAAAACCCTATTAGAAGAACAATACGCGGTCAAAACTGAAACTAGGAGAAATCCACGTGGAAAAACATGCCAACATGCAGTACACTCGGTAAGATACAACAACTGTTTCGTATTACTTATGTTGTAAATTAATAAAAAAATCAAGTTGCTAAATCATGTAGGCAAAAAATCATACCGGACATGACAAGCGGGGTGAGTATTTAACATTGGTGGAATGTCTTTAAAGTGAAAACACGAGTACAAAGTCTATCCTGTCTAGTGATGGGTCGGAGTTTCATGGAATTGATCCATTGCAACAATAAAGGTGCGTTAGGGTACGTGGAAAAAAATGACATTTTATATACCGGTTCTGCGATCTCTTACATAATTATATAATCTGTTCAATATAAGCAATGTATTATTCTATAGCTAATGTTTAAGGCAAGCGTGACACTCCTCATGCTATCTCGAGTTTCTACTTTTTTCTCCTTCCACCCACTGGCTTGCTTTTGCGTACATCATAAAGATAATGTACGGATTTATTTGCACGGCAAGCGTGACGTATTCTAATGTTATCGCTACTTTCTACATTTTTCTTTACACGAAAAGTGCTTGACTATGCCCCGCAAAAGAAGTGTTCACCTCATTGATAAGCGCCCTTAGGCTGAGATACACGGCAAGTTTAGCCGCCGTAGTGACCTGTGATTTGTTTATCATTGGAATTATTGTGAAGCCTTTTTAATTTCCCAGTTGTTAGGGTCCAGTTCAACGAATTAAGCACCACGGCTGTACGGCGTTCATCGGTAAATATTCCCTTTCTTAATTCACTGAACTCGGTCAAATCCGACCAACAATGCATGCCAGTCCAACGGAGATATCAGCTCGAGATTCTGAGCGCTAATGAAAAAAAGATGGTTAGAGAAGACGGGAATGATGCAAGCAACTTAAGAGTGACAAATATAACATCGACTAACAGCAAGTTCAAAGATAAGACTGATTTAACATCAATTTTTGAAGAAAAAACAACAAATTTGGTGCGGCGTTACCGTTTAAACAATAATTACTTAATGCATTCTAATCTTATAAAAGAGTGTCATTCGCCGCGTGCAAAAGTGGCGCGATACACTCGATATTTCCAATATCGATAGAATCCCTCCGATATCGATTTGATCGATTATGAAAGGCAGGTGAAATTATGTATTCATGTTGGCTCACGTGAATTCTTACGGAATGTCCTCCGAAACTAAATAACTTATCTGGCGATGTATAAAAGCGAGGAAAGCAAAGCAAGTGTGAGCTTCACAGCCACAGCTGAGAACCGAGCATAAATAAAAGGAGGAGAAATGTTAAGTGTTCCAATAATTTTCATTAGACTGTCATACTTATCGCCTCTGCCAGGAAGGGTTAAATAAACGGTTAAAATGACATCGTCAATGTAATTTTGTAAGAAAAATACGGTAACACCTAAAATGCTCCTCAATATTAAATCGCTATTAAGATGTTTCTAAGAAAAATTATTTCGTATCAGCGGGTACTTCGAACCTACGACCTTTGTGATTCATGACTGACGTAGAAACATCAGACTGCCACGACGGGATTCAGCGACTATAGCAAAGAAGAAACAGATGGAGAAAAATGAAGTAAATGACTGAGATACCAATGGGTTATCATAACATACACTAAACGATTATGAGATATAAAGAGATGTTTATTAATTGATTTGATATTTATTGCGCAGAAACTACTCAAAATTCCTGGTTTTCCAGTATTCCTATGAAGGTGATTGTAGCGATTATTGTGCATGTACTCAGTTGTGTGATACTTTGTCAACGAGTTTCTTATAGTGGTATCAGTATTAAACAGTGAAAAATGTTGCATAATATCGATTTGCTTTTGGAGCATTTGAATACTGTTTTAATGCAATCCTTACGGCACTTGAGATAAATTACGCACTAATGGCCAGTTGCAAGAATATTTAGTTATGGAATCAATAGTAATGAGATCCATAAAGTTATGGACCTCATAAAAATATTTGGGATGAGTGAACACATCTGCCAGTTACATAAATTATCTTTTAATAGTTGATTGCTTTGGACATTTGATTTAATTTTATGCCAATGAATCAAATTTAAGAAAGATTATCCGATGTTTAAAAGGTTATGCTCATAATAATTTGTCATAAAGAATAAAGAGACAGGTAAATTGTCTCAAAACAACCCTATTATCAAGTAGTTAATTCTCCAAGTGATTTATTGCGCTTCCGACATCTTGGCTACTTGTGGAGCTCATAACTCGATTTCATAAGTTATGAAGCCATTTATGAAACCAGAAAATTAATCGAAGGTTCCTGCAACACTTACTGAATTGTTGCCATGGATTATGGGTCTCATAACTCAATGGAATACTTATGGGTCGCTCCTGCAACTGGCCATAAATCGATTACTTGTTTATAGCTTATACTCTTAACGAGAAATAATTCATTTAATTTTATGATGGTTGCCCACAAACGTCAAGTTATCAGCCCAGCCCAACACTTGGAAGAAATGGTTGCGATATAAACTCGTCTAATTTTCAAATCTCCGCGGTAAAACTTTGGTCATAACATTAAAACATATAATCTGGTCATAAAATTAAAAAAATGTATACACAACGTAATAATTGCCTGTGTGGCGAGTTCGAATGCTAACACTAGAAAGACCGGCAGCGGTCAATTGACCGTTTGCGTGAGTCGATGAGAAATCATGTGTTTCACCTACTGTGGTCGCGAGCGGTCAGCTGACCCTTTGCTTCTTTCTTACTGTTATTCAGACGTTTTCACCGTTTCTACTGTAATAACTGTCAAGTTTCATCCCTTTCACCATATATTATACCCATATTACACTATTTTTTTTCATATGTCATGCACATTTAAGTATAATGTGGTCCAAGATTTATTTTCGACTTAAGGTAAAATGAGCAATTTTCGTTTACGTACAGATTTACGTGAAACTTTTCATTCACGTACTTTTTCCTAATGTGTATGGATAAAAGAAAAACAAATTGGATATTACCGATTTGGTTTCTACGCAAATTAATTCTATTTTAACACGCAGCCTCAGGGCATTTAGCATATATTTCGAAATAATTCGATGACATATGCCCAGATTTTCTCCTGAACGCAAAAACATACGTTTCTTGCTGTTATAATGATTCCGGATGAATATCAGGAATCATGCCGAATAGAAACCACGTATTAACAAACAAATTTTGCTTGAGGTAGTTTGAGCAAGATAGTTCCCTAGTCATCACGGAGACCAAATTCGAAATTTTTGTTTTAATTTCAGCAGCTGTAGAAAGCAAATATAAATTATGATATTAATTTTGAAAAAATATACTATTATATGACTGAAATTCTAAGTAAGTACATATAGATATCTACATAAGTCTTTAACTTGACTCATTTTTTCACGCGGTACGTTTAAAACTCCTTCATAACGAAAGATTTGTTTATGATTTTGAAAAAATTACTGCGGTTACGATATGATTTATTTTAAAAAAAAGCGTACCATTTCCCAGGTAAAATGGCTGGTATTTTTTGTCAAAAACCTCGGGAAGTAGTTCAGTGAGTGACTGATAGTTTGCCATTTTTGGAAGAGTGGGATATTTCTCTTTAATATGAGACAAAATTCATTGATTTCTAGGTGAAGTGATATTTTGCTCAAACTACCTTAAATTTCGACTTTCAGTCCGTAGTCTTAAGTCACATCTGTGCTTTGATTAAAATGCAAATAAAAATATAATTCCAAAGTAATTTATATTACAATAGGTATAGCTATTTTCAATCAAAAAAATGTATGATGTGTGTTCCAAGACTTTTTTTCGTCGTAACCCTCTACACACCGATTTTATTGTCCAACATATGCAGTCATTTCACATGTTACCCCATTCGTGGGAGAATCAGGAACTAAAAGTTATGATTGAGAGAGATTATCGATGCCAAAATGTAAAATTTGATATCACAAAGGCATATAGACGTAAAGAAACCTAATCAGAGACAAAAATAAAACTCTTCCATGTGTTACCTCTAGGTAACACTGCGTGATAGAGGTTTAACAGCAAATTTATTAAAAATGTGTGCTCAATGATTCACTATTCGTGCCCCAATTACCATATAATTATTAAATACGAGTAGGTACTCAACGACTAGCGAGTACTGCCCTTAGCTACCTTATGAACGGGTTGGAGAATTAGCAGCTTACTGAGAATAGTTAATCATATAAACTTTTATTTTTAAATTATTAGTTTGATGTTTCCTGTTCTCAAATAAGTCAATACTCCTGTTTTTTCACAATATTACAATCAAGGTGACTGGAAAGATTTTCGTCTATTCACAAATTTGTGAAAAACTTTGCATAAGTGTTCCTTTTCGTGATATTTACAATAAAAATTGATAACAATTGCATAAAATCGATTCGGATTATTGAAAATTTAATGCTTTTTCAAACGTAGCCTAAAGGCACATTTCGTAGGCACAAACGCAGCATAAAGGCACACAATTATTTCGTAAGAATTCGATAACGCATTTAAAGATTTTCCTCTAAACGCGATATACCTCTTACATTTCTAATTATGGTAATGGTTGCTGAGAAACATCAAGGTGCCACATCCAGTTCGGTATTCGAAAACGACAAATAATTTTTAAATAATTTCGTCAAACTTAAAAAAAAATCGCGCCGAAAACACGAGTCATAACATGCTTTAATGAAGGAAAAGCAAGTAAAACGTAACTTTTGCCTCACTTTCAGTTCTGATTGTATGGCGAGTTCATTCGCTCAATTAGACCCACTCGAATAAAGAGTTTTAATTGTAAGATTTTTGTTCAACTGTTAAAAAAAATTATTACAAAGTGCACTCAACGTTCCACGATTATTGCTCTAGCCACCTTAACAATGTGTCGGAGAATAACATAATAAACAGATTAGTGAGGCTAGTTAATCAAATAAACTGACTCTCAATCACCATTAAACCGTGCAATTGTTTCCTCTGCTTCTGCAGACACCTTCACTTGAGAAATCGCGTGATGGCTGCAATCCCACAGCGACTGATCCAGTTCCCCACTCGGCAACCGATCACCACAGAATAATCATCGCCGGGTTAAAGAGTTCGCAGCATTCGGAAGGTCGCATTTCCATTCGACTCGCTCACCACCTCCCTCTTCCGAATACGAAATTCCCCCTCTGCACGTGTCCCATCGCTCTCTCCTTCCATCTCAGATTTAAAGACGCGACCTTTTTCGAATACGTTGCCGAGGAGCGAAAACTTTTCGCGTCAGCTGAAAATAGTTTGATGGCCGGTTGCGAGAACGTTTAGTTATGCGATCAATAGTTATGAGGTCCATGAAGTTGTATATGTCATAAAAATATTCGGGTTGTAGAAACACGTCTACTAGCTATGTAAATTATTTACCAATAGCGAAAAGTTTCGAATATTGATCTATTATTCTACCGCCGGATATTATTTATGAAAGTTTAGCCCATGAATAATTTCTAATGCACATAATAATTAATCATTAAGGATAAACATCCTGGTAATTTGTCTTAAAACAACTCATTTATTTAGTAATTAAATCTCTAAGCGGTTCATTGCGCATCCGCCATCTTGGAAACTCCCTGCCATAAGTTATGCAACCAATATGCAATATTTATCGAATGCTTCTGCAAACCTTATTAAACGGTTGCCATGGCTTATGGGTCCCATAGCTTAATAGAATACGTATGTGTCGTTCCTGCAACTGGCCATAAAAGAGATTTTTCCCATGGCTGTGGCGGTTAGTCTGTGACTTATTCATACATGTAAAAAGAGAACATGGTGCCTGAAAAGCGGAAAGTTACCAATTTCCAGCAAGATTTTCCGTTGAAGATTATCTTCTATTGCATGAATTTAAAAGTGATACAATCATAGATAGCGGTTTTAAAAAGCACTTTAAACAAACATACAGACTAATATTTCTTTCATTATAATCTTTATCACCACTGAAAGTATCTGTGGTTAAAGTTGAATCACATTTTGCGGAAAAACATTAAACCCTCCCACGTACTACTGGATATCGTAAAAAAATCCCGACAAGCATTTTCCCTCGAAATACTAATTGCTTAGAAAAAAGAAAAGTATCAGACTTGTAGTGGTGGAAAGAATTCGCCATAATGAATAAGAGTGAAGATAATTTTCCACTTAGATAATATTTTATTCGACCAAGTGTCGATGTACTACATGTCTGCATGTTGTCGATATACTACATGCACTACAGGCCCGATGATGATGTAGTACATCGAAAAGTAGGTCGAATAAAAATGTATCTAACCAGAAAATTGCCTTTAATCTTCTTCATTATAATTGCTTAGATATAGATCATTGATAATAAATTGTGGTTTCCGGGGGAAAAACAAACAATGTTGAGACAATGGTTCTGAAACCTCAGTCTACTGCCTCCCCTTATTGACGTAAAGTTTAAGAAAACTCTATCGGCAAAAATTCTCCTCTAGCGGCGATTAAGTAAAAATGTCCCCTCTTTTGTAAATAAATTTCGCCGGCAATGGATGGGATTATTTCTGAGCAACGAATTATGGCTATGAATTTGAATTACACCATTGTCTTTTTACAACGCAATTTATATTGAATTTTACCTTGAGCTGAACGAAAATCCAAACCGAATGGTGGAAAGAATAATAGTTTCCAATAGTTTCAGAAATAAATAATTGGTAGGTTTGGGTCCGTACAGTCTTTCGATTCTCGGTGGCGTGGTTCTTGAACGTTGAACCAAAACCGTACCTGATCAAAAACGACTCGGTGCCGTAATCATCGGCGCGAAAACAACATTAATTTAATGTTGAACTCTGAAAGTGACGTTAAAGCCTGGTGAATTTTCGACTTAAAGCACTTTCCGCGAAGTGATTATATTCACGAGTAAAAATGGATAGTTGATAGATTTTAATCAGCTTAATCACGTTTATAAAAGCCACTGCTTTCTTTCCTCTAATTAGGCAGCAACTTCTTCCTAATTTTAAGGAAGTGAGACCCTATGCATTACTTCCGTGAATCATATCGCAATATTTTCAGTTCATTGACATCTGTCTCTCTTGTCTTGCTCATTGCCTCCTAAAAAGTCTCCTTACACCGAAATTATTATTCATCCGATCTCTTGCACCAACTTGGCTCATGAAAGAAAAGCTTTCTTTCATTCGTGAAGGACATTCGACCGACTCGCTTCGCGCAAGGGGCTGACGACAGTATGCTATGTCGAAAAATGAAAAGCACCCGAGGGCGGAGATTGCCGCAATTGGTAGTCGCAGGCAATGTGCTCCTCACAGGAATTAATTCGAGGCCGATTCCCTTGCCCTGTTGCTAGGGTCGTGCTCCTTCAAGTAAGCGCCAAGACACGACGACGTTCTTCGTTTACCATTCCTTTTTCTGAGCTCGCTGAACTCGGTCAAATGCGACATCGACCTTCATCAATGTATGCCTCCCCGGCGGAGATAATATACCGATTTCTGAGCTATGATAAAAAAGATGCTTAGAAAAGACAATCAATCACTCGAGTTGTTATCGACGCATAAAATCGACTAACTGTGAGTAAAAAAGATAAGACTGATCTAGAGCCAGTTTTGAGGGCTTCATACACGGCATCTGGAGTGAGGTTACCGTTAATCCAATGACTGATGCATTAAGCGCTTAAGCTATTAAAGCGCTTCTTTTGCTACTCATAAAACTGGCGAGACGCTATTGATATTTCATTTGATCGATTTTGACAGCTGTTGAAATTATGAATTTCTTGCTTGTTCACTTGAATTTACACGGAATTTTTTCCAAAATAAATAAAGCTCATATCGCCATATAAGAAGAAAAACAAAGAAAGTGTGGAATCTTAAGAGGACGCATCATACCCTTTGGTTAGGAATAGTTCTGTCGAAAATCTACAAGGTGGCGTCACTTGCACCCGATCGAGGCGTTTTGGCGTCAGGAGTCTCTACTCCAGGATAACTCTCGCAAGAGGCAAAAGTTGTCGGTAACTTGTAGCCCAGTGTCCCGCACGTAAGTAAATGGCAGCGCTGACATAATATCTGTGAGAGAAGACTGAACTATTTGCGTCACCGTCCGAGCACATCATGACCGAAAACCATTCGGGTGGCTTCTCGAAAGATAACAATTACAGATTTCATCTTACAACCGTGACAGCTGTTACTTAGCATTCTGACAGAAGGAGGATTGATACATCTCCGTTAGTAAAAGATATTTCAATTATAATATTTGTTTTTGTACAAATATACCCTACATCTTGCCGTTTTCCCGATGGTTTAATTAAGCTCCGAGATAAAGTTTTCATATTTCAGATACGAATCTCCCTTGGCAAAGGTGTATTCTTTATACTATTAAAATTTCAAGTTGATGACGTAAGACTTGAACAAAAAATCTGGGGTCGAAAATCATCACAAATTCGACCGGTCGAACGGGTGTGACGCGTCGCCTTAAGCCATAACCGAAGCGAAACCGCGAAAGTTGAACCGAAACCGCGTTGAAAGCGAAGCTGAGACCCGAACCGGAACCGAAATATTGATCGGCTCAGGTTAAGGGGATAACATTTTTGTGCGGTAATTAATTCTGAATCTGCCATGTTCACCATCACATTAAGACACTTAATACTCTACACTCTAGAGTGCCCTGATGTGATTCTGCAACATTTGCATTTAGTAAATCGATTAAATATACTACATTGTAATTCAATGAATCCTGTATTAAGCGACCACCAACGGTTCCGCAGAAAAATGGTCGTTAAAAGAGGTGGCCGTCCGACAGCGGTTCAGTTTCTAAGAGTACATTTATTATGTAAATGAACGGGTGGCCGATTTGAAAAAAAATGGGAAAACTCTTGAAGCGACGGTTTTGTCAAAACCTTCATATATGGCATTAATTTCCTCATAATATAGTTGCTCTTGGATAATTTCAATGCATATTTATTTGGTGTACACAAACAGTGAAACCTGAATTAGGCAACCACCAACGGATCCGCTGAAAAATGGTCATTGACAGGGGTGATCGCTTTACATTTATTATGTAAATGAACGGGTGGCCGATTTGAAAAAAAAATGGGAAAACTCTTGAAGCGACGGTTTTGTTAAAACCTACATATATGGCATTAATTTCCTCATAATATAGTTGCTCTTGGATAATTTCAATGCATATTTATTTGGTGTACACAAACAGTGAAACCTGAATTAGGCAACCACCAACGGTTCCGCTGAAAAATGGTCATTGAGAGGGGTGATCGCTTGATAGGAGTGGTCGTCAAGTGGGGTTTCACTGTATAAATAACGAATGGAACACCTCAGGATAAGACAAATGAAAAGGGCTTTTTTCTGTGCATATTTACACTGCAATTATGTGTTCCAACAGCTCATTTAAAATTATCATTCGGTAGTATTTCTAGCCTTCTTTCACGTGTGAAGTCCAGTAAAATCAGAGTAAATCTGTGAAAATATACTCAGGTAAGACAAAATTTGCAATGTTCACAAGACAAAAAAATCATTGGCCTCGCAGGTGATTTCGAACTTGCTACCTTCGTGCTTCTAAACCGGTGTAGAAGCATCAAGACTATCACGGCGGAAGTCTTCGATAAAAATAGCAAAAGAAAAAAGTCAAAAAAGAAAATCTTGGAAATATGTTTTCGGAAACTATGCAGCAATGCGTAAAAAATAATGATTTTTTTAAAAAAACTTCAATATTTTACATGGTTAAATGTAATCTGTGTTTCAAACAAGTGGCTCGATGTTTGCTGTACACAAAAAGGTCAATATTCCTGTTTTTTTACGATTTTATTTTATTGCGAAATTAAGGTGGCCGGAGAGATTTTTGTCTATTCACAGATTTGCACGAAACTTAGCAAAAGTGTTCCTTTTAGTGATAATTATAGAGAAAAGGGATAACAATTGCATACCATCGATTTGGATTTTTGAATATTTAATACTTTTTTAATAAGTAGCCTGAAGGCACATTGCAATTATTCCGAATGAATTCGATAACGCACTTATAGATTTTCCCCTAAATGCCAATACATTTCTAATTATGGTAACGGTTGCTGAGAAATATCAAGGTGCCACTCCCAAAACCAATATTCGAAAGAAAAAAATGGGAAAAAAATTTTAAACGAATGCTTCTAACTTTCAAATTCCGTGCCGAAAACACGAGAGATCATAACATGCTTTAATTGAGGAAAAGCATGCGAAAAGTAGTTCTTGCCTCAATTCCAGTAAAGATTACATGGCGAGTTCTAAAGTTTAATGAGATGCACTTAAATAAAATGTGTTCTAAGAGTGTTTTCGACTAAAAAGTATTAAAATGTTCACTCCACCACCCACGATTACTTCTCTGAACGTGTCGGAGAATACACAGATTAGTGAGGGCAGTTAAATAAACTGACTTATGGCCAGTTGCAGGAACGACACATGAATTCTATAAAGTTATGGGACCCATAAACCATGGTAACCATTCAATATGTGTTGCAGAAACATTATATAAATATATTGGTCTCATAACTTATGTTATGAGACCAATCTTATGGAGTTATGATCTCCATAATTAGGAAAGATGGCGGATGCGCAATGAACCGCTTGGAGACTTAATAACTTCATAAATGAGTTGTTTTTAGACAAATAAACAGTTCAATTACTCTTCCTGGCTAATTATTATGTGAATTAGCAATTATACATAGGCTAAACTTTCATAAATATCATCTGGAGGTAGAAGATTAGATCAAATATTCAAAACTATCAATTATTGGTAAATTACGTATGTAGCTGGTAGATGTGTTCCGGCAACCTGAGTATATTTATGAGATCCACAACTTCGTTGACCTCATAACTATTGATTCCATATCTAACTATTCTTGCAACCGGCCACTCAATCATAATGATTCGTCACACTTAAGGCAGTATAAAACCATACTACTCCTTTCTCTGCCTCTGCAGGCACCTAAACTTGAGAAATCGCGTGATATCTGCAATCCCGCAGCGGCTGATCCAGTTCCCCACTCGCCAACCGACCACCGAAGAATAATCATCACTGGTTTGAAGAGTTCGCAGCATTCGGAAGGTCGCATTTCCATCCGACTCGCTCTCCACGGCAAACGAATTAACCTGTCTCCCGAATACGAAATTTCCTCTCTTCACGTGCCCCTTCACTCTCTCCCTCAGATCTCTCTCTCATCCCACCTTGGACTCCCATAAACGCGTCTATTTTCCGATGCACTCACAACGAGCGAAAATTTTTCACGTCAACTTACGAAGGTTGGAGCGATGTTAGTCATTTACTCTTCCTGGATAATTATTATGTGAATTAGCAAGTTTGCAATGCAATTAGCAATGTGAATTAGCATATTCCGATTATGTGATATTTTTCTCCAATAACTTCTCACAAAGTTTCGAACGATTTGTTCGAAACTTTGTGAGAAGTGCAGGTACTCGGAAGCGTTATAACATGGAATGTTAGTTGTACGAAGGAAATAAGAAGTAGAATATCACAGGAAAAGGCAGCCTTCAGTAAAGTCAACCAACTACTTTCAGCCAAAGCAATCAATGGAAATGAAAGCCTATGGAAAACATTTTCTAAATGTTTTATTTAGAGTATTGTTCTTTATGGAGTCGAAACATAGACAGTCAGGAGGAAAGAGGAGAAATATCTGTAGAGTTTTTAAACGTGGCTATGGAGGAGAATGGAATGATTGAAATGGAGTGATAAAGTGAGAAACGAGGAAGTGCTGGCAAGGATGAATGAGAAAAAGAATATTTTTTGATCAATAAGAAAGGGGAAGGTGAACTGGATGGGACACGACCTGAGGAAAAATTGCCTGCTGAAAAGAATATTCGAAGGAAAGATCGAGAGAAAGAGAGGGGGAGGAAGACAGAATATGTTGACGGATATTATGAATGGAAGGAATTTCGAGGAGTTGAGGGAGGCAGCACAGGATAGACGAGCATGGAGGTAGCAGTTTAACTGAAACATGTCTGAGGACAGATTCACCTATAGGATAAGAAGATACTTATTAGCCTTATGTATAGATATAATAAGTGAAAAATTTCTTGTTACCTATTTGGTTTCTTAGCAATTTAATGGTCATTTTACGCGTAGCCTTATGGCATTTGACAACATTTTGAAATATTCCGATTATGTGATATTTTTCTCCAAATGCGATTTAGTAAGTTTCATATTATAATTGAAATGGTTGCCAATAACATAAAGGTTACATATCCAGTGAAAAAAACATTATTTAAAAAGATTTTTTGCCGTTTGCCATTTCGCACCGCAGACCAGGCATGGGAATACTTTATTTCGGAAAAATACAAATTTAGCTTAATAATGTCATTACATGTAGGGAGATATCCGCCATATAAATAGATATGCTTAAGTTTGTTGCAAGCAGTTTTTTTAGACTTACGTAAAAAATGTATGTGCACTGAACATGTTTCCGATGCACTCACAACGAGCTAAAATATCTCACGTTAACTTAAGAAGGTTGGAGCGATTTCGGTCAATGCAGAGACTTGTTCGAAACTTTGCGTAAGTGTAGATAGTCGGAAGTGTTTACATAAAATTAACATTCATTAATCCACAATTACCGCTTCAGCTACCTCCACTTCTCTCGGTTCGAGTCGAGGAAAAGGAGGAACTTCAAACATTGACTATCGCTGTTGGCATTACTACCGATTCGTAAATTAATATAATTAAACTAAACTGTGTGAAGATGAGTTGAAATTAGCCCACTCTATTTTTATGCACCGAAAATGGTGACTTAGTTCACGTCACGTTTAATGTATTGCGAGCGAGATAGTTCCCTAATCATAATAGAGACCATATTCGTTATATACGTTTTAATTCCGCCAACTGTGAGACACGAATTAAACATTGCATTATTTATGGTGCAATAAAATAGTTTGACATGACAGAATTTGTAGGTAATCAAATGAAAATATCGAAATAAGTCTTTAACTTGACTCATTATTTTACTTGCGGTACGTTTGAAACACCGTCAAAACGGAAGGTTTATTGTGATCCCGAAGAATTTACTACACACACACACACACATACTACACAGTGTTGATTTTTTAACGAGATCGAAGTGTAGGAAATGTCTCATTTTTATAATAAGGCCTCTCTGGAGTTTTCGTTTGGAAAGGGAGGGACAAGGACCAAGATGGCCTGGAAAACCGTAAGCGAATTAAAAAAAAGGAAAAATAAAACAAAAATTAACATTGATATGATTTAAATGGATGAATGGGTAAAATATTACCAAAATATGTTCTTAGTGGATAGAACAGAATTTATGGATATACAAACTGAAACAATTTTACGAAACGTAGAAATACCAGAAATAAAGATACAAGAAGTTAAAAAATCACTTTAAAAAATGAAAAATGGTAATTTCCTAGGTCCGGGAGGTATTCCAGTAGTTGTTAAAAAATGCTCCGGAAATAGTATTAGAAATATTGACGACAATCATCAATAGGTGTTTAATTCACGGAGAGGACCCACCAAATGAGTGTAAGTTGGCTTACTTGACATCAATACATAAAGAAAGGTTCAAAAAAGGAATATAAAAATTATAGGGGCATTAGTGTTACGGCCACTTGTGGAAGACTGTATGGACGAATTATTAAAGAGAGGTTAGAACATAAAATAACTATCGGGGAAGAGCGAAGTGGATTCACAGCAGGACGATCCTGTGTAGATAACATATTTACAATAAAACAACTAACAGAAAAAATAAGGATAAGAAACGGAGAAACGCATGTGATATTCATGGATTAAGAAAAGGCCTACGACACAGTTCCTATCACAAATCTTTACCACATTCTAGATGAAAGTAATATAAACGGAAAATACATTATAGCAATAAAAAATCTTAAACCTAGAAACAAAAGTAAAAATAGGAAGTAAATAATCTCCGTCAATTAAACCCAATGAAGGACTAAGACAAGGGCGTTGCCTATCCCCCCATTCTTGTTAAAAGTTATACTAACGAAGCTCTGAAGGATTGGAAGAACAATTATGCTGAAATGGGAATAAAAATAGACGGAGACTCACTATATACATTACTTTTTGCTGACGATCAAATAGTAATTGCAGGAGGGAAGTACGATGCGGAATATATGATGAGGAAATTGATAGAAACATAGAATAAGGCGGGCCTGAAAGTAAATTTCAACAAAACAAAATATATGTTAATAAATGAGAAGGCAAGGAATCTAGAAATAGAAGGAAATGCCATCGAAGTCTGTAGTGAATGTAAATACTTAGGTGTAACGATTGGTAAAGAAGGAACCAGTAAAAAAGAGATAACAAATAGAATACATCACTCAAAACTAGCAATAAATGAAATGAATAGCATATTATGGTCAGAAGACATAAGTAGGAAAACAAAATTTCAAATATATAAAACAATTATTCAGAGTATACTCCTTTACGGAGCACAGACATGGGAAATGACCAAAAGGGATAGGCAGAGACTGGAGGTCGTAGAAATGGATTTTCTAAGAAGAAGCTGCAGAAAATCAAACCTACAAAAAATAAGAAATGAAAATATAAGAAAAGTTATGCAAGTAGAAGAAAACATCATACAGGAAATAGAGAAAAGACGGCTAAAATGGTATGGACGTGTAAAAAGAATGGAGGAGAAACGTTGGCCAAAACAGATATTAAATTAGCAACCACCCGGTAGGAGGAAGAGAGGACGACCACCAGAAGACTGGACAAAGCAAGTCACCCTAGATATGTAAAGGAGACAATTAGTGAATGAAGACTGGAGAGACAGGGATGTTTGGAGAAGAGGATGGAGGAGAGACGGCCGACGGCTGTATAGAGCTCGCTTATATATTTACTCTCTAGAGTGCATACACGTACCATTTCCCATATAATAGGGCTGGGAGTTTTTGGAAAAACATCTCGGAAAGTAATGTGGTAAGGAGTTGAAATATTGGTGACAATGGAAGGGTGATATGTTTTTCTTTAAAATGAGACGAAATTCATTGATTTCTAGGTAAAATGATATTTCGCTCAAACTACCATAAGTACCACTAAGCCATGAAAAAAGTAAGCGCATATCATGGTACGTATGAATGAACCTTTCGCTTAATTGCATTTTAATCTACAAAAATCAATAACTCACTTTGAACATGTAGCATCTTTCATACCAGTCTTAATAGTTATAACTTGCTTTAATATCTAGGGCAAAAATGTAAAATAATGTTCGTACATTATTTTAATTTCTTCTTGCATGGTGAATTTGACGGCACTCACGGATGCTTTAAGAGAGAATGTAGTATTTCAATTTTTTCCAACTTACTTGAACCTTTATTAACGAATAATATATAATCTCTTCGCGACTAAAATTGCAGGATCATTCTGGCTGAACAACACCGATTTGTGACCCGCATTCAGAACTTTCACTGCTGTTCCCCGAATTCATCTCATCTCGGCATCCGGTCCACGGAAATCTTCAGAAGCATAGCCGAAACTTTCCCGCTCCTTCTTATATTCCTAGAAACACCTGACGAAGAAATCAAAAAAAGTAATCAGAGCAGATTTGGAACACTAAATCACTACCGACTGGAACGGTCAGTTATTAATGTCATTATGAAAATGGTCCTCAGATGTATCTAATGGTAGAAGCGCTTAGGAAAATAGAATGATTTATTAATAATAATAATAAAACGTTTTTTGTCGTAGACCTTTACATCGGCCTTTCAGACATTTTTGGTCCATAAATTTAATGTTTGCATATGATACAATTTAAAAATAATAATAACAATAATAATTACAAGAAACAGATAATGTTTATACAGGAAAAAGATATCATTACATGACACGCATACATACGCAAAAAGTTTAAATACCCTACTAATTTAAAATTTTAATTACAGCAACTAAATTATCTTTAAAAATTCTTATCTAGATTGGTATATTTTTACATTCTCGCATACTTTTGAGCACATTAACATAATGTATACTAAAGACAAAATAACAATAAACTAATTACAAGAATCAGATTATGTTTACATAAAATATAATCTCTAAAATAAACATAAAATAATTTCAAGACACTAAATGCACGGGTTGAATTTGATTGCGACAGATTGAATACCATACTTATTTCATATGCACAACAATTGTCTATTGTCACCTTATCAGCTGGAGGTTTCTCGAAAATAAGTAATTAAATAATTTTCTTTAATCGACAATATGCATTTAATTGATAATGTGCACTCAATGATCCACGATTGCCGTTTCATCCAACTTAACTAAAATTTTAAGCAATGTCTTAATTGCTATTCGCGAATAAAACACATGACCAGTCTGGCTGAACACACACCGATTATTGACCGGCATTCAGCACTTTCACTCTTGTTCCTCGAATTCATCTCGTCTCGGCATCCGGTCCACGGAAATGATCAGCAACACAGCCAAAACCTTCCCGCTCATCCTCCAATTCCCGGAATCACCTGACAAAGAAATCAAATAAGTAGTTCGAGCAGAAAGGGAACTCTTAATATCTCTCGACTGAAACGATCATTTATCAACGTCATGATGAAAATGGTCCTAAGTTGTATCTAACGATAGAAGAGCTTAGGATAATACAATGATTTATAAACAATTTACTCTCAATGATCCACGATTGCCGTTTTACCCAACTTAACTACAATTTTAAGCAATGTCTTAATTGCTATTCGCGAATAAAACATCATCAGTCTGGCTGAACACACACCGATTAGTGACCGGCATTCAGCCCTTTCACTCTCGTTCCTCGAATTTATCTCATCTCGGCATCCGGTCCACAGAAATGATCAGCAACACAGCCAAAATATTACCGATCGTTGTCTGATTCCAAGAAACATTTTACGAAAAATCAAAAACGTAATCAGAGTAGATTTGGAACTCTTAATCACTCACGACTGAAACGGTAAATTTTCACCGTCGTAATAGAATTGGTCCTCATAAAAATCTAAAGGTAACGAGGAATGGAATGATGAAATAATTCCTCCCCGAGTGTAGTGGAATATAAGTATATTTTTGCAGCATTGCCAACTTTTGCCGTCAGCTGTACATGGTGAATTCGGCCCTCTAGGTCACCAAACCAAGCGATACGACGAGGGAATCATTCTAACAAGTGAAAGTCTCACCCATCCCGCAACTGGCGGCGTCTCTGAGCGTGCGTTTCTACGAAATTTTCGGTAAGAGTCGAAAAAAAATGGAGAGCAGCGACCGGCGATGCTGGGTCACGGTCGAGGCTACGGGAAATTGAAGGGCGGGCTGGAGGGGGGGATTGCGGGGCGGAGAGAGGGGGTGGGATAGGGAGGGGAGGGAGCTGATTGATCTCCGGGTGCTAAGCAGTTGCCCCGAATCGACTTGCTCTTCTTCACGAGGTGCATTCGATTCGAATGGGATAGTGAGAAAGAAAGTGACTCAGTGAGGGCCCTTCAGGAGCTCGCAGGATTTTCCCGGGCCCAGGAACTCCGAAAGCCGGACGATCATGGGTAAGAAATCCTTTTTCTCGGATAAATTTTACGCGAACTTTTTTATCTCGAGACGTGATTGTGTCCGGTATCAAACTGAATCAATGGCGCGCTTAAAATTAGTTTTAGCGATATTTATTTCTCTGTTTATGATTGAGACCTTGAAAGAGATTGAGAGATTCGTCATATAAAATATTGAAATTTTATTTTGTACATTTAAGCAGTCGTGAGAGGAATGGAGTAAATATGACGAATGAACTTTGTCTTATATGACTGCCACACTCATTAATTTAGCTAAATGTGTATATTTGATGCTTTAACTTAACTTTTATCGCGCCGCATTGAAGCTTAAAAATAATGGCTAAGAAATACGAACAGATATACTTCTCACAACATTAAGATATATTGCAGTCGGTCTCATGTCGGCACTGACACTTTTCCATTATTAGTCGGTTTAACTCTGAAATATTCATCGACTAAATAGCATGTATGCTACCTCCAGGATGTGAGCCACGGCGTGGTTCCATACCAGGCGTACAATAGGTACTGATTGTTGCGGCTCAATTTTGAATGGCGCATTTGCCACCCGTCCAGGCAACAACCAGCAGGCAGTAATATAATCTACTCATCTCCTTAATGTAATGATTGTAGTATGAAAATATAAAGACTGAAGTAAGAAAATTTCACATTTAAATGCTCACCCTTTGTGTGGATGGTAGAGAAAAATTTGCACTCTTGTAAACTTCTCCGAGTTTATTTCTTACCGCGACAAGTTTCGCAGAACAAATCATACTATGTAACACTCAAAACCAATGTATTCAATTTAACAAGTATTTTATGCTAGTTCGTCGTTCATTGCGAAATAAATTATGTAAACAATTATAATTACCACGCTTCATTGATTTAGTTATTTGCAGCGATGCAGGCGAAATTGTGATGAATTTTGTTCCCACCAAAATACAGCGATGAAACTGCCATGAGTGAAAACCCTCCGCGGCCGGATTTTTTTCTCGTGGCAACTGCAAAATGAGTATCTTATCATTGCTGTTCTCTTTTTCTCGGGAAGAATTCGACAAACAGTATACACTAGGCAAAACTCCAACTGTTGCGAGGGGTTCGAAAAGGAGAGGGTTTACGGCGCCAGGTAATTACTGTTTTCTCTCTGTTAGAGGAACGTACACACCGTACAATCTGCAGAAAAACCTTCCTCCGTAACTTCTCTCTAGACCACGGCCGGGTGCGGAAGGAGAATATTTTCAAATGAGATATAATTCTGTTGAAGTTAGTAGGAGCAAGATATCACTACACACAATATTCGGTCAATTCGGCCTCTGATTAATGAAAAATATCGTCCCATTTTTCTTCACTCAGGCCGCGAATTATCCGCCAAAAAAGAAGACAGTTACCTAGGTGATGGAGTCAGAATTGTGGCATCAAGATATTAGACATTTATTGCGACAATCTTCGTAAAAAGTTTGTAATTGTCAAGTTAATTTTCAAGTAATTGGCAAGTCAAAACATACAAGCATTTGTTCAAGGGATATTGTGTGACTGCACGGTGCGCTGCACGGATATGATATTTTTTTTTAAAGTAAGGCAGTTTTTGGTCACAATTTGCGTCACAAATGTAACGGTGTTAGTTTAATCTATTGGAAATTTTATGTTTTTAATAAATTTACTACTCATCCCTGAAAGAAAATTGAAAAAAAATTGGGCTGTGGAGACGTTTTCAGCGTACGGCATGAAACAATAGAGGCAATTCAAAACCTCTAATACACATAATATAATTCAGGCCCCGTTGGCATAATTGACAATTTACTGAGGTGAAATATACCTCAGAGTTAGTGACCCGAACGTCCGGATGGGACCTACCATAGTAACTGTTTTACTGGGGAAAACCTACCATAGCCATCTAATTGCAATATTCGTTTTATGCCATTTGAATGTGCATTAGTCGCCATTGCCATTTCTTCAAATGGCCAGTAGATGATGACAAATACGATGCACGTTTATGGCAGTAAACACCAGTTTCACCCAAATGATTGAAGACAGGTGCGAATGGGGGTAGAACAAACGTTTTGTGCAATAGTAAAAATCTATCAGTGCGAACGGGGCAGAGTTATTTACTGAGACGCTCAATCATGATGACAGCTTTTGTGACACTGTTTTTATAGATTTAATTCATGATTCTTACTACAGCTTGAATTTTTAAATGAATTCGAAATTAGCCACTATGATGACCAGAGAACAATATAAGGCTAACCGTCTTGATCCATATCATGCCAACTTCTTAAAGCCGATGAACAAAATATTCCATGAGAACGACACTGGTGTGAAATAAACGTTCAGTGGCAGAAGTCGAAGATATACTAGATGGCAACAAAATGTACTCGCAACCAAGGTCGTTCGATATCTCGATTCTTCGCCTCTCGAGTATCGATGGTGCAATATATCGAATAAATCGACCCTGCTCGCAACTTCATTTCTGCGAGCAATGGAGTTCGACCAGGCTCTACAGCTGGCTAGAAAGTAAAAAATATTTTAAAGTTTATTTAAATAAAAAAATATAGCACAAATAAGCAAATATGGAAAAACGAGAGCGAAATAGCAAAACCGTGGAAATTTTGGCATGTATTCACGTTACCGCCATCATTTTATTATTTTTTTGACTTGAAAATATTCTCATGCATGTTCATGTGACAAAAATCAAATTGATCATGCACATATAGGGCTGTAAACACCAGTTTCTCCTTGGTGATTGAATAAGGGTGCGAATGCGGATAGAACAAACGTTTTGTGCAAGAGTGAGCATTAGTTAATTACTGAGACGTTCAACCATATTGAAAAGTTTTTGCGTCGCTGTGACAGTTATAAATGATATAAAAATAAAATTTCGTGTTGACGTCCTCGTGTTAATTGGGAATGAGCCAAAGTTTTACCACCTACACTAATGCAAATCATTTTAGCTATCCATCGAAAACTTCGAGACACAGCTACTTTGAATCATTATAAGCCTACAAAATTGAAATGGGGACCGACATTTGCGGTTTCAATACGGAATACTAGCTGAGTAACGTGCTTACAGAAATCTGTGAACAGGGGTGAAGACGGTTAGCGAGTTGTAGATGGAACATACACGAAAATTTCGAATCTGGAAAGAATTGACGGACTAACAGCAGGGGGAGGTAGACGATTGCGGTTGATTTTACTTGACTCTATTTGGCCATTTGGTGCTTAAACCACGATTCCAAGTTGCACCTCCAGTTGGTTACATTATCTTTGTCTTCAGTGCTATCACGTTATTACTACAAAGTCGCCAAACCTCAGTTGTTGTGTCATCCTGCATTATAATATCGCCGAGTAAGTGTTTTTCCTTGTTCAAGAAACTGTTTGAGGACAATAAACTGTTCAGAAAACGTAAAGACATGCTTTGACTCTTTTTAACTCCATGAAATGTCTAAAAAGTGCAGTTAGAGGGGTGAATATGGTTCATTGAAGTTTTACGTTTATTTCATGTTTATGTCGTTCCAGTTACTATTTTTCTGGGTACCACAGACTTACCTGGAAAACCTAAAGGCCGGAGGCATAGATGTACGCAAATCAGGGGTGGCACTTTCCCCCCTAATATTTTGAAGGGAAAAAGTTTTCGTAATGTTACAGACTCGTAAACACAATGCTTACAGGGACATTTTTCGTGCTTCGAGATTCACCGAGATATAAACCGCTGCGCCAATTCTAAAACTAAGAGTGAAAACCACTATTGGAAGGTGTCAATCTCGTTTTATCTATTATAGTACACTCAGTGCTTGGGAGGAATTATTGTATGTACGATGAGGGTAAATGGTGAAATGATTGAGCAAATGGATGATTTGGTGTACCTTGGACGAATTTTTGAATTTTTGTAAAATATGAGAGTATAGATGAAATGAAAAGTTGTGTGGATGCTATAAATACTAGATAGTGCGTTGAGTACATTGTGTAGTGAGTTTTTTTCTTCATTTCAGTAATCTACCGGCCGATTGGTAGGTTTTTGGACTGTTTACTGGCACATCGTTCCGTTTAGATTCCTACGGATGAACCGCCATTAAGTCTCTCTAAAAATCCTCATATCGTCTCCCTCTTCTCCTTTCCTCCAGAATTTCCATCCTCTTCCTTCCTCTTCCCCTCTTTCCCATTGTTCTCCCCTCCATTATTCTCCTCAACATTCCCTCTCCACTGTAAACGTCCTCCTTCCATCCTGTCTGCCTCATCTCAACCTCCGCCACCACCTTCTCCTCCTCTCCAACCGCATCCAAAACCTCCTCGCTCGTCTTTCTCGCAACCCTGCTCACTCTCTCCATTCTTCTCCACACCCACATCTCAAACGCCTCGCGCTTACGTATCTCCTCCCTTTGCAATGACCAAGTCTCCTCCCCATACTGCGCCCCGCTCCATATCGGAGTTTTCACCAGCCTTTTCTTTACGTCTCTGCTCAGAACCCTCCTCATCAATTTCCTCCAATTTGAGACTGCTTCCTTAACTAGGGAACTTCTACGTCTTACCATCACTATACCCCATCTCATCCAAAGCACTACTCAAATATGTAAACTGCTTGACTTTCTCTCTCTTGTGCTCTCCAACTACTACGTTCTACGACTAGCTACAATTGCAGTACACACAAGTGTTATCCTCCCGACATGACTGATTATTAGAGAAACTTGGATATCCCAAGATGAGAATAAAAAAAGGTTAAGTCCTTGAAAATGTGTTACCTGAGAAGTAATTCTAGAGAATTTTTCTGAAAGGAAACTACAATTGAAGCATACAAAAGTTCTCTCCTCCCGACTTTGGATCTGCCAGAGAAACCTAGATATCCCGAGATAAGATTAAAAATAGGCTCAATCCTTGGAAATATGCCACCTGAGAAGTACTTCGGGAGGATTTTTGTCTAAAGGAGTACAACTGCAGCATAAAAAAGTGTTCTCCTGCCGACTTGACTGAATATTAGAGAAACATGGTTATCCCAAGATAGTGTCAATATGGGCTAAGTCCTTGAAAATGTGTTACCTGAGATGTAATTCTAGAGACTTGTGTAAGGTATCTACAGCCATTGTAGCATACAGAAATGTTCTCCTCCCAACTTCACTGGATCTGTCAGAGAAATCTAGATATCCCGAGATAAGATTAAATATAGGCTCAATCCTTGGAAATACGCTACCTGAGAAGTAATTCAGGAGAATTTTTGTCTAAGGAAGCTACAACTGCAGCATGAAAAGGTGTTTTATTCCCGACCTCAACGAATATCGGAGAAACTTGGGTAACCCATGATGAGTATAAATATAGGTTAAATCCTTGAAAACGTGGTATCCGAAAAGTAGGAGGAGAAGGGGTTGGGTTAGGAGTGAGTGGGTGATGAAAGAATGTGGAGATGATGCTCCGGAAATGGACGTGTATGAAAGAAAGGCTTCGTTGGTTGGTTTGACCAAGTCGAGAGAATGGATGAGAGAGTGAGAAACGAAACAGATTTGTCAGAATGGATCGAATAGGATGAGAGGGTGGGGTTGATCGAGAGAGTCATGGTTGAATGCGGAGGAAGAGACTCTTTTTAAGAGGAGGAATACCGGGTGTCGTAAGAACAGGACGGCGGGAGAGTGAGGCATTCATGGAGACAACCAAAGCAATCGCGGTTCAGGCAAGGGTAGGCCAGTCTGGACAATATCGTTGAGGCAGAGTTCGGCTTATCAGCCCTTCCCTCCGAACATTAAACTTTTTGATTGTGCCCGTCCCGAAAGTGAACGGCGTGATGGGTATGTATGTATGTTAATAAAATAACTGACCAGGAGAAATCACTCGCTCACGTCATGCTGATTCAGTTATCTCGAAGGCGAGTTCAAACACCTCATCTCGTAACCAAATTTTATGGATCGACCCTCATTTATACCTAAAGGCAATCGAGGGGAAAAAAGAAGCGAACACACTTCCGCCGTCAGCTACAAAAGGTTTGGTCGGTCTCGGAAGGGTATTGGAAGTGCCCATTCAGCTAGAAATGGTTACACCATATTTTTTATATTACCATGAATTCCAGTAAAATTATTTTCATTATTATAATTTAGGTATTGTATAAAATTTCTTTGCGTGAAGACGGCGAAGCACAATGACTTGCATTAAATTATTCAAACGCAAAGCATCATATGATTCGTCAGTGTTTCGTTAATGATTACTGTGGGGGAGTATTTAGTATAATTTAATTACCATGACTATAAGAAAAACCTTTTCAGTAATATTCGTATTACTATAATTAACATTAAATTTCTCAAGGCAAAGAATCCTATGATTTGTCAATGTTTCGTTTATGATTACTATGGGGAGAATGTCGTATCATTTTAATACCACGACTACAAGGAGAATCTTTCCAGTAATATTCTGATTACAAAGACTCGCATTAAATTATTCTAACGCAGGCATATTCTAAGCATCACATGATTCGTCAGTGGTTCGTTAATTATTACTATGGGGGAGTATTTCGTATCATTTAATTACCATGAAAATAAGAAATCTCTTTTCAGTAATATTCGTAGGTATCATCTAAATAATTTACGTGCCTCTGCAGCTTGTTCGACTGGCACGCAAGAAAATATCAGTAAGACCCTTCACCCCTTGCATCATTATGCATTAAATTGTCACCATCGCACAAAAATTCACGTTTTGCATTAAATAACAGGAGCACATAATACTTCACATTTCGCAGCTGCATCACCAATGATTTTTATAGGGGAGAATGTCTTATCACAGAAATCCCATCATACCTCTCCGGCGAGAATTCTGGGATCTCGTTAAGTTTATGCAACTCCTCAGCGTGTCCGATCGGAACGCAAGGAGATGTCGGTTGGGTTCCATCCGCAGATTTATGGGGTAATCCGCCTCCGGAAACTGGGTGGGATTCCAGAGTGAGCTCCTTAAGCGGTCTATCACTTGCCTTTTTCGTTGTGTTCCCTCGCACGGTGGCGTGGTTTCGAGACCGCCTTGTATCTCGCCGGCCAATGACTCACCGCCGACGTCTGGGGTCGACTCCTAGACGCGAAGAATTTCCTTCTTCGTCATCGAGCGAGCGAGACCGACGATCCCTGGAAGGACGGCTTTGTCTCGCACATCAGGGTTGTCGGCCGCCCAGGTTTTTCTCTCTCCGTGTTCCCGAACCTTTTTCATCTTTCCGCAGAATCCTCGGCGGAAACAGCTGCAGCTTTCGGAGATTCGAAAAAAAAAGTATTTCACTGGAATTTGAATCGGAGTCATCCTCGAGAGTCGTTGGCTTCGGACTGATTGAGGGTACCAAGGAATAATGCGAGAGTATTCGCTCATAAATACAGAAAACGGTCACAGTTTCGATCAACTTCTTTATTTTGGGAACCGAAGGTTTAATATTTTCAAAAATTGCGCAGAAATACCCTCGATGCCGGCGGGGAGGGGACAATTACTCCAAATAACTCGTGAATACTACCTCAATTTTGTCGGTGACAAATTCACTGTTCAACTTCTTTGGGATGTAATTTTCAAGATATTTAAGACATTAAGATAATAGTGTAAGGTCATAAAAGGGTGATAGGCGAAAATATTCAAATAAAATTTCCATGAAAACTGAATCACCCGAGAATTTAAATCTGAGTAATCTTCCAGCGAAGTAATGAAGAAGTCCCACGAAGAGCTGAAGGGAAGAGAAGTTTAATGAAAACTCAGAGAAGAATAAGACACAAAGTTGGACATGGACAAATCCTAAGACATGAACACATTTTGTTCAAAGTGATGGATGGAAAGATAAAGGGGAAGAATAATAGAGGGAGACGAAGAATGGAATACCAGCATGGAGCAAATTATGAAGGACGTCAAAGCGACGAATTATGTAGAAATGAAGTGTTTATGTGAGAGAAGAGTGGAGTGGAAAGCTGCGAAAAACTAATCCAGATAACTTACAATAATAATGATTGATCGCTTAGGTCCCGTAAGAACGATAAATTCACCGAAGTTCGTCTGGTGAATGACTTACTATAGCACAGCCTTAAAGCTGTGAGAGATCTACATTTACATATTGTCCTCCTCACACAGTTAAGTGAAGAGAGAAACCATAATAAGTGTTATTGGATACGAATGGGAGTTGAAGCGCTGTGATTCGTTTTGATAAAACCATTCATTTCCAAAAATTAGTCAATGAATCTATCTTAGACATATTACCCTGCAAAGCACAAAAGCGCACAATTTACTACCTCCTCCCTGCAAAAATGCATCACTTCTAACCTCATTTATAAAAATATAAGATATTGGCTATTTAAATATCAAAATATAGAAGACATTTTGTCAAGGAATTATTTTTTACATGCTGGTATATTTTTTCATGTTAAATAACAATGTATTTTATCATTTATATATTTACTTATTTGATGGTAACCTCAATACAGGTTCTCGTTTTAGATTTCCTAAAGCTCCCCATCTTCTTGATTGTATTTTATGTATATTGTTTGGGAGTGATAAACACCTCTTCAAACATCATCATCGTCATCTCTTAAAGGAAATTATTCCCTTTTTTCACCATTCTTTTGAATAAAAATGTTTTAATGAGGCTTACAATAAATTAATACGAGTATAATTTTAGGTTTCCTTTGGAGCACTCCTTTATTGAGATCACAAAATGAATTCACCAACGCTTATCCCGGCAACCGTTTTACGTCGTCTGAGAGATGACTATACAATGCCATGCTATACTATTAATGCAATAGCTGGATGAGTGTGACTCGTGTTATCTTTCAGCCCTTTCTTATTCCAACCGACAACGTTAGTCACTGGAGAACTGTGTATGCAGATCTCGGTGCTTGGAAATTTTTCACGAAGACATCCAACTCGTAGAGATAATGCTCCAGATACAGTCCTCGAACAGCTCCTGTGTCTGTGTCCGCCCACCAATACGATCCCCTGATTACCCCCTCAATTTCAAGGGACCTCAAGGGTGTGTGATAGGGGGTGAATCCTCACCAGGGATGCGCTAACTATTAAGCGCACTAACATAATGCGATTTGATATAATACTAATTAAACCCGTAAATAACATTCTCGTCAATTCATATCAGGAATCCCAAACACCAAACTTTGGGTGGATTAACCATTTTATAAAGAAGGTTACATTCCGAGTTTTGATACCCTTATATCTTGAAAGTACAAGACTACATTCACTTCATTTTTATGACTACGAATTTGCGGCCATTTTTCGATCTCCGCGCAGATAATGTTCTGCATTTACAAACGTTGGTGCTAACTTCTTCTTCTCAGCTTTGATTGGTCTCAGATAAGGAGGCAAACACTGTTGAGTAGCGTATGTTTTGTACATTTAACAATTTCAAATGTCTAATTAGATGGAATTATTCATGACCTATGAAGTATTTTATTTTCAAAATTTGGTTTAAAATCGCTCAAATTCCAATATTTCATATTTTTGAGGATGAAGGCAGTTGGCAGAACTCTTCACTTTTATTAGGAAATACACTTGCCGTATTACTCCACATTCAAATTATATGAGGTTAGGAATATTCTTACTTTTTTCCTGGGTAGTAAAATTGGAAAGTTTCAAAATGTTACTAATTTAAAGGTCAACTGTCCATGGAGGGCAGTTGTTTAAGGTACTTACATGCACACGTAAAGTGACTACACATGCAAAACGGCCACTAAAATTATACCACAGCGGGATGGATGTAATATTAGGACATCTAGAGGACAATTAGCTGAAGTTAAATCATAATAACAAGCAAAACAATTACAAAATTACAGTGTTTATTATTTCAGCCAACAGTTACATTACAGTAACAGAGTGATAGTCCAAATACTTCCGCCGATGGAAACAAACCGATGTAGGGTCGTTAAAACCTAAAAATTCCAGTGAGGCGCCAGCTATTCATAAGAGGAAGCGCCTCAACTAATATGCTCCGATAAAAGTACTGTATCAATTATAAGTTTTTCAGTGAGGTAACTATCACTAGTAGTTATCTCAGCCACAACAAATAAAATGGACAGACAGAAGAAAATTCTCAGCATCAACTACATCAACGCAACAATGCCCTAACAAACTTTTCAAAATAATGTAAGATGAGCTACACCTCCATTAAATTTCATTAAACATTGGGCATGCCTTATGGGAGAAATTGAGAGCTGGCCAATTACCAAAGCAAATGAGCAAAGATTGCTAACATCTGAAACTAAATTTTTAAAAAGACCTGCTGGCTATGCACGGACGGACAGAATACGGAATATGGGTGAAAAAAAGAACGTACAAGGCTACAAAGAAACTATGCAAGAGCATACATATATAGGCTGAGAGAGAACGTAGATAGAATCGATTAAGGAGGAATAACCAAACAGATTTGGTAATACTGTTAATACAGAGCGAGAGGAGGCAGAAAATTACTCGAATCTCCGCGAAAGAGATGGAAATACACACACTGAAGAATGACGCAACACGTTTGATGCCTAATATAACTTGCAGAATGAAGAATTTATTTCATTCAAAGTAAACTAAGAGTTTCGACACTCCCTCCAGGGTCTCGTCTTGGGACAAGGATTAAGTGAAGGATTCATCGCCTTCTTCTCACTCCACATCATAATCGACCCACTGAGTACTTAGTTAGGAGCAACCGAATATGAATGGGAAGAGGCTACTTTTGCTGCCAAAATATTACGGACCAGGACTTCGACGCGTTCAAAATTAACACTGAGCACGCTTGGAGGATTATATTTGGTTAGAGAATTTATTTGCCTTTCAAATTAGATGCATCCTAAGTCATTCACCTGCTCGGACTAGAGTAGTCTCGGGAACATCGTTCGGCGCATTTGAGGAATCGATTACAGTTCTAATTACGCAATAATGACACAAATTCGAGCGAGACTGGATGATTCGAAACACTTGAGTCGCATAATCGGTAGGTCTATTATTGAGGGAAGGCGACCGAAAACTGACATCAATTGCGCCATCGACGGCAGGAGGTTGAGCCGAGAGTGGATTCAAACCCGTCGTCAGCATTGGACAACTCTTAACGAAAAGCGACAAAAGGTCCACAGTTTCTCGCCCCATCCGACGGACGGATGTCGTTGCCTGAAGTGCCAATAAGGGATCGAGATTCTAATTTTTATTATCTGTCGCCTCTGGGATCAGAACCAGATCCATCTGGAATGGATGCCAGTTCTCCAACCACCATATACCAATCCAATCTGTGCGAGCCAACGATGCATGGAACATCCGACCATTTGTCTCGCACTTGGCTGCATCATTTTCTAACATGAAGCGGAAAAATGATGATATCGTGAGGACCCGAGTCCATTTGTCAGCAACTTTTACCAGACCAGTTGGTAATCTACATCTACATACTACCCTGGGGGTCGCCGCATGGGCGTGAGGCAGGGGGTGTTAGTTACCAGCCGTGTAATGATGTAAGGGATAAGATTTTGGGAGAAATGATGACGTGTATAATGAGAGTGTATTTATTGGTGCTCAGTTTCTATTGTGGTCGCTTATTGTGCGCGGAGAGAACGAGTTTTAGTACCAATCTGTCCGGCAATGTAGCTATCTTTCGCTTCTGTCAGACCTAGAGATGTAGTGAGGCGTCTTGATAATATTCTCTATGAAATGCGCCGACCTCGGGCCCTTGAATTAGATGCTCCTAGGCAGCGATTTGCAGCTTAGAGCACACGAGCCACCAAGTGGTATGCGAAATGTTTGTTGGTGGCACGCCATGACAACGACGATAAAGGTGGCTCTGCCTATGCGAGTTAAAAGAAATACTCCAATACAAATTTATATTTTCAGTTTAACAAGTGCTACTTTTGCTGATGAAATTGCTTACTTTTGAAAACCAAAATTATCGCGCAAAATATGCAGATTTTTTCCTAATAATATATTTCTAATGACCACATTTGTTCAGTCACAGAAGCCGAATAAAGCGCCATTTGTATGGAACAGCCCCATTTTGACTTCAATTACGGTAGCAATCTGCTAAGAATTTCATATTACAGTTGGTGAAATACCTTTATTTTATATTTATCCTATTTGCCAGGACTTTTCGCTTCCTATAAACAGTTTTTATTAAAAGCTTGAATATGCTTTCCTGTTCAAATTGACGTTTTCCTGCTGTAATCTGCGCAATTCCATAAGATTCCAAGTTCAATTTCGACTTTCAAGGCTGAATAACAGTAAAACTAGCCCGGAAATCCTATTTTATTTTCACGTAGGTTTATAATACGCACTTCAAAGTAGCTATATTTAAGTTTTCAGAATTTTTGAAATAAATGACCATGAGGTCAGAGCCACCTTAAGTCAAATTTCCGATATTTAGTACCCATCTCGAATATGAAATCTTATTAAATTACTTAAGAAATCAGCTCTCAAGGTGGCACGCGTCCAGCGTTTTGTTATATTTTATGCAAAATGTGACTCGCATACAGATATTGGTTGCCGACCGCTGGTTTTAAGTACAGAGTTCCTCATTTACGCAATTATACTCACTAATGCTATTCTCTCAGCCTTCCTTATATCCTCACAAAAATACTTAAAATTGATTTAAAACTCATCCAGAGCATTCTCAACTCCACCAACGACCATTACCTATATGAACTGCTCTCATAAACTTTGGCGCCCATGTTACTTCCATCGCACGCTTCCTTCAGTCACTACCGCCTGCTCCCCGATTCTCCTCGACCTTCGACTTCTCTTACGCCCGCTCCTCTTTCCCTTTTAAGGTAGTTTGAGCGAAATATCATCTAACCTAGAAATAAATGAATTTGGTCTCATTTTAAAGAAAAACCCCACCCTTCCAAAGATACAAAATATCAGCCCCTTTCCGAACTACTCCGGAGATTTTGGATGAAAAATACGGGCCTTTCGCATGCAAAATGGAATTTGTATGCACTCCAGTGAGACATTTTTCGAAAAATGAAGATTATAACGCCCAGATCTCGTCAAAAAATGAAGCTAGCAGTTTATATCGTTGTTCAAATTTTTTTTTTAAATAAATCATGTTGTCATCGCAGTTATTTCATCAGGATAAAAAAACTAACATTGTGAAGGAGTTTTAACGTACCGTGGTAAGATATTGAGTCAAGTTAAAGAAATATATACGGATAATTATTTAAAATTTCAGTCGTATAAAAGTATATTATTGCACCGTGTATAATACAATAATAAATTCATACTTCCTAAAGCTGGCGTCATTTGATCGTATAATTCAAATTTGGTATCCATGATTACTAGGCAACTATCTCGTCAAACGACCTTAATTCACCTCCTGATAACAATGACATGTTTTCTCTATTTTCCAATACTTTCACCATTTGCTCTCTCTCCCATCCCTCAAAATACCTATCTGACTCCATGATTTTTTCAGTAATTTTGCCGTAAAAAAAATAAAGACAGTAAAACGATGATTTCAATCCTCTACATCTACATACTACACTGCGAGCCGCCGCATGGGCGTGTGGCAGAAGGTGTTAGGACATCAGCTGTGTAAAGATGTAAGGGATAAGGTTTTGAGAGAAGTGATGACGTGCATTATGGGAGTGTATTTCGAGGAGCTCAGAATTTATTTTGGTCGCTTAAATTGGGTTTTTCTACCTATCTGCTCGGCAAACTCAGTATCTCTCTTATTTTATCGCCTATGTCAAACCAAGAGATGTAGTGAGGCGTCATGATAATATTCTGTGTCGCACTGAAACACACCAGTTTTGAATTTCTCAAGCAAGCTAAGCCTAGCGTGTAGCCTCTGAATCTCTAGTGGCTCCCACCTTAATCCCTCTAAAAGTTGTGAAACACTATTGTTCACTCGTGGTAGTATTTAACGAAGCGTGCGGCTTTTCTTTGTATGTTATTAAAGTTTTTGGTTAAATCTTTATCACCATGGTCATAAATATTTAACCAAAGACCCTGCAGGGTCCCAAATGCTCGCGGCGTATTCGAGGTGTGACACTATACGTACGCTCATAGCAGTTTTTAACGAAGTTCTCTGCTTTCCTTTGAATTTTATTAATTTTTTTAGTTAAATCTTTAAGACTAAGGTCCCAAATGCTCGTAGCGTATTTGAAGTGTGGCCTCACCACAGCGAAGTAGCATCTCTCTTTGACTTTTTCATCCGAGGACCTTCCTATTGATAAAACCTAGTTTCTTTAATGCTGTGCCAAATATGTTTTGTATGTGTGTCCCCACGGTATATCAGTAATTAAGGTATTTCCAAGATAAACTCTTCATGCTGCGTAGTGATTATTTATATGGAGTAACTATCTAATCAAGAGCGGACATATAAAACCGAATTCACAACTATTTCGGGCACATTGAGTTCGAAGTGAATCTCGCTTTCAAGGGCCGAACGAAAGTTTATTCACGCATACACCCGCGCGACTACATGCATCGTGAAAATAAGTTTTACGGTTCGTCTGGCATAGAGAGCAATGGAAAGTTCTGTTCATGAGAGCCGGGCAGCCATTTATTATCATCATATGGGGAATCTATCGGTGAAGGTAGGTCATAATGAAAGATCGTGAAAATCCCAATTGATTTTTACAGGAGCAGGTCTCTTCTATCATAAAACGATTTTTTTCTATATATATCAGCAAACGTGCCGCGCATGTTCATTTCGTCCACTCTCTTTCATCGCCATCCCCACTTACCCAGCATCTTTCCCTCTTTCACGGCCACTCAGCTCTTCGCCAAAAGTTAACCAGTTCAAAGAACCTAATTTCCTCCTCACACCCGCCGCTACAAGCTTTTCCTTGCTGGTCTTTCTTTTCCACCAACGAGCTTCCTCTGTTCTTCTCCACACCCGTATCTCCAACGCCGGCAGCCTATTCTCGTTCTCTTTCCTCAATGATCGAGATTTATTCAACATTCAAAGCCGTAATTCAAATGTTTACTCCTCACCAACCTTTCCTTTTTATCCTTTCCCAAGGTCTCCGCCATCAGCTCCTAAACAATTGCTGAACGCCTCCTTCGCAAGCACAATTCTCCTAATGTCTCCGAAACGCACGACTTAGGTAATTAAATTGTTTTCCCTGCTCCAATGAGTGCGCTCCTACTTTATATGAGCAGCCTCCCCTTCGTTGTTCTGGAAAATCTCATTCCGTTTGTTTTTTTTTGTGGTTTATCCTCATTCTGAATAACCCACAATGATTTTCTAATGCATTAACAGAAGACTACGTTCCATTGGATGATATAATAAACAAAGCCCGTTCGTCCGCCAATCTTGTGAAATGTTTCGAGCGATCGCACTCTGTGTACCTAAAGCAGGAGAGAGTGCGGGAATAAGACGAGGAGGATCATAAGTCAGGCATGAAAGAAATTACAAGGTACTTGTCCGAGCCACCTCGGGAGAAAGATGATTAGCGGGTATGAGGGAGAGAAAGCAGTGGAACGCAACGAAGCTTACGTCATCCACCGTGCAGCAGAAAATGCATCCCTGGAAGGGTCAGAGAATGGCGATAATAATGGCGAGAGAAGGGAACGTTTTTGGGAAAAGGGACTCAGCAGACAATTCTCTGACGTCCCGAAATTTCCGCGAGCGGAATGAAACGGGTGGGAATACCCGAGCGAAGAGGAATGAACGAGAAGCCCACGAACCCTCTTGGATAGTAACTTGACATTGTAGTAGCGACACATGGTGGGAGCAGATAGCAATTGACTTGAACCGTTTTCAACTACAAACATCAACCCTGTGGATTAAATGATAATGCGAAGTCGAAGTCATTATCATCTGCCTTATTATTTTGCACCAAACTATCATTTCATTAAATCCAATCTGGTGTCAGGATATGATACAGGTGACAGGACAGGATATTAACGATCTAGGAAGTGGTGAACAGACAGTTTATTAAAAGCTTTCCAAACAACTGCATAAAATACCTTGTTAAAATAGTGGTAATGCTTTCTCAAACGCAAAATTTAGTTCTTAAAATTGAAGTGTCCATTCAAATACGACACATGGTTATATATGATTGCTTAACTATTTGGAATCTCGCTATAATCATTATCTTCATTATCACCTCAAAAGCATTTCTTGGGCTTTTCGTAAAACTGGAAAATAAAAGTAATGAGGGCACAGAGTATATACTCTGTAGTGGAGGTGTTATGGCCAGTACCTACATCTTGAGGGCAACTAGCTGGGCAACACCGCCAGAATAATTAAATTTAATTTAAGATGATGGGAAAAGGTTGGCGGCATATTTCATGTCAATTTTTACAATCCCAAAAAGCTTCATCTAAATACACAGATACTATTCACATCCCAATTGGAGAAGCCTATTTAAACAACTGGATTATAAGTCCAAGAGAGCTAGAAAGTTGACGTGAATAACAGATTGAGCATTTTGATTATGGAAATTAACGTTAACAGCACCTAAACAACCCTGGTAATCAAACAAGGAGGAAATAGTTAATATACCTTACTCTCCCAGGTATAGCAAGTTAGAACGCAAGCAGCTCATCTAGTGAAAAGGGCTTTCTGCAAATATGTCACCATGTTTTGCTACCACTGTAATCAGGTTGATTGATAATCCTTCAGGGAGTAAACCAAAAGCTGAGGTAATTTGTTCCATTTATAACAATGGTAGGATCGGTAGGAGAAATACTTGGGTAATAGGCAAAGGGTAAATGAAAACCTGACATCAGCAATAGCCTTCTCCAGTAGCGTAGCCAGGAGGGGAGCAGGGGGGGGCAAATGCCCCCCCCTGCTCCCCGGAGCCCCCCACGCCCCCCACGCCCAGTGTTTAGGCTGCTCTAAGTCTGTGAATGTTTCCACTCTAAAGTCCCAAATACGTGCGTGAATCAACTTCATAACTTAATTATCAACAATAAATTCTACAAGGTCTACAAGTTTGGATAGTATATTACGAGAAAAATAATACAGTAAAAGTATGTAACAGTATGTTTAGTAAACTGGAGAATTTATGAGTTGGCACCCCCTAAAAATGTTGCCCCTCTACCCCCTGGCGAAACCCGAAACCTGGCTACGCCACTGGCCTTCTCCAAAAAATGATACCCAGGAATCCACAGTTTTATGTCTATTTCAACACAAAGAGTACTGGACTTGATGGGATCTTCATATCTGCACCCAAAGAGGGTTCAGATACTGCTGATAAAGTCAATGCCAATATTTGAATCAAAGCCCTTTTGAAAGGGAGGTCCAGCCACCTCATTCACAAAATCCTCATTAGCTATCCCAGACAGACAAGGACAAAGTAAGAGAACTGTTAAGCTAGAGGGCAGAAATGAAGTTTCAAAAAATATATAAGGAAAATTTGTTTAATATAAACTAAAATGAATCACAAAATCTTTTAGAAAGCTATGCCACACTAAGCATTCTTGTTCTCAAGATCATTACATGAAATACTTCTTAAATTATCACATTTTTATGGGTCTGTTCGAATGGCATGCAGTGCCAAATGCTCTTCATATGTCGGAGGTGGAGTCTGAGTCAGGGTCCTCCTTGTTGATGAAGTTGCTCTCGGCAGAACTGGAGTCGTCAATCCCAAATTATGCAGATCAGGCTCACTCGAGTCAATTAGTGAGTACATCTCCCCACTTCTTCGGGAATTGCCTCTTTCAGCCAAAGAGCTCTCACCCCGACTAAAGCTCTTAATCCTTCTCATATATCTCCTCCTTGATTCAGAAGAACTGGTTTGTCGAATCATCCTTGAAAAATTGGAGCAGCAATTTCCAATACTACATGGTTTTGCATAGTAATGGAATGTGCATAGGAAAGACAACAAATTTCCAGCCTGAAAAGAATGGACGTAATGATAGGAAATGCTAAAATTCAACGCAAGTCATTATGGCACTTTCTAAATAGACCGACAGCCAACATAATAATTGATTCAATCCCATGGAAGAAACCATAATACAAGATAACAATTTGAGTTCAGAACTAAGTTAAGAGAAAGCTATGTAACATTTAGAGAGTTTACCCTGTTAGTGCCAGCAGATTCTAAGTAGGATGTGATAAAACTGGCAAAGGGATCTTCATAAAGCTAAAGCATTTAAATGCTATTATGAAAATCTTACAAAAATATATGTACTGTATTTCCAAACTTAAAAGATGCATTTGGATTTTTCAGGTAAGATTTTCAAAGACAAAAATAAATATTATCATTTACTGATGAAAACAATCCATACATAGCAAGTAGGACTTACAACTTCCAAGATTAGCAACTGTATAGAGATTATTCATAGCAGAATCTCAGAAACAAATGAATACACCTCAAATTACTGCTGAAATACAGTCTGAGGTGAAAGTAGAGAGATGAGCACCTCCAATGCCAATGCTAAATCAGATGCAGAACAACATATGTAGTTTTATCCCCAGCCCGTAAGCAGTGGTTGATAAAGGTCATTGTTTGGGGGTGGGGAGGGAATTGCTACTTTTTGGGGGTCTAGGGAGTATGTAATACTTAATGACTGCCATTTCCCTACAGCACGAGGTATTCAGGGGAGATAGCCACCCACTTTTGCATCCCACCCCCCTTAATTTGCCACAGCCCATTAGATGCAAGCCCATTGTGGAATGCATTTTCAAGGAAATTAACTGTGTTACTATCCACAAACTTCAGTTATTACACTCTACTATTGTTGATTGCAGACAAAAACAGCTACAGAGCAAATGAAACAATGAAGATGAGGAGTAATCACAGAATGCTGAATACAGAATGCATGTAGATAATCACCAATATGAAAGTACTACAAAGAGTTGGAGGGAAAAGATGTACACTTGATGGAAAATGCAACACAATGTCCAACTGAAAACAATACATAACGAAAAAAGAAATAAATAGGCAGAGTTAGAGAGCAAGAATGAACATGTCAACTGAAAGAAGAGTAGAATGCAGTGGACCAATCATCAAACTACCGAAGAAGATGATTTACTTTTTAGAGATGAGGAATGGAGTGAGGGAAATGAATGTATTTTAGAGCACACAAAATATACTAAAAATTGTCAATTTTTACATTAATGAACAAAATTTGCAGAATGATACTTTGGTCTAAGAGCACCTAACCTAAGGCCAATAAAAGTTTGGATCCACTAGGATAAAAAAGGAATAACCCAAGAGAACATCCCATTATATTTCTCATCATTTTTAATATTCTATTACAGGCTTACTCACTAATATTTGAAAACATCAATATAACTCACCAAAAAGGAAAGAATTAACCAAATAATTGGGATGCCATAGACGGGACAAGGGAATTTGCGCATGAACTCTGATTCCTCAGAAATATTTGAATCCAAGTAAGATACTTCTTCAAATGGTTTGTTTTGCGGGTCTAATGCCCTCTCATCAAATACTTCAACATCATCGGGATAATCAATGTGCGGATGCTGAACGTCTGTGTGAGAATCAAAGTCCTCAATCATTATACCCAGACGTTGGTAATAATACAAGAGTGTACGATCATCTTCAGCTTTCTGTGGTCCAGGAGCTTTTGGGTTGGAGACAACAATTTTCTCAAACTTCTTTTTTGGGCAAACTGGACTTAACTTCTTGGAAGACAGCCAGTTTTCTACAACTTCCATTTCACCCATTTGATCACATGGCCATGGATTAGCATTCAACTGCAATGACATTTCATAAAGATTAGTAGACAAGGAAAAACTAATGCACTGGAAATTTTAGCAAAACTTGCATTTATTATGATTAATCAGTAGTTCAGTTTAACTGCATTAATTGCACTGAGAAAAATTTTAAGTTTAATCAAAAAATTTTTTTGTAAGTCTTTTAAAGCATGAAAAAACATAGTATGAAGAAGTAGTAGCCTCGTTTGGAAGACAGTGATCAGCAGATGACAGAACTAATGTACCATCCAAGGTACCTTAATTGGTACCATATTTCAAATCATAACAGTAATGACACGCAGGAAATCAAAATCATTCAGAATGCAATTAGAAACAAATACATAAGTATAGCATGGAAAAAATTATGCACGGCTCTCATAATTGAAGCTCTTAATAACCAATTTATGAGTCACATCCATTAATAGAAGATCCTTTAATCTGAATCCAATTGAAGTTTTTAATGTTTCATTTCCAAAATAAAAAATGCTATTACTGATATGATATTTAATCCCTCACTTTATATTCTTACCATCTATTTTTTACGCATTGCAATAAGTAAAGATGTGTACCTGAAATTTTAACTATTCATGCATTTTTTATTTTACACAAACAATTATGTACCTGTGTGAACAATTTTACAAATGCAAGCTTAAAAATGTATTCAGCCTTAATATATAATAATAAACAACAGCACACTTAGGATTAGATGCTTTGAGGGATATAATATGATGGCACACATCTCAGATTTTTTGATAGGTGGATACAGTACATCATCTCACAACTTAGATACCTACAAGGCCATCTTTGAATTCTGTAACAACGATTCCACAATCCAAGAAAATACACCTCCACGCTATGTAACTTTTTTGCCCTGAGCAATAGCAATGCTTCATTAAAACATCCATATATCCTCAATAAAGCATATGAGCATCTGGATATAAGTAAAATGTGAATAGTGACATATTTATTACAGAAGTAACAACATCTACATGGGTTAGCTTCCAGCATAGCAGGTACATCTGCATATACTTAGAGACACCACTATGAGGTGACAACCCTGTCATTTGGTAGAGATACATATAATGTGTAGCAACTCCACCAAACCAGAATCAAGATCTCTTCCAGCCCAAGACATCCATCAAAACAAAAAGTGAACTTTCTGAACCCAGCAATCTAGAAAAAAACTTACTGATAGCTCCATTAGATGTGTCATGTTTTCAAATACAACTGGATCAAGAGATATGAGTTGGTTGTCAGAGAGGTTCAGCATCTTCAAGGACTCAAGGCCATCAAAAGACTTATGTCCAATGTGACCTAAGTGACAGCTTCCAAGATCCAGGAATTCAAGTTTTGGTGCAATGAGGAATGGCTCACCATCTTCATCACTATTCTTCCCATGAAAGTCTTCATTTTCAAGTGGATTTGATCCAAGCCTTAAAGCCCTTCAGAGTAAATCAAATAGCTAGTCATCATACTGAAACTGATAATGCAATCGCATCAAATTTTCACAACAAATCATACATCACAGGTTTACGTGGAAAGACCCTCACTGCTTTGAATCTATGACCTCCACAGCCCAGGGCTCAGGGAACTGAGTTCCTCATGGTAAACTTATTCGCATTTCTACAAATATTTCCAAAGGAATATTGAACCCTTCCTGTATTACCTCGTCTATCATCATAAAAATGAATAAGTAAAAAGGAGCTTTTCATGAAATTTACATTAAATGCCCACAAATTCCTTGGTTCAACTCCTAAAAAGTTTCCATGACAGCTGAAGAAACCAATGTCCATAATGTACATATGTGCAAGTTACCATTCGCATCTGAATTGGATCACATAGACTACAAATACTTTTATAATCATGATCAAATTTACTCTGGGAACTAATTTCAATGTTAGCAATACTCTGCTATTTGAAAGCACAAATATTGCTCAGCTTTTAGATCATGAGATTAACCTCGAGCTGGAACACCATTCTGGATTATAACATTCGAGGATAAAATGGCAAGCAACCAAAATAAAAGTCTCAAGTATGCCAATCGATCATATTTTTACAAGCCCACTTACTAAATTTTCAAAAGATAACAATTTTGCCAATTATAGACAAACTTGACAGTTTCCATCAATACCAATGAAAATACAACTTCTTATTTTATTTAAAATTACCTTAAATTAGGTGAATCCTTGAATAGCTGGGCAAGTAAAAGAGATGAATGTGGAGTAATGCTTCCAGACAATATTCCATGATTTCGCCTCAAGCGATTGTATGAAAGGTCTAAAAGTTTTAAGTGTCCAAGGCCCTGGAGGGCAGAGGCAGATATGTGAGCGATTGAGTTGTGGTGGAGGTGAAGACACTCCAAGCGTGCAAAAGTTATTGAATTAAACACTCCCCCTTGCAATGATGAAATGGAATTATGGGATAAATCTAGAACTTGAACGGGATAAATTGCTCCTGCAAATCCTCCACCTGTGAGAAGAAACAGAAAACAACATAAAAATAAATGATGAATAAATAAAATATTATAACTGCCCTCTTCATTCTATTTAAATAGAACTTTGTAAATATACAGATAACTAGGAGATGTAAAACTGAAAATTCTATTAAGCAGATAGTAGTAAAATAATACAAAAGGTGAGGACTATGAAAAAGATAGAATAATTGGTTTGAATGGGTGGTGCTATCCAAGACTAAGAAATGAATTAACATTTCAAGTCATCAAGGAATAACTCAATTAAGGAGAACATGGGATAAAATCATGAGTCGTAATATATTTTCAGAGGATTTAATGGTAACATTTACAAAACCACATACTTAAGTTAAGGTCCTTGACTTTACTGTTCACTAATGTGGAGAACATATGCCTTTGGGCGGCTCCTACTTGTAGTTCTCCCCCAACAAGTAATCACTTACCTCCTCTTCCAAAAACTTAACATACTTAAGTATGTGGTTTTGTTAATGTAAAAAAAAAAAGATTTAAGACAGTTTTTGGAGGTAAGACAGGTTTTGTAAATGTATGCCACCAAGGTCAAATGGTGAAGCAGTGCTGTGAAAATATCTATCTATACTTAACTTAAGTATGTGGTTTTGTAAATGTTACCATTAAATCCTCTGAAAAAATGGAATACCACAAAGTTACCAAGGAACTTGTATTATTTATTTAGCCATAATTTAATTTGAAATTTCCACCCTGTTCATTGATTATCATAAACTTCTCCGCATTCTTTTACTCTACACACCTGGATGGGGAGCTGCACATGCTAGTCTTATGTCAGGTATGGAGAGCAATGCAAAGCCATCAAAATGCATCATGACAATCTAAATCAAGCCACAATTAAGAACAACTTGATATTAGGCATAGATATTTTCACAGCACTGCTTCACCATTTGACCTTGGTGGGATACACCTGGAATTTTCACCCTACTGGAGAACAGTCACAAAAAGTCCTAAGCAATTTAACATCTCAGACAACATAAAATATTTGTTTTCCAATAAAAACTTAGTATTTTTCAAAGAGAATAATAAGATAATCCAGAATAGCTCTAAAGTGTAAATGAACACGCCCAAGATTTCATAAGCTGGGTAAGCATGTGCAATGAGAAGGGATTTATTATTGAAGAATTGGAATGAGAAACAATGTGACAATTGACATGAAGAAAACATAGTGAAATAAATGCAGCATTAAGCATATTGCTGATTATTTTAATAACATAGCCATTGACGAGAGAGGATGAACACATACTAGAGGCATATGAGATGTGAACATGGAAAAGGAACAAGACCAGCTCAAATGTCATTAACTATATAAAAAAATTGTTGAAAATGCCTAATGATATTAGAGGCAGAGATTGCAGTGAGACAGAAAAGTGCGGGGACGGGTGATGGAATGTTGACAAAGGGGCGACAAAAAGAAAGAGTGCAGGACTGGAAGAGAAAGAATTTGAAAGGCTTCAAGGGGTTAGTACCAGGAAATATAGGGGGAAAATAGAGAACAGTATTCACACATTGTCAAGTGACATAGCCCATCTCAGCAGACCACAGCCATAAAAACTTTTAAAACGACTGATGGCACCCACCTTTACACTTGTCCCACTCAACCATTTTGTGAGATGTACCATAGGGTAACATTAACAAGATAGATTAATGTAAGGTGAAAAAAAAATATTTAAGACAGTTTTTGGAAGAAGAGGTAAGTGATAATTACTTGTTGGGGGAGAACTACAAGTAGGAGCTGCCCAAAGGCATATGTTCTCCATATTAGTGAACAGTAAAGTCAAGGACCTGACATACCCATAGAAGACTTCTAACGATCAAAATAGCCCTAAGTGTCATCAACAAAAAATGACATAGAAAATTCATTAGCAACGTCTTATACACTTCAACGAGTTACTCAAAAACTGAACAGCAAGATTCAAATCATCAATCCATCTCTCAACAGTAAATTAAAATAATTCATTGAAATATTGTATAAGTATTTGGAATAATTTTACTAAAATACAATTCACGAACAAGAGTTTCAATCTAACTTAATTTATAATAACAACTATCATCAAAATATAATGTAAACTCTTTGCCAGCAGTCTATACTAGGGGTGGGCAACCGTTTTGAGAGTGCATGCCAAAATCAGCCAAATCTCTGACACAAAATTTTTTCATGAGTCGACCAACATTTTACGAGGACAATTAGTTGATATCCAGTGATTTTAATTCATAAGTAATTATAGAGATTATGTAAATCTGACTGAATGAAAAAAATTAAGACAATTATTATGAAAAAAGTTTTTTGTAGATATTTTGATGGCCTATAAGTATACCTGTAACTGCCATTCATAATTTCCTCCAGGACTCACATTTGTTTTCATGGCAATAATTGCAAAAGAGGATCACAAGTTTGAAATAGGTACCCACAGAACCTCAAAGTGTACAGCTCAAGGCACAATGATTTCTCCTGGCACATGCAGCCACTTATATATCCAAATGAAAAACTGACTTTTATCAGAAGTAGACTGGGTTGTGCCATAGAGGACAACTCTATGGTTGTATACGCTGGAACTGTCTCCTGGTCGGAAATTGTCACCTACAAATTGAAAATAATTTTGGCAAGGACTTTCTTTACATGCCACAAATAAGTCATCTACACGTGCAGTCTAATGTATCCACTGATATTGCCGATTAGAGATTTTTCCAGTCCATAAATATTTCGAGGTTAACTTTTTTTCATAAACATACTTCTGTGCATAGTCGATTGAAAGAGATTATCCAAATGGCATATAATATCAGCCAAACACAAACTTATAACTCTAAGGTCCATGGTTTCTATATATAATTTCATGAGAATACATGTCTTTTCCAGCTACTACTGCGATCCAACCCTCGCTATAGTGAGCGCGGTTGAAATACCCATTCTAAGCAAAATCTCGAGCGACTTTTGCAACCGCACATCGCATCCGGTGTTTTCGGATTTTCGCCGAGTAAAATTGGGAAATCATCTCAAGACAGGGTTTCTGAACCTTTCGTTTAACTATCCATCATCATGTTTCGCTTCATTAACTCCATGTAAGAAACAAGTATTCATCCCCATCTCGCATTACTATCCAGAGTAGCGAAGGCTTCTTAGGCTAAAAAAAGTATACATAAAAATTGCCTTTTGCCAGCACTGGTAAGTCACTACTCCAAACCTTCACCAATATGGAATGCATCCGGCGTAGGATATTCAAAATTTAGAAAAGTCCGGATCATTCAAGGATTCCTCATAAGGATCGCTTAGGGAGGATTTTAGGGCACCGCCTCTGACGATTTCTGATCACTTTCATAAAGGAAAGATGCTGCTACGAGTAAAAATAGTGGCTTCAATTTGACAATCATGCATCAAAAAATGTTACGCGAAATTCCCCGCATGCAAAGGCCAATATTCAATCTTAAAATTTCTTTTAGCTCTAAAATGGTAACGAGTTCGTCGCTGCCGCAAAAATAGTAAAGCTCCATTTTACCGTTATTGATAGCCTTGACACAAAGTTTAATACCTTGAAACTTTCCATAAGGGTTTGAACTCATTAGGTCAGTCAATAATTGTGTCAGTAGCGTAGTGTCAACGAAGTAGCGGCGTCATTAAAATCCAAGCCGCCAGGGGACTCCCGGACTCCGCCGCACGATCTTAAGTTCGTCATCATTTTCGGCGTCGCCGACGGTCGCAAATTTTGTTCATATTTTCTTTTCATTAGCGGACACCAAAAAAGTTTTGCAACAGTTTGAGTGCTGGGGTTTTCGGAGAAAAATCATTGGAAGATTTTGTCCACAATGAAGCAGTAACTATTCGAGAGCGAACATTAAGGATAATGACAAGCAACGTCAAATACTCCAAAAACAATGACACAATACGAAGTTTCAACTTCCTCACCGAGAAAAAAAGGATCTGCCCCTAGCTTTTTTATTCCAGTCGACAGTGCCAGTCGGACACCTGCGCGCAAAATTTTCCGCGAGCCAAGAGAATCCCGCAAGGCAAAACGCGGTGCCACGGAGAATTACATTAATTCAGAGCTCCAGGCTGTTTCCTGCATCGCGCGACCAAGGTCAAGTGGGTAAAACCGCTGAATAAGTTCATCCAAGAAATAGAGTGCTGACAGTTCAATACAGACAGTTCAAGACAGACAGTACCCTATACCATTTGAAAATAACAAGCAGCGATATCAACATGACATAAGAAGTACGTCGTCAAAATTGAATGGTGGGAATGCAAAAGAAATTTTTCCCTTGCAACATCAGCCAGTTTTTCTGTGCAAAGGAGCGCTACTTACCACCGAGAAAAGGTTGGAATTGTGCTACATTAACCACATTTTCATATGAGAATACGTGTCTGGTACACCTACTACCGCGATCGAACCCATTCTAGTAAGCGCGATTGGAATACGCACTTCAAGCAATCTCTCAAACGAATTTTGTCCCCTCATACCGCATTTGTGTATATTTCCTATTCAGTGTTTTCGGATTTTTGCCGTAAAAAATGGGAAATCTTCAAATAGCAGGGTTTATAAAAATTTTGTCTATCTATTGCTCTCATTAGAGAGTTTTGAATGGCGGTTTTCCCTTATCGCTCCCATGAAACTTTAAACAGAAAACACTTTTTGTTTACTCTCTTTATATAGTAAAATTATTAGTTAGAAGTTAGCAAAGTGATAGGGAACTCTCTGTACTAGGAACTCCCAATATTGTTTTCCCATTGTTTTTCTTCACTCCCTAAAATCAAGTTTTCGCCCCCCCCCCTCCCTCCCCTATAGTATCCCTGGTTTATGGGTTTCTCACTTTCGCGACAAGTCAGCTATGCAGAACAAAGAAATATCTCCAGGTATCAATGATGCGGTAGCGAGGAAATTTCACGTTCCACTTAACCTCCTCTCTGCTGACTCCTGCCAGTGGTACTAGCGAGAAATGTGGAGGGTAATTTAATGAAATTTAGCATTTTAGGAAAAAAAATATTAAGTTATTGTTTAAAATATCCAATTGTGGTTTTTTTATTGTGTATAAATTGATTTAGTAATGGTCATAAAGGAATTGTACATCATCTAAAAAATGATTGCAATTATATTAGTGAACTAAAGTTGAACAATTTCTGCGCATGAGACGTTATATTGGCCCACCACACTTTTCACTTATGATGCAAATGCTGATATATCTGCTCACCAATTTAAGAGGGTTAATAATAACATATGTACTTCACACCAGAGGCATGAATGGATTATGCTAGGGTCCACATTCATGTGGGTTCACATTAATATTTTAGAGTGCAGTGCTTTTTGAAGGCATATCATCAGCGAAAGCTATTAATTTAAACTGGCACAAATGAACATCCATGATTTCTAATCTGTTTTTATGCCCAGCAGTCACTAGGAAGCCTCCTAAAACAAAGCCTTTTTTAATTTAATTTATAACATGTTTTAGTCTAGCAATATACTTTTTCATTCCACCCAGTAGGTTAAAATTTCTGGGAAGAACCTTGAATTTAACAATGTGCACAACACATTCATTAAGGAGGTTAGGTCCCTCAGCAAACAAGTATCTGGGGACAAATGAGCAAAATGGACAAAGGGTGAGCTCTAATCTAATTTAGTGAGGATGATCGATGCATCATCAGCTTCAATCGAACTTGCAGCTCTGAAAAAACAAGAGCTGACCATATCTGGCAGGGGGATACTCAGCCAAACGATACTCTTTGCATCCTAGTGAGAGCTAAATGATCATATTCTCCATAAAACTACAATAAAGAATGACCACTACCTTGTTAGTCACAGAGTTTCCATTAGCCCTGAAAGGTCTCAATCTTGATAATTCCCAGAGAATAGGTAAAATAATAAGCATAGAATGTAAATACTGCTTTTTTCATAGGATATGCGATCACCAAATAGGAAGGAGAAAGTAAAAACACTCAGGAAATTTTATGCTTTACAGATAGGAAACATGAACATTGAAAAAACAATAGCAAACAGCTACATTGTAAATTATAAAAACTTTCAGCGCCACAACTTCGTAAAAGATGGATTTTATCTGCTGGGACAACCCATCCCTTAAAAAAGTATGTTTCTTCTCATCTGCTGGAGACCTCAGGGTTGATGCTGCCATTTTTGTAAACAGACCTTCTTGCATTCTTAAGAATGTACACTCAATCCCCTTTCACAAACTTGAGAATGGATAGATGTCCTGAATACAAAAAAGGCAGCATTCATCAACCCTGGATTGCTCTGTTGCAAATAAGAGGAAACATCATTTTTTTACCAAGATGTAGAAAATCCTAATTAAGGAATAGAAACAGGAACACCATGTGGAGCACTCTTCAGAAAGAGAAGATCCCGAAGCATAGGCTACACCCTAGACTCAAGAGGAGCGTGAACATAGTAAGAAAGTCAAGAGAAGTGTCCCACATGGAAGGCAGAGTAAATTTAGAAGTTTTTTTGGCAGTTTGTGAAAGAGAAGAGTTATCTATGTACCAAGGAAGTAGCCAGAGAAAGAAAAGAGTAGTTCACAGACAATAACACTATAATTCATTATGATAAATAGTCACATTAAATTTTTTCAAATCATAAAATGTATGAACGAAAAAGTATCTTAAAAGGTGGGGGAGCTTATACAGGAGGAAAATCAAGAGGAAATTCACACTTGGTAATCAAAGGGGTAAATGTATAAGTTTGCTCAACAGTTTGTGAAAGAGAAGAGTTATCTCTGTACGAAGGAAGTAGCTGGAGAAAGATAAGAGTAGTCCACAATCAATAACACTATCATTGATTACGATAAATAGTCATAATAAATAGTTTGACGCCATAATAAAAATAAGTACATCAGTATAAATATCTTCATAAATTATAATACAAATATGATACACATTTTATTTTAAAAATACAAACAAAAAAGTGTCTTGAAAGATGGGGGAGGAAAAAATTCTTCAAGTAAATGAGTAGGAGGCTAAATGAAAAGGATGAAGTAAATAATAATTGGCGATGGGATATTCATAGCTTCTTTGGAAGGTGGAATTCTGTGAGAGAGGGAGGATTACAGCAGAGGATTGAGGTCATTGTTTTGAGTGGACCAATAGCAACTTCCCAAGGGGCATGGGAGGTAAAGAATACCTTAGGACCACCATTTTTCCAATCGCAATCATCCCCAATTACAACCATGATATCATCCCCTCTTCCGTGGATCTGTCACTGGAGTATTTCTTTACATAACAGTATAGTTTTGGATGTAATACAGAGATGTAAGACAAGATGAAACAAAAAGAAAGAGAGCTTTGAGAAGTAGAGTGCAACCTTATAAATGGTGAAAAAAATAGTACCAATGGCCAATCAAAACTGATTTCGATTGCATGAAGATGACTAGGGATAAGATGGCCGATTAAAACCTTAGAAAATAAAAGAGACTAAGTTACAGGGTACATTTCGTGGTATACCACACACACTCATAAACAATGATGGAGGGAATATGATTTAATTTTTTTTAACACAGATGAAGGCTAAGGATGGAATGTATAATGCAATTTATGGCAGATGTCACAGTGTGAAATTGTGAAGAAACTACGAGGTTAGTTGATAAGAGTGAGTTGTAATCAACAGCTGCAAAGAAATATTTGGATTGATGACTGGCCATAATGATTATTACTATTGCCTGTCACGTTTCAAGCAAACTTTTACATTAAAAAAATGAAATCCTACAATAGGAATATGTGCTTCTCAGATACCTGGAGGAAAACATAATGCCGAGTTGGTTACTTGTTTGGGGAAGAGAGCAGCAACTTTTGTCATTTACATTCTAAAGACAGTCGGATCAGATATGGAGGAATGAACCTTCTCTTAACAAAAGACAACAATGCTCCACAGTAAGGCAAAAAGAGGGCTTTTATTTCCTCACAGAGTCAATGGCATTCAGAACATATCAGGATGTAACTTTTCTTTCACATGGATCATATATTTATCAGGACTTCACTACTGAGAAACGTTAAAGTAATGGCAGAGACGTTAATCCATAAAAACCTCCACATACAACAAAAATTCATTAACACTGAAGGAGAAGACAAACTAAGCAGCAATATTTCATAGGAACTAAGGCTTGGTAGCTTAATTTATTAAACAGATAAGTAACACCCTAATCTCTTCATACGTCAACGAAATATTCGTTGAATGGATATAAACCAGAATTGGTTTGAAAGTGATTCTATATAAGGTTTACCAACTATGGCGGACAGCTAATTAATTTCTAATTACAGAGTGATATGTACTAATACCTTGACATAACTGAGAGCATCCTTTGGCCCCACAAATTACAAGACCTTAGAACAAATGCTCTTTTTCACAACTCCTAAACAATCTAAGTACTACTAATAGAAATTCTGAGTTTCCTATTGCTAAGTAATATTTACCTTTGCCTCCATCTCCATTATCCAATCCGATATTTACATCAATAAGGCCTTGGTGTACGCAGTCTATCCTGAGAAGCATCTGCCACTTATAACAAACACAAAAGGTTGGGCATTTTGCACTTTGTGCTAATCCAAAATAACAAGATATCGTAAGTAACCACAACAATACGACCTTTTTCATTTAGCACAAGAGACTAGCATCAAACTGAAGCAATCGATTAAGTTAATTATGAGGCAGTGGGTCTAAATATATCAAACTACATTGATAGGTTCTGTCGAAAGCGTTCTCAGAGAATAAAACATGAGCGTGCTGAATGACTAACTGAGCCATAAAGTACAATCGCTGGAGTGATTTATCTTATCTTTTCGACGCACCGACATGATTCACAGTTTTTTTCTTCAGTGCATTCACGTTCGCACCTCACGGAGTAAAACTACATGAAATATGGCAATTTCTTAATTTCAAATACATATCTGCAGTCGAAAAATCGTCAATTTATGTGATATAAGATAAATCTATACTCCTGTGTATATTAAAATACAAAAACACAACTCACTTTTTACGGTCGAGTCGGCGGTTCAGGGAGTATTCTTGAAAAATATCGGTAAACCTCTGCCACCTTCACGACGGCAAAGTTACAATTTTCGACATTCATCATTTCTTATTCAGAACAAATTGGACGTGAATGCAGTTTGTTTACACACAAGTTTGTTTTGAGATCGCGAGCAGCAGGTGACGCGCACTGTTGCCAAATGTTCAATTTATTCAATTTCATTACTCATTTATTTCTTCGCATTACTTTCAAAATTCAAGATCAAATGCTCGAAAGTACAATTCGTGAAACTCAACTTTAAAATGTTCAACAATATTTTTTCACAATTTTTAGAGGCATTCTCTTACAATTAACGCGAAGAAAGGTTACGAAGAGGGAGGATCTCGTAGGGGAAAGGTAGAGTAGGGTATCTGCGAAGGCATACCGATCGGTAGTGCTGAGAAAGATCAGAGAAATTCTCTGTACATGGCTTGACCTGCAGATCAATCTAATATAAGACTCTACAACTAGATAGCAATGATAAAAATGAGAAACGCTTCGTAAAACCCGTTCATTCATGACAGCTGATATATTTCTGTCCCTGTGGTGTCTGACATTTCCCGGAAGCCTTTGTACCAAGAAAATCGAGCATCTTGAATTAATCTTGGGTTGTCAAACTCGCGCAAGGGGACCAGCTTCTTTCCGAAGCTATTCACAGGAAGTTATGGTACCTAGAATATTACACATTCCGTTTTTGCGCTAGAATCATCCGAATTTCAACCCGGGGACCGCAGTTGAAATCTTTTTCAGCGCGGTCGCGCAAAATCATGAATGTTGTACATTATAATTTTTTCAGCTGGCAAGAGTTCTCAGCGGAAGAAAGCGCCTTGCACTGCCGATAGAGAGATATTCCTGACTGTGAAAATAGTTTATTTTTCTTTTAATTTGGTCATTATTCGAATACTTATCGGTTGGATGGAAAAGACTCCAAAATTATGGGCTGTATTGTTCATTTCACTTATTGCACGTCTCGTTATAGAAATGCCAACGTAATTTGGATATTTATAGTTTAGGCAGTGTACGTATTCTATTTCCATTATATTAATTTGTGAGAATTCCATAGTAATGCCTCACATAGGAACTCATATATGACAGCAGCGTCTACATTTTATTTGTAAAATCTTTATTTACATTAACCTTTTTTCTTGTTATCTTTACAACCATTTTATCCTAAATTTCAAACAGCCTCTTAAATAAAATGTCTAATCGGTGCCTGCCAAGCGATTAAAAATACTCTAAACCAATGTTAATTTCATGATGGATCGGGCCAACGACCTTCAGTTATGAGTTTCTCGCCTGAGAGTATTCTTCTTTTGTGTATGTATCTCGAAGAATCTAGCCATTTGCTACATGAAGGTTGCTAAACTGTATACGTCTGACTTATCTGCAATAGCTAAACCGCTAGCTCGATTCAAACATGCCGCGTCCTTCGTGCCGTTTAGTGCACGAAGTGACCTTAATATTGTAATGACACTGCACTGGTTGCCAAGAAAAGATAGTAATAATAACTAAATTCCATTTTCTAAAGGAGTCCACATTTTGTTTTAGTGGAGACTCCTTTTGAAACAAACGAGAGCTTTATATCGTAAATTTGACTGACTGTATTGGAAAGTTGGCGCCAGGAAAAACCTTATATACTTGTAGTTACCAACCCTGCATAGGGGCGTTCCACGAAGTGATGGGAGCAGTAGACGTTAGGGAACGCAGAGAATGCGACCGTTGGATCGCCCCGATTCATGCGAGAGGAAAAGACACGTTGAAAGGAATTAATTATCATTTCATTTGTGACAGATCAGGTTTTTATTTGACAGCCATATTACTCTAGACTTTGCGTCGGCTCCAAAATAATTTCCAAGAATTAAGTAAAAGTAATTAATATTTCATTTCTTAGATACGAAGTATCTACAGGAGCTGAGAGTAACGCGAAAAATAGAATGCATCGAAAGAGTTATTTTAACCATAATCTGATGCGACAGATCTTTCATAAATTTTACTGCGGTGATTTTATGTCGTCAGCCAAACGTGTTCATCACGCTATATCATTATGAACATATGTCCTAATTATAAATGGTAAAATTTGGATTTCAGAAAATGCAATTTTTTTTCAACCTATTTTTTAAAATAAAAAAAGGTGTGTATGTACGAATTTGACCATTTTTAAGGAGACGAAAATTTGATTTCCTTTTTAAGAGATCTTTAATTTTATTTTACGAGGTTTGATAGTATTCATCAAATTTCTAATCTAAGTGCTCCATACTTTTGATGGGAAAGTCCCCTGAATGTCTGTTTTGAATTTAACACGGAGAGAAATACCCAGTGTTGACTAGCGCGCTGTTCGTAATTCCCGCAACTGTTGCATCATTCTCTTCCTTGCCTTGGATTGGTCGTTAATCGTGAGCCCAGGGTCGAACGATGCATCTGACTTCGGCCTGGTACATATTTCTTTTTTCCCCAAAACATGTGATGACATCCTGGGTCGTATGATGAATAGAATGCAAATCAACGGGTTCTAACGGGGTTAAACCATGAACAGCTGCCTCGTCTAGCGCAGCACGTTAAATTTTTCCATCAGAAAAATACCTGAGAACAATTATCAAGCTCGACTTAATTGCGTTGCGCAAAGCGTAATTGTAACGAGGTAAATTTCCACGGCATTCAGGGGAACAATGTATATGAAAAATCAGCTCGGCCGGTTCAATCGTCCCCGCTTCTTTTTCACCCCGCCCCCACTCTTTCTCAGACGCATACCATTGGCTGCACGCAAGATGACGTTCGATCCTTTTCCAGGGAGTCTACCCCAGTCCCGCCTCCCCATCCTACTTTCTCTCGCGCCCTCGCGCCTCAAGGTTTTTTTCGGGGCGTATATATAAAGATTTCCACGAGGGAAGAACCTCAGACGCCGGTGAAGCCTGGAGAAGGCAACGTATTGTCCGTGTGAGTGAGCACCTTTACGAAAGGGGCGTAGCGGAGACTGAAAATGCGCGCCAACGGGGAAATTACGAGGAGCGCCTTGGCCCTCACGTTACTACTACTGATCGTGACCGCGGGCCAAAGTGGAGCAAAGCCAATTATCCGGTAAGTGCGCTAGGGTCCCTTTTTTTCTTCCCTCTAACATGTCCCTACCTGCCGGTCTAAACCTGTGAGCCGGTGTAACGTTGTCTAGCGATTGCATCAGGCGCTTTCACCCTCTGCTCCTCCACCCACTACTGATACCGGCCCGTGTTTTTTTCGCCGCTTTCTCTGTGAAATTTGCTACTCGTACAAATTCACCAAGACATATAAAATTTATAATAATTATGGCTGATTCACAATTATCTTCTTTTATAATTTGCTAGTTTTTCTGAGTAATATTGATAAGGAGGTTTAACAGGTTATTTCGTCGTAAGTCCTCATCAATCGTTATTTCAAGTGTGTTTCCGAATCATAGGAAGATTTCCGATTCACTCACTCAAGTGTTGACCGTTAATTTTATCAAGCTCGAGGAAAAATATTTGTTGACTTAATTTTGGATAAGGGTGGAGTGAAATGAATTCGTACCTACTTCCCGAGAGATCGTTTGAGTGGAAAACCTTATTTTCTGTCGATTAGAAGATTTTCTGTTGTTTAACTTCTTCGTGAATGTGTCTTAAATCGATGTCGCATTACCCAGTGTGTATTGTGTTTCTCGCTCATCAGTCTAGTGAACGTCTCAGGGCATTGGCACTTGCATGGCGGGAGGGAGGGGGGTTTTGGGGCCAACCCAACTTGGGGACCCCCAGGGTACCGACCTCTTAGTCGCCGTATACGACTCTCCCCTTCCTCTTGACTTCCACGCGCGAACCCGTAAACGTCCCATTCAGAAATCTTGCCCTCCCTCACTCTTTCAACACCATTTCAAAGCCGAGTCATAGAAAAAGATATTTTTCGGAGGGTGGCCGGGCTTTGATGAGATAAGGCCTTTATCGTAAAGTATGAGCACGTTGAATTTCACGTCACGTTTGGACGTTCGGTTCACGTTTGAGTCATCCGAATACATGGAATATCCCTTTTCTAGGCGCGATTAATGCTCTGTTTGCGCTAATAGGTCTAAATATCTGCGATTAACTGTGTGATGGCGAGAAAACAGATTGCCGTTCAAAAATTACCATACCGATTAACATCGAGGTTTTACTACTTTAACGATATTGTGAAAAACTGTGTAACTTTCGTGGCATGGCTTAGGTATTTCGCGGGGCCCAACAATGCATCAACTGGCTTCGCTCTCATGTAAATATTCAAATAACCCATTTCATTGAAATTGTCGTAATTTTGAAGGATTTCTTGTCTTTGCGACTTAAATGATGGTCCAGTGGGTCGGTCAGTGTGAATAGGATTGTTTGGAGGTGGAGAGAAACCCGGCGTCGGAATTGTCTTTTAAAGAAAGGCGTCAATGGGTCCACGATTTTACCTCCGATTCACCAGGATTGGATATTTCACCGCAAAATTTCTGCTGCTGCCGAGGTTCGAGCCTGGGCCGTTAGGGATGGGAATCCACCTCTCCAGTCCTCAGGCTAATCCGCTTCCCCCGTCGTTTTTTATTACCGATGAGTAGTTAATCGTGAATTAAGAACTGGAAGAAACTAGCAAATTTCTGCTGTCTGCCAGTGCAGGGAGAATTCTTTAGATATATCTATAGTATTCACTGCCAAATGTATTGCGTATATTTTTTGGAATTAGTTTAAATAAGTAATTAAAAACTATAACATTTTACCACGGAGAAATAATTATTCATGCTTGACGCCTTAGCTGAAAATGAACGCGAAAGTAGTACGCTCATGGATGCGATAATTGAAGTCCGTTAATTAGTCTAGCGCACATCCACCTCGCTCCCGATCCGTAGGAGATGGGGAGGGTCTGAAACGAATGGAAAGCATGTAAATAGTTGTGTCGCAAAGTGAGCTGCTCATTATAGCAAATGGAAGGGTCCGATTATCGAGTTTTACAGTTTTAACTGTAACCGCTTAACTCTTGATCCCTCCTTCACCGGCAGAGAATCGCAAATGTCGTTGCTCCAAAGTTCATCGTTGATGAGTTCCCCACGTGTGGAAACGCGTAGTAAGGTTTCATTCAAGTGTAGTTTGGACTGCCCCAAGATCAAGATGACGCCGGAAGGGCTGGGAAGAGGGTTCCGAGAATCCGACGAGCAAGTTCAGACCCGCACGCTTTCGTTCCGATCCAGCTGGAATTTTTTTTCTCTCTCATCCTCGAGCGATCCAATTTGGTGGATGATTTATTCGAGCGGTGTCGTGGATACCATTCGTTAATGAGGGGGGCCAATTCGAAATCATTATAATTTTATGTTCCCCTTCGAGGTGGCGCCATTCTCGACCGTATAATATAAGCACTCACCTCATTCCTCTGCCGACAGCCGGGGTACGCGACGGCGATCCACAAAAGAGCCAGTTTACGCGCCTCTAATATAGGTACCGCGCGGTATCTCCTCTTAATTCCGGTCTCCACTCTCCGTCCTGTAAGTCTTTCCCCATAAAAGGACCGAGCCTGCCGGAGCCGCATTCCCGTGGCCTCCCACCGCTCAGTTCATACCTACCCTTCCGAGTCGATACAATTATGCGGTCTCAGAATGATCGTAATTGGTTTAAAGTAGAGGGTAAGGTTTGCTACTCACTAATTATCTTCTCCCGAATTTTTTGTCAACTGGAGATGCATCATTTGGGTTCTTTGATATTGTCTACCACGGCCTTAGAAAGAATTTCTGAAACTAGTTCCTGCGAGATTTTCCACTTAAAGATGATGATCGGAAATAGTTCACATCGATGAATTCCTGAAATTTTTTACGGTTTTGATAGTTAAGGTCGCCGTTCACACAACCTTTACTGCCTATATTTAATTCTCGCCTATCAGTTAATTTTTCTCTCAGTCTCTGTTCCATAATCACGGGTTAATGTCGTAATAGTCACGCGCGTTTTGGCGCAATTCCGCGCGTGGTAATAGTATCTTAAACTTTCTGCACATTGTAATATCGCTTGGTATATCTAATTAAAATTATTGCATTAAAGGTATTTCTGAGTAGCTAAGTAAAACTTACGATAAAAATGCATCTTGCGTAATATAGTGCCGAATGAAGATTTGCTAAATACATCTTTCCCATCGTTTTTCCAGTTCGAGAAAGACACTACACTATTTCTCCCACGATCTTTGAATTTTCTGAAGAGGTACTACCTTTGCACACCATTAAGAGCCTTCTCTAACTCTGACACAATCTCGAAGTTTTTCACTGATATACTCCTTTCCTTTGAAAAATATTTAGTTGTATTTTTTTCATTGCTTACACATCTTATGTAGCATCTCCAATTCCTCCTCGCCACCAGCAGCCATCATATCCTCTCACCCACGTTTCCTTTTTCATTTTCTCTTATTTTGTTCCACTGATTCCACTTCTTTTTTTGACATGTATCATATTTTAGTACCCTAAGCTAGGATATTTTATTGGACATAGAGAACACTGGGATAGCTTGTATGGGGTATCATTCTCCTTCAGATAAAAAGACAGCCCTAACATAATACATATGGTGGAACCTGGGTACCTCAAAGTGCCTCTGGCTTGTGACTCCGTTGCTTTTTCCCATATTATTTCACTGACATGCTTTCGCTATTCTCTGTTCATGGTATATTTCTTCACTCCATTATATCGGCATTGCCTTCCCTCTGAACGCTTCCAAAGGAGACATTTCATTCTAGATCTGCTACATGGAGCCAGATACGATGATGCCCTGACTCTTCTCCTATTAACACAAATCCTGGCTATACCAAGCTCAAGAATGCAGTAAAAATTGGTGGCAAAAGTGCTCACATACAAATTCCCTCTGAAAACTAGGTAAAGCTTAAGAATAAAGAAATTAAATACTTAGACGATATAGAGCTATTGCTGTTTTTTTAGCTATTCAGTTCATCATGACTTATCCAATCTCATTACCTACTTACTGATAACCGTTATAGGTGTTATTGTTAGGAATATATACAATTTTATGGTCTTGAAAATTTGTTTAATGCTCTCATGAAAATGTAAGTTAATTCGTGCATTGCTAACCCTCAAAAGCTGGAATTAATTTAGTTCATTGGATGTAAAGACCTAGACTGAATGTCCCTGAGAGTCTACTCGTATATTTTCTAAGCATTCAGAGTATGTAAAGGAAGCACTTGTAGAGTAATTAGAGTCAAGGAATGAATATTTAAAATCATAACATCATGCAATGCTGATGTCACAAGACATCACTGGGCATCCAAGGACAAGATGTATAAAATGAGTTTGGAATGGAAAAAGATATGTTAGATGAGATGAAGAAAGGTACAGTAATCCCGATATGAATATATTTTCACTAGAGGGTTATCCAATTGATCTATTCAGAAAAAAATAGCCGAGCTTCCATTACCTCTAACTTAAATTCTTCCCGTATGACGTTCACAGTTCATAGTAATTAATTAGTCATGTCACAAAAGATATTAAATAAAACACCTCATTTTGCTGCAAAATTAATACAAACTCAAAAGGGTTCTAGTATTTATTTTTCCCTTTAATTTCAGAACAAAAAGGGTTTCTGATCAACGTTTAGCGGAGCTTGAAACTCTCCTAGCAATATCAAAGATGAAGGAAAAGCTGGTTACCGTTCCCATTGGATTTGGAGTGGTGGATCCACAAAAAATGTAAGTAAACTAAATGTGCTATGAGTCAAAAGTGATCTTGCAAAAGTTGTTTAATATGCACTTACATACATGTGAGAAATAAATTACTTGAGTCATCTTGGATATTTATGAGTGCACATTCAATATCTTAAATCAAAATTAAGTATAAAAATTTGTGTAAAAAAGTGGGTACATAATATTTTCAAGCAAAATTTATCATTTGAGAAATTGACCAATGATCATTTTTTTTTCACTAGCTTAATTCATTTTCCTGATAGAACCTTTTCTGACAGGGGGCTTTTCTCTATTTTCAGAGGCAGGAGGAGGAGGGATGCAGACGAGGGATTATTTGATGGACATGAGGATATCCACCAGACAACAGAACCCATAACAATCAACAGATAACGTTTACTCTTTTTAGCAAACAAAGGGCTCATGTACATAGCATTATTTAGGTAGTTATTTCTAATCAAGGGGAAGGACTTTAGGTTGATAGGGTCTACATGATGAAGATAAAGAGCACATGCATATCGCATTTATACATAGTTTATCATAAACCTCATTTCATCATTTTTCTCTCGTAGTATTTATGAATGTGATAAGCACTCATCTCACTTTACATGGGATGAAAGCTCAATCTTGCGCTCCTATATTTGAGCAGTATTATCTATTTATTTAATATAATTGTATGAATTACATTCATCAATATTTAAAAAAAGTAACTCCTGGGTTGAAGGTGCTGACATGCCATAATGGAGTCATAATGAAAGAAGAAAAATGAATTACTCATGTGAATGACAGAAGCCAATTTTACAGAGAAGTCTATCACACAATATGGCATTTTTAGAGTTACTTCCAAGTGAGAATATGGGAAAATGTTCATAAAAGTACTGTCTTGCCATGCAAGATGAAATGTGAAAATGATATCTCTGTATTGTACAGAGCAAAAACATTGGACCATTGTAATAATATTCATGGGAAGCTTTAAAACTTATGGTGATATAATGGACAGCATAATCACCTTATTTAAACTTTGTATGCCAATCAGGTCATCCACTGTCTTGCCATTTCAGATCTTCATATTACTTCATAGGTATATATTTATTTGGTGCTTTTCTGGTAAATTGCACACTTTTATAATTATAAGGAAAGTCATAAGAGGTTTTATATGCTGTTTTTTCACGCCCACTTTTTGTCAAAAGTAAGCAATTGGTACATAGACGCAAAATGTGAAAAATTTGTATGATTTTAAAATTAACCTGATTTTTTTGTCAAAAAATGCAGGTAGACGACTTATAATTAGTGCATGTGTGTAATGAAACATGGGGGACAAACTTGCCTTGTATTTTCTATTACTTCCATGCATTACATCAACCCTGTATACAGTTCTTTATATTCCCATTATTGAATCCAAAATGTGAAAACAGACGCAAATGTTGTCCCTTAACATTGATGGTTTGATTTGTTTATTTATTGTATTTATTGAATGATTGTTCTCAACAAAAATCAAACTTGTCATGTATTAAATATTATAAATTTTTGGGGTGACTATTATGCCTCTGTGCGTGCAACTGGAATCACAACTTACTACTCTGTATAAGTGCTCAAAGTGCAAGTTTATCTAGAACAATATCATGCCATTGTACCTCAACTATTGATTCTATTATCATTTTTTATTTATGTCTGTGGTTTCATGCATGTTAACATGTCACAGAAGAAAATGCATTGACCAGTTGAAGTTTTACCTGTCAACCGGTGCAAATTATTGTCTCACAATCCAGAAAGCCTTGTTATTCACTTCTGAACATTCATCTAGCATAAGCACAATAAACACATTTTTTTAGATACATTGTGTCCAGTTTTTTTCCTCAAATACAAAACCAATACAGTAGCGATTCTTTTTCACTATTGTCCTCGTCCTGCTTAGTAAATGTACTTTAGGAACAAAATTACTGATGAAAATTCTTTGCCATTTTATAAACATAGCAATTGAGGAGGATCTATAATATTCAGAAATAATAAAATGTCTTTATTTCCTGATACATGTACGTATAGTGTAACCTACCAATTGAGCCCTATTGGGGCCACAATACTAGACTGCTAATGAGAGGTAGAGTAATCTAAATGATCAAAACCTTTTAATGAGAGGTAGAGTAATCTAAATGATCAAAACCTTTCCTAAATAGCAAAACAAAATTTTGCACAATTTACCTGAGGGTAGAGTATTGGCTAAATAAATGGCGACACAGAGATTAGAGCTACAGTATCTGTAAAAGGGGCATGCTTAAATTAGTTATATTTGCTCAATAAATTCCAGTTCTATTTTCTAAATCATACACAGTGGGCAGAACAATAAAATTAAGGAAATTATAGGTTTTTGCAACTAATTATTACATAGTGGAGATAACAAAATTTAAATCTTCTCATCTATAGTGCGAATAATAAATATGGTAGATGCCCTATGGTTGATCCAAAAAAGCTGTTCATGTAAGGGCATGTCAGGGAGAGCTTGTATCACATTCAGGGTAGTGTTACTCAAAGATAAGTATTATTTAACAAACAGCCGAGTTTTGGGAAGGTAATTTTACACCAAGCCAAGTCTAATGTACAGGATAGTGGGGGGAAGGGTGAGAAAGGCTGGAAAGGAGAGAAATAAACTTAAGAATAGACAAACAAAAGAAGTACCTACATAGCCAAAATTTTGTAATTTTTGAAGCAAGTACAAAGGAGGAATGGTTAAAAAAAATGCCACCAATGCATCTGTGACCAAGGAGTATGGAGAGTGGGGAGGAGGACATGAGATGAGGACTAGGATGTAGGACAAGGTTCCAAGAAGGGCATGAAATAAGGTGTGGGATATAAGTTGCAGTCCTTTTGCTTCTCATAGTTACTAACACAGCAGTCTGAGAGAAGCACTTGAGATAGAGAGTAAGCAAGATCATGGAAGACTAGCTTCTTAGCTCTGATAGAATGGCCAGCGGTACATCACTGAGTGAATAGAAGTTAATAGTTACAATGAAATTGAGCTCATAGAAGACATTTCAACTTCTAAATTAGGAGAGAAGGGCTCTGAAGTGTTGACGAGAGGGTAAAAAATGACAATGTTTTCCTGTTCTATATTGATAAGTGCATGCTTGTTCTAGGTAGCTAAGGTTTACATCTTCACATTCTTGGTAATTAGACTCCACAGTGTCAAGTGGGAGGGGTTGAAAGATGAACAAAGGTCTAAATTTGTATTCTATATTAACATACTACCCCTCCTCTCTAACCTTGAGATTCATTCACTGGTCACTCAATTCTAAGATTGGTTGACTGCATCCCTCCACCCTTCCCTATTTTATTTCCTCGTAATTCCTTGTATGTACTTTCCTATTTTTTGTCCACTAACTTTTTCCTGGATCTTTCTCGGGGGACTTTTCCATCTATTTTACCTTCAATTGTTTTTCAAAAACCTATTGTGTGACAGGTTATGTCTAATCCATCAGGCTCTTCTTTTCTGTAGTGTCCAATATGGTCCTTTCTACTTCTACTTTTCTGTAAACTTAATTTCTTAATTTGTCCATTGTATATACCTAAGGATTGGAATACATGCATATGACAATAAAGGTCGATTTTCTACTGTACCTGATGATGACTGTGAGAAAGTTGAAAAACATATAGCACTAAGAGGTAAAACAGTGGAAATTAAGATATCTTTTGGTTCATTTGAAAATTAGCAATAATGAAAACAATCTCTTTTCCTGGGTAAAATCACCTCCTGCAGAAAATAATTAAAAACTAAATTCTTAAAATTGAGATTGCTGCATAATTTACTGGCTCAAGGACTTCGGCACCAGAGTTTGGATTCCAGTCCAGGTGAATGAACAAAGAGAATAATGACAGAAAATTTTGTGCACTCATTGATTGTTGAAGGTTACTTTGTTGCCAAAATTGAGTGATAGAGAAAGGGGAGGATTTTTAAAACCGAAATACGCACATAACTGCTTTCCATGGATAAAAATTTTGAGAAAGTAATCATACTTATACTCTTATTAGTAAGTGAAATTTAATAAAATACAGTCAGAAAGCAGTTAACATTGAGAACATTTAACAAGGTGTAGATAATCAAGCCAAGAGTATCCATAAAAAATTGTAACCTTTAGAGAACAGCCATTAAAAGATAATGAGTCAATTGGGATTAGAAAAATTAAGAGAATTCTCAACTTGACAGGGTTGTTGAGAAACTAACTCCCTTGATATTCAAGAAAACGTCCATATATTTGATGGAATTTGATTAAATAACAAGTAAAAATTTCAAGATGATATAGACTTTATTTTGAATACCACATGCACCTTTGCATGAAAACATCATCACTATAAGTGCTTTAAAAAATAAAAACACAGCCCATCAACTAATTTTCAGGTAAATAATGGTAAGCATGGGGTTTCACATGGCAGTAGGAGAGGGCAACGAACAGAGTGGACATAACTGGAACTAATGGGTAACTAAATTGATTTTCTGGCTTTAGAACTTTCACTTCATAGCATTTCAGGTACATTTCATATGAATCATAAATGGAGATGCTAGGTTCAATTGAAACTCATACGCACTCTAAATGAGGGATTAGAATTTTCAAGCAGCCTAATAAAGGTTACACACTTAGAATGTCACAAATACCCATAAAAAAGCAAAACAAGCATATTTAAATAAAACACATATGAGGATAAATAATTTTGTATTGAGTAAATCTTAAAAAGCAGCTAGTCTGAACTACATATTCATTAACATACCTTGAACTTAACGAATAAATTACATTGTTTCAACAATCCGTGCCATTGGCACATGAAAAATGAATAAATACTGAAACAAAATAGGGTTCTCATTAAGAAATGAGAGATCCTCTTTAAATCAAATTTTGCCATAATAGGCATCAACCACAAGTTTTCAACAACAATTTTGAGGTTTTAGGATGTTAGCTAGTGACAAATCAACTGGCATATAACAGCATGTTAAGTATTCAAGGAATGCAGCAGAAAAACAGGATGAAGCTGGGAGTTAGTAAGTCAAAGTCATTTATTTATGTGCTTAAATGGAATGAAAGAGGATACAAAAATTTCCAATTCCAGTGTTTTATGTTTGCATTGCATTTGAAAACCGGTACACAGTAATTACGGGCACTATTTCATTCACAAAATGGAGTTGTTATGAATTCGGCAGGGTTAACCAAAACTTGAAAATTCTGTGATGCTCTGGATTTTCATCCACATAGGTGTTATGCCACATGTTTCATAATTCATACAACGTAAACAATTGAATGTCAAAAATAACATTCTAAATAGACATTATCAAATTCCAACGGACATCACAATTTAAGCAATGATACTGCTGAGTAGGTATATTAAAATGAAACCAACTACACAATAATGTAGATGTGATTCATAAAATACTGAGTGTTAATTTTGAAATAACTTAACATTGGCAGCCAAAGGATGCCTTATTGTTAACGATGCATATCTCTTACCTCACAAAGTTCTAGGAACAGAAGTATTGATGAGATACACTTAAAAGTGGTGGTGATTTTAAATACAATAAATAGTCAACATTGCCCACAGAACATGTGGTTAAACAGCATTTTAAACAAAAAACTTTTAATACATAAGTTAATCACAGAGAAAGATTAATAACTTCTCAAATTTAATGAGAACTTTGGATTTCTAAGGAAGAACAAGGAGATTCTTAGGAGGCTCAAATTTGAAAACTGTTTCCCTATACTTTTAGACTGACTTAAAAAAGATACAAAATTTGATAAAAAAATCATAAGACATTGTAAATAGTTCTCTAAATGAGCAATAAATGGCAATTAGGAATAGGTCTTTCATTACCTCACGATAGTCTATTGAGTGTCACAGATGATAAAAACTTAATATTTCAGGGATGTGGCAGTGACAAATAAATGTAGTTATCGGTGTACGTTACAGAGCTATATGAACACTCAACACAAAAGTATTCTAAAAAGCCTCCTAGGACATTTAAATGATGCTTGAGTCAGCTTCCACATTCTCCTCAACGGTGATGTAAAGCCCTTCCTCCTCATAAGTGCTGTCGTGCTTGGCCAGGATGCGAAGCAAGGGGCGAAGTTTTAGCCACCACTGGGTTTTTGGGATACGGTGTCTGAAAAGAGTTCATAATAACAATTTAATCAACTTGAACAAGGTCCACACACACATCAATTGTGTTGTACGAAGTCTGTTCAAATAATATCCTAACTTTTTTATATCACAGTAATAGATAGTCCTTGCAATGTCTGGTTGTCAGTGCTGCATCCTTCGCTACCTCCCGAGTAGCTACAGTTTACCATTTGCCAGTATTTTGTTTAGTTTCCATAATATGCTTGTATAAGTGCAAGATGATTCAGTAGCCATTGGGATTTTAGCAATGTTAAAGTTTCTGGACCAAATTTGCAAGGTGAAGTTTTGCATGAAACTTTCATAACCTTTTACAGATACCTTCAAACTTATGAAGGAGTCTAACGGAAATAATACTCGTAGTCATTTGCTGTGTTATGAATGTTTAATCCACTTCAAAATTGGTCATCAGTCAGTTCAAGATGACCCTTGACCAAGAGGGTCTTCAAAGTCAACTAGCGGCAGTAGCACTCAGGATACGTAACATGCCAACCATTGTCTGTCAGAGAACCTGCCAGAGAGTTTGAAATCTGGATTGGGACATTTTGACCAAAAAAGTGCACATGCATTGGGTAGCAGAAATGTATTCATCTTGCTAGCTAACAGCTGAGCAGAATAACCTTCCTCCACCACAAAAACACGTCCAATACTCAGCCTTATCGATTCGTGAGATTTTTACAAAAGAATCAAATGACTGTCCTCCTCCAGCCTCAGTACACACCTCACCTGTCACAGTGAGACTTCTTTCTTATTTCCTAAATTAAAATTAGTGCTTCAAGGATGTCGTTTTGACACTATTGATGGCATTAGAGAGAATTCTGTACAGGAAGTGTGGGTGATACCTAGAGCATTCCAGGACAACATGGCAAAGTGGAAATACCACTACAATAATTGTATCTAAAGAGAATGAGGGGACTATGAAGGATATATGGACCAATAAGTTACAAGTACAATAACATTAACTTAATACAATAAGTCCCATAATTTTTTGAACAGACCTAGTATAAAATGAACTGACATGAAAGAAATGCACAGAGATAGAGATAGAGACATATAATAGCACGACAGAACAAAAAATATTCATCGTCATCATTACCCTGATGACGAAGGAAGTGTTAGTATCCATCAAAACGTTGGCAGCAGCCAAACATTTAACCGATGTGAATCCAGAGAGAATTTCACTCATACTATTTGCCGGGAAAGTACTAAATTATTTATAACTGATTATCAACAAGTGAATTTTGAACAGCATTGCATGCTTGCATTCCCCAGAAGAAAAATGCAAACACTGCCTCTGATAACAATAATTGACTTAGGCTATCTAAGCTTGGATTGGATTGCAAAGAACAGCATGTATATATATAAATGAGTCAATAGAGTTTATAAGTAGAGATTCTTTCCTGCCCATTCCCAAGGATTTGTGATTTCTTGTTCCCAAAGCCCAGAAAAAGTTGGTCAGGAATTTAGGAAAATTGTTCCCAGAATCCAATGATAAATATTCCGTTTGTGGATTTGTAATTATCCATGTCCAATTAACTTCTTTCACCAAAATCCACAAAATTCACTGCTATCATTGTGACCACATGACATTATGACTATATCTTGATTCAAACCTCAATATCCCTATTACCACCCAACTTTGTTAACCAGACCATTGCACTATGCGGCCTTATTAGTCCACGACAAAGTTACAAGATCTTTCGGAATCTTACGTTACTGCCCCATCTTATCTGTTGCACAGAGGGCACTTACAGTGTGTAGACTATTTGTTAGAAAATCTAGTTCAGTAGTATGAGTGCCATTGCATACAATTACCTGAGTCAAAAAATTAAAACTTTGAAACCAAATATGTCATCAGTGGAAAATTACGAATAAAAAATAGAAAAAGTTTCTGGGCATAGAAAAACAACTGAAACTTACTCAAAGTCAGTTTCTGCCTTCAGGTCTTCAAAAGGTGTGAAACAGTATTGTCTCCGAACAATACCAATCATAGCTGTTGATTCAGGAGATTTGGCCATTACTGTTCCATCAGGCTGAGTATTTTTAATGAGCTGCTCTATCATCCATTCCACTGCCTTGGCTGCCATCTTTGTGCCCATATTTCGGTCAAAAGGAGTGGGGGAACCACCTTGCTGCATGTGACCTAGAGTGATTAGAGAATCATCGGTAATTCAGAAACATTTGCCTCAAATTGCAAATCCATGACTTTCAATAAATTCTTGAGTTAATTCTAAATGAATTAAAGTGATTAAAACCATTTGCCTATCTTAACATTTATCATTTGCAATCAACTGGTTTGTTAAGAAACAAAAACAAAAAGTGGTCACCTCACTACAATACCAAGGATAATTATTGCAAACCTTGACCACAGATCAACATTCAACAATTACTCCTGAGATTAGGAGTGACTAACAGACTCAGTATTTCTCAAACAGTTCACTCTATCATCTTAAAGGGCACAGAGGATATTTGAGGAAGACGCATCACTCCTATCGTTCAGGACTTTTCCTGAGGCTAAATTGGTCTCCAGCCAAAAATTCTTTCATCTTTTGTTTCATCCTTCTAACAAGTATTTTTTTATGCATTTGAATCAAGACAAATTGCTCTGAAATGTTCAAAATTCTCATCTCTTTACTTCTATGGGATAGAGAGGCTATAATTCTTGTTGAAGTCCATTAGCTTTTAACCATTTTCACAGTCATTTCACGAGTAAGGTATGGAAAATCATCTCTGTACATAGAAAGTTTCATGAAACTTCCTCATTTCATTTTGATGGAAGAACTGAAACATGGCTTAAGGCCCCTGGTGGCAATAAATCGCTAACTGATAGTAATCACCACTGGTAAGGAGGTATACCAAATGGGAAATATTAAAGTGATGTCTTATAAGGAAATTTTCCAAAAAAAAAGCAATGGTCAAGGCATGATAAACAGCAATACATGCAATTAAGCAATGAAGTTTTGTTTAGATAAATAGGACATAATAACAAAATGCAAACATTTCTGGGCTTACCTTAAAAATTCTTGTTTCTATAATAAAGTCTATCCAACTTACCCAGCACATTCTGCCGAGCACTGAAAAGTCCTTTACCTTCCTCAGAGTAAAGGTGGAAAATGAAATCGGTAGAGTAGTTGTCATTGGCCTTCTCATTCCTGTAAACATGATAAAAAAGTTATAACATTTAAAAAAATGTTCAAAGCTGTGATACATAGTTGCATACAAGTAATAGGTATTATAACAATCAATTGAATTCATCATCAAGAAAGCACATATATAATGAACTCATTCAGAGCTATGCTTTGAAAGAACAGGAGCAGCAGATACTCTCTTCCAATTTTCCTATCCATTGATAAATCATGAAATCATAGTACACTTAGAATTGTGTTTGCTTTATGCACCAAACATGTGAAATTAGGTCAATTTGCACTGTGCAACTGACACAGATGATACAGTAAAGAGTCAAACACATGGGTGAAAGCCTAAACACTAATTTCTAAGGGAATTCTCTACAAAAAAACAATCAACTTGACACACAGGGATATTCAGTTCCCATTAACCCCTTAGGAAAAGAAACATGAATTTAGAAGCCTGTATACCATATATTGGGCTTATTTTTGAAACAAGAATTGTAGAACACAGACAGTGCATCAGTTTTGGGCTGCACCAAAAAATTCAGCTGTTGCAGAGCACAGGACCACATCATTGATCATGATGATGTCAGACTGACAGGCAGATCCAATGGTTACTGTGAGCAATTAACTATTCAAGCCAAAGAAATCCCATAGGAGAAAAGAAACATCAACAGAGATGCAGGACGGGGGTTCAGCCAAGCTTGGAAGCTTATCATAAAAAATTAAAAGCAACAACAAAAATTCTCTTTTTTGAGTAAAAAATACACCTCTCTACAGCCAATTAGGGGTGATCTAAGCCAAATCCCTTTATGTGTAATGAATCAAAATCTAGTCTTGGCATCAACTCCCCAAAGACAATGGTGAAGCTAGTCTTCTATCGGCCAGCAGCTGAACTTCTTATCTGATGGATACCCTTGAAGAATTCACTCAATTATTATTTTTATTAGAATGAAAAAAATAGAATGGCTTGAGGAGAAGGGGCTAACACATCAGACTTCCCAAAAACATATCAGGGCTCAAATAGCAGTAGTTGACAGTTTTTCCAACGCAAATGTTCACGCATTGGTCATGCATTAGTATCGCTGGATTTTCTGACAAATACCTTGACTACATCCAACTGTTTGGATAACAAAATCTCAGATCTGAAGATTTCTATCAGCAATTTAGTCGGTTATAGCAGGGTTTATAATTTTAATATAATTGGGACGAAATTTGGGCTTTACTGGTGTGCCCAACATTTCCATACTATCAATTATTTTTATTCTATGTTTTCGATATGTGTATTATTACTGGTTAAATTTATTATAAGTGCATCATATGATTTTCTCGTGTTATATTTGTTTTCCCTTCAAGAAAACTGATTATTCATAATTATTTTCTTGAATGTAATATCACATTGGTCTGTGTGCATTGGCATATTCATATTGGATACATTGGCAGTGGTCATAGCCACTCAATAGTAGTGAATAAAATTGAGTCTAGACTACCTTTAAAAAGAAATAATACAGGATAGTGATAATTACTCTTAACGCTCCTCAGTTACCTGAGACATCACTCAATTAGTAGCTGAATAATATGTTAGTCCAAATATAGTGCCACTCCCCAATTGGAGATATATTATTTCCTGAAGAAACTAATTGGTTTTAAGTCAACCCTTTATCTGGTAAAGCCTTGTTTTTTCACCACCGCTATGTGCAGCAGAAAAGTGAGGAGAGCTTATTTTGCCCTTTAAAGGCAGGTAAGGAATTAACAGAGATATCTTCAAATATGCATAGCATTTTTTCCTTGAGCAGGGAATCAGAATTTTTTAGCACCCGTAGAGGTGCAACACCTAAGGCTTAGTTTCATTATACCACATTTCACTCACAGTCAACTCCACACTTATTTTCCTCCCAATTTTCTGATTAAATTTCAACAAATTAGTATATAAGCTCCTTGATTTTAAGCCACAAATCCAGTGCGTACATGATTTGGTCATTCACCTAACCAGAGGAACGTCCCTAATTACCCAGCAATGGGCCATACGCCAGAATAATAAATAGTGAGCCCATTTGAAGCTCTCTCTAACAGGTTGGCCATCAAATTTAAATAGTGACTATAAGAGGGAAGAAGTTTAATGTTCATATGTACGATATGTTATGTTTTTCCCAAAGTTACCCTGAGAAACATCAACGCAGTTACATGCACATTTGAAGAAAAATGTCCCTGCCATACTTTTCCACAATAGTTTTCATAAATGAAAAATATTTTCCAGATTGATGAGAAAATCAACCACTAACAATAGTTTGAAGGAGAAAACAGACCAATTGCAACTCTGTAGCCATAAAAAATAGATATTTACCTCAATATGAGGCCTCTCTGCACACCATCACCCATTTTGGCAGCCATGTGATAGACATCCTGTTGAAGATCTTTGATAGAGAATTTCTCTTCGTAAATATATGCTGCATCTGCACCACCAGCCAGTCCTTGAGACATCAAACATTAAAGTTCAGATTACAGCCAGAATTTGACGGAGGACAATCAGGTAATAAGCAAGTCTATCAAAAAGTCACAAAATATTTTGTCCATTAGACCACAATGATTATACATTCATACATTAGACCACAACAAAACAGTTACACTGTTATGATAATATCTGGATGCATTTCACTTTGAAAGTTTTCACAACAACCACTTAATCTCTGGATACAATTGTTCTTAGTTCATTTTGTTTGATAGTGGTAAATATACTTCAGTTAACTTACGTTTAAAAAGGTTTCCCAAATTCATACACTTTCAAAACACCTCATTAAGGTTTGATAAAACAGCACAAATTCAAAAAGGAGGGATTAATATAAACAATGTGCCTGTACATTTCTGAGATTGCATATTTTGTTACATGCTCAGAGATGGCACAAGCACCCAAAAACTTAATGAAAACAACAAGCAATTAGAGTTCCATGTTGAAATAGCAAAGTAATATGTACTAGCAAGCAAAATGCCAAAAATAATTCATACAATATTGCTCAAACTGATGGTCAGGCAAACATCGTCAGCATTACAAATGATTATTCAACTAATTTTGACACTTTTATTTTTAAGCTCTTACCAGCAACAGTAGCCAAATATCCACAGTATCCTCCCATGGTTTCAATAACAAAGACACGTCTCTTGGTTCCTTGAGCTGACTGTCGAATTCTGTCACAAATCTACACAAGTAACAGGAGGAAATCCATTACAGATAAAGAATATATTGACATTACATATCATAACATTGATCAAGAGAAAACTGTTGTCGATGCCAGTGAACCTAATTTGATTGTTGATCATAAAAAGTAGAAGTCAGATACCACATTTATTCCTTTCCACAAAGGTAATTTATGAAAGTAGAGAAATTACAACTTACCTCTGTAATTTCATTCAAAGCTGTGTCACAACCAAGGGAGAATTCAGTGCCAGGAACATTGTTGCTAATGGTTGAAGGAATTACAGCTATTGGAATACAACACTCCTTATATTTTTCCCTGGCTTCAAATAATTGCAATCCTGCCTGGTAAGCCTGAGGAAAACATAAGAAGTCATTTAAATCTTATTTGAATTACACCACCAACAAAACAAGTAATGGATCACCAAATATATGAGCCAAATATCAAGCAGCAAAATAGGTTCTCCTTCTAAGTTTCCATAGGCGAGATAAAATGGCTTAAAAACACAATCACATTATGTATGCAAATACAGGTGAAATCTTGCTGAAAGATTTTTGATACCTTGATGTACTAAAAAAATGACTAGACTTAACTGCGACGAAAACAACAGAAAAAAACTTTGGTTAATGAAGGCATGCATGTAGCATACTCCGACAACAAGGCACATCACAAGTAATTTGAACAACTGAGAGAAACATTTCAAAGGTCAATTTAAACTACATGATGAAGTTAAGATTTTGTAGGGTGATGTGATCAACAATGAAAAAATGTTTTGTAAACGATAACAGTAAAACTAAGTTAAAAGACAACCGCACTAATATATAACAATAGCATTTCAAATCTCTAGGATTATTAAGTTCTGGCCACTCTAAAACTCTATAAGCATAGGCTTATAATACTAACCTCAAATCCACCAATAATTAGCAATGCTTGTATTTTGTATTCTGCCAATCGAGCTGCAATCTTGTCTATCCTCGATCCAGGCAATGTCCTCTTGGTACCTAAAAATGCTCCACCTTGGCCTACCCAGCCAGTTACATCTGCCCAACCCATAGATTTGATCTAAAGGAAGAACAATAAATTTTCCTGAGACAATTTATGGCATGCAGACCAACAACTAACCATGTTGACTGGTAATGACAGAAATATATCTATCATGCATTAAATAACATAGAGAGACCCATGTTTTGAGCTGATTTACCAGCTACAGATATATTATGGGCATTAATATAATGTATAAAATAAGAATTCAGCAAGTATAGGCCAAATTTTGAGCAATGCTGACCTACTTAAGTCTAAAACGTATATTGATGAAACACAGGAATCACATATAGGTACTTACGTTTCCAACAACCAACCCTTCAATGCCATCATGAATTCCATACACTGTATCTCCACGGTAAATACAGTTTCTCACAAAAGATCTGACTGCAGCATTCATTCCACAAGCTGGAGCACCAATATGCATTACTGCCAGTGTATATCCTTCCTGATTTTATGAAAAACAAGGTATTAGATACAAGGTTTGGATAAAATGTTTACTAATTACGTAAACATTCAGAAAGCAATAAAAAGCAAAAGAGATAGACTTTCAATGAAATGAATAAAATGGTTATTAGAGATGGTTGCTCAGAGAATTCATCAACTTCAGAATTATCTTCATGGATTAGATTTTCTTTCAAATCCTAATGGATTGACACCCAATCAAGGCATGAGATGTGTAATTGAAGTAAAATGTAGAAAATTACACCTAAATCAGAAGGGTGGCAGCAGAAGGTTTATTGGAAATTTCATTGAAAATTCTTAGCTCTTTCAATTCTTAAAATACAAGTTCCCTCAATTTTACAAATAACCTACATCACCACGTGAAGTGATGCAAATCTAAAAAGATTTTTTCTATATATTTACAAATATCTGGCCTAATAACTGATAAGTTAAGCCCATCTAAATTTGATCACTCCTTTAAGGACAAATGGCACAAATTACAATATTAATGAGGGTAGGCCAAACCATTGGAACCAATTAACCTGGCAGAAAACAGTTAATTTTTACAACTTTAATGCAATTCTTTCAGTAGTTCACATCTGAAGTGCTTGCAATTCAGCCCTCTTTACAATTCAACAACACACTAATAAACTACTTTCTGTAAAGCTCAGTAGGTACCAATGTTGGAATGGGAAGAAATTTCAGCAATGAATCTCTCTCAGACTGGACAACGTGGAAGTATACAATATTCCTCACAAATTTAAAAAGTGAATGAAATTTGTGGTCTGAGCCCAAAATAAGATAATGAGGGCAGCACTTATAATTCATCAACTGCTATGGTCAGTTTAATTTTTCTACCAATTCCTCACTTTCAGTGAAAATTTAAGACATCCACGAGCTTTACCTATAAATGACAAAAAAATAAAATATCCAATTTTCATTTCTGTTGCCATCTTCTTCATGCACACTCAAATGAGGAAATTATGGAAGACACATTTACAACACCAATAAAAAAAGCAAAACGAATACAGCAATTCTCATTAACTTCAAAAAAGTGCTCTTATCACATACTTGAGCAATAATCGACATATTCAATATTATTTATAATCATCAGATCGCATCAAAAACTCCAGTACATACAAAATTCACCTGACTTACTCAGGTTTCATGGCATATTGCCACCCAAAATACAGCAGCAGCGTATTCCAATATATACAATTCTTAAATGTTGGCTAATAATATACCCCAATTCATGCAGGTTCTTCAAAATTATAATGAATATATACAATCATTCATATTCATACGATGCAAAAAAAACTTTAGACAGATGACTTAAAAGCACATGCTAACTAATAGCATAAATGTCTAACTTTAAGATGATAGAAACTACCTTCTCTATAGATATTAGACATAATAAGAAACAGAGTAATGCATGTTTCATAAAACAATCACTGATAAAGTGATCGGGAAACAATTGGCCCCTGAAAAGTTAATTAATTAAAATCATGACCTATTAAGTCTACTTTAAAAACAAACTTAATCATTAATCACAAGCATTAACTTTTGCATACCACATTTAAAGGGGATGCAAAAAGGTTAACAGCAATAACAGTAGAAATAATCATTGAGTTGGAGTAACCACAGGTCTGCCCATGGTTCTTTACTCAACACACCCTGGAGATTTACTCAGACCAATAATTACTATTTCATTCATTAAGTTCATATGGGCCCTCGAAATGAATACATAAAATATAGAATAAATTGTTCTTAACCTCATTAGCTCAATCATAAGTAAAAAATAAATAACCATTCAAATGACCATCCACTCAATCAAGTTATCTTTGTAATCCAAGATTTTATCTCTAACCTGACCGAAAGATGAGTTCATACAACATACACATCACTCCCCAGAATGTAAACAAGACAACAATATTTACTTTTACAAAACAGTTAAGAATATATTCCATAATTTTATCCTTGATCTGACATGTTATGAGAAGACATTAGGCGATTTTAATTGCTTCCGACACAATCTGCAAATGGCACTGAAAAAGGCTCACAGTCACAAAAATATGAATAAATGCAAGACCTTAGCAGCAGTTGCAGTGATTGAGGGAGGTAGGGTGATATTGGTTGAGATGTAACTCAAATACCCCCTTTCAGAGTACTCTACTGTTAGCACAGTAACGAACTTCAGAACAAAGGAATAGTTTGAAGAACAAAACCCTTTGTCATGACATCACTTTTTGGGATTGAAAATTTAAAACATTTGGTGAAGGAGTCCTTTACTACACAAATTCACTTTCTAAACATCTTTCCAAAAAGGATCCACAAGAGAATATTTCAGGATACACTGCACATTCGTTGGTTTGAAAATAAGTTACACTGAAATTCTTCAAGGGTAATTCAAAATGTGAAACCCACAAAATAACTGACATTTGATAGCATGATTGCAAGATAACCAACACATGACTACATTTGGACTTAAATCTCTCTCAAAGAGTCTTCAAATGGGTCACACTATCTCTTTTTATCATCACAATATGGACTTCAAATTGAACCCAGTATATAATGTGAGTTTTCAATATTATTTTCAAAACATGATAATACCTCCAGGTAATAAATAGATTACCTCAAACACACCAAAGCAACTTCACTTACACAGATTGCTCCACTTCCTCCTTAATAAATATAAAAAAGCATTTTTATAAAATCGCTTCTATTTAACAAAAAATGCACTTAATTTCATTCAAATACACCCATTTCTAGGGGTTGAAAAAATTGTCTTCGATGGGACGCTCAGCAACATTTTTACTCCATCGGGTTGACACACAAGTTTACATTATTGCATACACTACAGGATAAAAAAAGCTATTTAAAAAAACACATTCTTTAACCTTTACCTTCCTGAGTTTTTCCGTAGTCGTAAGCCTTGCTGGCCAGGGTTTTTTTAAATGACCAGTGTTTTTCAAATGTCCATCAATGTGCCAAACGAACACGCTCGGCAGTCTAGGGACACAATTTTTGTGCCGGAGAGACACGCTCGGAAGATAAAGGTTAATATTCATTTTATTTTTGTCTGAATATTCTATTGTCACCGAAAATGAACCTAAGTGCAAATTTTCAGATCTCTAGCTAGTCAGGAAGGTAGTTAAAAATTGATTACAAAATTTAATCCTGACACACAAGACCCTGACACACAAGTGAAGTTAAATAAAAGCGATTAAAAATACAAAGTACATACATACTTAACATTTCTATAGAATACTTTGCATATATATATACCACGCATTTCAACATCAAATTTCAGCTTTTTAATATTAAGTACTGATTACAATAATTACTAGTTACATACTAACAGCATAGACACCAACAAAGCATGCCAGCATTTCATCTCAATGCAAATCAATTTAATAACAAAATCAGCACACCGAAAAGGTTTGAAGTGCATTTTACAAGAAGTGAGAAATGGCAGACAACTAGGAACTGAAAAATCTTTCAACATTCTTTGTTGTACATAATCTAATTAAGTAAGGTACCCAAGTGACTGTTGTAACATTAAGGAGGTATAGGATAAGGTCAAAATTTTCTGATTACTGATGAAAACAGAAATTAGGTTAACTTGTATTGAGGCCTCACATAAACTGATATTTCACCCGGAACATGAAATAAGTACAACTATCAAATGAATGAAATGTTAATAATTAATGAGATAGAAATTCTTGTCTGGAACCAATAATATCTCATGTCAATGGTATTCAAAGACATTTTTATTAGCAGAAGTAATATTTTAATGGTGGGACACTAGTTAACCATGAAGTAATACACAGATAAAATAAAATATTCATGACAGCTAACATAAGACACCAAAAATGTATTGAAATAATAATCAATTCTTACCTGACCGCATAAGGTATCTTGCTGAAGAAGAAAAGAAGAAATAAGAGGTGTATACTTGTTTATACAAAAGGACCTTTGACCTTAAAAGAATGTTAACTGATCACTAATAGTTCAGCAGAAGCATTTTGATAAAAGGCATGTACTAATCATTATCTGAATAGTTTCTAACAGTGCCATTATTAGTGCAAATAAAAGGCATTATGCTATTATTTCAACAGCATTAAACATATTATTACATTGTTAATTTAAAGGCAATTTACTAAACTGCATTCATACTGCACTTGCCAAAGTTAAAATGTTAGCTCCACCATCATGATAAAAAAAATTTGTTCACACTACCAAGTGTTTCAGCTTCTAAGAAGAAGCACTATTATCTAAGTGAGATTTCATGCAGTGACATCAACTGCATCTAAAATAATAAAATATTTTCATACCTTAGGGAGATTATTCTTCATTTGGAATGCATAGAGGAAAAAAATTGAATTAATATTTTAGGTTAACATAAATGTGCTGCATTAAACACAGTCAGGTAAAATTATGAGGAAGTGCTTTTTTGGTGAGGAAATATGAAGGGGTAAAATAAAATTAAGGGCACAGATAATGAGTATATTATTTCACTGATCCAGCAGTTAATTTTTGGGTCAAATAATTCTGAAAACTGTAACTTCCATTACATGTCTAGAGGCAGCTCTGTGTCAAATGAGTGCAAATGAAATTGAATGCAAATAAAATGTCATAAAGGTTATTTGCAATAATTAAAATCGAATTTCCATAATTACACAAATATCATAGTGACCACGATTTCATTGCTAAAAAGTGTTTATTATTACCATGTGACACATCAAATATATTGCAAACTACTTTAGTTCTATTTTTCAAAACTACTCCTCTGATTTTTACCCTTAATTTAAATGAATACGGTGTTTCTCAATAGATGCATCTATTATGCTAATACTACAGTAAGAAAAGGTAAAATATATCTATTTCAAGTGTTGAAAAATACCACTTATTCTACATATTCCAGTTGGTCAATTCATAAATTTAAGCCACTGATGATCTCCTCACATACAAGTGCTTCCTGGTGGAGTAGTACATTATAAGTGATCTTCCATACGTCTAATATCTGTATCTCACTTTGCCTTCCATTGCAGTGGAGCACAATTAGGTAATCTAATCCTGATGAAAAGCTACTCTATTTATCTATACCAACTGATGAATACTTGGCAAGTAACATGTAGAAAGAAAAATGATAACACCTCCTTTCAAAAACCTAAAAAAATCACCCCTATGAAATTCCTTAAGTTTATTATTTCATTATTTATAAAACTACTAAAATGCAAATTAATAACAGGCATATAGAAGAAATGGAAGTATTGAGCACAGTATTTCTCAAAACTACATTCTCATTTTACTGTAGTTGTACTCAAATGTGATATTATTCTTCTTATCCAAAAGTCTACTCTAGTACTACGATAATGTATCACAAAATGATCAGGGTATTTCCCTGTATATATATCAATGTACAGGAATGATTGATAAATCCCATTTGAAGGAAGACACATTGAGTTAACAATAAGTCTAATAAATCAGAGTTTGAGTTCTTAGAGAAATCCATATGATTTCCTTGATAGCTTTCTTCTCTTGCCTGCTGCATTTTTTCAAGCCATTTTTAGGGCTAGAGCTAGTGGCCCACAACAGAGTACCATAACTTATTAGGCAATTGTTATGGAAAAACTACCAAATTCTTAGTTGGCACTCTAGGCATGATCATTCTCCCCTAGTTACATAAGTTCTTCCCAAAATATTTTCACGAAATTGGCACTGAGTCTTTTGAAACTTAGCTGAGATTGGGGCGATCCCAGGGGTGGGGATAAATGGGATACACCCCCTCCTCCCCGAAAATTTAGGGTTTTCCACAACAATTTTAGCAACTAGATGTAGTTATCAAAGACAAAATTGAACTCTCTGAGCACTGAGGTAGTCTCAATTACCCTCCCCCCCCAAAATAATTCCTGGGATCACCCCTGGCTGAAATTCATGTGGTTTTTACCAGCATCCCATTTAAAAAGCAAATAGGTGCCTGGTTGGTTTCTTAGTCATTTGAGATGGTTACTCATGGAGTCAATAGGATCATTGAGGACAGGTGAGCAGGATAGAAAAGGACGAATTTATTGGTAATGATGGACAGGTGTCGAGAAACCAGACATCAACATTAGCTTTCACATGATGGCAAAGGACAATGGTTCACAGTTTAATACCCCAGCTCTTCACATGACTCCAAAGTTAGGATCAGAATTCTACTGAAAAAACTCCATCACTGCTGTGATAAGAACCCAGGTCCTCCTGATGAGATGCCAGTACTCTAACTACCTCACAAACCTGACTCCCATTGGTGCCAAGTCAGATTAAGCTTGTCACATAATTGAGTGTACATAAGCATGTAATGATACAATATATGTCACCGAGACATTTCCTGCCCATTCTATACTCAACATTAAAACTCCTTAGAATGATTTGTTAGAGGTAGCTAAACCATCCAACATAATTATGCCAGAGTTGCAACTAAAATGAAATATTTAGGTACCTCTGATCCCTACTTAATTCTAAGATCATTTCATTCATAGATGTGATCTCCTAGCAGTTTCAAAATACTCATTTCAGAAACAATACCTAAAAGCATGCATGAATGACATATTTCATGCCCAAACTATACCAATACAACCATCTCATTACAAGCTGAGGATAAACAAATGGCTACCTTACTTAATACCCAAACTAATGCATCCAAAGTACAAGACCTCGTGCAATGTATGAAAAAATCTAAATCTCATGTCTACCAAGTCTCTCCTACTCACCTGGCAGACTACAATAAAATAAACTTTAATGACACTTTAATTTAAGAAACCTATTAAGTGATTGCGCTAAAATTAAAATATGGGTCATCCATCATACACACGACAAATTCTCACCCTCAGATAAAGTTCCACTAATTATGTGATTTAATGCTATTCAAACAATCAGAGGGCAAAAACAGTGATGAAAAGTGAATCGTTATCATTAACTTGATTTTTAGTAATTATAAGTCATAATGGACTCAAGAATTTGAACTAGAATGCTCTTTAATGTTAAAAAAAATAAAAATAACTAATTTTGATCAAAATCTGAAGAGTACTAGTTTCGATTCCAAGACATTAAAAATATAAAATGATGACACAAAAATTGAGACAAAAAATAAAATTTATTGACTAAACAATAGTTACAAAACCAACACCAACATCCCATTTCAAAATTATATTCTCACTTACATGGGTAGACAGTTAATAATTAATTAGCAAATTTTATTAGCTTAATTAAAAAGTCATTGGTGGTAACTTTGATACAAGTGATAGGTATCCATCATATAAAAATAAGCTTATTAATATTAACATGTTATTACAGAGTCACCATAAAATAAATTTTTAAAAAGTATTGGGCATTACATAGGACAGCTGTATAAAAACACTGCTTCATAAATTATATTTTAACCCTGAGGCCCAGATTTATGATCTCTGATTAAATAATTTCTTGGAATAAGCTTACTTAATAAACTTTCCCTTTTATAAAAAAAACATTAATAAACCAGTACTGTGATGTTATTTACATAATCCAAACTCTCAGTCTACACGAATAAATGAAAATGCTAGTCCCTGACTATTAGCCAGAAAATAAAACTCACTAACCAGACGATAAAACAGGGCCTAAGAGTCCATAAAGTTATGTAGAATTCACTAAGTTATAAAATACAAAAAATAGTAACTTACCACTCCCTGCCCAGCTTCATTAAATGCTGACTTTGGTGGTTTGAGCCTCGTTAGCATCTTATAAGTCTCTAGGTTACGTGCAAAACTCCTATGAGGAGTCAAAATAAATAAATGTCATTTAGTGAGAAATAAAGACGAAAGATATAACATTAAGACAGTTTACTACATATATACCTAAATTGGTAACTATTTTTGCACTTTAAGCATTCAATTATAGTCTATTTATTTTCCTAAAAATACACATGGCATCCTAATCATAAGAAATGATAATACTGTAATATTTCCCTTACTAGGTGCCTTAAATATTTGACATATACATAGGGGGCTATGGCATATAAAAATTATAATACTGCCATATTTTTCTTACAAGGTACCCCAAATATTTGACATAGCCTAGGCTATTATATAGAACTCAAACATCAAATTTGAATTTGTACTTTTTAATTTTAAACAATGGAGGAAATTTAATGCACATTTCCCCATAAGATAATATTATATAAATATATATTTCCACTCAGAGATCATAAAAATTGTTCACGAATACAAAATTCCTTTGGTATTCCAACTATGAAAATAGAAATTTGCAATATTCCTCTTCTTCATCAAAAATGGACTTTCTTAAGATAATCAGCTAGGTTTATTATGTGCAAATAGGAAAAAGAAAAAAGTGCTGAACATACACAACAGGCATAAGTGGCAGGGAAAATGGAAACATGTAAGCACAAAATCCATATTGAAAATAAGTTTTGTACTTTTCAACAGTTATTTATAGTAATCGTACAACGCTAGCAAACAATTGTACTTGTGTATTTGAAGTTGTAATTGTACCCTGATGAAGCAAGCTGTGAAATGCATTGTACGATTACAATAAATGTGGAATTGCACAAAACTTATTTTCAAAATGGTTTGGAATATAAAATACTTCCACGAAGCGATGTCTAAAGTAAAAGTTTATGTTAGCACTGTCTTTCATTCAAATATGGATTAAAAACTGATGGTTGCCACAAAATATAAGAAAGAAAACAAGTTGCAGGAATGGCAATGCATATCAAAATGATAATTACAAGACTGTAATGTAGATATTGTAGACCTTTGTTTTCATTTCAATACCATACCTTCCTCTGAGTTGCACGGCCAATTCCCACTGCTTGTCAGCCAAAGCCTTAGAGACAGCTTTAGTCTTCTCCACACACTCCATTAGGGGAAGGCGCACCGCTTGATTTCCATCCAAAGACACCACACAAGCCTCTGTCTCATTTGTTGCCTCCATCAAGGCCATTACAGCCTCTGCTCCCATACGACAACCCTATTAAAAATTTAGTTATTTTTATAACAGGAGACTTATCATGCAAAACTAAATCAAATATTACCAAAGAGCTTTGAGGAAATATATACACAACCTGAACTACAGAGGAAGATCTCAATGAGTGAATGAATAACAGAAAATTCATATATTTTGAACTTAAAATTTACTCAGATAATTTAGAAAATCACGAAAGATAAACACCATTAATTTGAATAAAATTTATTAGGAGATGGGGGAGAAAGAGCCAGAGTAGAATTTTCTTCATAAACATGTATGTAAAAGGCGAAATGTCACACAATATGTAAATATTGTTCTATTAGAGTGCCATGCCATCTGATTCAGAGTCAAAAATTTATGAAAAAAGAAAGCATAAGCATTTGAAGGACACTCATTTAAGCAGAATTGTAACTTTCCATGTTGGTATTTAACAAGTTGATAATTAGGAAGGAATAATATTTCACAGCAGCAAATTCCAGGAGGGCTGTGCTAAGACTGCCATGAAACGTATTCTTTTATAAATGATTTAATCTCTATAAATTATAAGAGCCAATATATTTTTATTACACATTGATTACTAAAGATACGGTACACATTAATAAATAGAACTGTGAAAAAATAATACATTAAGATTGCATCTTGAAGGCGATGAAAATCAACAAATTAATAATCTATCATTTGCTCATTAACACAGTCACTAAATGGAAAAATAAAATACTTATGAAACACATGGGAACGAAACACTACATAAAATATGTGAACATAACAGCAGTGGTGGAAAAGTCAGACAAGACAGCTAAATCCAAATATAAAATTTAACTGGAGCAGTAAATATTCCCATATATTCCAATTTTTTGTTGGATGCAAAGACATATAAGCTACAAGCCACGATGATGATCGTAGGAAATAGCAGAGGATTGAATCACTAAATTCTCCCCCTTCAACCAACCCACCCACCACAGCTCATTGATTTTTATATGGGTCATTCCACGTCAGATCAGCAGTGAGTTGACCCTTGGTGTCTCCGATTCAAACCAAAATTTTTGTGTGGGTTTTATCTGGCAATATATGAAAAAAGGTAGAAGTGTTTTTAGAAAAAAAAATTTTGGCAGATCTAGAGACAATCAAAGTTTCGACCATTTTGCGCTTAGACCTTTTATCTTAATGCTATATCAGCAACTTACAAGCACACGGTCAAAAGCAGAAGGGCTTCCACCACGCTGCACGTGTCCCAACACGGTGATCCTTGTATCCTGGCCAATGTTATCGACAACTACTTGACGCACCTTTTCAGCAGTTATGGGCTCACCATTTCGATCAATAGCCCCCTCAGCAACAATAATAATGTTCAACCGCTGCCCAGCAGCTCTCTCCTATATTCATACAAACACATTTAGAGAAGCCATTCAAGAGACAGCAGAGGTCATTCAACACAGCAGAGGTCATAAATCTGATTCCATTTTAGCACATTGTGAAGTTCACTTATTAAGGGTAAAAATACATTCATGTACTTCACCTCATGTAAATATGTAGGTATGAAAATATTGGCAATGACTACCAAGATCAGGTATGCGAATTTAAGGTTTAAGGTAAGTGGGACTTCAAAAAATTCCCACTACTTCATTGAAATGATAGCTAGGGATTAGCTGATTCTGAATTAAGTTGTTTAAATTTGAATAGTAAAAATAGCATTAAAATAATTTCCTCAAGTTTAGATAACTTTCACTTACACCATTTATTCACAATGTTTAATTACATAAGTGATTAGATATACTTGTTCATTTTCACCACCTAATGACTAATATTATTTTCATCCTTAAGCTTCTAGCTCATGCTTATTTGAAAATTATAAAAATCTAAAAGGCATCATGTGAATGCTTAGAATTCCATAACATACAAGTAAGCTTTAGTGCCAAAAATAATACAAAATTAGTGCTGAAACATCATCCACTATACTAATTTTGAAGCACCATCTAAAAAAAGTGCTAAGAAATTTAACACCCACATATTTTAGTCATTAGTACAAGAAAAATCACAGGCATTAAACATGAAATGTACAAGAATGATTTTATGCTCTCTATTTGAATTTCATGGCTGTCTAAAACAATGCATTTCCAAACAAAATTTGATAAATCTGAGTTAACGGACAGCCTTAACATTCACAATGCCATAAAACTGACCTTGGGGAGTTCAACGATAGCCTAAAAACTTTGTTGGATTATGCCTTTGAAGAATGAACCTGTGATTAGGATAAATAATGTGGAGCAAAGACAAATAACTGAATGGTTATACAGGCTGTTAATTATTCAATATGCAAACACACATCTTGAGTTACTCTTAGCTATTTTCTCTGAATGGGAGATAAATTTACCCCAGAAAAAATGCATGCTTTTGACTATTAATGAACAATTAGTCAGGCAAATTCAGAGACCTCTTATTTTGGTAGAGCCAAAAAGGAGTATTCTCTGGAATCAATTTTTTGGCACTTAGTCAATAATGACAATAAACTGTGGATACTCCAAACCTCAATGTACAATTTGAAAGTTAAGAATTCTCCTCAGCACAGAGCCTCTCAATTTTAATAACCTAGATAGACTAGGACAAAAAAATGATAGTCCTTCTACTGAAAATAATTAAGAAAATGCTCACTGCACTTTTAAATGCTACAATTTCATTATTGAATCAAGATAATTATCTCAAGCTATTTTTCTTAAGAAGATATATATGCATTGCTATTTTTCAGATAGAAACTTAACAATATTAAACAAAGGTTAATACACAAAATAAGTGAAGATTCCCATCCCCAAAAACCAAATTTTGAATGGTCAGCTCTGAGATACGATTTTACTATTAAGCACTTGGAAGCATAAGCCCAGATAATCAGTGCATTCATTATAAATTCAACCTAAATCTTCCTAACTGGACCGATTGCTTGCCTGCAACAACTTCTTACACATCTTGCTCGGCCAATCACTCTCTGGGGGCCATTCTGGTACAAAGACAAAGTCAGCCTCACTTGTCAGCGATGCCACGAGAGCCAGGTAGCTGATTTTCCAGCAGTCAACCCGAGAGAAATGGATGCAATGAGGCAAAAGCAAAAAGGCTTGGGGGAGGGGCAACAACAACATGACACAACATGCATAGACAGTGACCAAGCCAGTTAATCTTAAGCAGTGGTGTAACACCAATCAAGTACACTGGCCATACAAGCATAGGATGTGATGAGGGTACAAAAGGGATGACATTTTTAATATTTAGGATCCACAAAAATTTAGCAAACATGCATTCAATAAAAATTTCAAAGAAAGACTTGATGAAAAATTATTAAATAATCTGGATCATCTGGTTAGCAGCACATTTGCTGATGCACAATGAACAAAGATGTATACATGAATGATGATGAAAAGTTGGTAGGTCAGAAATCTGCATGAAATGGAAAAAAAAAGAATTATGGCCTGAAATTTTGAAAAGTTAGTTCCTAATCCATTTTGTCTCTCATACAGGACATGGAATGTCAAAACACAATAACTGAACTTAATGAAAGTCCATATAATAAACAAACATGAGCATGAAAAAACATAGCAATTGTGAATTCTACTATCACCTGGCCAATGTCTCTCTTCCTTACCAATCATTTAACTTAACTCAAGACAAAGCTTTGCAACAAAAATCACTGCAAGTAATGATCTACATTTCCACAGATAACCAACTTTTCTTGTATAAACAAATTCTCAATAAATAGACAAAATAATACTAATCATGAAAATAATCATGAACTGAGTGAGAACTATTTCCAAGTAGAAAATCCTCAGCTTGCAGTCAAATCTCCTAACAGACTTGCAACATTTTATTTCACCAGGAAATTTATTATAGATTTTAATGACTATTTCTTTAGGCGCTGATTTTGAGGTACTATACGCACTAAATCATTTAAAATATATTCAATAATTCAATAATTTCGTGGGGAGCATATTGCCATTCTCGGTCGCACATTAACTTCGCAAAGATAGATAACCACTAGAAAGCTTTATAATTTATCCAAAGAAAAATTATTTAAAATATTAGGTGAATATGCATGTAATTAATGATCAAACTTTGAATGGAGGTGAAATATAAGATCCTAGAAATAAGATAGAAACACATGATCATAATTTAAAGCATATCAGCAATTCATCACTATCTTTCAGGAAGAAATAAAACCTGCCACATGCAAGTATTCTTGATCATATTGAAAATGCGATAAAGAAATGAGGAATTTATGCATTGAGTATAAAGAGAGAGACTGAATATTTGCTTGAAAAACATTGGATTTAATGAGCATTATCAATGCTAAAAGCTTTAGCTTGTCATTCAATGATGATGATTAAAGGTTAAGATGAAAAAATGCTAGGAAAACAAGACAAGATATATCGGAATTTCTAACACATTCCAACCAGCTACACACACATTCATCTCCTGTCACACATTTTTCACTAATCATGAATGGTTTGGAAAAGGAGATTTTGATAGTTATTTCCCATTAGAGAAACAATGCGGAGAAGGTGCTAGAAAATATGTACAACTCATTTTGACTTATTTTGTCCTGTAGAGATAATTAGAGATCTTTTCAGCCAGGAGGATAGAAACTCCAACACACATGCTCTATATGATAATTAACATAAAACTAAAAATTCACTGAATCACTGGTAATGAGCTTCAAAAATCTCGAAGAAAGTAGTCAAAGAATTTACTAAACAATATCAATTTTTTTACAGGCTAAGTTGAGTACCATGCAAAGAGGATTTCATTGTTATCAACTGTTGAAATATAGGAAAAAAATACATACAGTAAACGGAAATGATAAGAGAGATTTTCTTAAATGTTTTGTAATAGCATGAAAAACAATTCACTGATTGTCTCCACAACATGTATTGTGGATTTGGATGTTATAATTGGGTGCATTTAATCATATGCACACAAATACAATTCAAACTCAAAATTTTACATTCAACAAACATGGCTAGTACATGGGATTGATAAACCCTCTTTGCATGTTCCAAAATGTTATTGATGACCAGTTAATCCACACCCAAGAAAAAACCTAAAAAAAAAAAAGTGGTAAGGATTAATGGATTCACATAATCTCTCAAATTTCTCACACAATATGACAGAAAATACCAAACTTTGCACCTTATATCACACATTAGTAACATGAGACATCACAGACTTATTCATGGATGAAACATACCGATGCTTAAATTTTCATTTAAAAACTTACAAAACCCAGTGATTCATGAATTGGTGCAGATTTTTTAGGAAAGTGCACTGCAGAAATTAAACCATCAATATGCAACTCTAGCAGAAAGACAAGCAGTGCCATTGCCATCATAATGCCAACTAGGGGGACTCATGATTTATTGAGACGTCTCTTGCCCAAAATGTGTTGTAAATGAGAATCACCTCAAGTTGAATTTTCTTTCTATAATTCCTGTTGACACATCTCCTATTTGAAGCTTACAAAGGAAACTCAGGAACTAGAAAATCTACCACAAAATATGGAACGCAAACTTAATAAAAATCTCTTGTTCTAAAAATTACATTCCATACAACAAGGGTTGGCCTAATGCCTGTCCGAAAAACCATTTTTGTACATAGTGTGGTTCCCCTCAAAGAGTGGCCTATCGCTAAGAATCTACCTCGCCCTTACCAATAAATTTTGAGGGATTCATACTGTTCTACAAATTATGAATGAGGTAACAAAGTATAGAACAGCAAGGGCATAAATGCCATTGTATTGGTCAAGCTGAGGGTGACTTGCACTTAACCTAACTAGAAAGGTTGAAACATGTGGATTAGATATTTTTCTACAGCATTTAGTTCAATTTGGGAATGAATCCATCTTATGACAGATATCATTTACAGTGAAGAATGACTTGCAAAGGGGAAATTTTAGCATCCAACCCGGAACACTTGATTGAACTTTGATTTTTTTCTCAGGAAGTCTCTGGGTTGTTACTGACCAGACAACACCTTGTATCTCTGTACTCATCCAATTGGCATTTATTCTTGCAGTTCTATGACTGGCCCCTCCTAGCTTAAAAATCCATTCACATCCATTATTAAGCATGGTTGCTTTCTTCTAGTGGTACAGAACGGCACACATCTCATGTCATTTTAGCAGCAAAGGAATAAAAAAAACATTCCTAAGATTCAAATGATGGAGGAACCAGAGTCAATCCACCCACAGTAAATTATCCATGTGCTGGGAATCATACAAGAGAAAGGACCAATTTTCGAGAAAATAAATTCTCTTTGGGCAAAATATTCTCCATAGATCATGACTACACTAATCAAGAAAACTGACATACTAATACATCACTACTAAGCAGAAAGACATGGATGTACATCTCCAGCTATTGGGGAGGCACACATTTTCACACGAAGTCATTACTGGCAAACTTTCATCATGGCAGCATTAATCTGGCATAAAAAAAATGTTAATCATACTTTGCTTCACCACAATAACACACTTAACGCAGGAAAGCACAGTTAGAGAGGGTAGTTAAGGGGCTTGAAAGGACATCCTGAAAAAATATTGCAATGAGTCTCAGCCTTGCCTGCTCCAGCTTTTTGCACAGCTTTTCCGGCCAGTCTTGGGGAGGTGGGCTCTCAGGACAGAACACGTAGTCTGCCTCACTGGTGAGTGCCGCCACTATGGAGAGGTACCTGTTCCAAGGCAGCAAGTCAAGGGCAAGAGGAATGAGGGAATGGAAAGCACAGATCCCCAAAAAGCACCAAAGCAGATGTGTTTTTGAATGTAGAAGTACCTAACAGCTTTTTAAGCTGTACTTTAAAGTGTTATGTCACACAAAGTTTGCCAACCAAACACCAGTTAATCCATATCCTTGGCAAAAAAAACAAATATGTATTCAGTTAATTATCAGGGAATGCACAGAAAATTATCCTTAAGTAATGATTTACCATCTGTGAGATGCATGGGCATAGCCAGGATTATTAGGAGTCTTATGTAGGAGGGAGGGGAACTGAACTGTAATTATCTGTAAATTATTAAAAATCTGTAACTATCCTGTCTGGCTCTGTAGAGCGGATTTGGAATGGAATGTCTTGGGCAGGGGTTGGCATCTGGCCCTTTATGCCTTCCTCTGGCTATGCACAAGGAGAAATAGTCACACACATTCTTATATTTGTTTGCTTTACTTAAATTTAGCCCTTAAAACTCCTATTAATAAAAAAAACTGGCAATTAGCACATCGACATAGATTGAAAATTGATAGGGAAAAATAATACTCCTAATATGCACCTATAATCTTTTCACTTAAAATAGAATTTTCAGGCTGAGGCAATTTTACTATAAGGTGAAACAAGACGTAAATCTTAAGCCCATTTCAAGGGGCAATGATATTAGGGCATATTACTAAATGAGCTAAATATTTATTAATCACAGAAGAACTTAAGAGAGGCTATGTAAAAAGGGGAACGGTACAGTTTATTCGCGAAAAGTTGGCCGACACTCATTAGCCTACTGCACAGGTGGGCCTAGCCTATTTCAGAAAATAGGGGAAGCAGCGCTTACAGAGAGGGGAGCCATGCCCGAAGGTTTCCCGTGATGGAAAGGGAGGGGGGAAAGTAGGGGAGGACGCTTCCCCTTCAAATCTGTTGTCCAGTTTGCTGACTTGTTTGCGCCCGCACGTTGTCCAGAAAACACAACTATATTGTCATAATTTTGATTTCTGATACTTCGCATGGGATAGATAGGATTTGTACTAATCTCGTTAATGCAAACTATAGGCACAAATCCTAAAATAAAGATGCACAAGTATTTAAGTTATATTAATTTTCTCCAACAAAAGGAATTCTAAACCAAAGTCATTGAACATACGGTCAAATAATCAGACAGAAGAAGTCTTAAAAGGCAGGACTTTTAATTAACAAAATCAAGAACCCAGGAAAGAACTAAATCATATTTCATAAGCAAATTAAGAACACTTTACAAAATACCAATCATTATATCAACGTATAAAATAATGGAAACGATAGATTGATGTTCACAAAATGAAAACATTCCAGTTCCTATACCCTTTAATCAAATATGTTGTTATAATTTTGATTATAACAACATATTTGATTAAACACCCCTCCACTTGCTTCCGTTCTTCCCAGTCAGGCAGACCTCATGAAAACCCTACCCCTTGATGGGCAAAATTGTAAGAACTTGGACTAGTCCGAACCAAAATCATTTACTGCGCATGACGTACGGTGGGCAGATACCCCTCCAAAGTTCCCCTCTCCTCCACTTATTTCCCCTCTCGCATGACGTCATCAGCCAACTTTTCCCGAATGAACTGTAACTGTATCAGCAGTGTTGCAACAATTATAAATAGTTTTTGAAAAAGTTTGATAAGTGAGAGCAAATGTGGCACAAAGGATATACATGACTTAAAAATGATAATTCCATTTAATGGCTCTAATCAAGATTTAAAAATCTACTGGCAAATCATGTGCATCATCACATGTATTGCAGGATTTAAATACAATGTCACAAATGAAACTGGTATAATGTACAGGGGTGATTACATAACATTGTAAAATAATGCCATGATTAAAATCTAGGCAAAATTTCAAAGGTATTAACTAAAACTATTAGTGATACAAAAGTCCTCTTTTCTGACTGCATTAAAACCTAAGATGACATCATGACAATAACTAAAAACAGTGGATATGTGCAATTCTACACACAAAAGAGACCTATTCCTAAAATAATGAAGCTGAGAGGATTGATTCTTCCACACAACTTTTTTAGGCACCCATCAGAGAATGACAAAATGTCATATTGCTGCCAATTTTGGAATAGTATAAAAGGCAATGGATAAGTTTTTCAATAGCAGCCTTCAAAGAAGTCACTTGTACCTAATCAATACCTAAAGAAAAATTTTTATATTAATTGATGGCAGACCCTCAGGTATCAACCATTCATAAAGTTCTTCACATTAATACATATTTGCACACAGACCTTCAAGTATGGATTTTTTACTTTAAAATTTAGGTCTCTGTACGGTGCTGTGTTCAGGGATTACTGACCCAGTACATAAGCAAAATTCAGGACATGGCATTGAACTAACTTGCTATCACTTCAAGATGCAAAATATTACCCTTCCAACACTCCTTAACAAGGCACTGCTACTGATGAATTGGCAAAACCAAGCAACATTTCCTCTTTCTTTTTCACATGCACAAGCAGTACCCCAAGGCATAAATTTACTTTTAATTCAGCATAAAATGATTTGGTACATTGCTCTAAAATTTAACTTTCCAGTTTCCCAAGGATAAATGTGCAAGTAGAATTTCCATGAGCCATATGCCCAATAATGTATATAATTAAATAAAACCCAAACCACAGAAATGGTATATTTACAAAGTTACTGTTCTCTAGCATCTGGCCTAAGAATATCTTATGAATTTTGAAATATAGGCACTTTTTTCCTCCCCTCTCCTTGAGATAAAATTATGCATACCAACTCTCTTTAAGTAGACATAATCTCAGCCAACACAGGTCAATAAGTAGGCACATTACACACCTTTTTGATAGCATGCTTTTGTCTAAAATCCCATCAATCAATTTGGAGACACTAATTTTCAACTATTACATTTTCTCATATCAGCGAACGTGTAAAAACCAATTCTTGAAATTTAAGGCTTGACCAAAATGCCTATCAAACAACTTGGTATTACTTCAACCATCAGCAGCATCTGATGACATGAAAATATTACAATGTATGACACCTAAAAGAGATTATCTGGGTCAGTAGCATTTGTAAAAGCAAATTGTCTTTTATTGATGCTAAGGTGATTATATGGTTCTTTGGAGTAAGAGAAGGAAACATAAGAGAGACATTTAAGTAGAAGTGTTAACTGCATATAAATGAAGAAAACTGAAGACTAAAATCTTACCCACAGTGCCTTCCCATGACTTCCATAATGAATGTACGCTGATGAGAATATGCAGTGGATACAATAGCATCTGTAGCCTCAATGATGCGATGCAAAGCTGAGTCAGTCCCAATGGTCATGTCAGTACCACAAAAGTCATTGTCAATGGACCCTACCATTCCAGCTATGTGAAGATGGCTGTATTTTTCTCGAGCTTCTTTTGTTATGAGACCTAAAATTTAAAAGGAAGCCTAATGGTGAAAGCATAAAAAACTAGGGTATATGTTACATAAGATACTAAGAGGATTAAAAAAATTCAGAACATTAAAAATTAGTAATTAACTGATGGGACTAACTTAAAACAAATACAACAAATAAATGCATTGCTAGAAAATATGAAACTGACTCAAATCTATAAGAGAAATATAAAGGGCATGAAAATACCAGATAAGAAAGAAACAAAACAATACTTATTCATGTACATAACTATAAAGCATTCCACAAAGATTTACAGTATGGGCTTTATAGAGAACAAGGATAGCATTCATATGCACCCCAATTTTACATCCTCAAATACGACTATTTCTCATGTACAGCCAAATTTAATTTAACCCTTTCCCAAGGAACACTGAATTTATGTGGTGCAGATTTTTCATCTCACATGATTGAATGATGATTACAACAGTGTTAATTTGTTCATGCAAGAAAAAAAGGCTGTGTTCCCATAGTCCTACAGCCAAGCTAGATGCAAGTAAGACAAAGGGTTTCAGGAGTCCTTTGGGACCTCACCTTGCTGTATGCAGGACCCTATCCTGTGGTTGGGAATTAACTCTACCCTCCTCTCAGCAACAGTCACACTCATGGCATGTGGCTGCCATTAACAACTAGTTTTTGTAGTAGATACAATTATACTATTTGCTGTTCGCTAAGATAATATATGCTCCAAAGTTTCTAATTTACATGGAAAAATTGCAAACGGAGCCCATACATTGTGTATAGCCAATTTCTAGCGAGATTTTTCATCAAAGTATGCACTTGGTTGGTAACTACCAAAGAGTTTGAACTTTGTAATGCACAAAGACACATGGTAGGACACTTCAGAGACTATCTTTTCTGGGTATCAGACAACTGTCTAACCAATTTTTTCTCAATCCACAGCATAAGAAAATATGTAGTTGACTGCGTACAAGGGCTGGCACTGAGACAAAGGGTCAATATTTCCTCCACCCACAGCCCAAGGAAAGAGTAGGGCGTTCTATGAACTTAGGTCCCAAAATGGACACAAATTGTACCAATGCAATTTGTCACTACGATAGAGCTCTGTACAGAGAAGCAGAGTAAAATGCTCATGGGACTCATGAAAAATATTTCCATTTGAAATTTTTCAAGCAGTTCTGAACCCTGAGTGCTGTTTAAGGGAGTCGCTTTCTTGGAATGCATCAGTATTAAGTTCCATGATTCCAAGTGTGCATTTTTGTTTAATTTTTCACTTTGCGACTGACGGTTCACGGTAGACATCCTTCTTAACCCTGAGTAAGAATGAGGTTTAAGTGGATCACTATTTCTGAGTGATTCAATGATTCTGAGGTTTCTTTTATGCTTAGGTTTATTTTAATGCTGGGTTGCTGACAGGAGAAATCCTACAAGCTCTGAGTGTGCATGAATAATTATTGAGCTGATGATAGAGATACTGTGCCTTTTTCTGAAATGTATATTTGTTCTCCATTTTAGACTGACGTACTCCTTTGGGGTCAATCCATCCACTCTCTTGCATTCATAGAAATATTTTGTTTGGATGGAAACGTTACAAATGGAGGAGGTGAGATTCAAAGTGGTGATTGAAAGATTGTGTTCACTGTCCACATTTTTTATCAGTGCAATCCTGCTCTTCAGTAAGTAATGGGACCAGGGTGATCTTCATTTGTAGAGTACACAATGGAACAGTCTTTATCACCTAAAATAATTGTTTTAGAGTTATCTTTGTAATTGTTTTAACATAGAGCCTTGTATTAATTTGTACGCCAATGAGTCAACAGTGCTGATTTTGATTGTGAAATGTATTTGACATGTCTTTATAAAAGAACTGACTCCTTTTATTTCATATCATTCCTATAGCTCTTGGTATACCTTTAGCCTGTTATCCGTTGACTACCATGGGGTAGTGGACCTTGGTTTAGCATTTTGGCTCTAAGCTAGAAATTCTTGGGTGACTGCCACTGCTTTTCATTAAAATTTTTGTCAGTAGTGATGGTGCTACCTTCGCTTTCATGCTCAAAACCATTGCCCTTGGGGTTCGCATAGTCTGCTATGTATGCTGGTTTCACATTCCGTAACGCTAGTGGGTGGCTGTTTTTTGCTTGGTAATTGGTAAGCATTTTCCATAATTTTGGTTTAGCTCGGAAAAAGTTTTACCAACTAGCTACTTCTTAAGTGGTATCCCCTGCATTGCGTTTCTCTAAGGGGGCGTGGCACTCTGTCACGCAAGGGAGTTTAAATGGGTCTCTCTGGTAGCCTAGCTCAATAATCTGAAAGGTATAAATACTTAGTGAGGTCATGTATAACTTATATAATTTTGACATGATTATTCTCGAGACAGTGCGATGTATTTCATCAGGAATTTACCATTGCGGCTGTGGGATTACGCCGACCATAGAGGAGGGGTCTATGGTGGCGCCGCATAGGGGATTCTTTTGTAACTGATTCCTTGCTCCACATTCCGCCTCAAATCTTTAACATGGCGTTGTCTCTCATGTACCCTATACTCCTTGGTTCTTGCAAACAACCAACTTCATGAAATATTTTTTAGTTTTAAGGCTTTGATGGAGCCAAGGAAGGAAATTTGCAGTGAAAAAATAAATTGAACTGACTGTGGTTCAACCCCAGATCTCACAATTATCAATCAGGTGTGTTAGCCAGTTATACCAAAAAGCGATCTTCCTTCAAGGCGAATTTTGATGTACCCAATGGCAAGGGTGTATATGCACCCACACAAGTGACTTTTTACCATATCATTTGTGCACACAATGATGGAGGTTGAAAACAGGTGTGGAATAAATTGTAAATATTCTTTGTTTGAAGGTTTTCACAGCAACTCTTTAATATATTTAAGTTATTCAGGACATCCCCCTGCATATTAAGCATTTTAAATTGACTCAACAATTCATCAATTTGATATGCTCAATATACAGTGGGATACCCCGAATAACTTAAATATAGTAATTGTAAATATTATTAAGCCCATGACCAAAGATGGGATGGGATGGAAATCATCAAGTCACTCAATCTAATATATAGGGACAATTTACACTGACTAAGAGGTAAACCTCAGGATAGTAAGTTGTTATCAAGGTCCATACCATTCTAATCATACCAGAAGAGAAGCAATACATTTCATGAAGCATGCAACTTAGATTAATTACACATTTTTTACAGGATAGGCATATGCATTATTGAAAGACCAGAGGCATCGAAATGAAAGCCGACATGAAGGCGAGCCTTTATCAGCACAGCATCAAAACATATTATACTAAACAGTTATTGCTAAATTCACTTTATTCATATTACCACAGACAATCCTCAACATTTCTTTATTTAACACTATATACCAATAACAAAAATGAAAGAAAATGAATACACAACCCCTTTACCACTGCAGCTTCCTCAGCTGACAATACAATCCAGCTTAGAGATGGTTACCCAAGCATGCTTATACACCAGCTAATGTACCTTGAGGTATTCATCTCTTTCTCTACCTAGAGATATCTTTTTTATTCTTCAGTATCACTCTTGTGGAGATAGATATCTTTAACTCTGATGCTTGTCCTTCCCCATATTACAAATGACATTCAGTAAGTCTAGATTTCATTTCAAATATCTTAGTGCCTCAGCATATGGCAGTACTACTAAGGTCGAGGCACCTACACTCCCTTTGGATGAGGAGACATGGAGGGGTGAAAGTTCTAGTGTATTCTGCCAAAGTTAACCATGAGAGGAGAAGATAAGGAGTGGTAGAGTGAAAGGCTTGTAGCCTCCAATGAGTCGCACAAAGAAAAGCAAAGTTGGTAACACAGCATACATCAGCCTTAATTAAATGTGAATAAAGTTTGAGAGAGTTTAAACAAGATGTTTCCCAGCCATACTAAAGACTATGTTCAACTTTTACTTTAAAATATATACATCTTTAAAGAGCATGAAGTAAAAATTTTAACACTTAGGGTGGAAAATTGTTGTTGCATAAGACAAACTCTAGGAAATTAACTAAATATGTATACATACATTATTGGAGCATTGAACTTGACTCATTTGTAGCATACCATGTGCTGAAAACTACTTCATCGCTGATGGTTTTTGTTAATGGAAGATTATACATGAAGTATCCCATAAGTAATTAATTTATTTCGATACATTTTTGAGAAACAATGTGGACCACCCAACGTGAAATTTTTGACATGATCTGTGGGTGAGAACTTCCTAATTTTTGTCAATAAAGCCACCTTGGAGAACATAGCCATACCATTTGCAATGGAATTATGCTTCTATAAAATGGTAAAAATCTTGAAAAAGAGTACAGTAAGAGGTTGATAATTGAATATCAATGGAAGGATAAGATCTTTTTCATCCAAATGAGATAAAATGGATTCAAGACTCATCTCCCACTGGCTCTATGCAAATTGCATACATACTGCTGGCTTTCTTTCCTGCTTGAAGCAAGGCACAAATATATTTGAAATGAAGTTTAGTAAGATCTTCCTCAACCCATACATCCTCTGGAAGTAGTAGATACACTCAAAATACAATGGAAAAACACAAGACCTCAGCTAAAAGATATTTGATAAGGAAAACAAATAACCCAGACTCATTTAAGCATTTGCTAAATTAAACTTATTAAAACTTTCAAATGAGATAATATATGTATGCAAGTGGCCCTTTCATGGAGAGTTAATCATACTACATCAACACACTTAGAAAACTTAACATATGGAGTTAGGGAAAGCACAGTAGTCATTTTCTCAAACAACTAGGGGTATTAAATATTTCCACTACGTTAAATCTGAAACTTTATTCAACATAAGGAAATGGAGATTTGTATCCTTCACTTATGCTATGAAATAAGTGAACAACTAGCTGATTAATTATATTCATCAAAACTCATCATACTTTAGGTCAAACCACTAAATTTACAAAAATATTCAAACCTATGCCGTAATTGGCACATACTCTGAATGGAACTATGCTCTAAACAGAACTAAACATATTTAACTCAAAAACTGAACTTTTAATAGAAAAAGTAAGCACAAATGACAACATACCAAGAAAAAATGTTACTAACCCTGAGAGAGCAGTTCATCAAGAAGGCTGCCCCATTCTAGCTTGAACAGATTAGCACCAGTTAAGGACCCATCACCCCCGATTACCACCAGGTTGGTGATACCTTTACTAACTAAATTTTTGGCAGCTTTTAGACGCCCAGCCCGCTCTCGAAAATCAGAGCATCGAGCTGAACCAATGACAGTACCACCCTGCAAAAAAATGAAAGCAAGTTAACTATGCGACCAAATAAAAATATTTTGACACTTTCAACTTCTCAATCATATAATTGCAAAATTAAACATATATTTGGAAGCATAACAGTAAAATGCTAAAATAGAGATGACTGAAAGTTTCAAAGACTGCATCAACCCTTTACGAATCCATGTATTAATGATCACTCAAGAAACATTTAAAAAATAACAGCTAAAGCTTCAAAATTAGTTGTCAATATGATACCCTTCTCAATACGTTTGCAGATCTTTAGATATTGAAAAAAGAGGTGAAATAAAATGTACTGGAGACAAAACAAAGCCAGCACAATGCATTGGTAAAGTAAGACTTCTGTGAAAAAACCAAAACAGAAACGTACAGAAAATTAATTCCTCAATGGGAATATATTTTAGCATACAAGCAAGAGGCAACCTTTAGCTTATAAATTTTGATTTCTTGGGTTGAGTTCATTACAGTAAACAATCAACCAAGTCTTCGTCTTGAGGATTTTTCAGACAACTAAATATTGAATTATAAATAAATATAAAGAATTAATGAGGAACGGATGGAGGTCATACAAGATTGCAGATACATGGGGCCAAACATAACCCACATTAAAAATACGACTTCTGAAGGATTAAAAGGTGAGCTGCAAGGAGGATAGAGTTCAGCAAGTCTGCTAATTAGAGCTGATGATATAAAAACTAAAGCCTCCAGTCCATAAAATGATATAATCACATTAAGATATTTCAAGTAAAATGTGGGCACAGGAGGTTTACGTTAAAATGCACAAAGTTCACCAGGAATATATGATTTGCATTGCCTGGCATAGGACCAAATTACCTTGAATTTACACAGTGATTCGACCAATTCAGCTTCTCAGGAGTTGTCTTTTTAATATTAGGGACACTTAAAAGAAACTAGGTACTTTAACAAAGCACCAAGAATATAATACCACAAAGGTACTGCATCCATGTGGATGGCACTAGAGTTCAAATAGATACTTTATGATGATTGTAGAAGAAAGAAGAATAAAATCTTATTTCCTGAAGACCAAAAACACAATTACTCTCCCAGAGCAGCAGTGAATTTCCAGAAGACCCAGAAAATAAAATTAATCAGTTTTAAGAGTAAGTACATGTTAAAAAGAGGATGACCCAAAATTGTAACAAAAGACACAGAAAGGGATCACTGTCCCTCTTTTTACATTGATACTATCCTAACCATAAATTCCTTTAAAAGGGAAAAACCCACAGTTGATGTCCCAAGAACACACTCCATCCACTAAAACAAATCATGCAGCTATCAAAATTTGAAGTATGGTGAACACATTTTCATTCACGTTCTTTGGATAGCCATGATTGTATCCCTCTATAGAGGTAAAGCCAAATGGCTGCCACCACATTTTCTGACTGGATCATTTTCCGACATAAGAAACTAGGAATTTAAAAAGCATGTAAGTATGTATTTATCAAAATGATCTGAATAATTGTAGCTGAGGCTGGTTGACCAAAGTGCACACACAATCAGACAGCAAGGACACTTAATGCAAGGATGTTTCAACATAAAACTAAGCCCAGTCTCCTTTTTTGATGAAAACCTTGGGAGGACATACAACCGGCTCTAATAAAATTAGGAAATATCTGTTTAAGGCCAGATCAGTAAGCCTCTGATCCCACCTGTTAAGGGGTATAATTTCAGTTACTTTATAATTTTCTGGCACATTTTTATGAAAGAAGAGATTACTGCAATCCGACAACACCTCTGAAAGACTTAGCAGTATCCAAATACATAAATTAACAACAGATGTCATAAGACCTTGAAAGGTCATTCTACAAGATCTTGTCCATATTTATTCAGAACAACTGGGCCAATTGACATTGCTCCTCATGATCAAATGTAACCATTCAGGGGGCTCTTGAAATTACCATGAGACCTGAGACACTGAAACTTTACTGGTTATTTCGTTAATATGATTAGCCATTCACTAGACCCTCCTACGACTATGCCAGAGTCTCATGAAGTAGCTTCTCCAGGATTTTTAGGAAAATATTAATTGAAAAAAATGACGCAATCCAATAACAAACAGGTGACACACTCCAATAGGTTTTAGTACTTGTATCAGGTCGGACAGGGGCCGTTCATATGCTGCTAGCACCTTTCCCATCGCATGCTATTAGCATCGTGACTAAACGAAAATTATCTAAAACCTCAAAGAATTATGCCTCAGTTGCCCTTGGCCCTAACACTGAATGAAGCTGATGAAATCGGCGGAAAAGCTTGAAATTTTTAAATTTGTGGAAAAAAGAGGAGACGTGATGGATTCAAGTGTTACCAATGACTGACCCAAATTGTTAGGCTGTTGGATTAGCGGAAAGGATTACATGCACGAAAGCACGTATTTCTCAAGTCAGGCTTACCTTGTGAATTATGGAGGATACGGATGCCCATGTAGCTTCAACAATATATTCCTCTCCATCTACCATTCCTTGGTAACCCTCTTTAATGAAGTAGACTTTGCATCCCAGATATATTCCCATTCTCACTACTGCCCTGACGGCAGCATTCATACCTACGAAAATATAGCATTTAAATCACAGAGACAGCAATGAAAGAGAAACATCAGACTATAAGCGGATGCATTAGGATGAAATTGGTACACTTGCATATGCATCAATACATTTTTCACCGCCACAATGATATACAAAAATCGAAAAAAATTCAAAAATAAGATAACTTACCCTGAGAATCTCCTCCGCTGGTGAACACTGCTATTCCCTTCCCCTTATGGGACCCCCTCTCTATGAAACGAGTTTTTTCTTCATGCATCTTGTATTTTGGTCGGACCTCTGGAGTATCCTATATGGGGGAAAAATAAAGAGGAACATTAGGCAGATTTAGTCGAAGAGAAGTTACTTTCACTTGATAAACACGAGAGTATGACAATAATAACGCTTCCTGAATGGATAAGGGTGTTAATTTGATGGAAGTCGAACCTTTTTGATAAATTCTATCAAATAAACGTGCAGGGGTGGTTAACCACTGGGAGGCCAAGTTGCAAAGGTCGACTGGGGATGTCCCTGCAGAAGTCAAAGCTTGCGGTCAAGGTGACCTCCAAATTGTGTTTTGTTTCACCGGTTTTGCCATCTACAGGAATGTCATAGTACTACGATTTCACCCGGTCATTTCAAATTACGGAATTGCCCGACCATATTGTAATGTATTATCAAATCCATTCTCAAAATCAATATATGGTGAATGTAATGCTAATTTAAACCTTATTTGAATAAGTTGTATATATATTTAAGTATTTAATCACTATGGATCGAGGGAAAGCTGCAAACAACAACTTTTAGCTCAAAGCGTATAGGTACACTAAGACAAAAGCTAATACCACCAAATGAATACATTTTTATGCATACCATAGTAAAAATATCTTCAGGATATATTTTTAGTCAATTCAAAAATATATTACAATATTTTAATAAATGTCCTTCTTTTTGAAAATTCTCATTTTATTATATATTACATGGCAACCCGGAGAATTTTCTCATAATATATCATGCTCCACTTCAGAATAAACGAGTACAATTGGTGAATCGGAACCTTATTTTTCCATCCATCAACTGGAAAAAAGTGGCCTATCATTTTCCTAATCGGCGGAAACAGTCATGGGCGCAGGGGGTGGTCACACTTTCAGCGCTCAATTGGTTCGCACAAGATCTACTGCTGTAAATTACAACTAAAGTAATTGGGGATAATGGAAAAAAAATTCTGTACCCGTAATTCTATATAGGTCACCAATTTTACTAAGATTAACATTGATATATTTAGTGGATGGACTAACTACTCTATTTTTCAAGGCCCCTGCCCGCTATATGCGGAGGCGTTGATAATATGTCATAAGAATCCACCACTAACTTGCCTGAATATAGCTATGAATTTCATAATGGTCTGAAAGTTTGCATTGGGATGAATGATTTTTGTTCTAATCACACGTGATTCCATGAAAATATCCCTCCAGAACAGTGAAATATCAACCGTATGGACGCAAATCGGAACTCAGTGATGTGTAGGGCCCATTGCCTTAGGGTATGGAGTAGGGATTGTGAATCTCCTTGATCATATCTTCTTATTTTTTTCAAAAATACTAATCTGTATTGGTATATTTTTTGAGTCGATGCAATATCCGACATGAGAGCCCATATAATAAAGTATAATTTGTTTCAGCTTCGGCAATGACGCCAGATCCCTCAGATCTATTTTTCATCCCATACGTTTTTATGATGTAAGAATGAACAGCTAAAATTATTATTAGACCTTGAGGAGGATGAGGTATATGAACTCAAATCCGCCAAATTTGACAAACTTTTATCTGAAAAGAATAGTTCATGTACCCACTGTTCATGTACCCAATTTTATGTCTTGATGCCAGATATTAAACTCCAGCACCATTCAGAATGCAATGGCAGTTTTAATATGTTTTCGGTAAATTTAACAATTTATTTATCCATTAAATGGGATATTTTAAATTATTATTTTCAATACATTTTAATGCACCAAAAATTTACACATTTCAACTTTAATAAATGAATGTATAAATAATTGTTCTGCATTACGGCTGCTTGAATGACCCCATCCGAAGTCCTATCTGTGAAACTTATTCTCTTTGGTCAAAGAACCTCATAGAAAATCGTGCCTGTTAAATGTTAGTGCCTTGGCGCTTACAGTAGTAGTACCTGTTTTCAAATCTCGTTCATTAAGACCTTAAAATTAATTAGTACATGGCTCGACCTCATTTTCTCGTGTTAAGAAGATTCAGCAGAAGAATTGTCTTGCATATAATTGTGACTTATTTTGAAGTTGTTCGGAAATTTGAAGCGAATATGGTAAGGTGCTTGTGTCCTTAACTGGGGCTATTGAATACTGCCAACTATTCCCTTTATCGATGAGATACTTTTTAAATCATATTTACTATTAACCTCGTTAAGTGCAAGATTTTGATATTTTATATGTAAATGGGTCGCCTTTGTTCTGGTTTCATTTAGTTTTGCTAACGCACGGACCGGCTGGAGATTATATAGCTATTTTGTTCACATCAAGAGAAAGATATGAGAAAGAGGACATTCAGATCCGAAATCATCCGCTTTTCATTTACATGACGAAGTTGAAAAACGAGATTTTAATTGAAACTTGCACGGACGTATGAGTTTTGGAAAAGCCAACAGGTAGGTAGCTTACAAGGACCAAGAAATTGGAACGGATTCGGGGTCTGCGTTTAGATTTGTAGTCCAGGGCTGCACATGTGCATTTTAATTCCCCGCTTTTGGTTTCAGTATACACTATAATTTAGAAAATTGAATAATATCAACGTCTGGGGAATAAATACATAGAAAATTGAATTTCATTATCGCCTTCTTTGATTCGCTTATCGCAGACTCCTCAAGGATAGCAAAAATTAAATTCGGTAACATTATTCCTTTCTTCTCAGATCTTTGGGGAAAATGATATATCAGAAATTAAATGTAAAAATTTTTATGTCTAGTTGATCGATTAATACGTCGATAGCAGCCATTGTGTAATAATATACTTAGAATAAGATACGGATGCTGAGGAATTTAATCTATGTAAGGGTGTGCGTTTATAGAGAACAATGGGTTTCTTCATGTATAATTTTCATATTTCAAGGACATGAAATTGTTTTTTTTTTTACTATTTTGATTCATAAAAGTCCACCTGTCGAGCTTTGTTATTTAAATTTTGGCCAGTTTTACTATGAGTGAGAACTGGGGAACTACAAAAAGTCGCATCTTCACGTAAGTTGCCATAACATATAACATGTGTACTCTTATAATCACAATAATTTCCATCAAAACAATATCCGGCGACGTTTTAGCTTTCGAGGTTCATGAAACGTAGATTACGATAACTCTTTAGGGATTTCCACGCGCGGCTCTTTTAGTTCAAATCCCATCCTCATCCCCTACACATCTGGCTTCATATTGGATACGTGTATTATACACCTCGGAAAGCCTTGGATAAACTGGTCGGGTCTCGCGAATCAAATCACATTGACAGGTACAGATAAGCGGCACATGATATACGGCATCGAGATAAGAGTCATTCATCTCGCTAAATACTTTTTTAGCGCTCAGCCTAGATCACTTTCAAGCCAAAAATCATTAAAGCGAGCTTTAATGAGCCTTCATTCACCTAATTTTTACATAAGAAGTCAGTAATTTTTTCTACATTCTACCCAGTATTTTTTTTTAAAATTTCTTTCACCAATTTCCCGCACGTTCTCGCTCTCTAGTTACAGCCCAGGACTTTCGAGTCCATTGTAGTCTGTGGGATTGACTTTTTTTTTACTGTGGATGGTTCTGCAAACCTGATTGCAAGGAAAGAGACAATCCTATCGCCTAGTAAGGATTAAGTATTGCATTGATTTTGGTAATTAGAATTTTACTCACAGATAACTTATCGTGAATTATTACACACATTTTAACAGACCCATCACGCCTTTCCCTTTCAGGTGAAGGCACAGTCAAAGAAAGTCTAATGTTCGCCGTTATGGTAATTTGAGCGAAATATCATTACATCGAGAAGTCAATGAATTTGGTCTCGTTTTTAAGAAATAATACCTCATCCTTCCAAAATTACCAAATTGTCAGCCCCTTACCGAAATACTTTCCGAAATGTTTGCCGAAAAATACCAGCCATTTCACAGGAAAAATTGTGCGGATATACATTCCACAGAGACCTTATTTTAAAAAATGAGGAATTTATAACACCTAGATTTCATCAAAAACGTAATAGTATGTAGTTTGTATGTTTTCTCCACTATTTTTGAAAGTAAAGCATATAGTTACCGCAGTAGTTTTCTCAGAATCGTACCAAATCTTCCTTTGTGAAGGGGTTTTAAATGTACCGTTTGAGGAAATCAGTCAAACAAATTTAGATATTTTTACTGAATTACCGAGAATTTCAGTTGCATAAAGGTATATTGTTGTACATATTAACATCACAATGTTTACTGCATACGTCCTACAACCGCTGAAACTAGTACGAAAAATTTGAATATGGCCTCCATTATGACTAGGGAACTATCTCGCTCAAACTACCTGAAGCCAGTCAACCTAGCTCTGTTTTTGTAATTATTTATTCCACACTGACCTTACCGTGCAGATTTATTTCTCTTCAGTTATATAGATACATTGCTTCATAAATATCCTCCTTTTCATAAGACAGTACACCTCATAACGTTTCAAATGGTAGGTCGCGGGCAACGGTACACCGGCTTTCAAGGTAGTCGTTTCAGATTGGGCTCTATTATAGCTTGAGTAGATAAGTGGGCCATGATTACTCTTGCGGTCACGAAGTCTCTACCTTCCTGCTCGAGGTATTGTGGAGACAATTTGCCAAAAGTGAACGGTAGAGCGCCGTAACCGTTAAAGCAGGAAAAACTGTTCATAGCGCTGATACGTCTGGTTTTCAGAAGAGAATGCGAGGCTGGTAGCCTCGAATTCTCTTCTAGAAAATTACTGTTTAAAGTAGCCTCGGACGGCCAAAGCCACTGCTTGCGGCGGAATGCTAGTCCTAAAAGTAACGGAAGTGATTTATTTGGGGTACAAATTTCAAGTACTAGTTTAATGCACAACTACAAACTGTCTCGGTTAGAAGAGTACGTAAATCATACTTTTTGCCAGTCAAATTTTCACTCAAGGTTACTTTTTAATCGACTTATTTTTGAGGCATGTATTTCCGATACAGAGTCACTATAGAGCTACGGCCTTTTACGAATAATCCATAAAATCCCGACTGAGAGAACAAAGGACAAAATAATAAAACTCTAGACCCAGCAGAAAATATGAAAATTGCCCGGTGATCGACTTCAAAACCTCGACGCTATAAATATCCAAAATATTCATATTTTTATGAGCGGGTAGGACGTTTAGTTTGGGTAGCTAAAATATGCCTAGAATTCAACTGTAAAAACATTCAAAGGAATCGAGTAACTAATGGCCTACGATGAAAAATGATTTCAAATGTAGGAAAGGTACGATTGTTTTAATAAACGCAAATAAAGCATAGAATAGATGTCTTGCTTTCACTTTTTTCCTGTCCAAATTTCGTATGAGGCTTGTTCTCAAACAACTCTATCAACCATCTACATCTACATACTACCCTGCGAGCCGCCGCATGAGCGTGTGGCAGGGGGGTATTAGGACACCAGCTGTGTAAAGATGACATGTTTTGGGGTAGAAATGGCGACGTGTACTATGGGAGTGTATTTAGTGGAGCTCAGTTTTTATTGTGGTCGCTTATTGTGCGCGGAAAGAACGAGTTTTTGTACCTATTTGTTCGACAATGTATCTCTTTTATTTTATCGCTTTTGTCAGACCTAGAGATGCAGTGAGGCGTCATGATAATATTCTCTGTAACATGCTCTGAAACACACCATTTCTGAATTTCTTAAGCAATCTAAGCCTAGCGTATAGCCTCCGAGTCCTTACAAATCACATTACTCTCATTATTGGGGGGACGTAGCGAGGATTTCAATGTAGAGGATGCTAATTATTATAAGCGAATGGGAGAAAATTATTGAACACACGGAGAAAAATTGTATTTGCTCAGCCATTATGAGGGTAGTTGTGACTGCAGTGTAATGGTAAGTTTTTATTATATTTTTTTCAGCGGAATTCTCGACGATTTTTTCATATTTGAAAATGACATATACATTTTATCCAAAGAAGTTGCTTTGAGGAAATCATAAATTAAATCAATATATTATATCTTTCAATAATTAACATATTGCTTTTTCACATAGTGTCCTACTTTTCTAAAACCGATTTCAAATTTTATTAGGAAGGGGCGGTAGGTCCGGATACGTCACAACTGTTGAGTCCCTTGATGCAGACCCCGCATCGCGCGCCCCGACCTCTGCACGATTCATTTTATTGTACCAACCAATGTATGAATCCTTTTATGAGGAAAATTGTACCGTGCAGAGAGGCAAATTGAATTTGACTGAATGACTGAACGGGAAATAGAACCTCCTGTAATTCCATTCATTTTTAATACAATCCATGATACATTCGTTTGTGCAATAATATGTACCGTGTAAATCGGCCTTTATAATTATTATTTATATACTTCTGAACGAAATTAGCGAAAAACATATGAAGGCTCTCACTACTGAATTTACGTGACTCTTACTATTGCGTAGCGGTATTATTTTTGACGTTATCCCACGCATTTTGTTGCCGATAAGTAAATACATTCGTGTTAGACGTACGTCGGGATGCTCGGGAGAATTGGAAAGCGATTTTAGGGAGCTCGGGACGCGTTGCTATATTGGGCCGAGGCGCGGTCAATCACTGATGGCAGGAAAGAAAAGAAACAATCTGAGAGCCCGAGGCCTTGAACGACCTGGGAACGAGGATCGGAGGAAAGACGAAAGAAAGCATTCCTTTGGACGAAGGCGACTTTTTTTGCGCGGGGTCCCGTGGAGCGAAGCGGAATGTCCACCCCATACCATCCTTCCGTCAGCACATTTCCCGGATGTCATTACGCACAGAGATTAATTGCGAAGCCCGGAGCTTCGTGATTAACATCGAAGGCCTGGCGTTTAAGGTGATTCTGCCGAGAGAGGCCATATATGTCATTTAATTAATGTTATGGATACTCCTGTAATGGACATGTATGAAAGGAGTATGCTTCGTTGGTTTGGTCATGTTGAGAGAATAGACGAGAGTCTAACAACGAAACAGATATATGTGAGTGAAATGAATGGTGCGAGAGGGAGAGGTAGGCCGAGAAAGTTGTGGTAGAATGTGGTTGAGGAAATTATTAAGAGGAGGAATATTAGGAGTCTTAAAAACAGGAGGGCATGTATGAAGCAGTGTATGAGGGTAAACGAGACAAGAGAGGTTTGCAAGGATAGGTCAGTAAGGATGAAATTATTGAAGCAGAGTTAGGTGTACATTTGTACACATGTATTTATGAGTGAAACTTTGTGACTGTGCCTACCCCGGAAGGGAACGACGTGATTGGTATGTATGTATATAAAAATAAGACCCCCTTTAGATATGAACCGCAAAATGTTACTTTTCCGTGCTGTTATCATCGCAAATTGAACTTAAGGAGGAATCTGTGCATCGAAATCTTATAGGACAAAGCGTTAAACCGAAGCTTTTGCTACGTCACGAAAACTAGTAGTTATACTGACTCCAGCCTCCATTGAATTTTGGACAGGATTTGATGTCATTTTTTTATAATAACTATGGCCAAGGGTTAATGGAAATAGATAAGCAGACAAATGTAAATAAATCTACCGACCTATCGCCTATCTTTTACCAATCACCCATCTCTTCTGAATCAGTTATCGCAGTTACTTTGCCTTAAACAGATTATAGTGCAATGTATGTTGATGTTAACCCACCCCCTGCCACAAGCCCTTCAGGTGAACAGCAGGGTATTGTGAGGATGAAGATACATAATTAGACTGCGTCAATCCTGAAAAGGAACGGCGTGATGGACATGTAGGTATATGTATGCATGTTTTTATGAATAAAAAAAGAAGTAAAATTTGAAGACATTGGTATACTGGTTATAAATTACGTAGAATCTGTTGATTATAACAGTCGTTGAATCTCTTGAGGATCTCGGGGTGTGTCAAGTTCTCTGTATAAGTAATTAGACATATTCTATGCAGGTATTGACCATTGGTTCAGCTCTGAGTCTTAATTAACATGCCAACATTTATATAGGAAACGATACTATTTGTGTTTGGTAATAGCTATTCGGCTAGTTTACTGATCGTTTACCTGAGAACTAACGCCCCAAGTAAAAATATAAGCATGGGATATTTATGAGGATTTGTTTAGTAATGCACAGTAAAATTAAAGTTGGTGAGCAATGAATGAGACAAAATTATGAGGCTTTATGACACAAAGTTGTGCTTCATATGTTTCCTTTCCTAGGATATTTTAGGGGGAAAAGTATGGACGTTATCTAGATTATGAGAATCTACGAGATATCTGAGAGAGAAGTGTCCCATTCATCACATTTTCTCATGACGTATAATTTTTCGGCTACTTTTCATGGAAGTACAAATTGGTATCTAGAGGAACCCGGTGGAAAGAAGGAGACTTCTTGTACTTATGAATATTATACCAGCGTATATATATGCGATGCTCCAAAATGGGAAAATTACATTAGAAGATTTTAGCTACTAATATTTAAATTGCTAGGTTTCATTACCTCTGGATAAACATTTTCTCGGGACGATAACCGATTTGAACACACTTCGATAAAGTTGGAATGAACCAGTCAACTGTCTCATCAGTTTAAAAAAAATCAAAGTCGTCGTTTACATTAGTTCAACGTAATGGAAGTCATATAAAGGTTTAAATCAAACATTATAAAACTGGGCCAAAAAGCTTTTAAAAATTATCTTGGATTTCCTTTCATCACCCATTTGGTCTCAATGATAACTTCTGGCCGGAGTACCGAAAATTTTTCTATGCTTCTCTCTCGTCAGTCTTATAAATGTAAACGTCTGCCTCAACGGGGGATCCAAAGCACGTCTCAATGTAATGGCTTTCGATGCTTATTACCTGCTGAATGTAGTGGGTGCAAGACAGATCATATCACCAACGGTCATTTTATCACCAATAAATTAGGCTGACACTCTACTTCTACAAGACGGTGGATTTTCTTTGTTTACTTACGCATCACCGCTTCCCGCCTCTTTCTAGTTCAGTTATAGTTTATTTACCTTTGTGGCGCTTAAGGAGAAAATTTAACCCAAAGCAAAGATACAAAACAACTGATAAAAATTCAATTAACGATCCTCCTTGGTGGCGAGCTTTAGGAGAAATTCAGCTCCGTAGGCGCATTTTTAAATCTCTGTTCGGTTCTATTATATTCAATGGAGCGGTTGTTTACCCATTCCGCCTCTTGCCAGGAGCGGTGCGTTATCTCGGGCCCACGAGATAACTGATGGTAAACGAAAGGGACTGGGCTCATAGATTGACAAAGATACCCGAAAAAAACCTAGTCTTGCTCAAGAAAAAATACCTCATTAGAAACCAATTCCAAACTGTTTTGAAACTCATTTTAAAGCATTTTCCCTCTTTGCAACTGGTTTCAAACAGCTTGGCCCTTATTTTCTTTCCGATTAGTATTCAGTATACCGTTTGAAACTGTTTTTACTCACTATAGCAGCTCATTTTTTTGACAGCGTGACTTATTTTTAATGTTTATTTTAATTTTATATTATCCCTCTAAAAAAAAACATTAATTTGAAGTAGGCCTTGAAATGTTCCATGTAAATAATCAGGTAAGAAAAATAAATATTTTGATGGTTGTATATTGGTGTTTCAATGGTCAATATTCTTTATATTTTCAAGTGTTTGGACACATACTCTAATATGGCATAGTGGCTCTCCCCAAACATAATGTAAAACGTTCAGCAAAATGTTCTGCTGTCAAAATATATCCTTTTTAGTTTTCTAATTTACCAACATTGTTTTGAGTGGATTAGTGATGAAAATTATTTTATATATGCAAAGGTTTCTCTTTTCTGATTTATAATTTATGTATTCATATTGGAATCTGCCACATTCCACTGTCTTAAGTAAATAATTCAAGCTGAATTTTGTAATGTGCAAGTATTTGGAGATAATCTTGCCTCTGATTTGAGAGAATGTGATTTAGATTTCATCAGTTGTTCCCTCTTTAGATCAGATCATCTTACGGTTTGCTTCAATTTACAGAGGATTAGCAGATCCATTGCAGACAAGCACAGAAAACCGGCCAAATGAATTGAAAAAGAAATATTTTACCAGAGTGAAGAGTCTATCTTCACTTTGCTGACATAAAATGAGACTCACGAGATTGGAAATCGTACCGAAGATGGAAGAGAACCGAAGTATGATTGAATAATGATACGAGAGAGCTCCGAACGTTATCACTTTCGATTTCCTGAGGAGTGTCACGTCAAGGATAAAATTGGAGTCAAATACTACAGAACATATTTCGGGTGGACCAAGAATGGAATTAATTTCGTGGATGAGGTTAACCGAGGTTAATTCTTCGCTGGTGAGTCGAGGACGTGAGAACCCAAGAGACGCAATTGGAAGCTGGTTCGAAGGTTTTAAAGTTAGCCGTGTCCACTTTCATGAGCGTGCCCGACAAAGCTACGGATTCGGAACACTGACTGAAGTGTAGCGAGTCAACAGCGATTTTTTTTGACAATCGGTTCTTTGCCCACGGCTTATCTTGAACGGGTAACAACAAAAAAACAACTCACTGTATCAAAGAGCAAACTTTTGGATGAGTTTTTTCATTAACTGACTTATCATGCCGGTTCGAATAACTCCTTTACCCATCCCATTCCCTAATTTTTTTCTATAGGTACCCAACACTTCATCAGGATAATCCAACACATTCTCAATGTTTTTATCGGACTCTTTACGGAATGGGTATCACAAAAAACAACCACGGAATGGAAAAATAAAGTTTCTTTTTTACCTCGAACATCAAATAGTCGTCCTCCTCCATGTCAATGGTAATCGATTTCGACATCCAAACGACAGCTATATCGGTCCTTCCGTGTCATGCGAGTGCATCTGCCGATGGGTGTAGAGATGAGATGAACGAAATTACGGTGAGGTTGCACTGAGTGTAAAACTATGAAGTTCCCATGCTCGCAAACCTCCGCAACTGCACTCCGCCCTGGGCTGCGTCCAGCACTGACGCCTTATCACAACACGAATGACTCATCAAATTCGCGAGAATGCGCTATCGTTTGTGTTATCCGCACCGCAACTTCACTTCCTTGCTTGTTGATGAACTCACTCCCTGAGAGCACAGCGGGATCCTTACACCAAGGTAGGCCGTCGCGACCATGGTGACGGTCAATATTGAATTAATGCTTATTGGATTGACATCGATAAAATGCTCCGCACTCCTCGCCGTCCGATGAACACAGACTAATAGGATGATGGAGGTGCGAAAGGCTTAAGTTTTTTTTGGGACAAGTGAGCGTCCTTGGCCGTAGTCCTTTCTAAAAATTTCGTAGACAATCGTCAATCGATAAATGCTTCCGGCTTGATGGTGAGATAGAATGGCGGAAAGCTTAGTTTCTTCTCCAATACCAGACTGGAAGCATACTGGGGAAAAAATGAATGAAGATATCATTTCTGTGGGCTATTTGCATTTCACGTGAGCACAAACTGATGCAGCGTTTCCGCTGGCTAATAAAAACAAATCAATTGATTGAGGCTTTATGCTGTCGAACGACGAGAAGGAATAACTCATAACAAAAACGATGTACAGTTCCACTACCTATGTTTTTAATGCTGTCTTCCGGTTTCGACGTCTATAACGTCATTTTCAAGACAAACAGGTGGAAGTGTATATCCTTTTTATTATGGATAAATTTATTTTTAAAAATTAAAAGGTGATACAGTGCTTTTTCAACTGCATTTCTGTCACTTGCTAGACCTAATAACAACTTAGGTGGGAAGAAAAAAATCCATCGCGTACGGGTATTCAGTAGAAACATCTTATCACTAAAGTAATCATGGATACAGATTACACAGTATGTCGATTCATCGTTTTCCTTACGCTTCAATGTGTACTCACTTAATTCATCTACGATCAACCCTGTAGGCCACCGCAGAGGAGTGTGGCAGGGGGTGAATGGGCGCATGTCATAGAAAGGGGTGAGGATAGGGAAAATGAAAGGGAGGACAAAGGTGAATTGCATCCAAATGGAGCGTCTTTCCGCCTCGCTCAGTTTTTTCCAGACACAAATGGTGCGTGGAAGGGAGGAAATTTGTATCTCCCGATTCTCTACATGTTGAAGCGTGTGAAAAATACGATGAATCAATGTAGAGAGATATATGTATTCATGATTACTTTTTTGAATGCTGCTGTTATCACAAACTGGCAGGATGTCTTTTATTTTTAACTTTTATCAGTTCTGGAGATATCGATCGGGGTCAAAATAATTGTTTTCGTGTCACACTGAAGCTCGCCTGAGGTGAATTTTCAAATTAATCTAAGCTTAGCGCGTAGCCTCCTTGTCGGTAGCTACTAAAAATCTAGTCATTATATCAGCTGTGTTACTATCTGTCCGCTCCTAGTAATTTTTAATCCTTTGGTTCTATTTGTATTTGATTAATTTAGCGAATTAAATATTTACGGGCAAGGTCACAAATGCTCACCGAGTACTCGAGATGTGGCCTAACCAGAGCAAATTGGTATCTCGAATTGTTGTAAAAACCGGGTAATTTATTGAGGAACACGAAGCGGGCTGAAAAATCGAAGTAAAGATTTACTTTACTCGTAACGCGGGACGCGTATCAGCCCTTTTAAGTTGATCTGTGAACGTTCTCTGTTACCGCAGTATAGTTTTTTCGGGAGATTTTAATTGCAAATGTAGAAAGGAAATGAGAATTCATGATAGTAATCCTTTTCGGGACATAAGGAAAATATTCTTCATACAAATATATAATGCATCGAATTGCTTAGTTCATAGAAAACTGTATATATATTATATGGTCATCAACGAATTTCTTTTGCTGTAAAGAGTCACGAATAATACCGACACGTAGTATATAAATCATTTACTAGCAGTCAGAGATTGTCTTCGAAATATGATAAAATACTCGGATTGAAGGAAGACCTTCTGTTGCGGCTTTCCTCTTACGGGTTTTTTTATAAACTCATGACGTCAATCAGAAGTTTTTGGGCATATCTCTCTCCCATGAATGCTCTTCATTGACAGAGATTAGGCCCCGCATACGCCGAATTGAACGAAAGATCGTCTTTTTCTTTGGATAAAACTCAGTGGAATTTACGAATATTGCTAGTTTTTAGCTCTGATTTTCCATCACAATTCTCTCTCTCTCTCTTGCGATACTCTTCTTTGGAAGAAAGAAGTGATATAAGCTACTTAAACATTGAATATTAAGATCGGAAAAAGCAGTTTTTTATTTGAGTAAAACTTAATATAATTTGCAAATATGTTCTTCGATCTTTTTTATTTTATGCCTCGATTCTCCCACTTACCTGATTATTCTATGGGAGGTATCTGGCAGTTAACGTTGAATCTAACGGCACAGGAAAATCTTTCTTACCATTCTCTTCCTAGAAAGGTAGTAGGATCATAAGGGCTCGCTAGAATGAAGCAATCGCATTCTTCTTTGAATAAGACTCAGAAGAAATACCTGGCGATTTCTGCCGGCTCTCCTTACAAGTTCTTCGATCGCTCTAATTTTCTCTCAGCTACGGTGCGGGAGTAGTATCGTCCTTAAAAAAGCCTTACTGAGGCCGTAGGTGTAGTCCGTGACATCGGACATTGTCGGAATGGGGGGAAGCCAATACTGCCGTCCGACGACGGGGCGAGAAAGTGGCACGAAAGAGCAAATATCTCATACGAGCGACGAGCCAAAGGTGGCGTCACCTTGACCGTCAACCTCCTTCCACTTGTCACGGACGTTGCACGCCTGTTGCATCACCCCCGCCTAACCGTTACCCTCGAATGTATGACGTAATTGATGGGCGACCCAGATCATGACCACTGAGATACACATGTATACGTATAATTGCGTGGTCATGCCCCACTCGGGAAGTTTCCGAGTCTTATTTAAGTTGGGAAACGACCAAAAACTATGGCAATAGAGGGTTGTTTGGTCACTGGAACAATATATGAAGAATAACGACAGGGTGGAAATAAACTCGGCGTCGGTATCAGCCCACCTTTGAGGAGAAGCGATAATGTTTCAGATTTATGCATTCTATCCGTTAGATGGAGAACCGCAAGAGGGATGTTTCCAAGTCTTATTTGAATTGGGAAACGACCCAAAAATATGGGAATACAGGGTGTTTGGTTACGGGAACAATACTTGAGGAATGACGGCAGGGTGGAAATAAACTAGGCGTCGGAATTAGTCCACCTTTGAGGAGAAACTATTATGTTTCCAAAGTTTTACATCCAGTCCGTTTGACGGAGGACTGCACTCTAGGTGGCCAGAGTGCAAACCGTGAGTCATTGAGTGCTCATTTTTACAACTATTCAAGTAAATCGAAAAAAATATTCTTGGACCTTGTTTCAGTCACGTGAATCTACTTATATATTGGAAATAACCACTCATGTTACAATATAAATGATGTAAGAATTATGTTTTTAAAATTTAGTCCGTACGTTAGCATAGCTTATCTTCATTTCCTAATATTTCGTTAAATAAATACGTTTTGTACATTTTCTTGACACATCTCGTGGAATTAAGTTCACTTTAGCCATATTGCCTAATTCATATGAAATATGATCAGAAATAGCGACAGAATGGTCTTTCAAAATATACTGTGCAGCTTACCAAACGTGGTCTTACAGGTATGTATATTCGAAAGCAGTACTAAGATTACAGAGAATATTCATTTAATATCTTAATCTTTAAAAAATATGAAGATCCGATTAAATAAATGAGAGCGGAAATATTGTATAATATTTTTTCATGTGTTAATGGAACTGGAATAAAAATACTTTGGTAATCAGAGATATACGGTCAGACAGACAGCGGAAAAACTTTAAAACTGACTTAGGTACTAAAAAATCAGCCGCAGTAAACATTATTTTAGTGATAGATTACTTATATACCATCAAATTTAACGGGTTTTAATTTTGTTAAATCATATGTGAGGTAGCGATGGAAATAAGCTACGTTAAAATCAAAGCGCTCGGTAACACCGCCTGTCTGTGTCTGGAGGTTAATATATAATTTGGACAATACGAAAGACATACCTATTCAAAATAATGAAACCAATTGCTTAGTAATTTAGTTTCAATTTAGTTCTTTTTGCCTTGACTAGATTCCACGAAGTAAGGGATGAGGTAGTCAATTTAGCCAAGGCAAGGCCCCTTTTTATTAGATATTTCTGTTTCAAAGCAATACGTTGACCAACGATTCGGAAAAACGGGGAATCTAAATGTTTTAATGTAAAAATTCCGACTGCTCACAAATGGTATCCTTTGTGTCACAAATGAAGCGCGACTCACATGCATGCTAGACGGGGTGCTGTGATTCAATCGCAGTGACAGAAAATGAATGTATTAGGGAATATCGAAGACCTTTGGGAGCATTATTCACAGTATCCTATGGATTGCAGGAATAGCCGCGTCTGTAAGTTCGTGGAAAATATAGGTTTCATCTTTGCAGACTATTATTTGGAAGGCCTCCAACAATTTTTTTTCACTCAACGTATAGCGGAAGAAACGATCACAAGCAAAATATTAAGGAAATAGATTGCAAAACCATTAGACTCAGTTTTCCAGCCGGAAATGAGGGACTATAACGAATCTACATCCACGTAATACTCGGTAAGAGAACTCAAGAGTGAATGGCAGCAGGTGAGCCATTACCAACATGCCAGGCACTATTTCCTATATAAGTTAACGAAGCAGCCACTGCTGATACATTATCAAAAACTGCATATACTTGCCAGCAGGTGAAATTCCATCAGCAAGCACTATATTACAGGCTTGCTATTTATGGTAAAGAAACTAGGAGTATTAAAGTATTTTGAAAATACATAATTCACATGAAGACAAGTATTATTTAGGAAACATGTGAGATCGATCGAGAGCTTCGCTAATGATTAATGGATACTTTTCAAAAAGACAAATGGATATTCATTCCGTAATTTTCCCTGCAAATCTATCATAAACATTGGTTTCGATAATCATTATATCATCGATTGAAATTGAAAAGCATAATGAGAGGAAGCAGATTTGTTCTTAGTGTCTACTCCGAATAAGATTACGAAATTGTCAGATCCTGTAACGGTCTTTAAAAAAATTCACGTTCGAGGATGCATCAAATGGAAACCATCCCGACGCTATTGCGCGCTTGTAGCTTATTTACCCGGGCCAATTGGGACACAAGTGGATTATAGGTTTCATTAAGTACCTACGCACAACGTTTCATCAAGTACCTACACAAGGTGTATTGTAGAACGGTAGTTATTTAACTTAAAAAATTATGTACGATTCTCTCGAAATTCCAAATGAGTGCGCAAAGGGATTACGGAGATGGTGGAGAATGAGCCCTGGATATGCATGTCTACTAAACAAGGCAGAGGACTTTAGGTGGAGGGGGAAGCAGTTGCGGCGGCCTCTTGAGCCCTTGAGGAGAAACGCTAGGGTCCCGCCCACCGAGAAAGATGTACGACATAATCTTCCGTTGTTACGATCGCATCAATTCAACGAAACCTACAATCATGAGCAATTGCTAAATTAAAATGTTTAGGATCGATGGAAGACGCGTACATTTCGCATCACTTCCCGTCACCGAGTAATATTCCGTTGGAAAATGTCTATTTTAGCCAATTTCTGCATCTTAAGTTTAATATAGTACGTAAACGCTGTATCGAATGAAATATAAAAAAATAATTTTCATCTGGATAGAAAGCAACAGAAATTACGATTCGTACAACTTTCTGAAAGATGATCACCCTTCGCTCTGCGTTTCTACCACTATTCTCCACTCTAACCGTACTTGTTTCTGTAAAGTTCCGGCGGGATAATGTATATACTTCATCGCTGAATCGAACGAAACAACGAAAATATATTTTCTCTAACAATTTTCTCTCTTACCATATTATCTTTGAGAGGCATGAGGCACTTCCTCTTCAGCCCTTGTGTAGCAAATATGCTTACTCAGGTCCTTTCTTAGGGTGCCTCTCACGTATCGGATTTCAATGGAAGCGGTTGTACTTGTTATTCTCCACACTCGGTGAATTTCATTGTATGTTTGGTTTAGTTTCAACAGTTATTTATTTTTGCGATGTGCATTTTTACTTATGGCCTAAAAGGTCCCTTTTAAACAATCATGCAACCATTTCTGGAAAGAGAAAGGACGAGGTTAAACGCTGAATTGAATGAAGTATCGAAAGAGGTCTAATTTGTGGCGTATTTGCTATTTTTTCTCTCTGATGAGGTTTGTATCACTTATTTTCATTGCTCCATCGATTTTAGCGCCGAATGGTGAAAATAAGATTTTTTAAATCAACTGGCATACAACTATTGCGATTATCACCCCAGCGGTCTGTCAACACCTTTCAGGGCGCAGGATCCACTTCCCTTGAGAGAACTGAAGTTCCAAGCATGAGCATGATTAAAACGCAGAGGTGTACAGTCTTGCTGAACATAATCTGTTTGATAATCTAATTTTTGAACAACTAGGGCAGATGAGTGCTGAAGTACTCTTGAAGCGGTGAGAATATTGACGAACCAGGCCACCTCTCGTAGTATACCCAGTGTACTTAAATAAAATTTATTTACAGACTACTCAACTCACAGACACCTGCAGTATGGCTATGAAAAGAAAAACAACAGAACACAAAAAATAAACGAGTTGACTCACCTAATTAAACTTGAAGGGATAGTTTTGTCTAAGGTGCTTAAAGATTTTAGAGATTTAGGAAAGGAATTATAACGTTCATCAGGCCCGTACCAATCTTTTATACACTTGCTTGAAATGAGTGCTTGGCAGCGTTAGTCTTGGTGTTCTTAGTTTTATTTAATAAGGGTAATCAAATATGGCAATATAATTAGGATTCACTAATCTCTCTTTTAATTCCTTCCATAAGTTTTCCCATGAGACAATCCTGTTCTCTACGACGAATCTTTTCAGGTCCCTTCTCGTTTCAAGCGAGTCTCATCCGTACGGACGGACGTCCCATACCGATAATTTTAGCATTTCCTTGGCGCCCATAACAGAAAAAAGTGTTCATCTACTGTTCAAAAAGAGATCATTGAATGATCAAATGATGTTATTTTAATTTCCAGGTGAATGTTCATGTAGGGTTCTTTTAGTGTGCTTTGCGACAGAAAGAACACAAAAAGAACATAATTTCATTTCAACAAAATATTACAAGAACGTCAAACGAACATTTTTTGAACGTTGAGTGAAAGTTAAAAGAACGATTCAATGTTCATTTACTGGTTCATCGAAATGAACACAATTTAAACGAATAGAATAATAATAGAAAAAAACTTAAAAGAACATTCAATGAACATAAAGAGAACAGTACAGTGTTCTTTTGATGATAACTGACAAGAACACCATATGAATATAGAAAGAGCATTGAAAAAACTTTAAAGAGAACATTAAATGAACATTGAAATAACACACAGAAATTTTGCAAAAAAATGTGAACATAAGTGAACAATATAAACATTTAAATAACATTGAACGTACACTATCTTTTTTTCGGGGACAATTTTATCCCCTGAGCAGTCCCAACACTCTCCTGGTCACCTTTCTTTGCATTTTTTGTCCTTTCCTTCATTCGTTAAATTTCAGGAGGGTCCCATACCGCCGCGGCAATTCAGTAAAACTGTCGCGTAAGCTGATTACTTTGTTGCCGTATTGCTTCCTTTAATATCACCACCGCCTAATGTTTATCCTAATATGAGCGTGACTCTATCCGGGCACTATAGTTGAAGCTATAGGAGAATGAATTTAATTACAAAATTAATTTTTATTCAAAAACGCATTAATTGAAAAGTTCTAGCCAAGGAAATGATGAAACCTAGAGAAATAAGAATAATTAAATCTAGGGAAATTAAAGCTTCGGGTGAACAAAGATATTTTGCTCAAACAGATGGTTTTAACGGTTTTTACACTATTTTCACGAAAAAATTTTCAGTCACCCAGCAGAAACTAGCGAAAACTCATATTCATCATAAAACTAATTAACAGTGCGAGCTGAGCGTCTTTGGGAAAAATAAGTTGCAGTGCACACTAAAGATTTTATAGACTTGTTTTAGGACTTGGTTCTTTTAGGAGATCTTATGATTTACTTCTCGCGACACCACTATTTGTCAGGTATATTCGAGAAGAAGGTAGTGTATTTGCAGGTTCTCCACTCACGTAAAAGAGACCAAGATTTGAAGGGGGAAATCTGTCAGCATTAGTCAATAATTCAAATATTACCTTTACGTAACTATTGTAAGATAGTGCGTGGAATTTAATAATCATCATTTCAACTGAAATTAACCGACACATGCTCACGAAAAAATAAGTTTCTATTCCTCAGTCAAGTCTTGCTGGGTGTACAAATTTTTAAGAATGAAAGAACAGTAATTAACTTCCCATCAGTAACCAAATTTGCCGGTCGTGTGAATACCTCCGGGTTTTTTATATTACTGCTGAATGAATTTAATATCTGTAAGGCCAATAATCTTACCAACATCGGTTCCATGTTGCTCAGTGATAACTTCAAATCAAACGAAATCCCTCTGCTGAATTTTTTATAAAGCACCTTCAGAGTGTATATACTAATTGTGATACTGCATACAAGGTATCGGCGTTTCACCAGCTTCGTCAAATGAATGGCGAAAAATATAGTAACTAAGGAAATAAACAAGCACAGAATTTGTGGGTATTTTTATCGACACAAGCACGCGAGAGGCTGTGAACTGAGATATAACCATACATTTCGTCCGAGACAAATCATCACGCGACGAAGATGAGGTAGAATGATAATTGGTAAAGGAGGTAAAGGTGCGCTTAAGGTATACATGCAGTCACTTTTTCTCTAGCGGCATTAGATTTTTTCGGGAAAATTAGCCATAATCATTATTTTTTAAACGACAATGTCTTCAAAAGTATAACGTGTAGAGGTAATATTTAGGTACTCCAATCAATTCCCGGATTTAAAAAAGCAGCTACATAAAAATGCTCTCTTTCACAAAAAAATAAGGCCGCTAGAGCAAAAATGTGAGAACCTTAAGTTCACTTTTTCCGCATTCAAAGTCTGTTTAATGATGTACTCATAAAATATTGTGCGCACAACTTTTAAAGCACTATTCCGAACGCTGCCGACGAAAGTGGCGAGACTGAAAGAATTAAAAGCGCTCACAGTATAAATTTGGGGGATTTAAGCATCGAAGATATCAAGAAATTACACGATGCCTTTCAGGTTAGTACCCTGCTACGGTTTACATTTACGTAAGAGGCGACGGAGGCATCAGGGATGCGAGAGTACATTAAGTTCCTTCACAAACCGAAAAGTCAAAGCATTTAATGTCCTTGTATATTAGGTTCATGGGTTACGTTAACTTTACCAAAGTGGTTACAATCGCTTTTATTTTCAGAACAGCAAAAATGAAATAATGAACAAAACCCAGTTCAAAGAAGAAATCGAAAGCGTGATGAAAGTGCACGTCCCTGATGAGGAGTTCACAATATTTTTCATGATGGTATGTAAGCTTTAAATCGAGTTTTCCATGTATACTCTCGGGAGGTAAACTATAATTATTTAGCGCCAAAATACGTAAGCGTGGACATATCACAGCACATGAAACCTCTCCGGACGCAGTTTGAAAATTAAGTTTTAAAAAAGATATTTTGAAATCCTTTCACTATAAATTGATATTTAAAACTACTAAATAATTTTTCTTGATTTAAAAAAATTCAAATCAGTTATGTTGCTGTAAAAATGTATTTGAAGGGATTATTCTCATGGGTGATCGCGTATAATTTCCGGATATGATGAACCTATTAAGAATACTGATTTAAAAAACATTATTTTTGCTTCTCGTTCACGTGATAGTGACTGCTATTAAAGAGACCATCCCTCTCAGAAAATTAACGTTCATTGAAATCTTGGAATTGAACCTTCCGTTGAAATATATCGTTCGGAGAACGCTACGTTTCGAACCTAGCGTTTACAGGAATACCAGCAGCATCTTTCACAACAAAAAAGATAATTCTGTTGAGGAGTACAATGGGTAATTTCTAATGATGTGTTAAAAATCTTTGATGTATTTCATAGCGAGCAACACACAGATCGCGCGAAATCGAGAAAATTTTTAACTCTTCCGAGAATTCAAGGAAGTGACTCGCGCCAGAACTTATAGTTAGTGAACCAGGGTGTTACAGGCGTGCAAGTTTCTTTGCTAGGAGCGGCAGTGGCCGCATGGAATCAACATTATTTTTAATCCTCCCGTGAACACATGGAAGTGATTGGTCGCGAGAACTTGCCTTGTTGAGTAATGCAAGTATGCATATGTAAGGCGGTTGTGCGCCGCCGATACATTAAAGCCAGTAAGTGGTCTCCTTAATTGGGGACATACTTAACGTACTATTGTGTTCACTACGCGTGATTTTTCATTGTTCCGTTATGTTGTAATTCCATCGTAATAGTTATTTCATCGAAATACCACTTTTTGGGTAAATTGGTCTAATTATTCGTTTGACTGTACACGTAATAATTCTATGTATTTACTTTCCCACGTCCAGCCACGCGCATGCGCAGGTCAGTATCTGTTCCGTTCGCGCCGCGATACGCGCGAACGTCTGTGCAACGTTCGGGCCGGACGACATTGCAACCGGGAATGTTCCTGGGGTTGGTTTCCGTAATATTCCCTGGGTTCTGAAAGAGTGTCCTCAATACGTTCCGCGAACGTTCGTGCGCTGCGTGAGATCTGAAAATGCCCTCACAAACATTCGGTCGGTATTTAAAAAAATTATTCTATTGAATTAGGGGCATTGGATAATATTTTTCAATGACAAAAAATAGTTTTTGTTATTGCTATCCCTACGCATATTTGAAAGCTTTACACCTCTTATGATTTAAAGAAGTTTAATTTTAATTTTTGTTTTTATAGAAGTTTAATTATTTAATATTTATATTTTAATTAATAATTCCAAAACTACCGCCCTTGAATGGGTAACGACCCACCCCCTCCGCCTACCAAGCTACGCCACTGTCAAGACAGAGCTCAGCAGCCCCCAGCCTGTCTTGGGAATAGAATTTTCATATTAGTTTTTATCTTGAAGAAGGGGGAAAATAGGTCATTTTGGACGGAGATGACAGTAACAACAACCATGGACATTCATCCTCACGAAAGTATTTGATAGTTGGCTTTAATGTCCTCATTTCATGATAGTAAAATAAAAAAAATGCACCCATAATTACCCAAGATCTGCACTTGACTTTCCAGATCTAGGCTATTCGGTGGGAATTGCATTTGAATCAGGGGGTTTTATCAGTCACCAGTTCATTGGTTGGTTATCTAGGGCAGTGACTGACAACTTGGGATTTCTTTTACACTCTGAAGGATAGATGGGTTTGTTGGTAAGGAAAGGACTGTTGGTAAATAGAGGAATGGACGAGAAAAACCTTGAGTTGGCTACCACCCTTAGGAACATTTACCGAAGAAAAACTTTTTTTAAAACTTTAAGAAAGCTTAAAGTAAACTTTAAATTTTCTTAAATTGAATTGGAACATCATCCTAAAGTAAACTTTAGAATAACTTTTAGTTAACTTAGAGAAGGGTCCAAATAAAATTAAAAGGAAAAAACACTTGGTTATTCCAGACAAACTTTAATGCAAATTTACTGCAACAATTCGTATCATTACATGTTAAATGAAAGCAACATATGAAATATCAAATGAATTATAAAGAAAAATTAAATGAAAAAACTGAAATTCTTCAAGAAATACTGTTTAATAACTATAAGAAAAATTTAGAATTCACATATATCTTCATAACAACTTTGAGAAAACTTAAAAATACATCCAACACTTTAGAAAAACTACAAGAAAACTTTAGGATTGAATCATAAGTTTGGAAAAACTTTTCAATTCCTTAGTTAACTTTAAGTTTACTTTTAAAAACTTTAAAGTTTTAAAGTTACTTTACGAATTTTTATAGTAAATTTTCCCAAGGGCGCTTTGTGATATAAAACTGTAAACAGATGTGATATAAAACTGTAAACCCCTTGGCACTATAAAAAAAACCAAGGGGTTTACAGTTTTATATCATATCCTATGGGTGGATTGCTATCCTTAAAGTGCTCTCCGCACAGGGATTGAGTTAATACTGAAATATGTTCACTACCATTGATGTTTGAACAGGGACACTTGTAGGGTGGCAGCTGTCCTCCCCCTGAAGGCCTCTCCAATTCATGCAAAATAATAAAAAATGGTAATCATCCCTCTAATTCAATAAATTTCTCCCAATTAACAACCTTAGTCCCCCCCCCCCTCCCCCCCCCTTCCCTCCCCCCCCCCCCCCCCCTGTGACCAGCATGGCCACAGTTTTCAGTGAATTGACTCTTCCATGCATTTAACTTTGTTAACCCGACTTAATTGTTTTGAAAAACTATTACCACTATTTCCAATACAAGTCCTTGCTCTTGAAAATGAATTAATGCTGAGGTAAACTAACCTAAATTAGATAGGGCCAATATATTCAGTAATTGGCCATGAAAAAATGATACTTAATAAGAGTCGAGAAATCTCTGTCACATTTCAAAGTGGAACATGAAATTTCATCATTGCCATCAATTAGTCAGGGAATTATACTGTCATTTGATGATCTTTATGCAAGGCAGTCTTGTATATTAATGATCCGATTAACTGGTGCTCAGAATCAACTGATGATCTGGAACAACTAAATGACTTCTGGACTGATGTTCAAGGACAGGGGTATTAATGCTTGACTGGACTAGGCGTGTTAAACTCATGAAAAGAAATGCCGCACTTCGGTTATAGATTCAATTTTCATTTACAAATTGAGTCACACCACAATTTAATCCTAACAAAGTCACTAATTGACATGTGCAACGCATAGTAATATCTTAATTTTGTCATAATAATTGTTCATGCATTGGTCTTCCTTTCCCTCTGAATTTTTGACTTACTAAAATGGCTGGAATCTACTTTAATTCTCTTACTTAACTTAATAATAATAATAATAAAATTAAACTAAAAAATCAAACAATCAACACTACACTACACCTCTTTGGTAGTGGTATTCCTTTCATAAAGGAATTGATTGACCAATTTTCAGTGTTATGCAATGCTTGAATTATCATTCACCAGTATCAGTGCTATGCATTGATAATTGATATCATTTAGGCAACATTATAATGAGCACCACGTGCCTGAACAATGTAAGTGGTTCATGTAACAATTCTATGCTAATAATATTAGTGTTATTCACAAAAGTGTTGCAAATTGAAAATTTATATTTTTTATTTAAATCTAGAGATAATATATAAAACTTTGAGCAGCAGTAAAGTGGGTATTGGTTATTAAGGCAATTGTTGGTTGGATATTGCTTTTGTTGAATAATATTTTAAAATCATTTCATACATAATATGCATGAATTTAAAACATTGTGACTGGATAATTAACATTTTATTACTCAAGTAGATTATTATAATTTTTTACATCTACCACTTTTCACTGATGTTCTGAAATCACCAATTTTGCTCATTCTCAGATGGATGAAAAAAGGAATGGTGCACTTGACTGGGATGAATTTGTCTCACGAATGATAATTGAACTGCATGGAATGGATAAAGTTGTATCCAAAGAAATGTGGCAGCTTCCTTTGTGCTCATCACCTGTTTTTTTGCCATCTGGACATCGCCATCCTATTACAAGAATACTCTTCTTCCCAGCCATGAAACCGGTAGATAAGATAATTCAACTAACGAACAGAGCATTTAATTCTCACTCAGTTTTGTATCAAACTTAAGTACTAAATCTGATAAATCTGAAATACTAGCTGTGGCCTATATGGGTGTTTCGCAGAGATAAAGCATGCTTTAGCAGTGTGTGTTTGACCTTGAAAAAACTTTCTCTTTTCTGAAGTGGGCCAAAGCCTGTCCGAATATCAAAGCCATTAGTCCAAAGCATCTAGTCTCAGTGTAAGCGCATACCAAAATATTCAGCAGACTTGCTGGGTGGGCTTGGGTGCTTCCTCTGTGTCACTACCACATCACGCTCTAGCATGCTCATGCCCAGCAGGCTTGGAGAGTCAGCCACAGCTACTGAATCCGAAATTATTTAGTCCCTTTTTGCAATTTTACTTTAATGCCATTTCCTTAAAATCAGCCTCTCACAACTGGTCCTTGTCATTTACTAATTTTTTTTCTTCTTTCATTTATGAGATTGTTCATGTATTTTGCTAAAAACAAATTCTAAGCTTATGGCATCATAATTATCAACAGGTCAACTCTTAGAAATTAAGCAGTATAAAAGAAGCTGAAGGAAATACAACGAAAGTAACAAGAGGGTCTTTATCCTGTCTTTGTAACTAAAAAAAGATGGAAATTTAATTAGCATAGAGCAAAGCCAAAATTATATCAAAAGAGGAAAGCAACAATATCAATCATACATAACTCATACATTTTTTAACTGCACCTTAATTGCATACAGTTCAAATGACTGGAATAGGAATAATTAAAGTTAGTGACATTTACTGTACATGATACACATATTTATAATCTCTTTGGTTGCTTCTTCACCCTTATACGTGGGACTTGAACCTGCAACCCCATGTTTAGTAGGCTGGACAATATCTCACCATAACTGCAGTGTATGGGCTTATTATCGGTAAGTATGTGTCAAAGGAAGTTCCAGTCCAAGCGTCAAAAGGCATCCGTAATGAGAGAGATCAAACTAAAATCTGGCACAAGTTACTGTCACAAATCTGGAGAATGATAAACAGAAAAGCGTCTTCTGCAGGAAGATATTCTAGAAGTTTTGCAACATAAAAATGACACAGCATTTCACCTTAGCTTATATGGATTTTCTTGTGTGATATCATTATATAAATTACTTCATTTAAGCTATCTTAATTAAAATTCAGGATAAAACTCCAAACATAATGGATGGAAGGTTTGTCACCCTCAGCAAGGACGGAGCAGTAAACTTCTGGTCGACAACCTTTGAGCTGGAGAAAACATGCACTTCTAAGACTTGTAAGGACATTTCTCTTACTCATATGCCATATACCTTTTTCCATTTAAAGCCCCCGAAGCTGCCCAAACTTAAATATATAACCACCCTAGTTGCCTGAAACTGCCTGAATTAGTTGTGGACGTGAATCTGGTGATTTAAATTGTTAAAATCTTGGGATAGAGGGTATTCACATTCAGCTGGGAAAGGAGTTAATCTACCTAGGTTATCAATAAATGAACAAAATAAAAATTAAATTTCAAATGAAAGGTAAATATATGCTCCTATAAGCGTGTCGAATGAGAATCAAATGGCTGAAATAAAAAAATAATGTGATTAATCAGCCCCTGATAAGACTTAAACTGAAATAATAGAGTCCTATGCATGGTATCCAAGGATAAGGAAAATCATGTACTTGAAGTTGATGCTGTGTACTCAAGGTGGGGTATGATTAATCTTTGCTACACATCCACAATCAACAAAACAAAAATCATGATTCATGGTCTCTGCTTTACATCTGTCAAAGCAGCTCATTTATAGTTGAAAGGCAGTTTTACTGAGCAATTTTAATCTCACTAACTCAGTCCATTAGACTGCATTGCTTAGTGTCATGAAAATATTCCGAAAAAAGACAGAATTTTGCAAGATTATCTTCAAAATTGAAGTCATAGTATTCACCTCCTAGTTCCTGACCTCTGTTTCTATTTGGAATACTTTGTTAATTAATTTTGCCACTCATTATCAAAGCCAGTAGTAAGTTGAAACCTGATGGTAAATGAACATTTTTAAAATCTTTATCACCAATTAATTTCATTACATATCCAATGAATGGAGAATATTTATTCTTCAAACACAGTTGGTAACAAATAATATGTATACTGATATACAATAATGGTAAGATACATTTCTTTGATGTGTTACAGATGAGAAACGAGTTCACCCAACTTGGGTAACAGACATGGCATGCCTACCAGATATCAATATGATAGCAACATCTTCCACAGAGGGAGATTTGAAATTTTATGATACAATGGCCATGCGATTTGAACTAAGGATAGTGGTTAGTGCTCTACAGTAGTAAGTAATGAGAAATATCAGTTAATATTAACTATGTACATTTAATAGAGAGAAAGACATATTCTAGAGAGACATTAAACTTTTATCTCAGAATATTGGAAAAAAATAAAGCATGTAGGAATTTAATACGGCAAGAAACTTATGCTTGACCCTTATTTCAGTGGCATACATGACAGCTATATAAAGCCAACTCAAATATATAATGTATTCACATATTCCCACAGTTGCAGACAACTATTGCCTTTAAAAAGTGAATTTAATTTTATGAAGGCACCAAGCCAAAAATGGTATCTGGTTTCATTTTATGTCAAGGCACAGCATCAAGGATAGAGTAACTGAAGCTAATTAGGTATTAGAAATCTCAAAATAAGCTATTAATTGCAAAAAAAAGTAGTAAGCTGAAGAGAAAATAAGGTAAAATGTGGTAAACCAGTCTTCTGAATGATGATTGCAATAGGAATATTAAGATATTTCACCAAAAAAACCACTTATCATGTGTCATAATACACAGTTTAAACCTTACCAACTATTTATTTCTATTCAAACTGGGCCATTCCTCATCCTCAGTCTGTGCACACAAGCAGAATCCAACTTTCTCTGCATGGAAGATCACCAGTATGAGGCTAATGTCACTGTCACTGATGTCATTTGCAATACTAATTTCAAGTGGTTTTAAAACATGAAAATTTGCTAACTGGGAAAAAATTCAATACTGGAAATAAAAGGAAATCATTTTTCATATCATGAATCGATAAGTTCTCATAAAAATAAAATTTACTCCGAATAATAGTAGTTTGCATAACAAGTTGCCCAAAAAATTATTTTTCAAAATCACTATACTTTCTGCTTGATGATAAACTATGTAATTTTTTTTACAGTTTATAGGCTTTGACAAAGCTGTGACATGTATGGCCTATCACATGGGAAGTACTTCTGATGGAATCTCTCATATAGTGACTGGAGATATGGGGGGCCATGTTAGAATATTCTCATTTGGAAAAGGTTTATTAATAGAGGGAAGGCCTGAAGTAAAGAGAGGGGCCAGAGGCCCATTTACCTTTACAGCTGGGGATGACGTGAAAGTCTATCAATATAAGGCAATCAAAAAGGTAAGGAAATGATAAAAAATACATCCTTCAAAATCAAAACATTAATTGTCCAGACTTGGTAAATTAACCATAAATATATACAAATGTTTCAGCAATGTTAATGACAATATATTAACCTCATCAGTTCAAAGTACTTGAACAAAAGAGGGAAACGAGAACAATATTTATCTTATCGGACTAGAAAAAAGTAGGTACACAACAGAAAATAAAACTATTTTCAAAACTTCACAGACTACTTCCAATCGCCATAGCTATAGATAAAAATAACTTACTTTGAGTAGGCAACCTTCATATGGGTAGCGCATGTCAATAGATAAGCACATTTAAAAAATCTTCTGCTGTTAGGAAAAAACTACAAAATTCTGCATCCAAAGTGTAAACCTCTGTATTCTGCTCTAGGTGTCGGATGAACCTGCAAAAGCATAACTCTCTATCATCCTGAGAATGGAGAAATAAGCGTCAAAGTTACATTTCAGTTAAAGAGGGGCTTTTCGATATTCAGTAAAATATATCTGAACTTTCATTCGTGCATGCCCTCTTCCATAGCACAAGTGGGTGCATGACAGTAGTTTACTGTCTCCCACTTCTGCATTTTTTTTACTCAATGCCTCATCCTGAATCAGTAAAGGTCAGCACAAAGTTGATGGACAAACCATTTCTTTTTGAACAAATTATTTGGCTAAATTTGCACCCACTTACATGAATGAGATGGTAAACTACCATCCACATGCCTGGATAAGGGTTAAAGATAAATAATTCACTATCAACCAAATTCTTAATGGTCAATATTCTCATTGAAACGAAGTATGTAGTGACAATTACATCCTCAATATATTACATCACATCATAACTTTGGCTAGGGGCATCCTTCCGAGGGATATTTCCAGTTAATTGAGGATTTCTTCTTACACATATGCATGCGCAAAACTGGAAAAATCCAGTGTTTTTCATGTACTAATGGAAATTACAGTAATTTTAGAAAATTTTAAAAAGTGCCCTAGTAGGTATCACCTTCAAGTACCCCATGATGATTGGAATGCATATTGTCAAAAAATATTAGTACCCTGAAAACAAAACTATTATTACTGTAAAAAGTAAAAATGTGGGATGCATACATTAATACACGTTCAATGAAGACTTGTAATTATACTGCATTTTGATTTTAGAAAAAGGGATAAAATATTTTCTCCAGATGTTTTGCATGTCTCAGAAAATGACTAAATTGTACCAAAGAGATTTAGCAAATATATTTCTACTTCTTGGTGAAAGATTTCACTGTGTCTCTTTTTCAATTCAAAGGGGATACTTCCACTATTGCTGGTCACAGAATATTTAGAAAGTCACCCAAGAGGGGAATGGGTGAAACAGGTTGCATTTTGTCCAATGTTACGCTCATTCATATCTTGCTGTGCATGTTCATCAGAAAAATCACTCATATTAAGAGATGTGAGAACTTCAATAAGAGTTGATTATGAATTTCATATCCCAAATGGCGTTCACTGCTTTGCTGTTGATGAAGGTAAGCAATTATACAAATGTACTGCAAAACACTGTCCCTAAATAGGATCAATAGTAAAAAGTTCTCATCACTGATGAAAAAATTTAGCCGGCAGATGAAGAGAGATAACAATCCTAAATATTGAGTGATTTCTCAGTTTTCCAGCTTTGGTAGAGGAGGTTTTCTCTCCTCATCAGCTAGATTACAATGGGATCATGGGTTACATACATTTTAAGATGAGTTTTTATCTCTCTGGGGCTCAGATGTTGTGATTGTGTGAATTTTTTGTATAAAATTTTAATTTACATTTACCTATAACAGATGGTGTTTATTCGTGTTTAGCAATCTATGATTTAGCATTCTGAATTCTAAGTTAACCCTTTCAACGCTAAAGCTTAAATTGTGATTCCTTCCCAGTGGCAAAGTTCAGTTTTTTGCATATTAACATTCAGCACGATGAAATAAGACACATGCCACTAAAAATTTTAATTTTTCAAGCCTATTTTTTGTAATTATAACTGTTTAAACTTTGGACGTTCTAGAACGTCCTGCTCCAACGGCAAGATTGTTGTGTGGGTTGCATGCATTTTCAGTAATTCCCCGTCGTCTATTTTATGTCTAATAAATTAATAACAAACCTTAATTGCCATTATACTCATAATTTCATGAATATATCCAGTTTGTAAACTCTTCTTGCACTTTGCACTCATTTGATCCTCTCGGTAATAAAATGTTGGGCTGATATCAATCAAATTTTATTGAATGTGCTTTATTTTGAAAACTTCAAAAGAAAATTCCTCAATCGGAAGTACAACTGTCTCTTTGCACAGTATTTTAATCATGAAAATACTGAGTACAAAATTTTAGTTTAGGAAATGGATTGCTAGCGTCTTCAATTGAGAATTACTTTGGTAAGCCTTTGGCTGTGTTCATAAAAGTGCAAAATTCTTTCAGTCATTTTTAAAACTTAAAATCACCGACGAAAATCATAATCATAAAAAACATCTGCATAGAAATTTTTTTCTGAAACCACAACCAATATTTACATAATTTCAGTATTTGATGTTCCTGTGATAATTTATGAAGCAAAGGAAAAAGCATTATGACGAGTTTCCCTCACTAGCCGCGCAATTTGTTGGATTGTCCGTCCTAATCCCTTGCTTGGCACTCTTATCATTTTCGATTATGCGTTGTCTATTTCACATTGATGTGCATTATGTCACCAAATTTGCAGTGTTCTACAATTGACAAAGGTATTCCAACATATGTACACTGCAGAAAAATTGTCTTCAAGGAAATAAATCGTCAGATCCATCGATATATCGGTTTAGGGGTGGTTGGCAAAGTATTTTTGGGTAGAAAGGAAAAAAGGATGGAAGGAGACAGAAGGGGGAGAGAGAAGTTGGGTTCGAAGGGCTTATGGATGCCGGCGGTTGTGTGAGACTCCCCATGGGGCAAGGGATGGGGAGAAGGGCTCAAATCATTGACCACGCACTGATCACAGAGAGAGTTGGCCAATGGTGGGGGTGTGTGGTGGGTCTCTATTAAGAGTGGAGGGAGAAGAGGGATTAGCTCAGGAGAGGCCTTCGAGCAGGTTTTGCAATGACTGAATCACTAGGGCTGGCCTGAAGATAGGCTGGGTGTGGATGAACGGCAGGCATCGGGCAGGCGAACGGCTAGCGCGGAGACGGAAGGTGGGGATCCCTTGGTGAGGGGTAAGGGAGGGTAACAAGGAGGAAAGTGCAAGTCAGAACAATGTCACGGTCGGGGGTGAAAGGCATCTAGCTTGGGAGACAGCTGAGACAACAGAGTGGTTAACAGTTTTGAACAAAATAATCATGGCATAGATTCATTCATTCATAGATTTGAATTCGGACTGATTCATGAACTGTCCTTATCAGCTGTTGTAGAGTATCAACAGTACTATTGAGAAGAGAAATGTCGAACACAGAAATACATTTATGAGTTCGAAAGGGAAGTTGAAGTTTCCCATCAAATTGCGCCCCGATTTTTTGATAAACAAATGTCAATGAACACTATGGAACTATCTGAGGGATGACATGTTTTTTAAGTTACCTACAATGGCAGTTCTACAATAAAATGAATATTTAAAAAAATACAACAGAGTAAATGGAGTTGACTATATTCACTTTTACAGGGAAGGGTTTGCCCTGTATTTGATATACGGGTAGCTTAAAATGAAAGGATTATAGTACCTTGTGCTTTAGTTTTTTGTTTCACAAAGACTTTTTCACTCCACCATTACGGTAAATTCTTTGGTGTTTAAATTTTAATATATAACAGCTAATTTAGCATGTAAGGCATTTATAGGGGTTGTGAAATTGGAGGTGCACCACTAATGAGTTCATTAAATCAAAGGATCAATATTTTAGAAGAATATTAAAATACCTAATAAATGTACTAGCAAAAAGTTCCACCTCAACCCTTTTTATCAATAAAGTTTGTATACACTGACAAATGGATCGCCAATCTGCTATGAGACCACAGTGAAAGGGGGCTTTACGATTGCAAAGACGAAGAACTTGGTAGACATTAAGGTAAAAATTTAGTAAAATTTAACAGTAATATCCACATTATAAATACAAAATGAAATCGCCACCTGGGAAGCTAAAAAATTAATACTGGCACTAGAAAAGTGACATTGTAATACATTGGACACGAGGGAGCAACTGACAATCAACAGTCAAAAGAAATTTTTTCTCATTTTATTATTTGCTATTATTAATAATACATTATATATCATTCACTATATTGTGACTATTTGCTTTTCTGCATTACTGTATAGATTCTGTTAATTAGGAATGTGTGAATAGATTGAATAAAAATTGTGGACGTAGAAAAATACATATATATGAGCAGATGCTATAGCACTCCCTACCATACACCTTTACAGTGGCTCCAAGTGTTGTAGAATGCTGTAGATTTAGCTGCAGATTTAAAAATTTTAATTAATTTTATAGATCGATTTATATGTACCAACGATGTAAGTTACATTGAACTATGTCACATTTGGGTAATGTACAGCTACAATATATACACTCGCAATGGGATTCGAACCCACGGTGTGTCAGTTCAAGGCCAATATTTTATTTATCTGAATCCCACATTTGTCCAATTGATTTTTAAAATCAAATCTGATGAACCAAAACGAAAGAAAAATGATAAAAACAACAAAGATACACTTCTAACCACACTATTCAAACCATAAATATTGAAAAAGTTTAAAACATTGCCGTTATGTTACTAAAAATCGTATTCCAGAATGCAGCACATCATAGAAAAGGTTGAAGCCTAAGCTATGACTCCAGTGAAATCGCAACTGCCTTACGAGTGACTTGAGTCTGCTGGCCAGCCGTAAAGAATGGCTTGAACGTGGACGTTCCGGAACGTCCTTAAGCGCTGAACGAGTTAAGCATTTCATAAAATTTACAATTTTGTGTACACAAAGATATGGTGCACAAACGATTCCCAGAAGTTTATTGTTGAAGTGCTGTAATTAAAGATCGCAATCATGATGTAGTAACACATATAGAATTCATTTTTCTAAATAAATTACTGATTTGAACTTGCATCTGAACTGAGCATTCTTTATGAGTGACATTACAAATTGACACCCTAAATAGGTCAAATTTGATGTACTGTTACTTAATCCCATTTCAGTATTAATCAAAAGTAAAAAATATTGCATTTCTATCAAAAAGCTCGATTCATGCTGGCAACTGGTGGATCTGATTGTGCAGTTCGCGTATGGAATGCATACATGCCAAAGAAATCCATCTGCATATTTACTGGCCACCATGCAGCAATCTGTGGAGTATTATTTGTAAAAGAATCTCACATCCTTTCAATATCCACTGACAAGTGCATAAAGATTTGGGATTTCAGAGATGCCAGCTGTATACAGGTCTGTTAAATGATTGTCTTTCAAACTATTTGAGCCATTATTTGTCATTAGTGATATGTACAATCAGTCAGATATTTTCTAATTTCAAGGTATCCCTTTGAATGCGGCATAATGTGATATCACGTCATGGTTGTCTTAACGCTGGCTCTGATGACGTAATATCAAATCAAGAGTACCGTGAGGGTTCCAGGTTTCACTATACCCCCTAGTGAAAGCTGGAACACTCATGGTACCCATGACGTGACAACGCATCATCAGAAACAGCATAAAAATATCATGACGTGATATCATGTCATTCCACACTCAATGGGGTATTAGTGGATGTTTTTAATTTTAAATTTTTACTGAGTAGAAACTTTATCTGGCTTACAGCTATAGCAGAAATTCAGTTGCCACTGTTACAAGGATAAAAATTAAATAAACTTACTCTACAAAAAATGCAAATATTAGGGCTTCTCACCATGATCTCAGGAAGAGATACAGCTTTGGGAATTCAAATGTTAACTCATCATTAACTTTTACACATTGAATATTTCAATATATTCCGTACAATTCCTCAGTCACTAACTGGAAATTAAGCTATTGGCTCCAAGAGTATGATTGATGACATCTGCATGTGAATCATTCGTTTTCAGACTTACAACCAGATAACATCAGAGATCGGTAAGCATACAAGGCTTTCAGTATATTTCCACCATGGATTCAAAAAGCTAATAGTGGGATCATTAAAAGTTGCAATTGTACCTTATGGACCACCTGAAGATGAAAAAAATAAAGATGGGACAACGCATTTTCAATCAGTGACCAAGGCACTCTACAATGTCCTTTTCAAATGTGTAAGTGATGATACAAAATTATTTGTAATTAAAAATAATGAGTTTCATACACTACCGAAGGTATCTAAAAGTTATCTACACAGAAAGGGTAGAGAAAATTTAGGCTTAAAATTTATTTTAAAAAGGTTAGAAAGATCAAATTCATCAGGAGATCAATATCTAATTATTCCACGGAAGTGCTGAATTTGTTCTCTCAATATTCCATCATGTATGTTAATGCTTGCTGGGCAACAAATTTTATTTGGCCGTGGTTTATAAGGCCAGGCACTTCTGATCTGAGGTTCTCAAAAGCAACACCAGTAAAATAGATGTCCTAACGATATGGACAACCCTAGAATACAAGCATGGTTGAGCTGTATTTTCAGCTACACACTATAAAAGCCTCAGAGAGGTATTCTATTGTTTAGGAAATTGCAGCTAGGTCATTGTATGTCAAATCAACCATACACACTACCTAAGATTCTTGATTTTCATGCAATTCAGATCATTGGAAGGTAAAAAAAATATCTCTACTGGACCATTCAAGCTGAACAGATTGAGTGAAATCAATATTTAGTTAGTTCATTCTCATAAACCACCTTCCCAACTTCCAAAATTTCTTATTTCCCTCAAATATGTGTACACTTATTTTGATACAGGTATTATTCCCTTCCAAGAGAAAACTCTCTTGGTAGTAATTCTTCCTCATCTTTTAAAGAATTGAAGCATCATTATCCCTTAGGCCATGATCTACACAAAGATCACAGCAAAATGAAAAAAAAACTCATTAAAAATGAATATGTCAGATAAAAAGAAGAACACTGAAAGGAAAAAACTGGAAAGGAAACCTCACAAAAGTTTTTATGAAATGATTGGGATCATCACATTACTTTCTGGATCAGAAACTTGGGCACCTCAAACAAGATATTGAAAACAGATTGAAGCATCAGAAATTAAATTCCTTACAACCAGAGGCATAGAGAACTTGGTGGTAAGCAAACCAATTGACAGACCCGCCATTACTATTCGTTAAAGTATCCCTGACTCTCCTATAATGACATTGTTTACAGTGCTTGATAATAGTGGTAAAAGCCGTCATGCTATGCTGCCGTCATGCACTACAATCATTATCATCTAAGACTTTTGATATTTTACTTAGAGAATATGAATATAGAAACTGTTGTAAATCAACATAGACACACAACCCTGACCTGGTTCAAAACAATTACTAAATGTGACAGAGGTGCACGTCACTCATAAATAAACAACATTCCCAAAGACATGCAGTAGTGGAGCTGCAAAGTAGAAGGAGTTTGAAGTGAAGAGGAGGTTTGTACTGAGGAACGGTTACATGGAGCTGATGAAGAAAGAACATAGGGAGAAGAACATGGATTTTGACCCTGCAAAGATATTCACTGTTGGATGTGTGCTCAATAGCACCAGTGAACCAATACACAGTTACAGATCTAGGGAACCAGATGAAGGCACCAAATGAAGCTTTTTAATTGGAAGTAAAATTACCTCTCCAAATTAAACACATTCTGTTAATCGCATAGATAAAAAATGATTAAAAAATTATCAGTTCTAATGAATTAGAACCATACAGAAATCAATTTATTTATGCTTTAAAACTAAGGAATATATCTACACTGGAAATTAGGTGAACATATTGGTATATTTACATGTATATTTCACAACTGAAAACCTACCTACTGACAAAATTAATTCACGTCTTAGCAATAATAATCTGAAAAAAATGGATAAGTAAACAATTTCATTTTAAAAACTATTATTTTCTTTCAGTTGTACTTCACTTTAAGTTTCAGAGGGCAAGGATGATCAATTCCTAAAACAGCAAGCATACTAGTTTAACTTGAAAACATAACATATTCATAAAAAATCATCTTCATATTGATACCATAACAATGAACTTCAAAATGAATTTTTCCTAAAAATGCTGTTCAAATGACAAATACTTGCTGACAGAATGAGCAAGTATTCTCAGTTGAAATAATTTTGACATAAATATGTACAAATAAAGTGTCAAGCCTTTTATTATCATTGTCTTTGAGAGAATATCTCATCATACTTGGTTATCTATTAAAAATTTATCTATTTCGATTACATATGAAATTGCACTGTTTTCAGAAGCATTAAATGCATTATACCTCTCTTGTAAAATATAAACAGCTGGTTACAGTAGGAAATGATTCTGCCATAATGATTTGGGATGTATGGACAGGGAGATGCTCATCAATATTAACAGAAGCTCACATGCGAATGGAGTATGGTTTGAAAGTTCCAGTAGAAATTACAGCAGCAGCATTTGATCCAGTTTCCCATCAGCTTCTTGTGACTGGAGCTAGAGATGGGTCCCTGAAAATCTGGAATTTCAATTCAGGTCTATGCATCAGACACATGACAATTGAAAAGAACTGGTGAGTCATAATGCAATTATTTATTGACTTTTGAATTATATATAGATTTTGAAATTCCCTTAACCTAGACTTACCCGTTACATTTTCATATTGATAACACACAATTGTAAAAACATTTTTTGCAACCACACTAATACACTTATCTCTTTAACCAAAACCCACATCACCATTCTATCCCTCCTAACTATGAATCATTGAAGATTTACCAACTCTACATTGTAGTGCAGTTGTATCCTACGTTGTAACATGCACTATTATGTTTTGTAATGATGTAATATATATATACTAATGTATACCACATTGTAAAATGTAATATACTAATGTAGGTATACTACATTGTAACACAACACATCTGAATTACTGTTCTTGCAAGTAAAAACAAAGGACCAGAGAGCCAATACTGGAGCTAGGTGGGAAATCAGTGGTCCACAAATAATGGTCATTTGTAACATACTTCAGTGTGTGATATCATCCTGACACATAATTAGAACTTGTGATCAGAGATATATAAAGTAACTTATTTCTTGGGGTTATTTTCCCTGGCAACAAAACAGTTCTTGCCATTAAATAATGTCTATTTGAAGCAGGAGAAGAAATATGATTCATTGGCTTACTAAGAAGGTATTAAGCATAGACCACCTGCTCAGGGTTCCAAAGTTAATCCATAGGCAGCAAAACTTCATAGTTTCATTTTTCCAGACAGCCAAAACTTTTTAATGGGATACAAATATTTTAAGGGGCATGTCTGATAAAAAACTCTGCTGCTAGCAGAGGTAAAAGACATTAATGACATGGTCTGCTTTCTAAATATCTGCCATCAATATGTCAACAATTTCAGTTTTAAAATATGAAGCAAACTAATTAGATGCATTTTAAAAACCTGACACTTGCTGTGTCCTATACAATCCATCAGTCTTCAGAATATTAACATATCAGAAGAACAAATTGCAGGGGATCTCCCTGAAAAGATATACATACAACATATTTTACTAGTCTTGAAGATAAGTTTTGGATGTAATTGAACAAATAAAATATCTCAAAAGATTGGGGGAGAGACTTTTGTATGAATTATTTTTACACTTTGGCCCAATAAAACTAATGGACTGATGATGACCTTAGCCCGAGCGATTAAAAGGCAGGGCAAATAAATTATAGAAGGAAGAAAACACCTTTTTGTTTTAAAGAATTAATATGCTTCACCACAGTTCAATATGTACACATAGTTTTAAAGACAACAAGGTGAATCAAGTGTGACTACAAAAAGTGTTTTATTAAATTTTATAATGAATTTCTGCCAGGTAGAATCTGCAACCTTTGATTAGAAATTACTCATGAATTCTGGAAAGTATAATACGATCACAGAAATTTATTTTGAGCAGTGAGGTTACATCGGTTCTTTGGCTGCAAAATCGGATATTGGCAGTAGGTTGGAACCGTCACATAACAGAGTTTGCTGATGTGGATTCAGAACCAGTTCCAGATGAAAACAGGCGTGGATCCATAGGATCTACATGGCCTACAATACCACGGTAAGAACTCATTCTTAATTTCATCAATAATAAATAGAAATTTCAAATTCAAACAGCTGAAAATTGGCCATGCAGCAACTTTAGAGGAGTCATTCACTAGTGCTCACACTATTGTGTGAACTTCTCAGCAGAAATATTATTCTCCTGAACTGGAATTGGAACCCAGACCCTATAATTTTGTGCTGAGTGCTTTACCTAATGAAGCCATGCAGGTGTCCTCTTCCACTGTGAACCTCATCTACATGTACATCTACATACTACACTGCAAGCCGCCGCATGGGCAAATGGCAGGGGGTGTTCGGTCACCAGCGGTGTAACGATGTAAGGTTTGGGAAGTGAAATGGTGACGTGTATGATGGGAGTGTATTTAGTGGAGCTCAGTTTTTATTGTGGTTGCTTATTGTACATGGAAAGAACGAGTTTTTGTTCATATTAGTTCGGCAGTGTATCTCTCTTATTTTATCGCTTCAGTCAAACTTAGAGATGTAGTGAGGCGCCATGATAATATTTTCTGTGTTGCTCTTAAACACACCAGTTCTGAATTTCTCAAGCAACCTAAGCCTAGCGTGAAGCCTCGGAGTCTCTAGGGGCTTCCACCTTAATCCCTCCAATAGTTGTCAGACACTATATGTTTGCTCATAGCAGTTTTCAACAAAGGGTGAAGCTTTTCTTTGTATTCTATTAATTTTTTTGGTTAAATCCATATGACCAGGGTCCAAAATGCTTGCGGCGTATTTTAGGTGTGGCCTAACAAGTGCAAAGTAGCATCTCTCCTTTACTTTTTCATCTGGGGACCCTCCTACCATAGGCTTAACAAAATCTAGTTTCTTTAATGCTGTGCTGCATGTTTTGCATGTATGAGGGCATGGGGGCTATAAGAAGAAACCAGTATACCTCAAAGTACAGTTTTCTTAAGATACCAAAAATTTACTGCAATGAGTTAATTTAGCCTTGCACTGCCTCGTACTGCATTGCAGATTCTTAAATTTCATGTTCACACTCCTTTGGGTAAAATCTTATGGGAAAATCATTAAACTGAATCTTATACCTCGTATAGGAAGGTATAGTAATTATACTGACTCCAAGTATCGTATTTTTCCACAATATTTATTGTAATTGTACAATGTGTTTTGCAGCAGATTAAAATTAATAGCTGTAAATAATATTCAATAATCAGCTGCGAAATATGTTGTATGATTAAAATAAATAATGGTGGAAAAGTAAAATACTCTTGTTTACTTTTCAATATAGATTCGAATATAAAATAATTCCACCAAGTGATGCCTGAAGGTGTAAAATTTAGTCATCTTGTCCCTTAAAACCCCTATGGGAGTCACAGTGGAAGAGTTGGTTAGCTTCATTTGTTAGAACATTCAGCTCATAATCAAGCAAACTGGATTCTAATCCCAGTCCAGGCATGTGATTTCCCATACTTAATTCAACACAATTTGGATATAAACTTTATGTACCTAACTCTTTTCTTTGCATCATAATTTGGAACTTGAGTCACGATGAGTTGTCTTGGTAAAGTTGGCATTAAGTAGAAGGATTGAATATGAATATTAAACTCATACCCATTCAATTACATATTGCTATTTGCCCTTATCTGCATGCAATTTATGTATTTCATCGATATCTACCAGTTATCAAAAAACTTTACTAAAAGCTCTATACTGAATACAAAGATAAAATAATTTTATTCGAATCATAGACAAGCAGCATATAATGGTTACGCCATGGCTATAACCCTAGTAGCAAATAATATCTATACAACATCTGTACAATATCCACAATATCCAACCATAACATCCATACAATATCCAAATTTCATCCAAAGACATTGTATGGATATCTATGCAATATCCGAAGTTGCCGCCAGTTGCCATCCACACAATATCCAAGTTGGATATTCGCTGAAAAAAGGGTCCTTGTCAGCTCTTTCATATCTTTTTGCTATTAATCTACTTTTGTGATTAAATTTCCTCTTTGAAGATAAGTCACCACTTTGAAAAAGTATTTAATTCCCTTGGGGAAGGAATTAATTGAAGTAAAAACATTTATCTAAGTACAGTATTTTGCATTGCAGTTTAAATTACTAAAAGGTTGATACTGATTGATGATTTACTATAGTAGTCACCTAAAGCACTTATAGTCGCCAATGATCAGGTAGAATAACTCTTATTGGCAAAAGTATTGTTATAGATTAACTATACCTACATCATTTTTATTAACTGAAATTGAAAAATTTTTGAATGACAGTAAAATGAATACTGCAATTTCCATGTAAACATACTATTTATTGAATAGTAGCAAAATATAATTAATTAACATTTAATTTTATATGTTAATTTTCTTATGATGCCTAAATTTGGCATGGCGTAACCAATCCTTCACATAATATTCTAAGTCTTTTGGAGAGATACCTTCCCACTTGGAATGCCGAACAGCATCTATAAGAAGAGAACAAATCCCATTACATGCTTTGACAGCATGTACATACAAATTACCATTTAATTAATCTTTATGCTAGGAATAAGACAAGCTAAAATGAAGTAATTTAAATAATATCTATGGTATAACTCATTGTGAAGAACAAATTAAGTGCTGTGACAATGGGACACAGGATGCCAATTCTTCTATGAACAATAACTCTAGTTTGATACATATAAATAAAGATAGATCACCCTGAAACTTACTGCAATAGTTTTCAGAAATTAGTGATTTCTGAAATTTCATTAATGTGTGGAGTATTTCATCTATACATTTCATACAATCTAACCTAATTCTAATAAATTTCTGCATGTATTCTTAGTACTATGAAAATGTACACATTTTCACACACACCATGGATGTCTAAATTCTGTTTTGCAAATCCCTACATTTGTAAACCCTTAAAAATTTTAGACAGTTACTAGACCAACAGATCTCAAATTTTAAGAGTTTTTTTGATTCCCCACTAAGAATGCAATTTATTTTACTACTTATGAATTTTAAAGCAATGCATACCAAAAATTGCAGTCTTCAAGCCAAGTTCAGAGAATACTTTTTTCTTTTTATACCCAATCCAACTACAACTGGCAGCCAGGTTGTCTGTCATGACATGCCGGAGAATACGTACAATCATGTCCTTTGCAGTGTTCCCTCCAATGAGGGACAACTCAGACACCTGCAATTAAATTGATACAGTACACTTTAATCAGACTTTTCCAGTTGATTTATATTTTATCTAGCTATATTTTATGAACATTCATCTTACCAATATCTTTCTTAATCCCACATCTTTCATTTTTTCCTCTGCTGTATCCAAATCCTCTTGGGCTCCCAGGGGAAATTCCAATCCACTATATTTTTCTTCCTCCTCATAGTTCTGGGGTCTGTTACCTTTTGCTATTGTAGCTTTCTCTTCTATTGAGGCTAGCCTCTGATCTATGTCTACAACAGCTCTCTTCACAAAGAGCATTGTCCTTAATATTTCCTGCAATTCTGAAAGAGATAAATCAAACCTCACATAATTGTCAATCAATAGCTCCCTTGTTTTAGTAGCAGCAAACTAGTGATATACACTCACTCAACTCGGTCCTGTCATCCTCTGTTCTTCCATTGCTCCTTAGATTTCCACAGCTGCATTTTTTCTTTGCATGTACTGCATTTTCAGTAATGCCATTTACTTCATCTTCACTCTCTGAAGACACAGGAAGAATTATTCTCCTTCTTGATTGTGATCTAGCCCCACTGTCTTGATTGGAGTGCCCCTCATCTTCCATTGCAACTACCCCTTCTTCAATAGAAATTTCTTCTATTTGAGGTACCCTAGGAAAAGAAGTCACCTTTTCTCTTGTCCCAGCACCATGTTCATCTGAATTGCTATCTGATGACCATGGGTGGACAGGAATGTGCCTTCTTTTCCCCTTTCCCTTTTCAGGGTCAGAACTTATGTCTGACATTTTCTCAGCTGTAGCTAGCTTCTGCCTAGCATCCCTCATGGAGCCTATAAAATAATGATAATAAGTTAGCTAAGGTTAGATAATAAGTTAGCCAAAGTAATGATATATAGCCTCCATAAATATCCAGCTTAAGCTTAAGCTGGATATTTATGGAGGCTATGAATAGAATACTAGGGTTGATTAAGTAGGTAAGTCCAAAGTTTCTAAATAATTATTGTGATTAATAGTCTTATTTCTTAAATTTTATCAAGAGCCATTGATATCTAAGGTTTTTCTGATGTATCATGATATTTGAAAATATCGATTCTCTTTGACTGCTAATGTTACAAGTTTTTGCTGTAATAGATGTGCACAAAAATATGTTGGCTCAGATTTATCAGAAGTGTTTGATGGGAAAGCATGGGAAACCAGGCACGATGAAGATGTGGTCTGTGCAGCTGCATGTCCGCCACAGGCACTAGCCACAGCATCTTATAATGGTGAGCTCATATTATGGCGTCTGGAGACAGCACAGCCATATAGAAGATACCATGTGGGCAATCCTGGAGATAGGTAAATACTTTACTTGCGCAATTAATAGAATAAACGACAGTCTGTATGAAACATAGGTGTACCAATCACTTAGTCAAATAGAACTTATATATATTGTTTCCACACAACAATTTTCATTAATGCACATTTGCTGCTTATTGGGTACATATAATATCCTTGTGAAGAGGTTCTACCATAGATTAAAAGTTCTTTATAATTATATAAATATAAAAAATTGTAACTAGGTACTAATTAGAGTTAACAAAAGTTATTAATTATAAGAGGGTTCATGGAAAATACTTTTAAAACTGAAAAATAAACCTATGAATGCTGACCAGTAAAATATGCAGATGCTTTAGCTAAAGAATCACTGCTGAAGGTGGCATACAGCCACTAGCCATCATCCTTTACTTCAAATATGTGGCAGTAGAATAAATTACTGCACCACAGACATGCCCCAATCTTTATTTAACCTATGCAGGCTTTCCATAATTACAGAGGTTCTAAAATTGCTCCTACATTTAAAATAACAATGAATTTGGTCGGATTTACAAAGCTAAAAATAGATTGACCTCTCCTAAGTATATTTTATACATTAAGCTCATTATCACTGTTACTACATGCGGAATCACAGCAAAAATAATTTAAGACTCAATTATCGACCATCAATCATATGGTGCTATTCATCAACTATGGTAAAATTTTGCAATGATTTTTAAATGTAGAAAAATTAATATCGGTGATATTTATCACATATTTTACCATATATACTTTATCAACAAAACCACTAATAATGCAAAATACTACATTTCTCATTCTACACAGCATGAAATTGGTTTTCAAGAAAAGAAGGCCAACAGAGAGTGCTTACACACAAGATACCATGATATCACCAGCAAGATCCCATCGTATGAATGCTGCACCTTCAAAAAAAGCATTACCTGTTAAATCATCACGTCAAGCTGTGACTGTAAGTATGCAATTCATATGTGAAATGTCATTACATCAGTCAAACAAATAAACAACATAAAACTGCTAGTGCATCAAGCATTTGACATTATTCTAGGCTCTCAAATATTAATGCACCTTAAATATTAAATAATGGAGGTCATAGCAAGAAATAAAAACTATTAGCTCAGTAAACAACCACCTACATAAGCCGTGCAAAACTGGGGTGCATCTAAAATGTTGTTATATAGCATGCTATATAATGCATCATTTTCATAATTATTAAACCATTAGGTCAAATAAAGTAGCTAGGCTTTATAGCATTATGTGCTTCAGAGGACATTCTTCTGGGCTAGAGATATATTTTTGAATTTACAATTGAAATGGTATTCCTGACATTGAAACTTATGTATTTCAGTTTTCATCTTCAAAAGGAGTGGTTAAATCTGAGTCAGCATCTGGTGTTAACCAAAGTCAATCTGAAGTTTCAACAGCTACAACAAAGCCACCCAGCAAGGTCAAATTATTATCCATTCCTCCTCCACGAACGAAGAAGTTATCTCTGACCTCAGTTGATTTACCTCCACAGCAAGCCTCTATTAAGTCTGTTGTCATCCACAGTATAATTTTCCTAAATGCACGTCCATGCCTACCAAATGTTGGCACTCTTTTGGTATCTTTGGAAGATGGCTATATTCAGGTTTGCTTACTCTTTACTATATCAACATTAATTATTCGTTTGTAGTTGTTTGATGAGAGTAGAGGTCAGGTCTCTCAGAGTTATTCAAATACAGGTACATAAGAAAAACAAAAAAAAACACAAAAAAAGGTACATAAAAGTTCAGTTTGATCTTAAGTTTAAGGTCAATTAACAGGAAGTCAATACTCTAGCTTTCTCTTTCCCACCCTTTACCCATGTATCCCGTGCCTGAATATGAACACTGATACCAATGATTTTTGTTTGTTTTAGTAATTTTTCTGCACTACTTTATATTTCTACCATTGCAACGGTTACTAATGGCACAACTCAAATGTCAACTAAATTGTTTGTTTTGAAGTTAGTAGCATCTTTGTCCATTTCTCAGGCAAATCGAGGGATGTGGACTATTTTTTAAAGTAAAATGTTGGAGACATTCTCACCTATTATATTTCCAAGATGCAAAATATTTACCAAATAACTGAGTGCCGATCAGTTAAGTTTGGGTCACTGATTTGTATATGCCAAAACTGTGGCTTTTTTCAAATAAAATACTGTATATTTGCATATAAAACTACTGCCATGGCAGGAAATATCTGAATACAAATGAATGATTGTAGAAATGAACATTCAACAAGATGTATTTAATTTCACGAAAACTAAGTGACATAACTGGAGTGAATTATATCTTCTTAAACTATAGGGCGAAGGAAGGGCAAAATTTTTCAACTGTTAGTGGCCCTCCTATGAATCTTTTTTGGCACAAAAGGTCCATTGCAGCCATAAACAAAGTTTCCACTGGCCTGTCCAGGAGGATGTTGCTATCAGCAAATTTGCTTATGGCTCGAAGGGTCAGGGTCATGCCTTAGGATTTGTAATCATAATGACATTGCTTTTAGTAATGGGCAAAGTTGAGGCTTCAATAGAGGATTGGAGGATTGAATCACACATAATTGTAAAGAAACATTGGAGAAGCTGAGCAAAAATTCTCACTTGCATGTGTAGCACCAGCAACACTGGTGTAGTAGTACTTTACTTATGAGGGTAGTGGCACACTAAAGTGCATTCTGATCAAAGAGTTAAGCATGTACCTTAAAAGTTATAAAATCAATAGAATAATAACAAGCAATAAAAATAGAAAAGAGACTTTTATAGTGCAATGTTCCAATGTCATTAATGCTCCATCAATTCTATCACAGAAGTATGCTATTGGAATAATTTAGTCAATATATATTCAATGCATAACAAAAATAATTAAAACAAATAAGTGTGCACCTTGATGAAAGTTATGTATCTCTAGTCTACATTGAACAGCAAATATATATGATTATACAATGGGTAGATGAGAATGCTCAATGATGTAGTTATGATTAAAAAGGCATATTAATGAAAAATTTACTGGTTTCCCTAAGAAAATTATTTTGAAATTCATATGTTTATTGGGTACCATTCATGATGAGCCACTTACTGTAGTTTTCATTTGAAGAAAATTACAGTGGTAAATTGTGGCAATTTTTGAAGATTACCATAATTTTCCAGTAATTTTTAATTTTTTGCACATAATACCTAATAGGAGATTTAACAGGAAAACCAATATCAATAGCATGGGATTGATGGCATTGAAACCATTAGTATTGCCACATTAATGTATTGGAAACAAAGAAAATTGACAAAAAAAATATGGCAGCCCACAGGAAATTTGGTGTTCTTTTGTTTGGCAGATAAATTTTCATTCATACCATTAAATAACCTCACAAATATTTCACAAGTAAAAGTATTCAACAAATGAGATGGGGGAGCCTTTATTTATTGTTTTGATTGTGTGAAATTTATATAGACTTGGCTTAAAAATTATGCATGGAATATATCAGCTTAAAAAATACCTGAGTCGGAGGTGAATATTACAGAAAATTTCGGTAATTTTCAGGGATTGTGGTAAATTATGTAAAACACGATGGTAATTTATGAAAATTACCACAGCAATTTTCAGAATCTTTCATCTAGAGGTACCATGTATTTATGAATCACCTCTTTCAATGGCTTGGTTTTTGCCATCAGGTATGGTGTCATTGCCTAACTCATGGTATTAAACCTGAAGGCCAGCAGAAACAAAGTAATGAGAACAAAAATAATGAGAACACAAATAATGAGAGCAAAAATAATGAGAGCAAAAAAAATGAGAACAAAAAAGAAAACCTTCCTGACTATGGATTTCTAGGGTCATTTTTGGCAGTCCACAGCATTGGTGATTACATTGTGACAATGAATACAGATAAAGATAATGAATATCTATTCACAGGTAGGTTTTAAAATGTAAACTTTGATGCTTGAAAAAACCAGTAAAACAGCCTAAATCATCATCATAAATTAAATGATTGAAAAAAACTATTACCATGAATTATGACATTTCAGAACTAGAGTAAAGCATTAAAGAATTTCGAGAGTGAGATAATGAGTATTTTCATGAATTCCAACATTCAACCAAAATTTTTCCATTAAAAAAAAAACCTTATGATGGTTTAGATGTGCCTGGTTTTGCCACTATTCACTTTTGGCTTTCTAAATAGGCATTAGAACTCAGTTTAGACAGCACTTGTGCCCAAAATATATCTTAAAAATCACTACTTCAAGTGAGCTGAGAGGTGCTCCACATTCTGACTAATGAAGTTGGCTGACCATTATATTGATGTTCTGATATTGTTTTGCTGAAGTAATAAGTTATAATTCTGGATTTCATACTACACCAGAGGTGAAGCTTCCATTAACACTAAAATGCCTGCTGGCATCATTTCGACTCCTCCTTCAGGAAAAATATTTTTTAGTTTGTCTATGCTGTTTTTTCCTCACGATATTTTCTTATTTCCCATAATCATATTTCCCATATTTCATAAACAATGCAGAAAGGACCTCTTTAGTTTCAAAATATTTAAATTATTTATAGATTTACCTGGAATACCCAAGAGGTTTAATAGTGTTAATGACAGGTGAAAAAATGTTACAAATTGTGATACAAGCAAGCCGGATGGTACACTTGTTCCTAGGACCAGTTTACTTGATTTTACCCAAAGCATTATCTGATTTGCCATATGTAGGGTAAAATTAGAGGGTGAAATTTAAAAATTTTTTTTGAAAATCTTCTTAGGAAAATCTTTTGATTTTTCGTGCCACTAAAAAAGACGCATTTAAGATGTCAATTTCATACATGTCAACTAAAAGGAAATCCAATGACAGCCTTAAAGCAATGGGTCGACACAGCCGTAAGGCTCTGCATATTCAAGTTCTAGGCACCAGTGCCACTTCCTTGTAGCAGCAGGGGTGGACCAAAGCGACAAAAACTTAAAACCAGTCCCATGTCATCATTCACACAAGCATGAAACTATTTCTCACATAATTCATATTTTTATGCACAGGACTCTTGAACAGCCACCAAATAATTCAATTGTACAATCTAAGGTTACTCAGAATAGGAAATAAATGCAGAAAGAGATAGTTGACACATTTTAAATAATTTATTTGACAAGGAATAACTAACTATGACAAAATACGCCAGGTTTTCAAAAAATAGGGAACATTTAGTGCACAAAAATATTCATACAGTAACTTTTTTTTGTGCATCTCGGTCGATTCTCTTGGTCCGTATGCCCCCGGAGTCCCATTATGTTGCTAAGCCTGTCATCAGGTTTTCTAGGGACCAGGACAACAGAACTTGACATACACCCATGCCCTGGGTGGTGAAAACCCCACCCAGGTTGGTCCCGAACCTGCGACCCTCGGCTTAGCAGGCAAGGACTTTACTCCGTCGCCGCTGGGGCTGGCTTAAAATATTCCTAGGCACCACAATACATCACTTAGAACCAATATCTAGATATTCTTCAATCTTATTATAATTATAAGCAAGTAATCTCAAATATAATGTTAGAGCATAAATCACAGCAGGATTATTAGAAACCATTTGAGCCCTGCAAAAGTACAAAACTGTCACTCCACCAAGTCAACTACCAGCATTGACAAATATATTATAGGGAATTCCAGATCTTTCCACAACATTGATGTGTTTAAAAAAAATCATAATGGCTGATAACATCAACTTCTAACACCACCAAGGCCATGAACAAGACATTCACCATTTCTCACGTTTAATTACCATGTTCACTATAGGTGTGCTAATCATATCATTGAAGAAAAAAAACATTCTGGTCATCGAACACAAAAATCATGCACAGTTTAGTATGCTAATGTCTATTTACCTTACCGCACCAAACTTACCAATGCAAAAGTCATCTCACAATGCACAAATTATTTATCCTGATGGAATCCAGTAATGTTATCACACCACAATGCAGCACAATACTTTTTGCCTGGCATTTTGATGTCTTCTCCTAACTTGAACGGGATGCAATAAACGCAAGTCACCTCAACATGATTGTGTAACCATGCGATCCTAAATTTGGCATAATCAGGAATTTGGCGGAATTCAAGATGGATGCCACTATTCAATGAGGACATTTGTTTACAATATTCATTAGGACATATAATGAACTTCACTGTTCTTAAAAATTAATTAGATGAAGTAGAATACACGCAGTTGGAAATAACTGAAGCAAAACATTGAATCATAATACTGCCTTTAATAACAGTATTTTGATCAGTTAAGTCGATTTTGAATTTGTGGGCAATTCGCGGGTGCCAAAACCAGTGCTTCATGCATCTGTGGTCACCTACTAATAAAAAATTTTATTTGATTTCCCTTGAGAACTCGAATGCGATTTGGCCTCCCTGTTGCCCCTTTGCTTATGGTAGTTTGAGGTAGGTAGTTCCCTAGTCATAATTGCGATCATATTCAAATTATACATTATAATGTCAGCAGATGTAGGAAGCATGAATAAAATATTGCATTATTAATGGTGCAATAATATTATCAATATTTATTGTTATTAATATTATCAATATTAATGGTGCAATAATATATCAATATCAAATAATATTATCTTTTAATCAACTGATTGTCTAAGTGTTCAAATAAAAATATCTGCATAAATCTTAAACTTAACTCATTCTTTTCACGATAGACATTTAAAACTCCTTCACAATGGAAGGTTTTTTTGTATTCCTGAAAAAATTACTGCAGTGACAATATAATTTATCTTATAAAATAGTTGAGAAAACATGCAAACTACACATTGCTAATCCTCAACTGCTATCATTGGGTCTATTTTGACCCCACATAATTTGTTATTTTTTTGTAGAGGTAAAACAGATGCTTGCAGCAACCTTGGCTACTATGTAATCCTAGAGGGGGGAGCGAGCCAGTTAAACTTGAGACTGTGCAGATGACTGTTGTTGTTTATGAGCAATTAAAAAAATCAGGTCAAAAAAGACCCGAGGATAATGTGTACATTGCCAAAATCGCAAGAGGAGGTAAGACTTAATTTTTTGACAAGATCTTGTCGCTAGAAATCCCACATTTTTTAAATAGGGTCTCTATAAGGGGCATACACGTACCATTTACCATGTAAAACGGCAGGTATTTTTCATAGAAAATCTCAGAGAGTAACTTGGTAAGAGCTGATATTTTGATAACTTTGAAGGGTGTGATATTTTTTTTTTAATGAGACCAAATTCATTTTTTTATAGGTGAAGTTATATTTCACTCAAACTATCTTTATTATTCTTAAATATATACATCAAATATATATTATATATCAAAGTATCCAAAATCAGCTTCAACAATGTCTCTTAGCTCATTTATAGAATTTTAAAATATGTTTTCCAAATTCCTCCCCGTCTTATTTTCCACATCCATATGATCAAATTATTGGGTACTTTAGGCCAAATTGACCAAAGAACATGTATGCTACCTTGCAGCTACAGCATAGCTTGCTTGTATCACAATTTACCATTATTTCCCTCTTTTTGGATTGTACCACCAGGACTATTACATTGACTTCGTCATACAGATAGCTTGAATGAGGGTCATTGCTAATCTTGGGTGTGATAAATTTGCTACACAGTTTGAAATTGAGTACCCCCAATGTATGCTCATCATTCTGAAGTTGCCACACTGCCTTAATCCCAATCCATTGATAGGAGAGGGTTATTATGATCATAATAAAACTAGGTAAACTTATGTAATATTTGTGCATGCATAATTTAGTAAATGTTATGAATATTTAGAATTGGGTACTTTCTTAGTTAAATACATTTGGTTAGAAGTTCAATTCCTTAATGAAAGGTCCTTAAGGATATTTTTTTCTTCACTGTGCCTACATTTTCCTGAAATATACTTCTCAAATGGGAGTGTCATCAGCATTCAAAAGGCATACTGAGGAGAAAGGGATGCCTAAATATAGGTAGTCTTTATCCTTAGAGGTAGTCAGCAACCATTACGTACCTTAATGTGTAGGTTGCCTACACACAAGGTATGGTTTACCAACAAAGGGTCCATTTAAATCAAAGGGTCCAATCAAATTTGGGCCTCTGGGGCATTTTTTTTTAGCCTATGGCTGTCCTTGTGCACTCAAATTGCCGATTGCTAAACTTCAAAATAATCCATTGCTCGATTTTCACTTGAAAAGTGGACAGAGATCTAGCAGATTGAAAGAGAGCTATTTTTTCATTAAAATAGGTAAAAAGAACATTAACCATGGGAACATTGATTATAAATATTATGATTTAGATGATCCAATAAGGGGTGAGGGGACGCTGAAGGTTGTGACAGAAGGAAGGATTGTCCTTAAAGAAGGGAGGGCGAGAGGGGAAGAGGATGAAAGCGAATATAGTGTATGGATGGGATGAGGAGAGATATAGACTCCATTGATGATGGACATCATGTACGGGGACAGGGTCCTGTAGTTATCAAAAAGATAAGCAGAGATCTCTTTAACTTAAGAGGTTATCTCTAACTAAACACTCCTAAAATCCATGGAATTCTTTATGATAAAAGAAGAATAACAATGATGATTTCAATAACTGCATATTCTGGCATATTTATACATGAGTAGGAATAAAGTATCCAAGTTTTTGTCACATAATTTGGTAAAATTCTCTTCAATACCTCTTTCATATCATGTACCGTGAAACTGATGCATTAAGTCTTTCATTTAATTTAGTGAAAAAACATGGTAACAGGATATGATATAATTATGTAATTCGCATCATACCAATTTATTCATGTTTTCTTGGAAAACTTATTACAGCATATCACTGCCTTTTTTAAAAATTCCTTTCGTGCCAAAGTATTTTTTTTTAATATAACATTAGGAAATGGAGGACAGAGGTGGAAATAAGTTATTATTCTTTTCAGGAGACTCTGCAGGCTACTTGAAAGTGTGGCTCTTAAAAAATTATTTTGCTCCAGGCCCTCAACAAAAAATTGTGATGCCAAAGTATAGGCTACAGTTTCCTTTTTTGCTGAGGGATCGATTGAATGGCAGGGCTAAACGTGCCGTTAAAGGGCAGGAATTGCCTATACTTTTGTCGAGCCATCAAGCTCATATGAGAGCCGTTACTCACGTTGAGTACGTTAGTGCGGGAAAAATCCTCGTAAGGTAAGTATGAAAATATTTCACGTAAATAAATACTTCACAGGAGTAAAGTACAATATTTGATGGCTTAAATGATAATTTCTGGAAATCGCATGCATAATGATTGCCCAAATTTATTGCAGAAAAATCGCTCCTTGCATCTTAATTGCTAATGAGACTCCTCTCACAGGCTAAAGTCATCAAAATTTTCTGCAGGCAGAAATGTACTTCATTCTATTTAGCAGTGAGCCCTCAACTCCACTAACCACACATATGATGAGCACTCCTAGTTTCCGAGTGTATCCGGGGTATTGCCTAAGTTTTATTAGCAGGTTTTTACATTTATCCTTTTCTTACACCTCTCTCGTATCCATGTTTGTTTCTGAGAAGCCGAAAAATCATCATGTCTTTTACTGTTACAAATAGTGCTTTGAGTCTACACATATTGCCTTTCTCCAATCATAGACCACATCCGAACTTTCCACCTCTATTTTTCGGTATGAGTGCACATATTTATTCTCATGTCATGCATTTTCTTTCGTCTTAACCTTCTATAGATTGTAAATACAGTTGGCAATCTCTTTTGTGTGTATCCCCGGATGTAATGAGAAGAAAAATACCTACTCAAGACGCTGTAGGATAATAATAATTATTTATTTCATTCCATCGGCCAATAATGGCATAGAATACAGTCAATTTGTCATGATCGCGGGTTGTACAAAGACTTTTAAGGTGGAATTGACTTACAATGGAATAATGAAACAGTTCGTAAATTCTAAGACGTATTGTTCAACAATGGTAAAATTTGCTCGTTTTTTTCATCTGGTACCTAATTTCGAACAGAAAAATATTGACGACATCGTTGCATTGTAGGACTTTGCTGATTTTTTTTCCTTTCGACCATAACAACAAAGACACAAAGAGGGATTGATTAAATGATAAACAAACTTTACCTTAGTAAAATTAGTTCGTTGTTCACAGATGTGAGCTACATTAGCGCATTACTGGAAAAGTTTCTCCGTTGCTTTGAACCATCAGCTATAGCATTTCCTCGTGGTTTTTTCTCCACATGCGGGAGAATAGCATATCTCGCCCTTTTCAAGACGATACTTAGCAAAAAAAATGGAGATTTATACAAATACGGTCATATATGATGTATCGTTTTCAACATTTCTGTGACAGCGAAGAGCATTATATCAAACACTACATCGTCGTCATGTAAGACTGAAATACGATGGCATTTGTTCAAGACTAAGGGTACATTTATGGAATTCGTATTAACTGTGCAAAATTGAAATAAAGCTAACGAAATATGTTCCAATTATGATTCACATTATTTTGAAACGTATGAGGATATTCCTGTGATAACTTCGCGAAAATATATCGTGTATTTTGGTGACCTTATGGAAATGTCTCCTCATTAAAACCGTCTAATTTTAATAGACAATTAGGGCGACAAAATCACATGTAGCTGTAGTCACAGAGCCACATTTTCACGTGGCCTAATTTTTATCCTGAATATTCCCCAAAAAATATGGTGCGTCTAATATATCCGTGCGTATTATATTCGGTCACATACGGGGTGTCAAGCCTTAAAGCAAAAGGCAGGACTGTCATTTTTATAGACATTTCCATCTGCGCTCCAGCACACAAAAGACAAATATAGGGCAGAACAGCTAAATACATTTATGTAGCTATTTTTAACACTACACGGCCGCTAAAATACAGTCGTGGAACTCTGAAAAGTTATTTTATTAATTTATATATGAATTTATTGCTCAAAGTGTAACCAAATGCATCAGCTGTTTTAAACAGCAGGGTATTCATCCTCGGCAGAGGCAAAGTTTCAAAGTACATTCCCTTGCATACAATAGTTTTCATTTCAATGATGAATAAGCTCTGATTATTGATAAGTAAGGAAAAGGGAAAGAGTTAACTCTGCTAAATTACACACAAAATATACTATGTAAAACTGAACTATTAAAAGACAAGCAGTTGACTTTTCAGTTGCAGTTCAGATTGCTCAGTGAGGGTGTGGACCCTTGGTGGCAGATACATTGGCACACTGGGCCAGAAAAGACCATGGCCAAACTTTGAACATGGGAAAGAAGTGACAAATGACTTCCCAGTAAGAGTTCCAGGTGATGTGGCCAAAGTTGCATCATTTACGTCAATGAAGGTGAGCAGGAACAGAGCTAAATGCAACAAGTGAGAAATGACATACGAATAGTTTTTGCATTCATTAAAACAATTATGTGTTCTCTTTACCCTACCCACAAAATATCAAAAAAAGAACCATCAACAGAGATATATTATATCATATCATAAACAAATTTTCTACAAAGGTAATTTCAGCAGAAAGATAAGTAGCAGGTGATGAAATACCATCTCAAAACAAGAGGCATTCCTTTATAGACTAAAATATATCCGCAGTGGAGCGCCGATTATCAGACGTAAAATGCGCATCGTCCACATTTTTTAATTTTTTTTGTTTAAATATTCACATAAATAGAGGAATTACACAAATATGCTTTTCGTTCGCTTTGGGGTTCAAGTTTTCAAAATGCAGGGCCTTTTCCTCGGTTGGTGAGTGGGGACAATTTTGACTCTATAATGTAGAATGCCATCAACCGCGGAAATAGTCCTTGGCGAACTGTTAATCTACGAAGTGGATTAACTAAAAATATATTTGTCGCAAAAGCAGAGAATGCAGGAACAGAATTTCATTCCTTATGTATTAATATGTAATCACAAAAATTAAAGGCAATGGTATTTAGAAGAAAATATTATAAAGGATACCCTTAACAGCTTAGTTTATGATGATGTTTAAGTTGCGTTTAAAATTTGTACATGAAGAATTAAGAATGCACGTCTGAGCCTGTGTGTTCCGAGTATGTAAGAAATATTTGTTATGCAAAAAATATATTTATTGATTAAATTGCTGACCACCTTCGAATACCATTACTAGTAGTAGCACAGAGATTTGAGATTTTCTTTGCCTGCAGGCCAAGCAAAATGTCCCGCAGAATGTTGTACCCTGATCGCAACGAGGGTCTCCTCTATTTTGATTTTTTACTTAGTTACAGAGTCTTTATGACACGGCATTAGTTCTCTTGTATACAAAACTAAAGTCACCTATCAAGAGCATTTCTCAGCAGGCGTTGAAAAATCTGAGTGGTTAAAATGGCGTTTGCAGCAAAAGGGTTAAGAGCTGAATCCCAAATCATTAACATTATTCGATTTTCCTTCATTTCTCAGGTAATTCATCTTGGAATAAAATTACTCATGCAATAATTTATAATCTGTTTAGGTCTTCAATGGAGCAGTAGCAACTTCAGACTATAGAAACCTCGGAAAAGCAGATATCATAAAACAAGAGGATGTCATTACAGATACTGATATTGACACGAGAGTGTACGGCCGAAGGGCAGAAATGAGAAATCCGTTGGGGACGCATTTTGAGCTACCCAAACGCAGCGGAAAATTACATCCACCGCCCAAAATAGACAGATCTTACGGATATGTAAGTATTACATTCAAAACAAACTCTTATAAAAAGTTCCGCTCTCTAAAGATTATGCATTCACGTGCGTGAGAAGATTTTGTATGTTAATTTCAATTCTAGTCATAATGATTTTTCATAATAATTTTCTAATCCTAAAATTCAATGAAGCTAATTCTTGACTGCAGAACAGCCAATCAGTTTACCATATCTCCGATAATAAAAGTAAGAGTTGGAGAGAATAGGGAAATATTTCCTGCCAAGAGTACTTGGTGGGCTCATAAGCACTCTTTTCAAGTTATTGCGATGGAAAGGAATTTATCAAAGGGAATGGATTTGTCAATTCAGTGAAAAGCTTGAAAAAAAATCAGACAAATCAAAATCACACATCAAAAAAGTCAAAGAGAAGTCTCTGTTACTTTTTTGTTTAGACTTGTGATATTCTAGCTGGAATTTTTACCGGGGTGTCTTTTTCTTAATGTGATTTCACATGAAATATGCGTACAGTAAGCTTTCATCATGTCTTTTATCCTTATTAAGGGTGGAATGAGACAATTGTCCTGGAGGGGGTTCACTCCTTATCTGGGGTAGTCAAGTCCCTGTACCCATGAGCAAAGAGGGTGGTACAAGGATTTCCAGGAAGTATGCGGGGAGGGCGGAGGATGCCCTCTCTTAAATCGGCTCAGACCAAAATTTTTCATTCACATAGGTTCCACAGAATTTTCCCTCAGATTTTTATCCTACGAACTTCACAGAAAATTCAAAAACTTTGTATAATAGTTCTTGTTTAAATATCTCAGAGGGAAGTTTCCGAGGGTGAAAGTGTGGAAGTTTCCTAGATATTTCACGAAAAAGTCACACATAGGAGAGGTCTGAGCCATTAGCCCTGAAAAATTTCACATGAATTATGGGAATTTCACATACTTTCCAGAGGAATTCAATATGAAATGAGGATTTCACGGGTTATTGACGCTTACATCTGGTACATTACTCACAAAAATTTTCTTTAGGGAAATAACAAAGAGGACAAGGCAGGCAGCAAACTATAGTCCACAATCGTCCAAACAATCACCTCTCACTTTTTTACTTTGATTTGCCTGCATTTTTTCAAGTTTTGCATTGAATCGGGAAATTCGTTGCCATGACAAATTCATTTATTTTAACAACACTCTTTTCTAAGGAATTTCTTTCCCATTTATATTCAATTACGAAAATTGGGTCAAAAGACGATGACATTTGAGGATGCCTACCCTGAAAATACCACAGATGGGATTTGTTACCAAGTTTTTACTTATTGTAGGCAAGTTTCCAAACATATAAAGAAGATTTAGGGTTTTAGGAAGTCTTCGTAACAATAACCGATAGTTGTCTGTCGTGGCCTCTGAGTGAAAGCACAAAAGCAGATTTCAAGCCATGGAAATAGGTTTCTTAGACGAATGGGAAATGAAGCAAGAAGACTCATGAGAACCGCAAAGAAGAACAAGAAATCTCATCAGACCCTCAAATTGATACCCGCCAGCAAGAACAGAAAAGCGGAAGTGCATTACCAAGATTATGCTTTTGGATTAAATAGTACGGGATTCATCAAGTGGATGGCTGGAGGGCCCCTTTTCCAAAATATTAACAGAGAAATATTACTTCTTCCTCGCTTAGCTTAGTATCTTCAGAGGGTTATAAGTACTCGAGTCCCAGCACAAAAATTGAGTTTGACAAAATATGAAGGAAAGCACAGCATTTTGTGGAACATAGCCATGATTACAGCTGTCCAATCCCTTTTCTGAGGCTTTCCTTTCCCTTTTCTTTTCCACAAGGACAATAAGGTCAAAATACAATGAGGATGCCTATCGCAAAAATACCACAGATGGGATTGATATTACCAATGTTTAACTTTTTGGAGGCAAGTTGGCAAATACATAGAAGAAGACACTCCTAAATTTGGTGACCATCGGACAAAAACTGGCGAAATGATAATACCCTACTGTAACCGAAGAAGATTAGCTTTTAGGTGCCGCGACTAAAAAAAGCTACATCGAACCTTAATTCAAGGCAAATACCAGAAGAGGGGTTCAAGCTCACAGGCTATGCTTAGGGATGCAAGGACGACACACAAATAACCTGATTACTCCAGTTGATTGAGTAACAGTAACTTCCGAATTAAATCTACGATACAGGGGTTTGCACTTTAATGGACAGTTTCTTCTATGACGTATTTATACCCAAAATAGTTACAAAATTGATTACTAATCGAAGTAATTTTCAGTACGTGTTGCAGAAACATTCGATAAATGAATCGGTTTCACAAATGGTCTCACAACTTATTTGACCTATTGGATTGGAGTGTCATACAATGAACTATGATGATGGATATGCGATGAACCACAAGGAGGCTAAATTACTTGATTAAATGCGTCATTATGCAACGAATCATGAGTTTATTCTCTCATGTTGAACATTAATAATTATGGTGCAAAAGTAATTCTATACGACAAGAAAAACATACGTAAATTTCAGTTATTGGTGGAAGAGTACACCAAGCATTCGAAGCAATTGCAATGTGGGAATAAGCCATAAAAAACGGTAGTTACTGCAACCCGAATATATTTTTAATAAATGGATCTCATTTCAATAGATTCAATAGCTCAATAAAAGTGCATTCAGATGTAAAAGATACGTTCTGGGCATATGAATGACAATATAAATACCAATGGCCGGTTGCCAGGACATTTAGTTATGACATCAATAGTTATGAGATCCATGAAGTTACGTATCTCATAAAAATATTTGGGTTGCACGAACACATCTACCAGTTTCACAACTTATCTTTTAATAGTTTTTTGCCTCGGATGTTTGATCTAATATTCTACCGATGAATCAAATTTATTAAATACTATCCTATGTTTAATTGGTAATGAACATAGTTATATGTCAGTAAGAGTAGAAAAACCCGTATTTTGTCTCAAAACAACTTTGTTATCAAGTTATTATGTCTCCAAACGGTTCATTTCGCTTCCGCCATCTTGGCATTTTGTGGAGCTTATTATTTCATTCCATTATAGTTATGAAGCCATTAATGGAACCAATTAATTTATCGAATGCTTCTGCAACACTTTTTGAATTGTTACCATGACTTATGGGTCCCATAACTCGATGGAATGCATTTTTGACGTTCCTGCAACAGGCCATAAGTCCGTCAAAACATAGCCCATTATTTACCCCTTTTCTCAACTCATCATTTTTCTCTCATCCTCATCGGAATTGTTTAATCTCAGTTGCATAATTAATGAATGATTTAATAATTAGCAACTGTAGAAAAGGACTGATAAAATAGTGTATTATTGAATTTGATGACAAAAAATACTTAATCAATTTCAACATATTCTTTATTCCAAAGACCCAGCTTTCGACAAATATTACCATTATCACGTTGATATCTCGCCAAGTGTGTCATTATCATTTGCCTTGCTGAGTGAAATTTCACCCTGTCGGTTTAATATACTTAGTGTGGAAATTATTTAAGTATTTTGTGGTAATGTTGTCAGTTACCGATTTTCTCAAGTTTTCGTCTCATACTTGAAACTTTAATTGAATTTTACCCATTGACATAGAGCGGTATTTTTCACGCGCCTCTTACATTTCAGCTGGTTCCAGTGTATGAACATGTTCAATGCCCGCCCCCTAGCTTCATAGAAGAGCTGACCTTACCATCCAGTGTGGCAAGGGTTCAAAAGCAAAGGTAACTGGGTTAATGGTAGAATATGTATGTTTTATAGATAGTAGTAAGGGGATAAGAATGTACACCTAAATGTTATTGACACAGCGTTAATCTAAAAAACTTTTCTTACAGAGAGGCAATGGAGCAGGCCGAACTTGAAGCACAAGCCTCTAAAAATACTCGGGTGAAAAGGGTTAGGATAAAAAAACAATGATGAGTTAGGGTGTGAGGACTTCCGTGAGCCAATGAAAAAAATATCATTGTCAAAATTAAAGTCACGAACAAATTATCTTCAATATTTTAATCAATACTTAGCAAAACTTGTCATTCATTATTTATTTTTACGTTCATATTTTAATGCTTATCTTATGCTTTTTATTTAATGCACTTATGCTTATCTTAGTAACTTTCCCAGAATATTTACAGAATAAAAAAAAATATTTCACGTGTGAGCTCTGCTCATGTCGATGTTGCGATTTGTTCCTTCGTTTTCGAGTCACTGTTTCGAATCTCGGAAATGATTTGGTACGAAGGTCGCTACGAAAGTTTTGAGACAGACTTGTTTTGCGGGTTGGGGGTGAAGAAAGTGGGTCGACCCGCTGCAGTGACGTCCTTTCTGAGTAACACGTGCAAGTTGCAACTTGCTAGGCTTATCGCTGTTGCTAAGAGGTCTTCCTTTGTTTCTGTATCATTATCCAATTTATATGTTAATATTCGCTCATTAAATATAGCTAAAAGAAAAAGAAAAATATTTACAGGAAGCTCCTTGATATTTCGGCGCGGCGTGCGCCTTGTTCGCAAGGACGTAGAAGAGTGAGAAGGAAGGGAGGACTGAGGTGGATGGAAGGGTAGGAGGGGAGGGACATAGGGGAAGGGGAAGAGTGGGAGAGAGAGAGGAAGGTAAGGGGCAGAAAAGCGGAAAGAAAAGAAAATTTAAAAGGAAAAGATTGGTCTGAGTGGAAGTGATGGAGGAGGTTAGTGAGATTTATTGAGTCCTGGCGGAGAGAAAGCTTGGAAAAAGTAAATATAGGAGGACCAATAAATTTGGTATCATGTAAATATTACTTTATATAAAAAAAGACGAGAACAAGTCGAGACAGAGGTACACGAGACGAGACCCGATTTTGGAGACTGATCTCACTCTCGTCTCACGGCAACACACTGTGTGGAACGTTAACTAGTCTATAACTACTGACTGCCCTACAAGCCGCCGCACTGCCTTATGGCAGGGGGGTGTTAGGACAACATCCGTGTAAAGGTGCAAAGGTTAAGGTTTCGGTAGCAAAATGGTGAAGTATATTATGTTGTGTTTTGAGTAAAGCTCGGTTTCTATAATAGTCACTTCCTGTGCGTGGATAGAATGAACCCCTTTACCCATCTGTTCGGCAATGTTTAAAGGGTGTGAGGACTTCGATGAGCCAATGAAATTAATGTCAGGGTCAAAATTAAAGTCACCAACGAACAAATTATCTTCAATATCTTAATAATTACTTAGCGCAACTTATCAATCATTATTTAGTTTTACGTCCATATTTTACTCGAACCTCTTATTTTACCGCTTCTGTCAGACCTGGAGATGTAGTGTGGCGTCAAAATGATATTCTCTACATCGCTCTGAAACACACCAGTTCTGAATTTCTCAATCAAACTAAGCCTAGCGTGTAGCTTCTGAGTCTCTAAAGGCTCCTAACTTCATCCCTATAAAAGTGGTGAAACCTTATATGTTCACTCGTAGCAATTTTTTACGAAGCTTGCTGCATTTCTTTGTATTTATTGATTTTTTTGTTGTCTTTATGACCAGGGTCACAATTGCTCGCGGCGTATTCGAAGTGTGGCCTAACCAGAGCGAAGTAGAATCTCTCTTTTACTTTTTCATCCGAGGACCTTCCTATTATACGCTTAACGCTATTACACGACTACACCTACATCTAGATGTGGATGTAGGTGTAGTTGTAGTGAGTCGTAGTGAGTGAGCCTACAGTAGTGATGCGGCATGAGAATATTCTCTGTGTCGCTCTAAAACACAGCAGTTCCGAATTTCTCAAACAAACTAAGCTCAGCGTGTAGCTTCCGGGTCTTTACTGCTCCCAACCTGATCCCTCTAAAAGCCGAGAAACGCATAAAATTATGCAGGTAAGGGCTGTTTTCAAAAGTACGTAGACACCCACCATGGCCCAATTTCTCCATTTTACGAATTTGATTGAGTTGTGGTGGAATGAAAAAATTTCGAGGATTCGCATTCAAGGATGCGGCCTTTGCTGAAATAGCTCAATCGCAGTATAATTTTTTTTTCAAATTCCTTTAGACTGCGGCTCTACGTTAACGTTAGTAAACGATGAGGGATGCGGAGAAAAGTATTAGGGTATTAAATGCAACATTTAAATATAGCAACAAAGAATTACCTCCATCTACAAAAAATGTATCGGGACAGGTAAATAGCTTCACGTTGTAGCAATTCATACCACACTATTGAACCGCGAAACTATGCAAGAGATAAAATTACAGAGAAATAATAAATTAAATTCGTAGAGTAACTAATAAGTGCCAAATATTCTCATGATATTTATTTTATTTTAGCGTGACTTTATACCGAAACGTTTACCTCTATTTCTAAAGTACTTGGAAACGAGTAAATAACTTCAGGCACTGTGGGTGATACTGAAGATTTTTACACGAGTCAAGGAATGAAAAGATAAATTTCATCAATAAACTCTTCAATTCTGACCTTCATGCGGAAAAAAGATAAAAACTATTGAAATATCTGCGTATCGTCTCGTATCAACTATTTACCAGAGTATTTCTGTATGTTTATTAGTCACGCCAATTTAAAGAATTCCAGGTAACCTACTAATTTAAAGTTTGGCACGAAGGTAGATTTTGGCCCACGGTTGGCCAATAAAATAAGCGAGAAACAATTATAAAAGGGGCTGTTTTTATTCCAAATTGTTATCTTCTACTCCAATTAGGAAAATTATTGTGCAAGAGCCAAGGGGTTTAAGCATATTTTGCCTTTTAAATTACTTTGGCTCAAGATAAAGGTTTCCAAGCTTCGCTATTGGGCGGCTAAAAGAAAATAAAACCTACTGCAAATGTATTATTAACCACAAATAACAAACCAAAGGGATTTATTTCCCCCGTATTTGTACTTCAGTTTAAGATTCACAAGAAAAGCATTGATAATGGCGTTGGACCTTGTTTTTTCACGCATTTTAACCCACATTCAAAACACATGGTTTGAAATTTCATTGATGTGAACGGACAAATTTCGCGAATGTTTAAGAATGCAAAGAGACATTGCAAAATACATTTTACCCAGTTATTATTTGTTGTTACAGAGTATAACAGAGTTGTTAGAGGCTACACGCCAGGCTTATCTAGCTTGAGAAATTCAGAACTGGTGTGTTTCAGAGCGACACAGAGAATGTTATCATGACGTCTCACTACATCTCTAGGCCTGACAGAAGCGATTAAATAAGAGAGATACATTGCCGAACTGATAGGTGCATAAACTAGATCTTTCCGCGCACAATGAGCGACCACAATAAAAACTGACAACTAAATACACTCCAATAATACACGTCACCATTTCTCCTTCCAAAAACTTATCCCTACATCTTTACACGGCTGGTGTCACAATATTCCTTGCCACACCCATATGCAGCGGCTCGCAGGATAGTATGTAGATGTTGTTGATATTCGATTCTTGAATTCCAAATGGGTGATTCAATGGTCACATAGATTTTTATAATAATTTTGTCAGGAGCACGAAAATTAAGCGAAGAGGGAAGAGGACAGAGGTAAATTGTACGTTTATGATGGGTCTTACTTTAGCTCCATACTGCTTTCGTTATAACCAATATTGGTGCATGGGTAGATGAAATTTTCGAGTAGAACTTTCTGTTCGCTCGTAACAGTTTTAACGAGGAGTGAAGCTTAAATTTATATATTTTTACCCCGCGAATGAAAAGTCGATTTCTTCTTCATCTTTCATCGGAGAACCTACTGTTCGCTTCATAAATTCTATTTTTTTTTATTCGCCGCCTCCTCGTGCTAACAGGCGGTTATATGAGGCAATTTATTGCGCAATTTTAAGTACAGAAATTGCGAGAGTTTTGGAACGAAAAGGAGAAAAGAAAATTATATACTTCGCTCCCTTCTTTGAAAGGCTGTGCAATTATTGGCTGATGATTTCGCATCAATCGAAAGACGAGATATTTTTCTTAACCTTGAGACCAAAATTATTAAATTTCATGTTAAGAGATGCCTTGCTCAGACTACCTAAATGTATTTCAAATTCAGGTAAAGTAACCACTTCTTTATCACTCTCCTCTCTGGTCTTAAATGCTAATAGCCATTACCGCAATTGCTGAACTTTCTTGGCATTCTGTAAGGTTTAAAAAGAAAAAAAACTTGTGCCCACCAAAATACATACCAACCTCCAACTTGCATGGGTATTGACAATTAAAAAATCATTTAATTCACGAGATGAGACAATAAGTTTGAATTTTAAAACATATTGTGTCATTGAAATTTTTTGTAGACCGCTATGATTAGCAAACATGAAACCGTCAATTCAAATATTTGTTTCTTTACGAGAGATGACGCAGTTGGTATTTTAAATCGTCATATGTTATTGAATTTTCACTTGGAAACCGCTGTGTTTGGCAAACATGATATCCGTAAGTTAAAGAGAATTGAATTCCCTGAGATCTTCTAGAATACGCTAATTTTCGCAATTCGGCGAGTTTGTGGTAGCATTGGTAGTATTTTATACACTGCATGTTGTTAAAAGAAACGACCCCCTCCCACTCCCGTCACTCACCCTTGAGCTGGCTTCGCTTGGTTCTGTCAACGAACGCACACATAAAAAGGTGTTAAACTGCGCGCCAAAACTATCAAAGGCGATTCGCAGCCGATCTATTGCGCCGTGGAGAACTCGCGTGGAGGATTAAGGAACGTCAAAATCTCACGATTTTCTTTCCGCGGCACACTTTTCCTCGTCGCTGCTCCAGTTCCGTCTTGGGCCTCGTTCTTCACAGCGGATGTTTTCCGTCGGAAAATTCGGAGTCACCGGAAAAAACACTCAAGTTAAATCAGGGAAGGAGAGAGAACCTATAATATATTTATATATACCATAATATACCATATATTAATAAAGAGAATACAGAGCGACTCGGCGCACAGAAATGGCGCTGTTTTTTCGCGAAAAATGATCCAGCCAACATGGCTATCGCGCGCAATTTGCCAATATTTTCATTTCATGGAAATAATTACGACAATGAGATGATTGCGCTTTGTATGCCTACGTTTTTTGGAGCATAAGCTACAGCGCCGATCCATTCAATATGGCCGATGGCGCATTTTAATGGATTAAATATCGCCCAAGCTATTACGTGGATTTTTAAATATACTCATTCCTTTTATCTATGGCAAGAGCCGAGTCATTTAGGATTTTTCGACGGGAAAAGTTTTCAGAATCTCATTGATTATATTATTCTTCTGGAAACGTTTCTTTTCTCCCAATTATTTACAAGTACATCAAAAGGGTAATTTTCAGCCGAGGAAAAGACTTTCAGTATACCTGATCTTTCAAATAATCATAAGACCGATCTACTCGACTCTCATTTCAGTTCTGAAAATCGAACTCAATTTAGTTGGCTCAAAGTTATATTCTGGAGACCTCATTTGAATCCTTTTATGCGATTTAACTCGCCATTTTGGATTCTCCACGCCGTATGCTCAGAGTATATTGATATTTCTTACATTGTTCAGACCTGTTTCTGTGGATATCTGTGAGATTTAAATTTTACGGTTGCGTTTCTGGTCCAGAAGTAGATTTCACATGCACGGTGGACTCATAATACAACATATCACCCCTCTTCGTGGTGAAAACAATACAACCTTTCCAGTCGTGTATCAGCACTTAAATGTTTAATCTGTTCAGCGCAGAGAGTGTACTGATAACAAAAATACAATCGAATTTTTTCCGAGTTCCCATTAATTCTCCTGAAAATGTCATTAAAATCAGGAAGCATGGGCTGCGTGTTGGTTTGCGCATCATCCCACCAAGCCTAGTAAAGTCTCTTCGATTCCCGGACACAAAGAGCTTCATGGTCTTCAAGAACAACCATCGCAGTTTTACCATGGTCCCTCTTAATTATGTTTTAATTATAAATGGTCCAATTCGGCCTTTGCACAATAAATCACACCAATGTTTTTCTTGTTTTATCCTGATTTAGGGAATAGAGTCCATTTCTCTACATCGTGCAACTCTGTAGCCCGTTTTATACGGGGCACATAACGTCACAATCTGATGTATGTACGAACGTACATTTCAAATTGCGGTCGTGTATAGCGGTGAATTGCTAGAACACATGCGCGGAAGCATGAACGCGAGATGAAAAAACAGCCCCTACCCTAATTCAATAATAATCCACGCCATATTGAGAAGAAAACCGGCAGTTATAAATTGTGCAATTTCGTGCCCAAAGTAAAACGGCCTTAAAGCTTCACAAAAGACTCTTCGTCTATCATGACTTTACATTCTCACATAATGACCCTGTAACTGATCTTCTCCTTATAGTGAATGCCTTATTTGTTGACGCAAATCTCTTCCCATTATCTTTACCGCAACGCCCATTCTCTTCCAGCCTGCAGCTCAACTGATCGAATAGTTTAATTGCGTCACTGTGTCAGTTAAGGTGGTTTGAGCGAAATATAATTTCACCTAGAAATCAATGAATTTGGTCTCACTTTAAAGAAAAATATCTCACCATTCCAATGGAACGAAAATATCACCCCCTCGCCACACTACTTTCCGAGATATTTGACGAAAAAATACCATCCCTTTTACATGAGAAATAGTATGTCGATGCACTCCAGAGGGGCCTTATTTAAAAATGAGGAATTTATAACACAGATCTCTTAAAAAAATTAGCAGGGTGTAGTATGGATGTTTTCTCAACTTTTTGAAAATGAAGCATATTGCCACCGCAGCAGTTATTTCAGGATCACAAAAAAAGTTCCGTCGTGAAGGAGTTTTAAACGTACCGTGCAAAACAATTGAGCCAAGTTAAAGACTTATTTAGATATTTTAATTTAATTTCTTACAATTTCTGTCATTAAAAACTCTAATATTGCACCATTAATAATGCAATATTTAATTCAAGTGTCCTACAGCTGGTGAAATGAAAACGTATAATTCGAATATGGTCTCCATCATGACTAGGGACCTATCTCGCTCAAACTACTATAACATATCTTTCGCCCCCACGATTGTCCTGCTTAATACCTTACTAGCATTATATCCATTTTCTTACAAGATACCACCCATGAAATTCCCCGTTCACACTACTATCGTACGAGCGATCGTCCGTACGACGGCAGGCTGAATTCGTAATGTGAAAACACCTCCGTATCATGGTAATCCATGGTTCCTAACGCCATCAATTTACAGTGGCAACGCTGGTACCGCAAGCAGGAACCGGAAATGATAAATAACGATAATGAAAAAAAGAGAATAATTAAAGTGAAGCATATGATGTTACTTTAGCGTGTGCTATTTGATTGAAAAAGAAAACATCAAAAGCTCCAATACGCCACAGGAATATGGTTCTCCTGATTTTGTTCGCTTGGCCTTCACTTGTTCAACGCTATGCCCTGGTGAGGAGGGCGAGGGTGCCTCAACGCTGTGCGCCCTCATAATATAATCGTTACGTTGGTCCATACGATAGTAGTGCGAACGAGGCACAAATAAATGATTGTTGTGCGCTCTCGTGCTTGCCCTCCAAATTCTACACTCAGCCTCACTTACTTTGCCCAAGAAAGTCTCATTACTCTGGCTTTCCCATCGCTGTTCTTCATTCGGTTCTATTCGCTATGATTTTACCATGCATCTGCCAAATGTCTCCAATCCTATGGGTAAACAACTTACTCCCGGTCGTCATCAAATATAACCGACTTCATCAGATTTTTGATTGAGCTTCATTCCGCATTACCAGAACTGATTCGTAAAAATCTAGTATCCAGCAATCCTGTCGATGAACCATGAAAAAATTACGGGCGTATTCAATAAGCTTGTTGAATCTATAATATAGGCAAGTAGCTGACAAAAGTTAGGTCGGTTTTGTTAAACGTCCGGGTGATTTAGAGGAAGATTTTTCATTACATACCGAAAAAAGATCATAAACAGAAAATTCTGGTGACAAAAGATTAAATTTTTACCAAATTAAAAGATAAACAGCAATTTTCTGCAATAAATACATTTAAACTTTCATCCAAGAGGTTTCATTGTAGATACCCCTGATTAAGCTGGGCGCTTTCCATTTGCTCTAGTGCGCCGCTCACTTCACAACACAGAAATCGCTTGCCATCCATTTCGGATCCTGCGCACTAGGCAACGCACATACTTCAAACTAGATTGGAGGCGAAGTTGAATTTCGCAGGACGGTAAAATAACTTAGATAATCGCATTCGTAGTTAATATTGATGAGTTGATTTTCAGTAATGTTGAAAACCATGAATAATATGATGTTTTCAATTACTCTGTGGTATAGAGCAAATACGTTTACATAACATTTTAAAAGAATCCGATAATTACACGCAAAAAATTTGTCGAGTGCAGTGTAAATGTAAAGGGTGCTACGTTGTGGCAGAATGCTGAACGTTCCGTCAGCTCACGTTGCAGCACTCGTCGCCTTTCGCGTGCCCTAAAGTGCGCAGACGTGTTTCGATCTGTGATGATTTCAACGCATGGATATTTCCAAATATATCTGTTATTTTCTAATGGAATTAGGAAAAGAACTTGAGCTATTTTCTGATTCACTGATGTCACTGATGCGATTCACACTCACAAAAGACACATGCAGTTACATCAATCTCATCATTCCAGCATATTGTTACAACAATGACAATAAAATTTATACATAACGACAATAGTCGTTCAGAGAGAGCGCAGTACCTTGTACTTACATGATAAATTTGAGTGTCAGACAACTTCCAACAATATCTACATCGACATCTAGATCGTAGTTTTAAGTTTTATTAATTTTTGAAAAAAATTGGCGCGTGGTTCCTACCTTCAGTTGTACCAAATCATTTTTTTTCCGCGCGTCTCTGCAATCACTGCACCGGCCTCTTTTTAGAAGCTTGAGATGCAGGTAAACACAACACGACATAGGCCCATCAACACCAAAACACGATAATAATAATGACGATGGCGATATGAATGGGAGCGATGGAAGTTCCCTTTTACCTTCCAGAGAGCGCGGCCTCGCATTCCGCGACTCAACTGATTGGGGAGAGGAGGAGGAGGATTTGGTAGGAAAGGAGGGGGAGGGTGAGAGAAAGAGAGGGAGATGCGGGGGATATTGTGGAAAGGAGGGAGCGAATAGCATGAGGGGCAGAAAGGAGTGAGTTTAGAAGGGAGAGAGGCGCTATAGAGGGACATTATAGGTGGGCGTTGCAAATTTCCCCTCCCTCGACCCCTCCCCTCCGCGAGAGAAACGAAGAGGAGGCCGCGTATAGTCGACCAGCCCGTTGCCGGGAGACCGAGTTTGTTTACCGTCGAGAGAGCGCGCGCTTTCTGTCTCAGCCCCCCCACACGCGGCACAACGTGTATCGCACGCCGACGCGCATTTTCGCCGGTTTCCCGAGGGTTGAATTCGTGTGGGAAGCGACGAGCGAAGAGGAGCCTTTTGTGGAGTGCGTGTGTCGTCGACGCAGGTGGACGCAGGAAAATGAGGCGCTACCAGGCCGGCGTCGTCCCTCCGGGGGCGACGATCATTGTCGCAATGCTGCTGTTGGTCTCCTTAGTCTCCGTGCTGGGCAAACCCACAATCTACAAGAGGAACAACAATGACAAATTGGAACCCGGTAAGTATTTCTCCATTTAAAAACATCCCCAAAAGTGCTCGCGGTAATTTTCCAGGGGGTCCATTCACGAAGCGTCGTGTTAATCATCACATGCGCAAACAACAGATTATGGAACGGTTATGTTACACTTACGCATTCTACACTCTCAGTCAATATGTTTTATGCAATATTAATCACATGCGGACATGAAGTGACGACTCGATAGTTCTGAATGGGTGAAATCTCACGATTGTCATTGTATTTCATACACTATCATTTTTCATGTGTCACGTGGTTATTTTCGATTCTGTTCACAATTGTTGATTAGTTGACACTCTACCATGATTCAGAAGTCTGGTGTCAGCTACGGATGGTATCCTTCTACTCCTGGATGGAATTAAAAATTGGGGCAGGAAAAATAGCGGAATATGTACCTAATATCTTCATAAATTCCGATTGCATTATTGTAATCAATCAAAGTGTTATTACTTCATTATTAAATGACACGTAAAGTGTGCAAAAGCTAAATCATATATGTTTCAACATTCCAGCGATTCCAGTTACTCAATTTTTTTTGTTTCTAAAATTATTGACCAGAATATCGGTACGTTAGCTTAATTTTGAGATCGATAAAACTCAATAAACTCGATGAAATCATTTCCGAGTTCGAATAAATAAAATTAGATTTTCAATTCAAACACCTCCATCGACCGCCATTACAAAAATTACGCTTGATTGGCTAGTCTTAAAGATATGCCTTAGGCCATTTAATTGCACAGCTAACAGAACAGTTATCCAGTGATGGTTTTGAGGGAAAAGCCGGTTTTCTGAATTTAATGGAGACGGCGTATTAAAGAAGCAAGATTGAAGAACGGTCTAAGACAAGGATGACCACTTTCACCCATTTCCATAAACGCCCACGTAGAGAAGGGTACAAATGAAATCAAAACGAACGCTGAGAGATGGGTGCGCCCACGGAGGAGAAGATAATCACGTTATGCAGTCCCGCATCCGTTTACTGGAGCAACAAGAGGAAAAAGGTGGATTTGTGAATTGGAAATTGGTAATAGATTGGTAAAACATGGAAATCATAAAAAACTAAAACAACATGGCAACTGGATGTATGAAAAAATTACGGATAAACATAATAAGTCCACGAAAGAATGGGAGTTGTTTGATGCTATATCATTTTGGAATATGCAATTTCAAACAATAAAACCATGCCGTTCGAACATACATTTCATAGAAGAGTTACGGAAACAGACAAAAAAATCAAAATATTTTACATAAAGAACAAAGTTATCAAAATAGAAAATCCATTTAAGTTTTTTTTTCACAAAATATTTGACTCTCGCTGAAAACATAAAATAAGGCTTGTAAGGAAGATACTCTATCAAAGTGTATATTGCGGTCCATTTTTCTGACACGTATTTGGAACGGGTACAGGAAGATCTAGAACAATGAACAGGGTCGCTGTAGAAGAATGGAGGTATACAAGGCCCAGTAGATTAAAAAACTACCGAAGATGTTCTACGAGAAGTGTAAAGGAAGTCCAATAGAGACTGCGTAAAGAAGGGGATCGAATGGACACCATTTTTTCTAGATACAGTGACTCGCTGAGGACGTATACAGAAGGAAAAATTGACGTTAAATGGCGCTTTTGGCAAGAGAGATGAAATGGGAATTCATAAAGAGGCCAGCCGTTAAAAGATTTAGGAAAGCTTCGCCGCGCCAATTCTGGCATAGGCAGTTGACCATTGGTGATGATTGAGGTGTTGGGAAATTTCTTTGGAGAAATCGTTGAAATCTCCGCTCGACCGTTGAAATCCCTATTCCATCCTCCCGACTTGGAGACGGCCATGAAGTGAATACTTGATGCGGAGTTTTCTCCATGACCCAGAGAGAGGAAATCCTCCCAGGCACAGAGTTTATTTACGCGCACGACATCACTCTCGACTGTTCGTTGAATCACCGAGACTGACAATAAGTTATAGTCCCGCGGTCTGACACGCTTCCCTGGGAGAGAAAATCTCTTTCCAGAATTCGCGATTCACGGAGCCTTCAAATAACAATAAACGTCACGAAGCGTATCATGCTCACATTTCTCACGATTTAAGATGCTCATTGTCGCATCCATCTTTTGATATTTTACAAAGTGGTGGGTAGGAATTTGCACAGCGTCTCACTTGACTCCCTCAGATCAGGGTCGTCTTTGAAGTTATTAACTCACGAATACCCTATTGGCCCGCGAAAGAGTGATCCTCAAGTTCTTTATAGCTACTGACTCTCCCTAACCTGTTCAATAAAAACATTCCTCTGCTTTCTCTTCCGTGATCCCCTTAAATCTCTCCTCTATAACCCTCAACGCCTTTCCCTCTCAACGCGTCCAAATCTACTTTTGCTTCTCCACTGACAATATTCTTCCCTATATGCTACGATCCCAATCACTAGTCTTTCTAAACCGTTCAAAACTAAAAGCCCACTCTCAAACTATCTACTCCACCTACATCCTTTTCCCGCAGAGACCAATTTTCTGATCCATTATTACTGCGTAAACGACGGCTAAGAGCCATTGTTGACTTTGGGAAAACGGGTCTCGAAACGGTGTGTATCGGCGCGGTTCTCACTCACAATTCTCCAACAGCTTCTGTCGTTGACCAAGTTTCTGAGCCGTCATCGTCGCATGAGACTGCATGACTTTCTAGAAACAGGGTCCAAAATCGAAGATTATCCACGTGGAATATTTTGTCATTTTTACTTCCGCCCGCAGGTGCTGGGATTTTCGAGGGAGCAGGCTCCTCGCTCCAGTCGCTGGAGACAGCGGCGCCATCCGACAGGTGTTGGCGACGGTTTCGTGTGACGAGAGATTGCACATTGCGCTAGCGATCCGTGACTCTTGATGTGGAAGAGCGAACGCGTCACTCGTCCCTGGGTTTTGTGAGGATGAGTTTTCGTGGTTTTCCCCGACGCACGGACTCCTCAGTGATTGAGATTTTTTCGGAGGCGAGAGGGGGGCAGATGTTTCGATGACTAAATTTCGTTCACCGGACGGGCTTTTTTCCAAGCCTTTCAGATTATCGCGTCAAGCGGCGCTAGATTGTTAGAGTGTCTTTATTATAGGCAGATATTGTGAAGCTAGTCTTTTGTGGGATCTCTAGGCATAATGTTTTACGAGCATTCCGGTATTGGGATAGGCAGTTTACATATCAGATTATGGTAAGACTTCTCAATAAAGGGTTCGGAAGTTAGTTATCTTACGCGCATCAGATGTGATGCCTTCGTTATTAAATTGAAAGTCCTAATCGTTAAATATGATCACGGTAAAACAAATCCTCAAACTTATAAACTTATTCTGGCTACTTTCATTTAATAACAAAGTACATGGCTGAATTACTTTTGATAATTAACGTTTATTGTACACCGATTTTTTTTTGCTGAAAGGGGGTGGTTGAAGCAGAAAAAATGGGGTTACTGTAAGGTTTGAGATAAAAAAGGTGTTGACCAATAAAATGAATTTTATATCAACTTAGTAGTAAATAACAGGCTAATATGCATCAATTTGACATGACTAATTCGTAATTGACTAATCATGAAACTCATAAGGAAAAAAGAAAGTTCTGTGTTGCATGCTGTGCATTTATTTTTTTATTCAAACTATTTTTTTTCAAATCACGCACACATTCTGGAAGTCTGTTTTTTTCTTTTTTCCCCGAAATATTTAAGTCTCTTTATTCAGTATTGTCCCATTTAACTATTTCGATAAAATAAAAAGTACCTTTTCCAGAATAGTCTTTCAGGTGTTTAAAGTCTCCAATACTTGTGAATACTTCCTTTTTGTTCTGAAGATAATGCAAATGAGGGCATCTTTACCGTCATTAAGTCTTGTATAAACCCAGTATCTATTAGAAATAAATATTTGAATTATTATTGACCTTGCAATAAGTCTTGATACCCGAGTTTGAGGCGTTATTACTTAATGACCAAAGAACTGGGTGCCTTGATATGAACTGAGAATTTGATTTATTTCATATTTATGGTCCACCATCTGAAACAAATCTGCAACAGTTTAATATTTGACGAAACAATGTGGTGACATCAAAATAAACAGTTGATACTGTTTATTGGTAGGAAAAAGTTCATAATTCATTAGGTAAGTCGAAATTTTAGTTTCTTAGGGAACAAATAACAGCTAACATGACTGTAGTTTTTGTCTCCTTGAGGAACAGCAACAAGAAACCGCCTTACATGATTTTTAAAATGACTCTCACTTGTTTGTACATGTCGCAGCGAAGATACATGTCCATGCCATACGTCCATGGCTTTTATTGAGTTATTTTAGCATAATTACGTGCCGATGCACTTTCCCACTTTCTAACTGTCGACAAACTCTTGACGGGCTTGTAGAACTGCTTAAGATAACAGGAGACCGGCAACTTCGATCCGCTTTCTACTTATCCTTTTCATTAAGAGAGGAAGTTTTCAACTTTTCTTTTTTTCCTTTCATAGAAAGTCGATTATCATGCCGTGGAAAAGTGGACTGCAGTTTTTCAAACAACACCTGATTCGTCATGAGATCGAGACAAATCCGTGTCGTGTCTCAGTAGAAGATTGTTTGGCACAAATATGTATTGGATACTCCCAGGCCTCACAAAAACAAATAGTTTTGATGCAAAAGTAAATATATTATTATTGATTACATTTAGAGTACCGATTAATATAGATATTGGTCAGCGATTCCTAACCAGTGGGATATTCTCACCTGGGAGTGAGAATTGGGGGGTTCAGTGATAAGAATTGGGATCTTTGTTCCGTAAAATATGAGGCTTTTTCTAAAGCGTAAAATCTGTAAACATGTAGTTCATATGTGAAATTCTCTCGGGATTCACACCGGGTTAAATTTTTGGCTGCTGCCAACGTTTCGATGGATAACAATTTCATCGTCATCAGGGTAATGATGCCCGGGCCGCCTGCGTTCTCCCTTATATAGGGTCTTGGACGGTTACATCTGCCTGAATACAGCAGCCAAAAATTTAACCTGAAGTGAATCCCGAGAGAATTTCACACATAATATTCGCCGGGAAAGTTTTCAATTAATTTTAATGAATGCCAGAGATTGAAGTCGATCCTTAAACGTACGGATTATTTTTATTTGCGGAGGTGAATTATAATATAATAGTTTGTATTGGATTAAAAGCAAACACATGCAAAAACTATGGAGAACGGGGGACAAGAGTATACATTGTCGAGAAACACTACTTTAGAAGGAGGTAAGATTGCCTCGACTAATCTGATGAATACATCGATCTCTACCAACACGCACGATCTCCTTCTACAGCTCCATATACATTCCACCCAGGTTAATCGTAGCCATAAACTCTTTCTTTTCCTTCCACACTTATTCAAGATTCTTCCCATTATCGCTGTTCTCAGTTTTGCCTGGCCCCTAGTCGGACTCCACCCCGTACCAAAGCCAAATGTCAAACGCTTCGATCTCGATGCGACCATTCCTTAGAATATATCATCCGCCTGGAACCGGAATCCTTACAAATCGGGACGAGTGATTTGATCAGCTCTCGAGTATCCTCCTCCCATGTGAATTTTCTCTTCTCCCAGAGGTCACGTAGTTCATTTAAAGCCTTAAAAATTCACACGGGAGAAGGATGTCCCGGTAGCTCAACTGACTCAAAGTACTCGGTGCGATATTCGGGGAGATGGGTTCGAGTCCCGGTCATGGTGGACGAAACCCTAGGAATTTCACGCAAGGTAATTCGCAAGATACAAACATATAGAAGTGCCAAATATATGAAGAGGTTAGCTGCCGTTTTTGGGGGAGCTTGTCATGCTTGAGTGACACCACTTTGTGATTCTCCTGTTTTTGGTCTTCAGAATGGGGGTTGTAAAATAAAATTATCTATGATTTTTTTGTTAAACGGAAGTATTTAAATTACTTTGTTAACTCCACTTGCATGATTTTAATGACACAAAACGAGCTTCGACACTTTGTGTCACCCGAAGATGAACCAAAGAGTCAAAACCCGGATCGTGACAATAAGATCTTAGTTAGGTAATTAAGTAATGTTAATTAAGTTATTTTAATTCTTACGTGGTGGATAACTTTCAATAAGTAAAGCCTAAAATCTTTTTTGTATTTTGATAAAGTTACTTCAAAACTTTAGTTGGATCCTGAAACAAAAAGACCACAAACAAAAGACAGTTGAAGCTCTAAGAGGACGCAAAAAGTCAAGAAGAGAATAGGGAAGGATAGACAGGCAGGGTATGTCAGGGTGCTGAGCTTTTACAAAATCTGCCGCGAGTATTGCGAAATGATCGCAAAGTCGGAAACGCGTCACATCGCCAACGAGGTTATTGACGAACTGATAATGCTTCTATTTACACTATCCTGAAAAGGACAAAGCAGCGCATTATCACCGAAGGACGCACTTAGGATTTTTTAGAGCGTGACACTCGTGGAGGGGGAGGGCGGTGGAGGGGTGAGGTTCAAGGGAGGTGGGGGGGGAGAACAAGTGTTTACCTCGCCACATCCTCTTGATGTCAGCATCGCGGGGGGGCAATGCCTCCTCTTCTGACCCGCCGACTACACCACTCCCAGACCCACTTTCGATGCGCAGCTCGCCAGAGCGTCAAATGGAAATCGTACTTTCATCACGACTCCATGGGATCGGGTTAAGGTTGGCTACACCATAAAGTGACTTAAGAATCATTGCACTCATATCCTGGCCACCATTAGAAAAAGTTTTCTATGCTTGGAACGAACGACCTAATCATTCCTCTCCCAGCCAATTTATTCCAAAGTCGACGTTGAATTGCATGGTATCAAATGCCCGTGTGGGTGGGACGTGGAAAAACAACATTTTTTATCAGATATAAGCACCGTTTTCGCGAAAAAACTGCTTTTATGGAACAAAAAACTCCAATGTTATTGAGTAAAAATAAAATTCAAGCGCTAAGTATTGGTAATTCGCCCAAATAAAAAGACATTATACGGTAACTGATTAGAAATGGCTTTGCAATCAGTACGATCGCGAAAAAGAGTTCATAAAAATATATCCGTAGAAAAATCTGCATATACGGATATATTAAGTGGTTATTTTAAAATTTTTAAGGCATCTCATCAGTGTAAGCAATATTTTTAATCAATACAAGAGAGAAAGTAGAATTTACTTTGACTAGCACTCATTTACTTTGATTAGCTTAGTCACCATGGACCCTATTTAAGGGTCTACATCCTCAAGTACCTTTCTTTAGAATGAACCCTTGAGTACCTTAAGTACTGGCTTCCCATGTTGAGGGACTAGTTCCGATTCCCGATATTGGCGGAAATTTCGAAGTGGAAATTCCGATCCTTCCATGGGTATTATCAAGAGGGCGCATTGTAAGCATTACTCTGTCCCTTGCCTTTCCTCAATCCATTGGAAACAGGATTATTTTGTTCTATTTTACCCATGCCGGTGGACATTTTACACAAAATATTGCATGGATTAAATCTTCATTTTACAAATTTATCTGAAAACAACAACATTGTTAGTAGCAGAAAAAGTAAAGAGTAGCGTATCGTGCCGTGCGAGATATATTGCTCACGTTTGACATTACTTCGGAGTTATTTTTTCTCTTTGAAAAGCCATTAATCCCATTCGCCACCACGCAATGAGCGGCTGACCCGAATGGAACTAGCTGCAGGACATGGAGCAAAAAACATTAGGTCAATTGTAGTTTTACGTTCATCTATACTTACTCTGTGCTAAAGAACCGGGGTTTGACACCCGGTCCAGGAAGATTTTTACACACGGTAATTAAATGCCTTTCATCCACGTTATTCACGGCAGTAGGTAACATCTCCAACTAACCATGCTTAACTTTTCATCACAATGACAAAAATGACCGCAGTTTTCCGGTCGCCTCCCCAAATTCAGACTGCATAAATTCTAAACCGCTGGTTGCTCTGACGCGCCACAGTTTCACTTTCGACTGACGATGACCGCGGCGGAGTGACCGTCGTCACACCTGTTTGCCCCGCGCATCCCGGCGGCCGTCGGACAACGGTAAAGAGAATAAAAGAAATCCTCGCCGCGCACATACTTCACTTTCCCGCGTTTATTTCCCCGTAACCCAGATCCTCTCGAATTAATAACGGCGGGATGGACTTTCTCTCCGTCGAGGTCCGCCGCGGGAAGGAAGGCCGTTCCCCGTCGGGAGAGCTCTTCTTGGGTCTCGGCGCCCCAACGAGCTGCAGTTCTTCTTTAATAGCACGTTCACGTTGGGCATAAGGACACAACCATAAAAAGCATAGCTTAGGAATACATATTGAGGACATTTGTAAGGCTCCCAAATAAATAGTCATTAGACGGTAATTGATAAGAAATGGCTTTGCAATCGGTTAGTACGGCCGGTACGGTCGCGAAATAGAGTTCGTTTAAAATATATTCGTCGAAAAATCTGCATATATACAGATCAATAATGAGGTTTTTTAATAGCTAAATCATCTCACCAATTTGTACTATATTTTTAGGATCTTAAGAGCATAGTTTACAGGTTAGTGTGGTAACTTAAGGGAAATGAAGAAAGGTAAAGGAAAAACTATAAATTCATTGGTATTGGATGAAACACGATGGAACTCCATCATGAATGATCAAAAGGGAAGTTTACTAGCTAAACTACATCTACTGCGATCGGTTTTGATATAAGCTATCATAATCAGGCCTGATGAAAGGGCATGATGATGATATCCTGTATCAAAACCGGTCGCCCTAAAGAAATATCTAGGGAACTTAGCAAGTACATTTCCTTTTCCATCAATCGAGAAATACTAAGGCAACATTAGCGAGGTAAATTTAGGAATTAAAGTTCAATGACTAAACTTTAAGCTCAGGCTGTCTTCATCATTCGTATATTAAAATCATCCACTCCTAAAGTTTCTCCCCTTCCCCAGGAATAATTTACTTTAGAAAATTGATTACCGCCATTGTCATAATTGGTTTCTCTGTTTTTATATGCCTAAGTATTTTCAGGTCGAGGCCTAGTTCTGGGCAGGAGCTAGTTCTCATAGGCTCATTTGATATTGTGATAATACTCCTCATGCATGAACGATGTCACATCAATACGAATGGTGTGATTTCACTTCATTCATGCTTGGGGGGGGGGGGGGCATAACTCCAGCGAAGGAGACAATCAACAACAGGAAGTAACTGATGATGGGAACCTTACGGAAGAACGTAAAGAACAGGTTGGCGACGTACGTAATTTGGTGTGTAACGTTGTTTGTTTCAGAATCGTGGACCCGGAGAAAAGAGGACAAGGATAGTCTGGAGACGTTTGAGACCATGGGTGGAGGAGATTGGACTAATTGAGGAAGACGGAAAGAAAGACAAGCGAGGTAGTGCCTGTTTGAGTAGGGAGGTATGGAAACTTCTGGCGGAGATTCAGAGGAGTCAGAGTAGGTGGTTGGAACAGGTGATGAAAGAGAAAGAGGTGCTGAAGATCGTGGTAGAGGGGTGGAGGTAAGGTTAGCTGGGAATGGGAGGAAAGAGGATTTGGGACGGGATGGACTTTATGAACGAGGTTAAACAAAGAGGCAGGAGGTGTGCCGAGATAAAAGAGGCAATCGTTGAAGAAAAAATGGGCATGCATCTGTAAAAATCTGTAGTGTTTTTTAATTACTCCCAATCAAATATATCGTAACCCACAGATTACCGTAATAATAATTTAATGAGTGAGACATTATTTCATGTCCACTGTCCGAAAACGGCCTCACGTGCACTTAGGGAAACAAAATAATTGCGACTTATTTTCGGTGTAATCAAGGGTTTTGAAGAGTCACTCCTTAGAAATGCAATTTATAACGAATTCTCTCAATGAAGATATAAAGGGGTGCTTTTTATTTTGAATAAATCAATTTTGCTCCTTCATTTGACTTCTTCGCACTTGTATCCGCCAAGGTGGCATATCATTTGTTAAATTAAGAAATCACCGTAGACACAACTTTTTGTTCCACAGTGTAATTATTTCTGCGATTATTAAATATGGATGTCCACCACTTCCACGAAGTGGCGCCTGAAATCATCAAATTTATTCTCAAGGCTCGTTTGTGAACGATCGCCACATGACTCACGCGTTCATGCTCAGCAGTTTTATGTTCTTGCGTTTCAGCCGACCTTTTATTTCCCAGCGGCACCTGCGACTGCTCTTCGAAATGGGCGGTGGCCATGAAACTGCCCCACACGGCACCACGTTGAGAGGCCTGAGACCTGCTTCTCGAGGGCGAAAGATATTAGTCCAGCTTCACAATGACAGCGCGATCTTGTCAGTCCGTATATTGAATATTTTGTCTGGAACATTCCAATGTCTTCCGACAAACAACCAGCCGTATGCCCGCGGATACGGTCGAACGCTGCACTCTCAAATACAGGGCGATTCACGCAGGGCCCGAAATATTTCAGTTGGTGATAATGGCGGTGATTTAAATAATTTTTTTCTCTGAAAAATATGACCGAAAATCCTTAGACTCCGATCTATGGCTACGCGAATATTTCTAAGGACCATTTTGCAGTTACTATGAAACAGCAAAGAACAGAGGAATGCCCTTATATTCATGAAGCAAAAATTATTCGTTGCACTTACGACTTCTACCTTTCTTTTCTTGGCGAAATTTTCGACTATTACTTTTTCATTTACAAGTTTTCCAGGCGGCGACCAAATTCGCCAAAAAATTATTTTTTTTTCAAAAATGCTTCAATGGATTCTTTCTTATTTTACTTTCAGGAAAAGATAAAGATTTTTTAGTACAGATGTTAGAAAGTTCAATATGAATTCTGTTAGAGTAACTTTATAATCCAACTACAATTATTAGCAGAAATAACTGTCGCATCTAACTTATACCGTCATATACACTCAATTATTAACAGCTCTCCCGCATGTACGGAACTGGCATTTAATTTCATTAAAAAATAGGCCATTTCAACAATAGTGGTACAGTGAAATCAACCTCCGCGGTCACTCTTTAAGGGGCCGTGTTTCCCGAGAACGGATGAAATGAATTCCCCTTTAAGCGATGTAAATTTTCCCTCCCTTCAGCGGTCACCTTCTTAAGCGGCCGTTACCTCATGGGTGCGGTGGTAATCGCTTAATACTGGTTTCACTGTTGACGTATTTTCCTTTGTAAATGAATTTAAATGCGAATCAGCCACTGAAATTAGGACGCTTGCGGTCTAAGAAAGTAAAAATTCAAGCGACAACAAAGTTCTCCACTGACGGTTATCGACACTGATTGACAGTCGATTACACGCGCTGAGATCCATTGTGTGCGCGTGGCAGCTGAAACGTCGTGCCATTCCCGAATAAAAAAGTGATCGCTTTGCTTTTGTTTTTACTCGAGGTTTTGTTATTCTTAGTTGTTCCTTATTATTTTGATGGATGTATCATAACTTTTAGTTATTAATTATAATGTTCTTGATGTTTTAAAAGAAATGCTGTTTTTTTTAATTGTTGAATGCTTGCTTTTGAAAGGGTCTGTTAATATGTTGTTAATTAAACAGCAAAAAAGGGGATTGTTGTAAGAGAGGCTGCTGAGAGAGGAACGGAGATGCATTGTGGTCTCAAATAAAGAAGTGTCTGGAACTTTGTAATATAAATAATTAACTGTAACAAAGATCACGACATCACACAGCCTAATCTTATTTATAACCTCCAACATTTACCAACGATTATCAAGATAATGTCGACTGGAATGTCCCATTACATCCTTTCAGAACCATTTTCTACATTCCAAATGGTTTCGATTGTGTAAATTTTTGAATGTATTTAACCATATTTTTCGACGCATCCGAGATTATTACGTAGCCATTACTTGCCAATGGAAATTTGATTGTAACACTGGATTCCATTGGAACCCGTACAAGTGCATGGGTAGGCTGTTTTCAGTGAAAACTTTTCACAGAGAGTTCGATGACGCATGATATTCTTATTCTTTTTTGTCGCAGCAAAATCCATCTATAATTAATTAAGGGGTTTGTTACGCAAAGCTCACCTACTATGTTCTTTCTCAAAAAGTTTTATTAGTCTAAAATTACGTGTTAAATTGCTTTTTTCTTAGCATTTAATCATCTGTAGGTAGAATGTCTTCGTCATTTCCTCATCTCATTTAGTTTCAAAACTATAATCGTGGATTTAATATAAAAGCTGTCATCAGAGAGTACTTTTGCCTGAAAATGAATATAACTATAAGACGTTAATCATTAAATTCCACGACGGCCGAGTCCAGAATTAAGATGGGATATCAGTCAGTTTTCATCAAAACCACCTTGGCGCAGGAATATTGATAATGTATTACCTTGTATTGCGCATGAAAAGCGATAAAGGAAAAATACATAAAAACCGGAATACACGTTGCGTTTACTATAATTTCTGTTAAGCTAAATTCTTTTAAAGGAATCTATGAGACTCAATCCATTTGTAATTATTCATGGAATTGATATAGACCTTTAGCCAAAAAAATGTTAACATAAAATCTCATGAAAAGCATACTGAATGGTTATGTCTTTTTTGAAATGCCAGTCTCTAAGTCTTGCGTAATACTGTCCTAAGCGTAAAATAGCACGGTCCAAGACGTTCCGGTTCAAACAGGCTTCTCTGTAGAACATAATTCGCAAGATGCTTTGATAGCATGTCTCGCGTCTCTCCGGGAGATACCCTTGCTGGTATACTTATCACTCTCGCGTGTCCATGACGACCACAATCAAGGACCATCTTTCGCGAATTGCGCGAGAACAGCTGGGATCTTTAAACGGTGCCATTTTTGGAAAATAATAATATCCCGATAAGTGTCACGGGATTTATTATGTGGATGGAACAAAAAAGTGGCTTTTTCCCGAGTAGCTACTTATTTGCCACATCTCAGGCGACCTTGACCTTTAAAAAACCTCGAGAAACTATTTTTTTCTTCTTCATTTCACGAGCACGTGCCATAAAGAAACAACTTCGGAGCGAGATGAGGGCTATTTGAAGTCCTGAAAATACTGAAAACTTTTGGGCACCTTAAGAGGATTGTTTCAATGTCGAAATGCAACGCAATGTTGAAATCACATAGGATTACTTATATTTCAAACACTTAAATTATTTTTAATGCATTAACAAAAAAGATACGCAAAAGAAATGATACCATACAATAGATTGAGTTCGTACCAAGGTATCTGTTTTATGGGGAAGGGATCAGAATCCGCCAAAGATTAATGTGAGCTCTTGTGTACCAAGTCAATTGTACTATAATATAGTAGAGAAGCGTAACGATGATCGACAAAAATTCCAAACACAGGAAGAAATTTAAAAAAAAACTCCTTAAAAACATACCTTTCCTGAGACATTTTTCACATTGGGAACCAATAAAAATACTAAATTGATACTTGCACTGTAGATTAGATTTGGATTATATTATGACGCACGTTTATAGTCTAAGGGCCTTAGTTGGCATAAATTGGAGGATCGAAGCACTGATTGGAAGATAGAAGCACTTATGGAAAGGAGCACTGATTAAGATTACTTACAGTGTCTTCAAATGTAACAGAGAGAGATATTTGCGAAGGGAGGCACTATGAGAGAAGTGGATTGGGAAATAATCATTTGAATAGCTGCAACCAACTATCATGAGAGACATTTGCCTTCGATATTGAGTCCACGAGTCATTTATGTTATAAATCAAGAAGTAGGGTAATGCGATTCATAGTTCTTGTCGTGGTATACCAATGGCAGGAGAGCAGTGCATACATGCTACATCATTAGAAGTTTATGACGACTAATATTGAACTTCTCGAGTTAGTATCGACATTTTATTTTATCTCCATGCTACGTTTAAATTAATTTGACTGAGTTGGTAGCCATCACATTAATACTACGGCAATATTCAAATTTAATTTTAAAAATTTTACAATTGTGAGAAGCACGAAGAAAATAGAGTAAAATAATGCACTTGTCCTTCCTGACTAATCTACCCCTCCCAGTAGTCCCCACCCGGAGATCCAATTGGGGGGCTATATAACCCCTGGAATATTTTACAGGTAGGAATGCCATCACGTCATATATATAATTATAATTCAGGGAGACTGCGTCTTCTCGGGAGACTAATGTGGTGGTCCACGATCCCGTGCCGGTACAATCTCCTTGATCTGCGCATAGAGTAATACTGTAATTAATTCACCTATGTTTAACCTGTAGGAATTAATGAGTGATATATTTAGCTTTTGTTGAGACATTCGTAGAGAGGAGATTAAATAAAAAAGCCAGTGCCTTTAGTACACACTGATGTTCAAATAAAACTTCAGTGACAGTGATTTTGTCTCGACAGTTCTCCATTTTTGGCACGGGGACCTTTTTTAGAATGAATAATGAGAAATTGGCATATTGCGGAAACGTTAATCACCCAGTTTTAGCTTTTGGACGAGACGGATTAACAGATTTCACCATCGTTTCTCCGCTCATTCAGTATTTAAGACATTTAATATGAACGAATTGCACTTAAAAGCCCGAGGCCCACTTTCTATTTAATTAGCTATTCCAAGATGCCGGTAGTTGCCGACAATCTTCACCGGATGCAAATATGTACTTTGCAAAACTTTCTAAATTAAAAGGCAGCTTCTGAAGTCGTCAGACTGCGTTGCTGCAATATTTGGACCTCTTTCATGATATGGTGCCAACAATTTGGAAACTGGTACACGGGTCTACACGGTACCTGTGTAGTTTCCAACTCTTTTATCCTTCAGCGCAGGTCCTCTTTTCTTATCGTAGACGTCTGTTTGATCATAAGCCAATAGCTGATAACATTTTAAATTTTTACCCAAATACTTCTCGCGGCGTCTTTGGAAGTTTTATAGTTTTTGGTGAATATTAAAGCACTCTGTGAGCTTTGAATAATAGGTATGGGAGTTACATTAAAAAAAAGCAATTGATGGAGACACCTTAACCTCAGGCTGGTCATAATTCCAGATCTCCACTCTAACAACAATGAAAGATCTTCAATAGATAGACGTACGTACTCCAAAAATATCTATATCATCATTCAATTACAGGTTAACATGTTGGTTGTTTTTGTTCTGACAGGAAACGAAAATAAGAAATTAAGGAACTTAATATTTTGGCAACGCCTGCAGAAAATACTCCTAATGGTATATCTAGGTTTTAAAATCCATTCGGAATTTTTTTAAGCATGGAGTATTGTGTCCACCTCTTTTAAGATTTAAAATGCTCCCTAAGCAGTAATTTTCAACAGGTGTCTTTAAGTTAAGATAAGTTTCTCCGAGGTTAAGGGAAAATGTAACCCGATTCTTCTAGTTGATTTACAGAACCGCCGCAAATGCGCGATAAATGCCTGAATTGGCAGGTTTGCAACCGATCCATTCACATCTCTCCCGATATGGAGTGAGTGATTCTATCATTCGAATGACGCCTGGGCTAGGATACGTGTACCTTATACGTCTTTCTCCGGTGGTGCGAATCTTGCGTAGTATTCCCACGATACAAGGCCGACAACGGATTCCATTCCTTCCCACGCTCTCATGCGCTAAAGGTCTCGACTTACGATCGGAGAAAAGTTTACTTCCCAGTTTTATTTTGACGTGGCATTCAGTTTCCAGTGAAAAATTAACATTTAAAAAGAGGGGAGCAATAATCAAAACTACGAACTACGAAAAATTTTGGGCCACAAGTGTCCACTATTTTAGGAGAAAATTGGTATTTATGAGATACTTTTGTTGCATATTAAATATCTTGTATTTTCTTATTTTTCTCCTCTTTTCATAGTTTGGGCGTAAATTATCAATGATAATGATATTTCTTACGGCATTTTTGTAAGAAGAAGTATAAACTTCTCTCCAGTTTTCATTAAATTGAACTAATTTAATGTTGATTTAAATACTTGTTTGCGTACAAATTCAAATAAATAAGTTCAGTTTTGTCGTTGCTTACCGGCGCACTGCCCACATGAATAGACCTCAGACCTAAAGACATGAATCAACACACAATTCTCACCCTAAGAGTTATTACCAGCAGAATATGCACTTTGTAACTGAAGATAAGTAAATTTAAGGACTGATTCATGCGGTTATTTTTCACGACCCATGGATTAGTTTTGTATGCCACACGTTCAACTCCGTTGTAACCGAGGGCAATGTTTCCGTAATGTTTACGATTCACACTTCATAAAAACTACAAAGCTTGGCGCCATGTTCCATTTGCGCAACCGTGCGTCCTGGTTGGATGTAACTAGATTCACGTGAGTGTTCAGAGATGGAAGATAGAACGTGCTCAAATAATGGAAAAGCTGATAGGAAACCGTATCATTGCCACCATCCCTGAAAACGATCCCATAAAAAAGTCTAAATTTGAGCTATCAAGGCCACAAGCCCTGACTTGTATCTGAAAAGTGAAGACTGGAGGAATCAAGCTTAACGACATGGAGTAGCCAGTGAGGTTAAATGAAGAGGTCCAATTCTTTTATGGAACATCAAAGATGACTCGACCACATTGTATAATACTCCAGCGAATGCTTTAAACTAGGTGCATCAAGTAAATATAAGCATAACATAGTAACGTATGCAATCAACTAACCTACGCTATGTATGAGGTAGTTATAATATCCGGATATATTGGCTACAGTAGTTTTCGCAAATGAATTCAAGCAAACCTTAATTTTGTGCTTTGGAATGAAAGGCGGATCTCTTTTGTGGGGCACCTCCCTCCACAACCTCAGCTCCCCTCAATTCATTTCTCCATTCATCAAAGATCGAGAGCTTGTTCAACCTTAACCAGCAGATCTCTCCGAGCTAAGAAATTGAATTAACACCGCAGATACAGAAGTGACACTAGGAATGGGATCACGGTTCCACCTTTTGCAATACGCAAACCACTCCAAAAGGGCAATGCTCACAGTTAAAGTCGGATACACTCCATTCCATAACATTATACTGCCCTCCTAAGCCAAAAGACAGTAAATGACAAAATTACACATTTTGAGGTTAGAGTTGATTTTGTGACTTTCAACCTTGAGGATTAAAAAAAACTAAACAAAAAATAGTATCTTTAACGGTTTTCCCGAAATCACGTTCTGCTTTCACCGTATCAACAGCATAACTGTCAGTTTGCGAGCCCAAATAACAGTAACTACATGTATTTCTCCCAGAAAATCTCATTACTTTTGTTCCCTTATGATTTATCATCATTCTGTATTTCCCGCACTGATAACCTATGCATCGATTAAAGCTTGCATTATCTTCGAAGATGGCTAGATGGGGAATCGGAGACTCGAAGATGATAACTTCAACATGCAATAACTCAACACCAACAAGGATGCAGTTACTGTCTTTTAGATCAGTAGGACAGCATACATTGAAAGCTACCTGACAACATTTGGCGAATGAAAATCACATTTTTTCGCTCTCATGATCGCAATTTAAAAATGGCGATAACGTGAGTATTCGCGTTGATGGAGACCCATGATCGTGCCCGTGGCTTCAGTTGGGCGAGAAGTTGACTTTCGGTGGGTCGTCTTCCATATCAAAAACGATAATAACATCGAGCCAAAATAACTGTTTGATAAAAAACTGAATATTTTTAATGGCCCCTCAAAATAATCTGTTATTTATTGAAGCCAATTTTCATAAACTTTCATAGTTGTAGAGCCCTTGTAATAGCACCCTGTGTACTATGCGAGAGTTATTAAGAAACTAATGAATAAGAATGGAGGGCTGGAATGAACCAAAATTCAGATCGAATAACTGATGATGATTTTCCACGTAGTATGCAGTATACGGATGTAGATACAGTACGTAGCATATAAAAACTGTCTCCATTATAAGATAAGCATCCGGTGCACCTCGAGAACACTCCGCACATAAGTGAATGCTGTGTTGGTAGGATTGAGCATGCATTTCATGAGTTCCGACTTGGTCGAATTTTAGTCGGACACACGGACTCGCTTTCTGATTTCCTGCTCGCTCCGGTGCGTCCTTCCTCACGAACCAATTGCGAATCGAAAGTGCGCATCTAGTTTCCTCGATCTTTGAAGTCCAGAGTCGTTACTTTTTCCTCTCGCCTCTCCGTTGTCATCAATTAGCGCCCGTGCCCGACTGATTTTTTTAGACGCAAGCAACTTTTACTCTAAAAAGTTACGCGGACCAGCATCGCCTTACCTTCTTCTCCCCTCCAGCCTTCCCCCCCCCTCCCAAATTCCACGCGACTGATTTTTGAGGTCGGTAGGTAGGTGTTGTTTGGCGGGCGAGAGAGTCGGCAGCGAGGGAAAAGACTGAAACAATGGAATATTCAGCAAGGACGGACGCAGTGGGGAAAAGGAAAGGGGAAGAGGTGTGCCAGACTTCCCCTCATTCAGGATCCTTCGCCGAACAATATACATATGACTCCCTCCACCGCACACCACGGCAGGCGGGGCGATATGGAGGATTGTCTTTCCGAAAGAAATGAATGCCCCACCTAGGAAACAAAGAGGATAATTGCACCTGTTGCCCCACTCCTCCCTCACCAACAATGCCGTTCCCTTGCGATCCAGGCCGGCGCATAAAGATACAGTGGGACTCAAAGGTGGGAAAATGCTCGATTCGTAGAATGAATATGGGTTCCGCGACGGTGGAGAGCTTTTTCTGAAGAGGAATTCTGCCTTTTCAGACCTCATTCATGCTCTAAGTGTTACTATTGAGAAGATAAGGTGTTTGAAGACTATTCGTGAGTCACTGAATGCAGGCTTTAACAACTTTTCAAGTAATGATCGGTTGCAAGAATATTTAGTAATGAAATAAATAGTTATGACATCCATGAAGTTATAGATCTCACAAAAATATTAGGGTAGCAGAAACATCTCCACTAGTTACATAACTTATTTACCTATTGGTGATAGCTTTGAATATTTGATCTTATCTTTTACCGCCGGATAAAATTTATGAGAGTTTAACCAATGAATAATTGCTAATGCACGTAATAATTAGTTAGTAAGAGTAAATTTACTGGTGGTCATAGGTCACAATACAACTTTTTTTATCTAGTATTTAAATCTCAAAGCGGTTCATAGCGCATCCACCGTATTGGCCAGTTATGGAACTCATTACTTCATGCCAAAAGTTATGAAACCAATAAATTTATCTAATGTTTTTGTGACACTTTTTGATTGGCTGCCATTTCTTTTGGGTCCCATAACTTTATAGAATACATAGGTATGTGTCGTTCCTGCAACTGACCATAATTCTGAAAAAATTCTTACGTCGCACTTCACTTAAGTACATCTGTTCATTCAATAGATATAAACTTCAACATTTTCAGACCTCATTCATGCTGGTAGTGTTACCAATGAGAAGTTAAGGTGTTTGGAGACCTATTCGTGAGTCATCGAGTGCGTAACTTTTCAAGTAAGTCGAAAGAAAATCTTGGGCCACACTCCTCGTGAGTACATCTGTTTATGCAATAGATATAAACATATATGCAGTAAATGTAAATGAAGCAGGAATTAGTTTTTAAACTTTTCATCTTGAGTAAATATTGCCATTCATAGAGGTTACGGCGCGGAATTCGAGATTTGAGCGAAAATTATGCGTGAACACGGGTATTTTCCTAGGCATGTTACCTTGAATTTGTTAGCAACCATATCAATAGAATGATACGCATTATTTCGCGTTTAGGAAAACATATTTTTAATTTTCATTTATCATTTATTAACGGGTTTTTCCCTTTTTTAAATACATACATAGGTATACATTGCACAGTATGAATACAATTACATACCATTACCGAGACGGACAAATATATTAATAATATTATATGTTACTGGTCCATTCATTGGTATAACTGCATTTGTCACTTTTTCATTTTGTAAAAATTCTTGATTGTTTCAATAAATATAAAAAGAAAACGTGTGAAATCAAATTATTTCGAAATAGATGTCAAGTTTGATTAGGATACGTGTTAAAATAGCATTAAACTTCCACGAAACTAAATTGGTAACATGCAGTTTTTTCTCTTTATCTGTATATATTACTTATGCGTACTCGCACGCAAAGTTTTGCACAAATCTGTATATAAATGGAAATCGCTCCGGCCCTTTAAGATCGTGATCTGTCCACGGATAGAAATATACTGTCGCCGGATTGCCAGAGCTCAGTATCTCCCCATCCTACCCTAAAGGGCGTACCATACTACTATTGGGGTAGGGACACCAGCCAAAGAAAGAAGAAAAGTGAATCACATCTCAACGGAGTGCCTTAGCGTCACGCTCTGTTATTGCTACAGTCACCAATGTTGCATGGAAAGAAAAAAAATAGGAATTCTTGTTCCAATCGGTTCGGAAATGTATCTTCACATTCTCGCTTCTATCGATGTAGATATCTATGGTGGGGTGAAAACAATGGCTTCCGTGTCATATTGGATTGAAACTCACCTGATTTGAAATTTTTGAATGATCTAAGACGATCGAGTAGCCTCCGAATCTCAAGCGGCTCCCAACCTAGTCCAGTCATCAGTTAGCGTGTCGCTCTCTATTTGATCGCAGAAGTTTTTAACGAAGCGTGCGGCTTTCCTATATATTCTATTTGTTTCATAAGTTACGTCTTTTTGTACAGGGTAACAAATGTCCGCAGAGAGAGTCTATATTAAGAGGTATAGAGGAGAAGACAGCTCATTATTCACCATAAAGAAAGGCTACGCACAAGTTGAGTTACCTTAATGCATTAGAAAAATTACATTTAACGTGGCTTTGAAGAGCAGATTGAAATTCCCACTCTAAATTTACAACTAAGTAGCAAAGAAATCAGTCGAGGTTTCCTCTGGCGGATTAAAGCGAATTTTAATGTAAATACTACGGTTATTTTAATTTCATTTTATTAAAACTCGCTATAAAATTTATTTTGTCTTCCCTGCTTTTTTCATCGGTTGTAAATGGTACTCTGATGAGTCCCGTCGTCGAAATTTAACTGCTTCATGAAGAAATGTATCAACCATCTCCGTTTCCACCTGATCCGTCGATTTTATAAAGTACACTTTTGAAAAAAGTATCGACCAAGAACACTAACCCTCTCAAGAATTCCGCGCATTCTTGGTAGAAAAGAACTCCTTTTTTCGCGAACCGAGTTTGACCCGATACATCCCTCGAAACAACTCAACCATTAAGACGCCGCTGGAAATCGATTTAGAGAAATGAAAACGCCTCACAGAGTCAACGACAAACTGATATCCAAACCGGGTTCACCTTAGCGAAATCGAAAAAATCAGCGAAATAAAAGAAATCCAGGTCGGAAATTGTGAACTAATGAAGTACCTATTTTTACGATTTTAAGTTTTCGGAAAAGGCGTAGGTGAGGCAGATCATGACACAAAATTAAAGAAGGTCATAACGTAGTTATTTCACACGGCAATGAATAAGATAAATAAAATAAAACATAAAGAGCCTGTATGAAAATTATGAAAATATCAGTGGCTTGCCTAAAACTCAAAAGTATCCACAATAAGTACATTATCTCATGAAAAACGCCTCAAAACGTCAAGGAAATCACTTTCTTTTCAATCCCATGACAGTTTGCCGGGAACCTGGTGGGCGTGGTGGCTAGATTAATGACGTCTTGTAAAGATTGTGATTCCAATCCTGACGGCGACGGAAAATTTTCAGCGGAATCCTACTCCTGGCAGGGGTAATTATGCGGAAAACATGAATGTTTTATTCCAATATTTGGATTGGACGGGCAATTGTGGGCACCTTTCGGCAAGAGTCATTCCAACAAAGATTTTCTGTGTTATTAAATTTAATCCTACATAAATACCAACCAAACCTCATTTTTTCTCGAAACATATTTGCTATGGCGTGAGTTGTCGGTCGCCTACCCTAATGAATTCTACTTTTTGACTTTCCGTCTCTCGCACTCCTAACTACGCTGGATATTTTCTTGTTTTCTGCTCGCCCTTTCGGGAGAGACGGGGAGGAAAGGCATAATTTACCTTGACCCTCGAGATGGGAACGCGCACGAACATTACATTCACCTGACGAGAAAAAGATGCAAATATGGGCACTCCCATACGTGACGTCACCGGGTAGCTTTTGCGTGCGTGGGTGCTCGGCGGCACGGCCGGACTTCTGGATCCCTCCTCACGTCCCCCAGGGATAAGCCTCCGGATTGGTCTTTTCATCTCATCCATCGTAGCGGAAAGACGCCAGTTGCACCTGAGTAACAGGGTATTCATACCGCATGCGGCGTACAATAGTAGGTATATACATACGAAGTAGATGAGAGAATACTGACTCTATAATGCTGAAACTGAATAAATACTTTTTACGAACATAGATGTCAAATAGATAATAATAATAATATTTTATTTCACACACCTACTTATACAATATATTCCATTATACAATGTTATTCGTGAAATTAGGCACCCCTGAAGAGACCTGTAATGCGGGTAATGGGGGGTTGCCATCACTTGGTCAAGCTGTGTTTGGCAGCAGTTTAATAATGACATAAATTATTTATAGGCGTTGTAATTTACACAAAGTGTGCTCAATGTAACATAAATTAAAGTACATATATGTTATATCCTTAATGAATTTAATAACGGAACAATACAAAGCAAGTAACAGTTTAGGTAATAATGAATAATTATAACAAAGTATATCAATGACATGTTATGGTGGTAGGTACTTTAACATTAAAGAATATTGTCTTTATCTATTTGCGTAAATAACCATTTTCTTAGACGGCTAAGAAATCTGGCTTCACTTTGTACAGAAGATATTTCTCTAGGCAAGTTAATTAATAATTTAGGTGCAATGTAGAGATACAGTCGAACTTCCTCAGTAACAACAACGCTTTGCGTTGAAGAAATTTCGAGACACGCAAAAATAGCTAGCATACAATGCTAAATTACATTTATTGCAACTAGCGAAAATCTCACTCACAAAAGTCAGGAAATTGAAGTGCAACTGTTGTTTGTCAAATCATTGCATTTTGTAATCTCAATATTTAAGGAAAAAGTTTAGTTGAATGATAGCTATGAGCGCCATTTTGAAACCACACACCTCATAACAACGCACTGTTTGTCACGATCTTCTCTTGATAAAAATTCTGTTGCTTCCCAATATTCATGAAACAGAGTGAGTTCGTGAGTTCGCTCTTCCATAGTTCCTCTTTTTAGGTAATCGACTGTCGTTTCTTTGGCTCGGATAATTTCGTAGAAAAACTTCGCATGCATTTTTCCGTTTAGGCACACCGTGAATTAATTATACATTTGTTCGTTTCTATACACAATTGCACAATTTTGCGATACAGACACAATTAGATGGTATTTTTACTACATGCATACATTCCAATAATGCATATATAATAAATTCTCAGGCTTCACTTGGTGGAACAACATTGCGATGGTTTGTAAATAAATTCACTTTGTAATATTCCATAATGGTTTTCATAATTCCGACCTAGGTTTCGACTCAAGTTAAGTCATTATCAACCGTGATAATGACTTAACTTGAGTCAAAACCTAGGTCGGAATAATAAAAACCATCATGGAATATTACAAAGTGAATTTATTTACAAACCATCAAGGTTGATAATGACTTAACTTGAGTCGAAACCTAGGTCGGAATAATAAAAACCATTGTGGAATATTACAAAGTGAATTTATTTACAAATCATCCAATAATGCAGGTTGATACTTCCGTTTTTCGGGATTTCCGTCGCGTCGTTCTATCGTGAGTAAAATCTTGTCATCTCTACGTCAATTTGTCAGACGGAAGAATCAACCTCCATCCAAACCCCTGGAAATCTCATCCACAAATACCAATAATAGTGTTGGGTTTGTCTATTTCATAATCATTGGATACTAGTGAAACGCGATCTTCTTCTATTTTATGGGCATGATGGAAGTAATGACCTTAGATCAAGGTGGACTTGAGGGATTTCTTAATTCATTAAGCATCAATTTTAGCCGCTGATTTTAGTAATCTATCTTCGCGGTCAGCGAAGAGGGCATCATTTGTGGCGCCCTTTTGGGATTCACGACCAAGAATTGCAACAACGTTTCTTCAAACTATTTTGGGAAAATCACATCTCGTAGCGTGGTAATGATAAAACAAAAAAGTCACGAATCAATGAAATTAGGAAGCGTTACTCAGGTACAAAGATTCAACCGATATAAGCGGATTACGTTTCTCGTCCCTCCAAGAACGTGAACGTTGATCGCGATGGCAGTTGACACGATAATTTTTTTGTCAACTAGGATCGCAAGTGTCTTGAGTGGCAATTGGAGCATATCTTCTGTGGCAAGAGGAATTCGAATGCGGCCTCAATAAAATTGTTTTCAGGTTCAAAATTCAAACAGCCCAGTTGGTTGTCACTGTGTCCATCTTTCCTGATCACCTCGCTTTAATTTAGAAAATTTAACCCATAAGGTATGAAAAAGTTAACTTTATTAAAAGGTTCGCTTACTAGTATTGCGAACGACAGTTTTTTTTGTAAGGTCCAATCCCTTCCTGTCTTTCCCAGACAGTCCTTGCGAGCTCCACCTTAGCGTGTGGGCCCACCTTGAATCTGCCCAAGGGCCCCAAGTGCATGTGGGGCCCGACAAGCCCATGCAAAATGCGTTCATGTGAATGAAATTACATGCTGGATAGCCCAGATGATCCATGGAAACGCTGTTAAGACGGCCCTCGTCTTCCTCTCTCACAATTTACGAGAATGCAAACCTTTCCAGCAACCCACCCATTTCGTGCCCCAAAGCGAGAAGAAAAATAAAATGAAAAGAGGCGGATAATTCCTAATTTGGCACCTCCGCATGGACTTTTCCTCGCCACCCACACCCCTTTCCCTCCATTCCTTTCCCCTCCAGCGAAACAACCAAAAGGCTTCGCTGGAGAACCGCGTGCTCGCCATACTTTCCGTGAGAGATCCGGCGCGCAGATTTCGGAGTCAATCACGGAACGACCTCCGCTGTAGTTGAAACGACTGAATGATGCGATCAAGGCCGAGAGAGATACGTTTTATTTTTTTACTTGCAGCCCTCGCAATAGCCCGTGGCCAACGCGCAGTGAACGATTTCGGCAATTGTAGGGTCTCTATCTACTATATAGACTACGCGTACGTAGGCATGATTCAGTTGCTAGGTGTAGAGAATCACATATGCGCCAATTAATTGTAAAGGAGATACCATTCATTGTATTCTCTACTAACTGATATAGCGCGTGAGAATGAATGTGGCTAAATACGCGTATCACGAGAGAAACTGCTTTCTAGTAACAACTATGCCTGCTTCACCAAAAAAGTTGGATATCTACATAGAATTCTTAGACGTTATATAATGTTTGCCATTGTTACAGATATTGCTTCTCTTATAAGTAAAATACATTGATTTCTATTCGATAATTTACTCTATTCATTTCAATATTTTTCTTAGCCTGTTTCTGTTAGGGCTTTTCGAATGGTCCAAAACTTAATGCAACAATGCATCTAAATGGGTCGTTCGATGTGCATCTGTTTATTGAGGATCATCATGCCTTCAACAAGCCAACAGTTTTAATTTCTGCGAGCCAGATACATCTGACTCGCATAATTGATGGGAGATTCTTATTCGAGGTGTTGATGTACTAGCAAACGTGTACTAATCAGCGCTTACGACGGAAAAAGGCACAGTATGCGCCGGTGAAACAATCGGTAACCTTCCAGTTGGTTGGATTTTGTCGGGGCACAATGGTCACGGTCAAAATGTTTAGCGAATAGTTTTAGAATTTGTTCGAAGTAAATGCTTGAAAAATAAACAGGTTTGTTAAAGAGTAATTAAAAGCTTCACATTACCCATTTTCGGAGCCTTACTTGAAAATCAGCACAAATACAACAATCGCGAATGCGATTATCGGCTTTATTTACAACTCAACGGCACATTATATTTGCTTCCGATCTGTTCAGAAAAAATTTCTTTGAAGTTGAAAATGTCATTACCAGAACCCCTAAAACGTAATGCCGTAGAAGAAAATTAATTATTAATTATAGTAAAATAACATTCATTTTTTGGTATTCAATATATGTTTTTTGTATGCTTTGTTGCATAGAACTATGAATGTACACAAAAAGAACATTATTTGCGACAGAAATAAAAGTGTTCATTTAATATTCAAAAAGTGTTCATTTATTGTTCAAAAAGTGTTCACATAACGTTCAAAAGTGTTCATTCACTGTTCAAATTTCGTTCTTTATATGTTCATGGGGAATGTTCATTTAGTGTTCTTTTAATGTGTTTTGTGACAGAAAGTACATAATATTTTCGTTTGTTCAAATTATGTTCTTTTTATGTTCTTCCTGTCAAAAAATACATTAAAAGAACACTAAATGAACAATTACTAGAACATAAAAAGAACATCATTTGAACACTAAAATAACATAAAAAGAACACAAAATGAACAATTTTTTCTGTTAGGGAAGCTCTGTCTAGGGCAAAGTATCTGAAAAGAATGGAAAGCGACTGGTGTTTTATTTGCATTTGCAACTGTGACACTCAGCAATTAGCAGACTATAACACCCCTCATTAGGCTCTAGCCCGTTGTGAAGAGGCATCTTTCCAGTCTTCCCACCCCATTGAATACAACCCTCAGAAAAAATAACTTTCCGTATTTAAATTCCCTTTTTCCATGGACCTAACAATGAAGAGACGAAGGGGACATTATATTAACAGACCCAGCTTCACCTGTTATCTATACAATTTCAGGAGAGATTATGATCATCTCTTATGCAGCAAACCCAAGGTATTTTTGCCGGAGATTGGGTTGATGAAGTTGATAGAAAACTGGCTTCCCATCATTATGGCCTGGGTTCGAATCCCGGCAGTGGCAGATATATTATGGAGAACTCTGACCTCTTCTTGGGTGCCACGTGGAGAGCACCTGAAGGGCATCACTCTGTCTGTCAGATGGAATTTTCAACAATGGCATAGCTAATTATCAGATATGGCACTAACAACAAAGGGGGCCTTTCAGCATGGAAATATGGTTTTCAAATCTGGTTATAGTGGTCCTGTTGACAATAAACAACTCGTACATCAAAACATCTGCCAAGATGGACAGTTTGACCTGGTAGAAAACCCAAGTAACCTTCAACATCATGGTTTTCAAACCACCATTGGTTAGCTTCAAGGCACAGGTTCCCATCCTGAGTGCTCACATTTAATCCTAGCATTAGCACAGGCTTTGCAGTGGAATCATGATCCTGTTTTAAATTCTTTGTTAAAAGCAAGTAAAGGGTAGTACTCCCATCCATCAAATGGGAAATTTAAAAGTAGACCCATTTCATTAGGAGTGGGTTCACACCTACATCAGGTTTCTCTCCAATCTTTCTTGATTTCCCAAACATAATCCTTCCCTTAACAATATATCCCCCGGTCCACCATGGTTCAAACAACTACTACTGTCAGTCGACCCCCCAAACCAATTAAATTAGTTACCTTTTTCAACATATCCCTAAATCATTGAGCCCATACCTTAAAGTTATTGATGTATAATCTGGGTTGGGAATCACTAAATAAATGTATCACGGCCAGCTATCGTAAATGAGACTGCTTAATTCAGGATGACTCTCACTTTTGGCAGAGCATTCATGAGAGAGATGGAAAGGTGAACTGCTGAGAGAGTGAATGGATTTTGGGTAAATAGGTGGCAAGATCCCATTACTGCACACTGTTATTGCATTTTTTTTATTGAGAAGGCAATGCACATAATCTGCTTTGGACAAATTGGGAAAGAAAATTTACTTCCTAAAACAATTACAGCCAACAAGAGATTAAATTGGCCCTGAAGAGGTCTTTTAGTTTCCCAGAAGCTCGGGAGAGGGAGGTTGAGAGGAAACCACGAGTTTGAGCCTGCATCCCACACATTTCCACAATATTGGGAAACATTTTTCAACTTTTCAGAAAATATGACATTGAGATGATCCACATACCAGCAAGTATGATGAGAGACAAGCTGTTCAAGGTTAAGGATCCCATTGATCTCAAGATTTCAGTGGTGTACCAGGTTCCCTGTGAGTACAGAAAGGTTTACATTGGGGAAACAAGCCAGACCATTGAAAGCCCAACCTCAAGGAGCATAAATGACACCTGAAGCTATGGCAATGGGAGAGGTGGGCCATTGTTGAGTACAGTAAAATGGGGTGACTTCGGCCACGTGCGCACCGCTTCACAGATTGAAACTTTGTAACTCAATGCATTAAAAGGTACGAGCCAGCATTTCATTCTCGACCTTCCTAACATTGTTAGAAGGAATTACAAGCAGTCGACCCTTGCTTTTCACAGTAGTTGCGATACCAACGTACTGGGAATGTCAAACAGAATTAGTGTGTTCTATTAAAGAGCCTCTGTTAAAATCAGGTAAATGAAAACTTCCTTATTACTATATTATTTTGTTGTCTAACAGAATATAAAAATAGTTAATATATACAGATTTAACTTGGAATAATATCGCTTACTAGGATAATAATCAAAATACTGTGGGGTGACTTTGGCCATGCCCAGAAATTACCAGAAAGCCCGCGGTGGGCGTCCGTACCTGAGGTATGATGAAAATCGTGTTCAGCACGCATTGGATGCAATCAAGAGAGGAAAAATGTCAATCCCCAGGGCAGTGGAGCATTACCAAGTCCTGAGGAGAACTCTCCAAGATAAACTCTCTGGAATACACATCAATGAAGTAGGCAGCCTAACAGTGCTGATCTTTAATTATTTAATTAGTGCCCATTTTAACACCAAAGTATACAAAGCTTAAATACGCGAGAGGCAAATTAAGAAACTAAGCATACATTTAAGAAAAATACGATTTTATTGACCCTTCATGTGGAGAATATGTCATGGCCGAAGTCACCCCATCTAAGACTTCGATCGCGGTAATTTTTTTTTTTTAAGTGGTGCTTGCTTTATTATAAATTTTTAAACCTTTTTTGAAAAACTAAGTTTTCACTCTAGCTAATTTAATTTTTATCAGAAGAAGGAACCGGTATAGTCGAAGATTTAACAAAAAAACCGTCAAAAATGGCCGAAGTCACCCCATTTTATGGTATAGATTTAAGGACCATAGGATTATTCAAGATAGATTGGATTGGATTTTGGGGAGGCGATCAACAGCTATGGTCATTTGTGCCATAGGGGGAGGTAAGGGAGGAAGGGTGGATAGAAACCTGGCATTGGAATTAGCCTGCTCTTAATAAAGGGCACCAGAGAGACCACGGTTTAACGTCTCATCCGACAGATGGAGTACTGTACTTAAGGTGCCCCCCACAAAACACACAAGTAGGGATCAGGTTTTCGCTGAAAAATACCCTCCTCTTCAGGAATTTGAACTTTGGATTTGTTACTGGAGTTGATACTGGGATTGCCTTGCCAAGAGGTAGTAGAAATCTACCAATCCACCTGATCAGAAGGAATATTAGCAGGAGTCCAGGCTCCAGTAAAGCACAAGAAGGAAGCCCATTCTAGATGCAATCAAGAATGTTCTGAACAATCAGCATGGGAAGATGGTAACAATTAGCAAACTAGAAGTCACTTGATCTCCCAGGAGAGTATATTAGTCAGCCCATTTTTGATACAAAATATATAAATGCTTAGGACAGTCAATTTTTAGATTAAATATCCCTGATCATTATAAGCAAGAGGGCTTTTGAAATACTGAAGAATACTGAAGTACAAACATGGTGTTTTACTTACGGCTAACATACTTACAAATTACCTTTCATTTGGAAGTCTCCATCTAACTGAAATTAATTAAGAATAATTTCTTCAAGATCAATTTTGTGATTTCGAATGATTTGTTGAGTCACCTAGTTGAATGACTTCCCTGTTAAGATAAGAATTATTTTAGAATAGTTCTATTTCATTTTTAATGCATTCTATGTGCTATTGATCAGTCCCATTGTTAATAAATTACATTTGCATACAAAACAATCACTATCTAACTTAACTGCAATTGAGAGAAAATTTCACCTGAAACTTAAAAAAAAGTATAACTAGGAATATATCAGGCCACATACCTAGAGTTTCTCCTGCAAAAGATGGATTTGCATTGAGAATCTTTTGTGATCTTCATCTTTATGTCAATTATTTTAATATCATAACACCTATGAATTACCTTCCAAAATCAATTACCACCATTGAAATGAGTTCCAGGATAAATTACACTATTTATAGAAACAAAGATTTACTTCAGAGCACAAAACCAAAATTTTGAAAACTCTTGAAGTATTTCCTGCATTAAAAACTGAAAATAAAGGTTATCTGGCGCATGCAACAGTAACCAGGGTGGCTACTGATATCCAATTTTCAAATTCCCTGACCTTCCCCTGGTGGATTTACCAATTTCCCTGACTGATCGCCAAAAGGTCACCTATTATTGGAATATTTTTTTCTGCTGAATTAAATTTTCTATGGCAGCTTTAAATTTTCTAATCATCGTCTTGTATTTTTAGAACTGCAAGCATGTACATATTTACTATAAGCTAGTGTGCTCCAGCTACTTCTCGACCTGAGTTTCGGAAGTTAAAAAAAAAAATGCGAGGTAAAATTTTCCGAACAACATAGCCTCAGATTCCTTGTGAGGACGTAATACATTGTGATCATGATTTTTAACACAACTTGGCAAATGTCACAATAAGAATATACAACATGGATACATTGTACGTCTGATTCACAAATAAATAACTAAGATTCACAACTGTTTACTCCACGAATTGATGGTGCTTATTCCATGCACGTCAGCGACGAACGATAGTTTCAGTTGGTGAAATAGAGGGCGGGAAAGACTGGCCAATAAACGTAATGGTAGAAAAATAAAGAGGATTCCTATTCCAGTTTCTCCCTGACTGTTCCAAGAATTCCCTGACTTTTCCAGAAATTCAAAATTCCCTGACAATTCCAGGTTTTCCCTGACAATCGCCACCCTGAGTAACTGACATCAGACTTCATGTATGTTACATTCTTTACAGCCGACAAATTTTGTGGAAAGTGTTATCTTTTGAAAATTCACTGCATTAAAAATTGAAATGGAAGAAAAAGCAAAGGAACCTAAAAGCATTTGAAATTAATACATTATATGTATCAAGACTAGAATTCACATTAAGAAGTCTTTCTCTCAATAGCTACTCATAAATTAGGAAATAAAATTTGTAGAAGTTTCCCCCAGAGAATTCCTCTTTTTATTAATTATTTCAATATTTGTTACAGTACTGGTTCCAGTGTCATCAACTGTAATTCCTCTACCAGTGTACAAAGTGGCCTATTCACTTGGTGTAGGTGGAGGAGACAAGCTTTCTAAACCATCAGGACCAACAAAATTAATAACAGGTAAATATTTGGATTTCTTGAATCAGATTTAAAACAATACTGATATGTTAGCAGACCTTCATAGATTAAGGGACAGACAGAAATTGACCATTGATCGACAGATGAGTCCAAACTGTGTTTAACCCTTTATAGGGCTGAAATCTAGGACTCTAAATATTGTTTTTTTTTCTATTTTGGCTATCCTTGGGGATGTAAGATGCTGGATATATTATTTATTTTCAAGCGTATCACTACGCCATATCCACAAGGAACACCGAACAACGTGCATTACCACAGATGGGAAACATATGTGGTAATGGGATATATATATATCCCAAAGAGCGTTCCCCACAGATATGGTGGGAAAATATTTTCCCAGTACCCTATAAAGGGTTAAGAATATTTTTATATTAATGATGAACACTATTTTGGACAATTAACTTTTAATTTGAATGAGGGCAAAAATATCTGATAAAATGAAATATCAACACCAAATATCAATCACAACTGTTGAAATTGCTCTGAATTTATTCTAATTTCACATACTTTGTCAAATAAACTCTAATTCAGACATAAAAATAATGGGTTTTATATTTTATCCATGATAATTTTACATGTGTAGGTATATTAATTTTTGAAAAAAAAATGAAATGACTCATAGCTGTGGTAATCAGTTGTTTTTCAACAGAGAAAACGATGATATTTAAAATATTAGTCAATATTAGGGTCAAATAATGTACTTTACTTTGTAAATTTCACATATTCAAGTCAAAAAGTTCCTCTCTATGTTCAAAATAAACCAAAGTTACCTTAGAGCTAAACATGAACTCACAAAGTTTGGTAGTTCAGAAAAATTTCTTCAATCTCTTACTCTTATTGTTAAAACTTTGAAAAGTTTTAAGAGAAGAAGAGATACTTTTCAATCTAAATCTAAGTCACTACTAAAGGATACAGGTCAAATAATTCCGAGAAACCAGAAAACACTGGGAAATGAAAATGCCTCCATAAGGTATTGAGCAAACATGATCAATAGTACCTAGTGTACAGTTTCGTCTGCTCCAACCTTTCAAACTGACCATCAGGGTTCATAACCATTGTTACCTACATCTACATTTACAAAGTACCCTGTGAGCTGCCAATATGGCATAACCACCTAGGACATCAACCATGGAAAAAGTGATGCTCAATTTTGTGCTATCCATTAAATATTGAAGATGAATCCTGCTCAAATGAAGTCCCCCACCCATGTTTAGATGCAATACTCACTCATAATCTTTAGTGCAACTAATGTCAGTCTGTGGCAATTGACTGACCTTTGAAGAGACTGAGTGAGGTCAGGTGATGACCCCATCCTCCTCTGATAATTTCCCTTCATTATCCCATCTGGAGAGAATAGCTCAGTAAATTTCCATGGTAAGGCATCAGGAGCCCTGACAATGATGAGTGAGTTGTACATTGAAATGTCAGTAGGGATGGAGGACCTGACTGGGAAGGTAACCCAAGAAGAATTAATTTTCATGCAAAAGGTATAACACTAAAAAACCATGGGGACAAAGAAGGAAGCAAAAGGTAACACATATCTCTGTGGATTGGTGCTTCCTGTGTCATTACACTGTGAATGTAGCATGGGAAGAAAAAATCATATGTAGCTGTATGTTAATAGAAGACAGCAGAGTTATAACTGTATAGTACGCATAAGGCTAAAAAAAGGAGAGTTTAATGGATTAATTTTTGTTTTTGTCATTTCAGCAAACAAAAAGAAAGCACTGATCAAACCAGACTGGATAGAAGGCAGCACAGATGGGAGGCGTGGAAGATCAATTGTGAAAAAACTTTGATTTCTACATGAATGAAAGAGAAAGAATATTACAATCAGACCTGTTATGACTATGAACATTAATGAATCTACTTTGTTAGTATACTATCCATGACAAAGGAATGATATGCTCATACTCGACTCAAAAATTACTTTCGAAGTCTGAGAGAATAAGTGATTATGGATAACCAGAGTAGACATAATTAGAAGTATTAACAGCTAAATTTGACCTGCTGGAATGACTGATGGTTTGGGTAATATTTTTCTATGCTATACCTACTGAAAAATAATGTATAGCTGTAATTAATATGTAATATAGTTGTAAGATAATATCTAATTTTTTAAAGTTTGATCCAGGAAGAAAGAGTTAACCTCTTGAGATTGGCATCCTGTAAAATTTTCTTCAATGAAACCAAAGAAAAACTAGTTGTATGAATAAATATAGGGCTAACTTTAGAAAAAAATAAGGAAAAATAAGGGAATTCTATCAATTTATTAGAGACCAAAAATAAAAATTAATGTCATAGATATTAATTCTAAAGGCAGTTTTAAACAAGGCACTTTATTGCACAATGTGAAGTATTTTCAAAGCCAGAATTCATCAATGTCTGAATTAGTACCCCATCTCTCCTCCTAATATTTCACCCATCCACCACTTTACGTGATGCAATTTTCAACGCACATTAATACATACATCAGTTTGTGCAATAAATTGCCCCCCTGAAAAATGGCCATTATGATTCAAGGATATGCAGAATAAAAATAAACAAAACAAGAACATATTTTGACTGCCTGTGTAGCAATCAAAAATAGCTTCAGTCAGGCATTAGATGTATAAAATGGGAAGTAAAATTTTAGTACATATTTTTATGAAATGTATGAGTATTTTGAATAAAAATGTAACATATTGTGGGAAAAATCTGTAAGAAGACTTAGACATTATCTAAGTAGCATGATAAAATGAATATATATAAAAGACAACTTACCAATAAAAAATTGTGAATTAATTTTAACTTTATTAAAATTTAAGACTTTGACTGATTAAGATACCACAGGGATGACAATTACATCATCAGAATTAGTCTTTTTTAACCCTCTTAGTGCTGACTCATACCAGCGGTTCCAGCGAGAAACGCGGAGGGTAACTTAATGAAATGTATCACTCTAGGAAAATAAATATTATGAAGTTGTTTAAAATATCCATACGCGGTTTTTCTTATTGTGTATACATTGAATTAGGTAATAATCAAAAAAGACTTTGACATCATTCAAAAAATAATTGTAATTATATTTGTGTGCTTAAGTTAAACAATTTTTTGCCTATGAGCCGATATATCGGCCCACCGCACTTTTCACCCGAGATGCCAAAGCCGATATATTGGCTCGCCGCACTAAGAAGGTTAAAGACAATTATAAAATTTGCTCAACGAGATTGGGTTGAATGTTCCCCATATCTTAGAAGACACTTAGTTTCACTTGCAATGGCCAGAATAATGACTTCACAATTTGAGATGAAACAAAAAAACTCCATATAAACATAGTATGGGACCAATTTTGTGACTTTTAAAAATTACCTGAGAAAAACACTGTGCCTCATGGAAAATCTCCAAAAACCGAGGAAAAATTACCAAATCAGGTCAAAGTCAAGGATATTCAAGGATTTTTCAAGATAGGAGCAACTTGAGGAAGTTTTCCCAGTTTTCAGAGTGGATACTACCCTCCATTATGAAATGTGATACTGATGTTACAATAATTATATGGGTTCAAAAACATAAATAACTTAATTCATAGAAAATTCAATAGGAAAATCCAAGACAGTAAGTCACAGGTACAGGAGTTATAAGAATGTGAGGAACTAAAAATAAGAAATATTATTTGTCAGTGCCGAGATTCAAATCCAGATCTCAATTTCAACCAAATGACCATTGAAGCAACCCATTTATCCTCTTCCACAGTGAAGTTCAGTATTCAGAGCTGGTATTAAGGAATACATCTTAACTTTTTGAAAAAGTTTTCTCTGGAGTAAATGAAGACTATGTTTGCAGGAGAATGTGGTTCTTTGTAGACCCTGACTTTCCCAGGGGTGTGGAGACATTTTCGGAGACTTCGAAAAAAATAATATTTGTAAAACACCAGAATTAGCAGAAAATACTGTCTCCCTAACGTTCCCTACTTTCTAAGAAGAAATAATTGAAATCAACTATTTCAGAAATCTCTATTGAAGGCTAAGATAAAGTGGTACTAAAACTGAACAAAAGGTAATTACACAGCACTCTACAAAAGTTCAGCATTTGGCCCAAAAAATGGGCTTCTTTCATTCTCTCACAAGAAACAACATTTTGGCAAAAATTAAAAAAATCCCAATTACAACAATTCCATGGAAGATAAAACAGGCTGTGTAAATACTTGTTTCATTAACGTGGCCTAAATATTCTCCTTTCATTCAGACTCAAACTCTGAATTGCATAATTTTCGCACCAACAGCAAACATATCACCCGTGATTGACAGTAAAACAGCAATGATTGAAGGAAATCCCTACCCAAGGTTGTGTAAGTGTTCTCATCCACTAGGACTAGTTCCCCTGGCACATGCTTTGATACATCAGGATTTTCTCCAGGCATATGGAAAGCATGACAGTGAGTGAGGGATAAGAGGTACCACAGAAAATAAGGAAGTACTTTGTGTCATCACTGTATTGCCACCTAAGTGATACCAATAGTCACAACCAGGGTGGCCAGATTAGGCAAATCATAACTAAATAGGTAAAAATTGATATTATAACAAATTGAGAAGTAATGTAATTCCTTCTGCCATGAGCCATACATAGTTCCATTCGCAATTATTCAATAAAATGGAGAAGACCATTATTCAAGCTTGGTCCAAGATCGTAGTAATATGCTTGGAAAATAATTAGAAATATTTTTGAACAAATCGTAATGTAAATCCCAGGGTTTGTAAAACTATGCAGGAAAGGCGAAGACTCAAAAGAATTTAGAGTTGAATTTTAAAGTCCTGTGACATTTCTAGCTTTTCCACGACCATTTATAAATACTTCGATTTTTCTGGGTTCTCTTCCTTTTCCAGATGTGTAGCAATCCTGATTTCGCCCCCTTCACCTCAATGTTAAAGATCAACTTGGCATGTAATAAAATGCATTACAATTATCAGATTTGAAGAAAGCTTTATTTATAAAAACATAACACAGTGAAAGCTGAGACTCATGACGCTGGAATGATAGTTACATCATTATCAAGACTGCATTCCTGATCACGTGAACTTAAATAGTCATTGTCAGGTCAACTGGTAGAAACTTCCATCTTGGTATCATCTGAAAAGGATTGAATATAAATGGAAATTCAAACAACACAAATTTTAATGAACTGAGTCTAAGGTAATAAAAAAAAAACAAAAATAAAATTAGACTAGTTTTGATAGCACATTATTTATACTCTGGGCAAAAACTTGGCATCAATGCAAGTGACTTTAGTTGTCTCAGTAGGGAAATCCACATAAGAGTGATGATAGTCTACTAATGAAATTTTGATCACACAAATATCACTTTGTTTCTGCAGGGCTTACTTTTAAGCTCATACCAATAGGGTCCTTGGCGAAAGGGCTCACTCATAAAAATATAAAATACTTCACTGTACAGTACAGAAGAAATATCCCGGTGAATATATACACAAGATTTTCAAGCTTACCTTCATTAAACATGAACTCATCTTGGTATTCTTTCAGAAACTGGGTAGAACGGTGTTCATCCAGGAACAGGGAGTATACCTTTTTAATTTCTTCTATCGTCACCTAGGGAGAGGAAATAAGAACTCTTAGCATTAAAGATCAACACCAAGGAACTGGATTCTTAATTGTTTCCTCTAGGAATTTTGGCATTATAATAACACAGTGATGATATTTTGATGGTATTTAGTAATATAATGGCAGAACCGCCATCTTTGACAGTGATTTTCCCCAAGTGGTGCAAAAGAGGAGAATTAACAATCGAGGACAGCCATATTTGCCATTTCTTATCTCCACGAGCTCGCAGAGGAGGGGGAAAACAATAGCAAACTTGGCAAACCTTAGTTGCTAGGAGACACTGGGGCCAATCGCATCAGAATATTATAAGTAACAGAGAATAAGAGAAAGAGAGGGGAGAGTCAACATTGCGGGAGATGAAAACTAGGGAAGTTCTCTATCAGCCACAGAACAAATCAGATGTAAAAGAAAGTGCTCTTGAAAAAAGAGGTCGAGAAAGATGGGGATTCCCATCCAAGATTGAGCTGAGCATTGAACTAGCTGTAAATCATTAAGCTGTAAACTGCAGGCACCGAGACAGCTGATTGGGAGATCGGCAGTATAACAAAGCGGCCAAATTAGAGAGAGAGATGGGAACTCCATTGCTGAACGTGGAAAGTAGACGCCACAGTAATTCGTCTGAGGGGGAAGGCAGATATGGTGAAGCGGACTACCTGTGTCATCTAGGATGGAGTTGTCGTAACTATACAAGCTGTATAATAATTTCCTGAGTCTGATTTTGATTGTTTAATATTTATGAGAAAAAGATAATGGGCCTAAAAGGTGAATGTGTAAATATTAATGTGTTCAAGAATTAAGTGACTCGAGAGGAACTAAAGAACAGTGATAATTAATGCCCATTTTTCAAAATTGCATTGTTAATTTGATTTCTATAAGTTCTATGGTGAACTGTGCATAAGCTAAAGAAGGAATCATTCAGTAATGCATGAATATAGTACAAATATAGCTATAAGAAAGATTTCTGTGTTTTAAATAAAGGGTAACATGTGTTTGAATTAGAATTACATGTTATATTGATGGGGTTAGTCGTGCAGAGAGATAAGAAAGGTACAAACGAGAGAAGAGGGTAACGAAAGAAAGTAAGTGACCTTTGAAGTGCCCTACACAACCACCAAGTTTGTATTACATATAATGGCTTCAAATGCAGAGCAATTAATTAAATATAATTACCTCATTGGGTATATTACAATTTATTACTTGTTATTAATTTTTACTGGACACAAAAGAGGTTTTAATGGCTAATTCTTAAGTAGGAGCAGTATACTGGGAGCAAAGACAATTTCTACACTAGTCCATTTCAAGACAGAGAAAATAAAAAATTAAACACACCACCTTTTGAAGGTACCATGCCAGTACAGCAAAATTCCAGTACCAAATAGCCAAATAGAAACCAAAATGCCAGTACAACAAAATTAATGCCCTAACAGCCAATTTCTGTGACAATTTCAGCATAAAATTGAGATTAGGTTATAAAAGCTAGTGGTAGGACTCAGTAATACTCCAATTTTTCTGTTTGAAAATACAAAATGGATGTAAATTATTCAATGAAATTACTTATAGAACTTTGGCTGATTAAAAAAATGCTTATGGTTAAGTAATTGCAAATGTAGATTTTTGCAATGAAAATACATACGAGGATAAGGTGAAAGTTCTCGGCCTGACACAGAGATGGCACTCCGATCAGCAAAGCATTTGTTTCCTGCATAGGTAAACGTCTCAGTAGTTTGTATGACAAGTTTCAACTGGTTCTCTCAAGTAGTTTGTTTACATGAATGTGTACAGTAGACGCCTTGCGAGTTTTCCGTTAAAATGGACAAACTTGAATATCGTGCGGTCATAAAATTCTTCATTTTGGATGGATTAACCACTAAGAAAATTCATCCGAAGTTGACAAAAGGCCTCCGCTCCTTCCACGTCAACTGTTGAAAAGTGGGTAGCTGAATTTAAACGTGGTCGCACATCCCTTGAACATGATCCACGTGAAGGATGGCCAAAAACCGCAACCACATCGGAAACCATCAAAAAAGTGCATGATATCGTGTTGGACGATAGGCGAGTGAGATAGCTGAAGCTGTGGGGATATTGGAAGAAAGGGTGCGGAACATCTTGCACAAAGAATTAGGGATGCGAAAGCTCTGTGCCAGATGGATGCCGCATTTGCTGAATGCTGATCAAAAGCAAATGCGCAAACGATTTTTGTAGCAATCTTTGGACTGATTCAATAGGGATCCGACCGATTTTGTGTGGTGATTTGTCACCATGGATGAGAGACGGGTTCACCACTACACGCCAGAAATGAAACAGCAGTCCATGCTGAGGGTGGAAGCTGGTGGATCAGTGCCATAGAAAGCGAAGTCGATCGCATCTGCCGGAAAGGTCATGGCTAGCGTGTTTTGGGATGCGGAAGGGATCCTGTTCATTGATTACCTTGCAAAAGGCAGAACAATTCCGGGCGAATATTACTCCAACCTTCTTGACCAGGTGGATGCCAAAATTCGCATGAAGAGGCCTGGCTTCAAGAAGAATAAAAATCATCTTTCACCAGGACAACGCACCTGCGCACAAGTGTGTGTTGGCGATGGGAAAACTGTGGGATTTGGGGTACGATTTGCTCGGTCATCCCCCCTATTCTCCTGATTTAGCACCCTCAGACTTCCATCTGTTCCCAAACTTGAAGAAATTTATTTCTGGGAAGCGCTTCGCATCCAATGAAGAAGTTGAGAGGATGAGGAGTTGATGAATATTTTCACAACCTTCCAGACTCACTTCCAGGAAGGAATACTAATGTTGGAGAAACACTGGACCAAGTGCGTTGAAGTCAAGGGAGATTTTGAAGAAAAATAAAATAATTTTTTAACTGAAAGTCATAGTCTTTCATTGTCAGGCCGAGACCTCATACTGTAACTTCTACTTAGCATATATTATTTAAAATTTCAACCTTAACAATTCCATAAGGGCTTTTTTTCTCAACCCTTCATGAAATCTTTACCTCAGTCTTCTTCCTTTTACGTGCAACCAATCCTGAAGTGGTAATAAGTTGAATTGCATAACGGAGTGATGTCTCTAAGGCTATTCTTGTAAGCACTATCATGGCATCATCAGACATTTCAACATCTTCTTCTTCACACCTGGAATTTCATTCAAACATAAAAATCAATTTCCAAATACTGAAATTAGCAATTTCTACTCATACTAATGGATTTTCTTGACGAACAAATTCAAACAAAAAGTAATTACCTTATCTTGAGAATTTCCTTTAGCTCCTTATCCTTGTATGGAGATGTACTTATAATTATCATTCGATCAAGCAAGTCGATAGGAATTCCATGAGGGGATCGATAATTTGTGCCACGGATTCTGGTAATTCCTCGGTTAGTTGCCATTATCACGACTGGTGCCATTTCATCCTCAAGAGCACGGTTGAGATAGGAGAAGCACTCTATGTCTAACATATGAACCTACATAAAATAAGCACCATCAACATATTACTAAATTATACCATTAAAAATTAATACTATATATTTAACATCTAATACATATTCCAACAAATTAGGTACTCCAATTTTTTGATTGGCAGGTCATATTGCGCTCAATATTATTTTGGTAGGCCATATAAAAATTAATTTTCCTTGAAAGAAAATGGTCCTCATACATAAACATTGCCAATTTGAAGTTTACTTTTCACAAACACATAAAAACTAATTTATATTAACAACAAATACTGAAAACAAAATTCACTTAGATGACCTGGAGATGCTGTTCAAGTTCATCATTGTCAAGGCATGGTACATATTTATGGAAAGATGAGTAGTGGTCAAGCTGGTTAGGTTTTTTGGTGATAGTTATAAGGGATCCATATCACAGGAAAAGTATTTATTAGGGTGGAGAGAAGGAAGAAGAGCGAGCGTTAAATTAGCGATAACCTTGGAGTTGGGATGTGGAGTGAGGAGCTAACTTGGGTAGGTACTCATGAGGAGCTAACTTGGGTAGGTGAGCAACGGTACTCTTATGCTGATGAATGAGGTAAGTTCAGGATGGTTAAAGTACATTACTTCCTTGATGACTAAATATGAATGATATACATTGATGAACTCCATTTTAATCACACATGATCTAACTGCATATTCAGTATAGTAATTGTGAAATTCATCCAGCAAGAAACAAACTAAATAACTTCAAGGCTTAATTGGTTAATTGATAATTGTTTCTTTTCAATAAAGTCATTGGTTCAGTAATGCATTTTTCAAGATTGCTCATCAGAAATATAAAGAAGAAATTTGAAAGGAACAAATTAATGAAAAGTTTTCCGCCACTTAGGCACCTTGTGAGATCTCTTCAATAAGCACAAGTGGCCTGCGGGCCTGAGTTGCCCATGATAATGATTATTGAACCCGATAGCTTCTTTTAACATGATCATAAAAAGACAAATGAACACCCAATGACAGAAGAATCACAGCACTGATCTCCATGGATATTGCCTCACACTAGTCACACAAGACAAATTTTCTCATCAGCTAAATTTTTATAATTACCTCATCAATGAATAGAACACCAGGAACAATTTCTGCTTTACCCTCTTCTCTCCACTCTGCTACTTTGGTATTTATTTGTTCACGTACTTCAGGCTTTATTTCTCCAGTATCACCTACAATGCATTTCAACAGGAAAAGTTACATGGTGACATTTGCGTTTTGGATTTTTCTATTTCAATACCAGCAACAACATAGCACAAATACTCAATGTAAAGCTCCTTATTTATCAATACACCATTTCTGTAATTTTTTTCAAGTTTGCTTGGCGAAAATACCAGCATTCTAAGTTTTCCACTAAAAGAAGATATTAAAGAAAAATTAATATCAGAGATGGGTCGGTTCTTGGTCCTTAGAACCGGTATCAAGAACCGATCGCAAAAAGTCGGTACTTAGGAACCGGCCTGGAACGGTGGCAAGGATTTGAATTATGTGCCCAAACCCCTCAGAACCCCAAACCCCCTAAAGCAAAACCTCGAGAAAGCACCTGAAGTAAAGCCTGATGTAATGTGATATATTGGCCGATCATGTTAGTTTGACTTTTTAAACTTGGACTAGTTTTCTTATACTTGGCTAATAAAATTATGGAGAAAATCTTATTTAATTTACTGAGCTTTCTGGTTTATTTGCCTCTTAAGTTTATATTCCTAGTTGCATGTCAATAGTGCATGTTTGGTGATCTTCACCCCCTGCCACACACCCTCGTGGTGGCTCATAGGGTATTACGTAGATGTAAGTGAAATTATTGTCCTTCAGTTCTTGGTTGCTTGTCGAACTTTCCATTCATTCAGAAAATAAGAGTCCACTGTTGGAACCGAGTACCGAGAACCGACAGGTAAGAACTGGACCGGTATCGAGAACCGGAAAAATTTAGGAACCGACTCATCCTTAATTAATATGTATTATTCAACAATGATAAAACCAGGAATTTTTAGAGAACAAATAAAAAACAATGAAACAACACACAATAACTTGTCAAGGAGAAATAGCAGATGCAAGTGAGCATATGATGCCAACAACTACAAAGCCAGCAGAAAATATTGAATATTGTTGCAAAAATGACTCCAATATCACTTTTAAAATAACTATTGAATCGTAACAAATGAAATATCTCCAAAAAAAATGTGTCTGGTATTGAGAAGATAGTAATTATCTCATAACATACTTATGCTGCAAGTATTAATTATCAATTCAGCTCCATCATAACATGCAAAGTTTTAGATTTCCAGGCATGTAAAATCTAGTCATAAGAATAATGACATCACTGCTTAAATAATTTGATTCAGTAATCAAAGACATCAAATAATGCCATTTCTACCGGAATTTTATGAGCTTGGAGACATACTAGATTTTTGTTACGCCACTATCTTTCCCAAGTTGTGAACCTGACCCTTTTAGTGATATTTCTACCCTAATGCATATTTTTAGAATAATCTACCAATGTGATTCTAGTAACTTTGGTTGAGGCACAAAATTTGATCCTCACGTGGTTACGTGCAAACCTTTTTGGTAACTTCTTTCCCTTTACTTGTAGTCATCCTACCCTCCTTAAGTCTTCCTTCAATGGTGATTTATATGTATGAGTTGAGTTTTGCATACATCGGATTTAATTTGTAGAAATTGTGATACTTTTTTGTACTTGAGATGAGTGGCACACTGAGAGCACCAGCACAACTGCTCTTGAGGAGAAAATTGTAACTTTGCTGCCACTGTGCAATTTTCTGTTTTTTTTTGCTAAAAATCTTTGCAGTCTCAAATTTATTACTGTAATGTGTTTATTTATTCACTTTCTATTTTTTGAATTTTTTGTACCCATGTAGGTACATGAGAAGCAGGAATTTCCTTAGTGTCTCAGCCTTTAGGCAAGTAAACTTTGCAGCCTTACCCAGAGAGACATTTTTAATAATACTAAGTAAGCAAGTAATATTTTTTCTGACGCTAAGTGTGAACTTCATGTTTTACATTTCACTAGTCAAGCATATTTGAAATGAATCAATGGATGTTAAGCAAGAGTAACTCATACCCTTGGAACTAGTCCTGAATTTGTCATTGACAGTTATGAGACAATTTTTTTCTCAAGGGCTACAATCCATCTCTTCCGATGGATATTAGATTGTTTCTGAAGAACCATTTGTATGTTGAAGGCAAACTGCTAAAAAAATGAGCCTACAAAGGGAGGACACTGTGAGGTATGTGGTAGGCAAAATATACAAACACAACCAAAAATGTGCCCAGTGCCACAATTTGGATTGTAGAGGCCAAGCGTGAGTAATAGGGAAGGGCAACAGGAGTGAGGAAATTGAGAAAGAGGTATCTGAATGATGGATAAAAAAAGGATGAGAACAGGATGAATGCTTATAATCTATAATTAGATTTTTCCTCGAAGTATGCTAATTTTTCATTCAAATAAGGTAATGTAATTTATTAAATTGTAAATCAATTACTTACACCTTAACTAAGCTGCTTGAAGTAAAAGAAAGTAAAACATGCATTGGTATTCATAGAAATTGCCATTCATAGAAAAAATCGACCATTGACCAGGAATTGAAATCATGGACCTTAGGCTTGCTGAGCCTATACACTGACCATTATGCTATCCAGGCTTCCTATTTCCTCTAGCAATTTTGGCAGATACAATGGAACAAGGTCTTAAATCCTTGTGTTGCCATCTTCTACGAAGCCATCATTTCCCTTGGGCTGATGAGGGCTTCATAGAACCTGTTGTGGCTGTATCCTAACCCAGCACTCAATGGCATGCTTTTCTATGCGATAGCTTTCAAGCTGTCCACAGATACGGAGGTGATATACCAGAAAATCTCTAAAGCCACAAAAGCTACCAGCTAGTAGTCACTCTCTTGTTGAACATGAGTAGCTGCGCACTCAGAGTGCCAGCACAACTGTTCGTGTTCCACTACCCTTCGGCGCATCTAATTAAGGGTAAAATATCTATACAAAGAGAATCATAGAAAAATGGCAAACTATGTTGGTGTATGCATAAATCAATATTACTGGTATCGCAATACATCACTCACTCCAGAGTTTTGAGTTCTCTAGTAAATAAATGATGTAGAAAAATGCGCTATGAAGATAAATAGGCTTAGTCCAAACTGCGCGAAAATTTAGCAACGACGCTTGATTGACTAATCTCTTACAAATTGAAAAAAATGAAAAGTTAGTTGTTTATATGTAGATTTCCCCAGGGCATGGATGGAGGCTGATTCTTCTGATATTTGGGATTTCCGCCATGAAAAGATGGTACGACGCAGCGGAAGTCCCAAAAATGGGAAGCATTCTCAATGAGGAACTCTTGTGACGTACTAGCATTATTTACAAGTTATAATTTATTAAAGTTTATTTACATTTGTATCCATGTCATCAGGGTGTATAAAGTTGAACACAACTTGTCGGAGGTTGATGCTTCCGATATTCGGGACTTCCATCCGCTGTCTTCCATCTTTCCATCTTTTCATGGCGGAAATCCCGAAATTTGGAAGCATCAACCTCCGACAAGTTATTTGTGTTCAACTTTATGCACCCTGTTGGTACAAATACAAATTTAAATAAACAATCATAAATTATAACTTAGTAGATCATGCAAGTACTTCGCAAGAGCACATTGTAATTTAAGGAGACAAAAAATAGCTTCATCGCAATGCTCTTGAAAAATACTCGTTCATATGAATACGATATAATGTACGAAGTGCCGATTTTTCTGGTCCTATCAACTTCATAATTTTGAGTTTCTAGTGTGACGAAAACTGCAGCTGAAACCAACTACATGCTGAAGAAGGCTTTTGGTGAGCATGCCTAGAGTCTAGGAAGAACATTAGAATGGTTTGAGCATTTCAAGGAGGGCCTCCATTCCCTATAAGACAAAAAGTGAGCCACGGTCACAGCAACATCAAGTCAATGCTGATGATTTTTTCTGATATTTGAGGATTTGTGCATAAGGAGTTTGTTCCAGCTGATCAAATTGTTAACAGAAATTTTTACTGAGAGGTTTCAACCCTCGTAGTACAGTAGGCCGATATATCGGCTTTTGGACCTTGGGCGTGTGGTGGGCTGATATATCAGCTCGTGCACAAATATAATGCAACTTTAACACACAAATATATACTAACAAAATTTTTTAGATGATGTCGAAGTCTTTTATAATTATAAGCTAATTCAATTTATATACAACAAAAACTGCATATGGATACCTTAAACAATAACTTCATAATATATTTTATCCTGGGATGATATATATTTCATTAAATTACCCTCTGCATTTCTTGCTAGTACAGCTGGAAGGAAGCAGCACTAAGAGGGTCAAAGAACCTGAGGAACAATGTTCGGTGCAAGTGGCCTCAACTGTGGAAAAGCAAAGTCTTGCTCCACCATGACCACATGCCTTCACAAACCTAGCTTATAATTAAGTAACTCCAAGCAAAAAACATTCATCTCCTCCCATGCCTCCAAATCTCCTGACCTAATCCCCTGAGACTTCTACCTCTACCACAAAATGAAAAACAAAGTTGAAAGGGTGACTCAATTGAAGAGATATAAGTGGAATCATGACTGGTCTTGAACAACCTACACCCTTCTGACTTCCAGGAGTGCTTCCAAAAATGGGAAAAACAGAGAAAAAATAAAAAATGGGAGCACAAAGAGGTGACAAAGGATATTAGGGTAAGTTTCCTGTCTTACAAGTAAATTCTCAGAAACTTAGGGTAGCACCATGCATCAGGGGACACGAGTTCTAATAAACAGGACATGGCTTCAGATGGGGGAATTAAGGAGTAATAGTAAAATCATTAGTTTGAACTCAATCTACCTCAAAATAATATTGTTATCAATAATAGTAACACCATTTTAAAGGAATTAACATTTAATAATATAACAATACAGAAGCCTCATTCCCTTTTTGGCAGGGAAGGGAGGTACCATTAAACTACACCATTAAGAGTGCCTCGCTTGAGTGGAAAAAATTTTGGAGTGGTCCCTATCCAGTTCAAGTGATCATGCAACAGCACTAAATACTAATCAGTGAAAAGAAAACAAGTAACTATGTCTCACCAGAAAATAGGGCCAGAAATCCATGGGTGCGACTATTTATGACATCTACTTCATGCAATGTGACTGTGTGGACAACTTCCTTTCGTTTCTGCAGCTCTCCTTCTGGGCACTGGACGAAACGCAACTGGGCACCAGTAGCATCATAGTCACGGGCTCGAGTGAATGAGCGACCAAGTCTGCTAACTTTCCCAGTAGCTTTGTCAATGGTAACTACATCACCAGCTTGAACCTATGGACATAATGTTATTAAAGGTTAACTTATAATCTCCTTTTACTATCCTAAAACAATACATACGTAATGTATGCATAAGAGTCATTAACCCTTAGAGTGCCGGGGAGCGCTATCACGCTCCTCCTGTCTCTTGCGAAAAGTGCCAGGAGCGCGATAGCACTCCTCCTGCAATGTCACTCTTAGATGCTGGTATTTCACTGATTGTTCACAGATGGCACCTAAATGCAGATTACTTATGAAGCTTAAAGCAAAAATGCTATGGCAATTTTAGCATAGTACCTAGAAAATCGGTTGGCACTCAAAGGGTTAAAAAACAAAATACAACAATGATGAAGATGTAAAACTTGTCCAGAAAATCACATCTACAATATCAGATACGAAGGCAATAATACCAAAAGTTGAGGTTATTGCCTATGATTGAACCAATTCCGTTACATCTTATCAGTATTATAATACAATGATAAAGGAAAAATTCCAAGGTAACCAGATCATCTTTTGGAGTTTTACAGGTCTAATACAACCTTTTGAAGATAGTAAACATCAAAAGTCTAAAATAACGAAATGGTAAAAATTATAGTGTGTCCAAGTAGTTCCATTTGATGAATAATTATTCTGGATCTCAGAGCAATGGTAGTTTTATAAAGTCTTGAATAATTTTTTCCCTTTCACAGCTAGCTAATTCAATACAGGGAGTGCTAAGAATGCCAAGCCATTAAGTATAATTTTTAACATTGAACATTTTAAATAAAAGCAAAACACTATAATTAAAAATATTCTGTCGCAATATTAATAAAAGAAGTCCCAACCTCTTGATAATGAATAGCATTGGGTAGTTTACAATGTAACATACCTTCTCCTTCATTAGAGATTCAATCATCTTGTTTCCAAGGTCATATATGGTTTCCATTTCTGTAGTTTTCAAAGTCAATTTCCCAACTTTAGCACCCACACCAGTAGCTGGTCTATCCACCTGAACTTCTACTACTTCTCCTTCAATAATTTCGGTTTCCTCCCTATGGACAAAAATTGGCAATGTAAGTGAGATGCTTTGAACGGGAGGAAATAAAACCAGTTGAGACATAAGAGGAATGACAGTGGAGAAAATTTCCTACACTTTCAACAATCAATTATTAAGTTGGTAGACAGATTCAATGTCATAATATTTGGCAGAGCATCATAGTCAAATTTTATCCTAAGCTTGAATAAATTGGCAGGCTTGTTATTAGAAGAGTAAACCAACCAATGAGGTAATTTGCACCACTTAGGAGGGATGGGTGGGGTAGAGAGGGATGGGTGATTTTGGGAATGGAGGGAGGAGAGAAACTCAGCATTGACATAAGCCTGCTCCACCTTAAATGCACCAAGGGAACCTAACTTTCATGCCTGAAAGATGATGCCAGCCACTACTTCATTTTACACTTGAAATGCTCTCCACATGAGACCCAACAAGGGAACAGGCCACTGAAAAATCTCCCTCACTTTCAGTATAGGAACCAATATCCTAGGGCTGAGAAGTCAGTACTTGACAACCGCACCAGCCTTATCCCGCACTCATGAAAATCACAATATGTAAGCACGGCACAACAGTTTGTCATGTATGAGAAACATCAATTTGATGATATGAACAATGAGCAAATGTGAAGTTTGGTGGGAATAAATACTCCCAAATAGGCTTCCACGTTCAGTTCTGAAGTTTTACCGGAAGTAATAAAAATTTTCTTGCAAACCCCTAAATATTTCAGTTGCATAAATATAATAGAACCATTGCAAAGAAATTAAACAGAGCTTACTTGATTCGGACACCAATGGACTTCCGTATTGCTTGAGTGAGAGCTTCAGTTTTACCCATTTCCAAACTGTAAATTTCTGAACCAGCCATGCTGGTGAATGGAGTATCCTGGCCAAGAGCTTGAGCTATTCCCATTGCAATAGCAGTTTTACCTAAATGAAACATTGAAAAACTTGAGTTGAAACGCAAAAATAAACGAGAACATGAAATAAGATCAATTCCAAAATGTAAACGAAGGAATTAAATGCAAAACAATATCCCCTAGCTGATTATGATGCGCTTTATTTCAGGAGAATTATGTACCTGTTCCAGGTTGTCCAGCCAGAAGAATGGATCTTCCGGCAATTTTTCCCTCCTTGATCATCTCAAGGACCACTCCAGCAGCTCTGCGAGCTGTGAGCTGACCAACCATTCCTTGCGAAACCTATTCAGAATGAAGTCATTAGAGGTCTGCAAGCCTTAAAAAATGGTCTAAATGGTTATATGGTAAAAAATTGTTATATTTCTATCAACACTTACATTTCTTGGTTCAAGGCAGTCATCTAGACCAAGTCCTCGAATGTGTGAATGAGCACCTATACGTTCAATTCGGGTAATATCCCTAACTTCCTGGACTTTGGCTACAGCGCTGGCCTGAATTTAATAGGTTACAAGTTAAGTGCAGGTATAAATTTATTAGATTTGGTACACAAAAACAATATACAAAATATTTCTTAAGGTTCGCATGGTAAATTTCACTTTTCGAGATATCAAGAGTAAAACTCAAAGTCGCAGAAAGCCGACTGAGGGGAAAAGGAAAGGAACTTAGTTTATTTATTCTTCGGCGGTCATGGTAATTATCTACGTTTTACATACGATGGAAAATGCTTATCCGAAGAAGTTACCTTCATTGACATATACTTCGCTAAACAGTTATAAAATGATTAATTAATACTTACCGCCATTCTCACTTTGAGACCACGCTTGTTGACGCTTGGACTTACTTGTTTATTTTCACGGGTGGCATATCGCAACTGTTTCTGAAGAGCTTCAGTTGGGCGGGATGAGATGAGTTCTTAACTTCGGCGATGAGTTTTTGGGAATTGGGTGACTATTCTTCAGTAAAGTTATTTGGTTGTAAGATTCATAATTGTATTGAGAACTTATTAAAAATGCGAGAAAAGTATAAGAAGAAATCCAATGGAGCATTGTGTTTTTACTTTAATGAAACACAAACAAAGCTGAAGGTATAACTGTAAGCATGAATGTACAAGCAGGTTTACTATGTATACAGCTTCTTTTTCAGTGTCAGCTAAATTTAATTCGTTTCAATTTTGTGAAATATAAGTAGCAGTGCCATTTATCATGCTTGATTCCGGGAAACCATGGGTGGATTTGAAGTTTTTCCCAAGCATTTTTCTTGGCCCGTGTGAAGAATATAGAAGACTATTTCAAATCCTTTGAAAATGTGTCGGGTAGTTAATCTTTTACATGACTATTTTGAGAACTTGTTGTTAACGTGATTCTCACGTTTGGAAATAGTACTGCTTATAAGATTTCGTATGTAATGATTCTATTTATCTTGAATTTCTCATTATAGTTATCTTATTCTCGGCAGGAACCATGTTTGAGAAAATTGCATATTCATTCGCTTATTAGTGGGTATTGAACGAGCTTTTAGTTAAAAAAGAAATTGTATCATCCATATTGACCCGGGATCCATATTCCGTGCATTCTACTTGGGCCATGTAGAACCACGGCGTTGCTAGGCAACCGCCCTTTTTGAACCAATTCAGTTTTAATAATATCGCGCCAAGGGTTTGTGCGAGACCTTCACCGGGCCATTTGGATACCTAAGTACCATAATTACGTGGATAATCATGGATGAATTTTCATTGAATTTCAATGACGAGTACTCTATTGAAAGAGGAGACGAATTTCCAATAAAAAATCAAGAAGAAATATCCGAACAAGTAGACACTCATGCGTTTCTAGAAATGAGAGTTGCGGAGCTATGGAAGAAATTAGAGGTATCATAAAAATTTTGACTTTATATAGAAGATGCATATACTCTTCAACGGTAATTTTGTTTACAGGAGACCAATGAGAATTTAAATTCTTGTGATACCATTCTGGAAACGTACTGCAAAGTTGTTTCAGAGAAGTTGAATCAAAAGATCTGCTCAAAATGCCAGAGGCAATGTTTATCAGATGATGACGTTGAGAAGCCTAATGAAATTGTATGATGTTTGGTTTAATGAGTCTATATCTTTCGTTGTAATTGATACATCTATATCCTCTACATTTTTTTCTTGTGAACTTTCACCCTGAAGGTTGATTCTGAAGTTCAATATCCACCTCCTGCCTTGATGGAAAAATTAGCCAAATCATTTCAGAATCTACAGCATTATTTTTATATCATGGATGAAAAGGCAATCAGTGTGGAAAACATGAAATTTCAGCCTTCTAGTTTGCAGGTATCTGATAATTGCTTTTACTTGTGAAAAAATTCTTTCATTGGGAGACCATATATATGGTATATATTTGTTTAATATTGAATATAACTATTCAGATAATATTTGTTTAATAATGATCATTCTTGCAACGAATATACTTTGTTAGTAAGAAAGTGAAACGTGATCATTTTTCCATGGAATGTATTGCTATCCCCAGAAGACAGAACTATACATTATACAAAAATCCCTATGGATAACTGGAATGGAAATTACTTCCATCTGGTTTTGGTATTTATTACCAGCTGAGCAACCTTAATTTCAATGACTTCACATTTTATATTAGAATTCCTGTCGTTACTTTGCCATGTATCAGAGAAGGGCCAATGACTTCATTTCTTTTCAAACTCCTCTGCACCCATATAAATGGTACCCATATGTTCATGTCATAAACTAATGTGTATGCACATGAGAAATGAAATTGATGATAGCAGAGCAGGATTTAACTAGGGTGAATCTTGTGGATAAATTGGTGGAGGCATCCAACGGGATTATTCTGTATGGCCTTGGAGTTTCCGAGTCTTGACAGTGACAAAGTTTTGATGTCACAGCCCAAAAAATATCAAATGGACCATTCAATAGCTGTAATATGTGAGGTTTAGACAATCCATGGATTTTTCGAGGATTGACAGTGTTGAATCTTAACTGGATTAGGGCCCAGTGGTCATCTTGTAGAAGGCTAGTCTGCAGGAAGTGAAATTTAATCCATCATCCAAGGGAAATGTTCTTCTGCCTAACATTTTCTAAGGTGGCTGCTGAGAAAATGATTATATGTATTGAAATATAGGTCATATATTTACATTAGCTCGTAGGCTTCTGCGGATGCTGTGTTGACTGTTCCTTTTTTCGGGATTCAGTCCGCGATGTATGTTTTAAGAAAACAACACTATTTCGCTGGTCCTCCTGCCAGCTTCATCAGGTTAACTGAACTGACTTCTTAGTCTTACATAAAGATGAGCGAGACTAAAAAGTCTGTTCAGTTAACCTGATGAAGCTGGCAGGAGGACCAGCGACATATTGTTGTTTTCTTAAAACATACATCGCGGAATGAATCCCGAAAAAAGGAAGTCATATATTTACATGTTTACCACCACCGTTTCCCCTCTTCAAATTTAATGGCCTGTTCTTCCCGAGAGAGATGCGAATGACCAATTTTTAAAATTTTTATTAATCTTTTTTTGGGTAACTTGTGAAGATCCCATATTCCTCTGATGTCATTTTTGATCACATAGCCTTCTGTCTCTAACATTAGATTCAGTGCTTTAATTTGGAGAAACTATTGCTCCATTTGGTAATAAATTAATCAGATAAAATACTTGCAGTCATGATATAAGGTTGAAATTTTCACAATCAGATGGCTGAAAGAATAAAGTAGTTTATTCTTGGTATTGCTATGGTCATTAGCTTTGTTTTTTCTGCACAATTAAATTTTCCAATTTCCTAAATTATCAGTGTTTCTAAGATTTCAGCAATAGCATATGTCAAATGTAGCAACACCTATGAATGGGAAATTCTGCTAGGGTCATTTGTGGCTGATATAATGTTAAATGATCTATGTTTACCATATTTCATGAGATTTCAGTCCGGGAATTTCATACTCCAACCTCTCGACATATGTGAGACCAAAAGCACCAATGTCTCCATGGGCTTTTGTGTAGTACAAATAGGAATTTAGTATGCCACATTGATGTGGGCCCATCGGTATGTATGCTATATCTCTTATTATGTACAATTTTATTCACTGCTAGAGGCCGACATACTACATCTGTTAAGGTTTAATGCAGTTCTGGAGCTTAAGAAGGATGGTAGGGGTTCCAATGGGCTCTTTAGTTCCCCAAATCACTGACTTAGAATGAATGAAGTAGACAAAATTAACAATATTTACTAAGTATAAAAAATAAATTGAGATTTGAGATTCACTTCTATATAAATGAAACTACCTACTACATTTTTTCTTACTTTTATCTCTCCTTTTAAGATTCAACTTTTTTATGCTAGTTCAATGTATTATGATACATAAGTTTGGTCAATATGGAAAGTAGATGCTTTTAGAATAGAAATTATGAAGTGAATGTGAATAAAGATTAGGACAAGCTGGATGGCAAGATAGGCCAGCAATGATGTGTAGCAGATTGTGGGAGAGGAAAGAAAGTTGGTGGTAGAGATTTTTCAGAGGCAGTAATGGATGAGGGCAATATAGAGGTGGTTGCATGCTGAAGAGGATGACAGAGAAAACAATGAGGGACCTTAGTGGAAGAGGAAGGATTAAGATGTGTATTTGGGAAGATAAGAGGCTCAATGAACAATGGGCTAAAAAGAGATTTGGAGGAAAGACTTTGGGTTTTCTGGATAGTTTTTAAAGAAGTGATCAGATCATGGGGCACGTGCCACCTGGTGGTATGGAAAAGGTTTGTAAGTAGAATGGCTGGATAGCATTTTCCAAAATGTTATACTTGGGCATTTTATGTTGCTTTTTAGGATTGACTAGTGCCTGTCTTGTAAATTATAGTTATGGAAAATTTAGCACAGTTAAACATAATGGTGACTGACCACTTGGCTGAAGAATCCCTTTTTATCAAGTGAATAGGATTAAACCAGTCAAAATTCCTATTGATCAACCAGTAGAATAATGAATGATTCAATCATGAATAAATTGTCACTGTTTTTCAAAGATGTAGTGATAAATGTTATGTTGGAGTTAAATTCAATTCTGTATTTGACATATCAACCTCCTTCAGCTGTGTCTCTTGCTGTCTTGAGGATAGAGGGAATGTAAAAAATATCCAGCTGCATCAAAACTTGGGATATGATTTCACTTTAAAATTGAAATGCTGAAATGTGTAAATTTCTGTTTTTGGACAGCCAAATAAATAAACTAGTCCAATAATATCTCAAAATTTTGTTTTAGAAAGTGTTGAAAAGTTGCTTAGAGTTGTTTTTAATTATGTTCAATCATAGAATGGCACATCTGTAGACTGCTTGAATGCTGGTGGTTCTACTGTTAAATGATTCTAATTCCATTTGTTTTCATGGCACCTTCTGCTTTTCATAAACAAATCCAATATCTGATCATACCAAAAATTTCCTTTTTTGTCAATGTTTTTACGAGTCAAGTTTGTATTTATGCATGCTAGAGGTGAAAATGGGTGAAAAACTGGCTGAAAATAAAGATTTCTCTCCCAATCAATAAGTAAGTATATACATACATCCTATGTCATTTCTGGAAAAGTATCATTCTTCAAAGAGATGACGTGGTGTTGAAATGAAATCACCCTAAAATTTAAATTCTTAGCAACTTACTGAGTTAATTTTATTTATATAATGTGTTAGTTCAAGAGTAATGAAAGTGCAGTCAGGCTCTAAGGCCGGGAAAAGTATTTTCTCTAAAAAAAGTGTGTTCAACCTCAGTACACACCTTAATTTTCCCCTCCAGTAGCTTTCCTAGTTTACCCTCTCACTGCCCAATGTAACCAGAAATCAGTTTGGCTTAATTAATTTTCGGTGTTGCTCAATATTTGTAAATTCTCTTGAAAAAGATCTTATATTTTGTGTGCTAAAGCATAAAATTTATAGTTTATGCAGAATGCAAACAAAAACCAAGTCATCTAATTGCAAGTGAGAGACTGAACACAAAGAAAAGCTACAATTAATAAAATAGTGAAACAAGGATGCAATCTCTTCCCGGCTCTTCATCATTTATGTAGAGGAGGCAATGAGAGAAGCTCATGGATTAGGATTGAATAGAATTGAGATTAATGGAGATGAAATAAACATTTTCTGCTTTGCAGATGATGTAGCCATTATAGCAGAAAATAATGATGATCTCCAAAGATAACTAAATGCAATGGATCAAGTTCTCCAAAAATAAAACTTTGAAACAAATCTGACGAAGATGGAAATCCTAGAATGCAGAAAAGAGAAGCTGAATGCAGAGGTCTCACGTAGAGGAGATAAATTAAAATGAGTAGATTCCTTTCAAAAATAAGAATGCTACCCAAGAAAGTTTTTTTTTATGATACTAAATTTTTGACCTCTATAATTTTAGACAGAATAGAGAACTGAGCAGAAGTAAAGGGCCCTAGAAAAGGAACTAGATGATGTAAAGTGTGTGAATCAACTTAAAATGGAAAATTCTCCTTTTCAATCAAGGCCCAAGTATGCTCCAGTATTACAGTGGATGATATAATTGGAAGTTAGACTCTCTACCCTCCCCTCCTCACATACTTGGTGATATGATCAGGTGTGTAGAGCTGATGTATTTTGCAATGTATTTTTCATGTATTTCACCTTTATTCCTTGCTGTCACTAAACAGTCTGCCAGTGTTAATGATTTATGCTTGAATTTTCATGCCTTTGTTCGAATATGTACTTAAAATATATTGGATATTTTCATCGGTTGGCCCCGGTGGTGGCCGGGTAAAGTCCTCGCCTACTAACCCGAGGGTCGTGGGTTTGAGTCCCGCCTGGGTAGATTATGCACAAACACCCATGCCCAGGACATGGGTGTTTGTATTCGTCATAGATATATTAAAACACTTGTAATTGGGGAAAACCTGTAAGTGTTAAAGAAATTTATATTGCTACTTTAGTAACATTCCCCTCCGAGTCCTCTGCAAGCATCGGGTTTCATTGCCGTCTTAATGGCCGAGGACTCGAGATGGATTTGGCAGTTCTCGCAGCCACGTCTGATGCCAATTGGATTATTGGCTACACTGCGGTTGGGTCGTGTGCACGTAGTAGACGGAGGGACCCAAGTAAAACGGCCTTCAGCATGCGAGCTGCAAGTGACTCTGCCTGTGCCACGCAGGACGGAATGCACTTGATGCTCTCCAGTAGTGAACCCTTAACTCCTCCGAGCACACCTATGATGAGGACTACCAGTTTAACGGAGTGTCCTGGGTACATTTGCCGAAGCTCAAAAGAGGCGTTCCTCAGTCAGCCACAGTGGAATTTCTTCTCTACCCGAGAGAAAGGACGTGAAGATTCTGGCGAGATGTCGAAGGGTGGAAGTGAACTTCTTCCACCAGAAGTTATTCACAGCATCCATTTGAGGAGCCGAGAAATTCTTCTTGCCAGAGAAGGCCTTCTTCAAGTCACTCTATCTGACTGAAAGAGGTCCATCCACTTCATGTAGGTGGCAGTTGCAAAACTTTTTAAAGAGGCCTATGGCCGGAGTGTCTCTGTTAAATGGCTTCGACGTTTCATAGATATCTTTCTAGAAACGTTCCTCCTCTTGGATGGGTGGTGGAGATTCAACGACAGACTGAGGTGGTTGAAAGAGACTGGACGGGTGAAGGAGGAGGATTGGGTTCTCCCTCTCAGCCTTACTCCTCTTCAGGAGCTTTTTCCGGGCCGTGGCGAGTGCCCGAACTCCATCAACTGCGTGCTGCTTAATGGTAAGCAGCACGTTCTTGTTCAGTGTGTGACGGTGGAATCTGAAGCTGCCTGCTATGTGCCGGACTTTGGGTGTGAAAGCCCACCCAGATGTGATGTATTCCATCACACACTGAATCCTCGAAGCCTGCCATCTCGCCAGCGTGGTCTTGGCCTCCAGTTGTTTTAGCCGTTTTGCTGATTTGTCCTCCCAAGAGGTGGGCTTTTGGTAGTTGTCAATTATTTTGGCAGCAGTGTAGACCATGCAGTTGACCATCCAGAGTTCCCACGTCTCCGTAAGGATTTCGTCGATAAAGCCATTCAACCTGATCAGGACGTTAGTCTGCAGAGAGATCTTCAGATGGATATCTCTCTGCCTGGCTTGTGCTACATCATAAGTGATTTCATTTAACAACTGGGTTCAGAGAATTCAGAGAATTAAAAAAATTATTATCATTATAATCTGGGAGGTGGCCAAGAGGGCAAACAGGAAATATATGGTCATGAAGCTAGTGAGGAGGGAGGTTGCTCAAGTTCTGCATGATGTACCTTGTGGCTACTCCTTAGTTAAAACTGTACTATGGGATTATTAAGTTTCCCAACAAATGGAGCGGCACCACTAATGTTTTTAGAGGAAATTTGACTTCCTCTCTTGTAGCATATTATTCCAAGACCTAGCCCACGATGAGGGAAATTCAAACAGTAATGTGGTAGGCTCATAGTCGAAGTTCGTGACGGCTGCTGGCGTGCCACGATCGCTTTTCGCTCAGTGCATCTTGGGGGCAGGGGCGCATTAGATGGGCATGCAAATAAGCATATGTGAAACGTCCTATTAAACTCTCTTTTGTTCTCACAGTGCTTGCTTTCCTTCCCTTATTCTTTATTTCTTGCAATTTTTCCTCAAGCCTTGTCTCCACCTCTCGTACTCTAAGAGGCCTCCTGGTAATCCTTTAAGTTCACCTCTTCGTTCTCAGCTTCGGCCTTCAGGAAAAAAAGGTTATGTTAAATGCAAATGTAAGTGCAGGTTCAATTCATCTTTCAACAATGGTGATATTATTTTAAATGGATACACAAAACAGCTGAAAATGCACGATGAAGAAAGAATATACCAATACGCAAATAAAAATGAACAAAAACGATTTAAATACCATTTCTTCATTTTGCATGGCCGCTTTTCTCAAATTTTGAAAAACACCGCACTACATGGTGGACTGAGTATCCACTTAAAATAATTTATCTATTGTTTTTATGTATTTAATTATATTTTAAATGTTAATGCTGGTTTTTCAAGAAAGAGAAATGTTTTATTTAAAAAATGCAGAACTCTTTACAAATAGATGAATTTTTAAATTTTATTTTCCATTGAAATAATACATTATGAATCAATAAATTTAAATAAACGCATTCAACACCTGCGTATGCATGACACTCCTTTTGAAAAATTATGGTCTACATCAATGAAAAGTGCAACGGAAACAATTTTCGTACTGAAAAAACATGAAACATAACCAGAAAATGTCCTGTCGAATGGTTATATATATAAATATGTGTAATCAATATTTGGTTTCATCTTCCTCACAGTCAATTACTTTTTGAAGTCTTTGCCTCATTGACCGTATTAAATTATGAAAGAGCATAGGATGCCCACTCAAAGTCGCCCTGACCTCCCGGACGTGACATTCCAGGGTCTCTTCGTTTCTTTCATTGGCATTGTGCCAATCCTTTACCATCAGGCCCCATACATTTTCTACAGGATTCAGGTCCGGTGAGTTTGATGGCCAAGGTAACACAGTGATGTACTGATGCTCCTCAAAAATCTCCTAGTGTTTCTTGCTCTGTGGACGGGATAGTTTTCCTGGACAAATACGAATTCTTCGCTTTCCGGCATCACTTCGTTGACATTTGGTAGCAATGAAGTCTGCAGAATTTGGACATAATCCTCTGATTTCATCCGAGAAGGTGTCCTTAACAGAGGTCCCGGCCCAGCAGCAGAAATTGCTCCCCAAAAACTCATATGGCCAGATGTTTTATTTCTTAGAATATTTTTTGGGTGATATCTGAAAATAAGGAATCATTATATTTCTTTCTAAATCGGAAAATGTTCTGAAATGTCGGATCATTTCTTCAGTTATATTTACCGAGAATTGCGGGTCCTCCATAACTGAACATGCCCATTCTCATTACTTCTGAAAGTCTTTTCATCACTGAAAATGATGATATCCCAGTAAGACTGGTCCATATCCAGGTACGAATGAGCGAATTCTAACCTTGTCGCTTTATTTTCTTCTCCAATTTCCAGCTTTCTTGCCGGCCTGTAGTTTTTTATACCAGCTTCGCTAAGATGGTTTCTCATTGTAAGATTGCTGCAATTCAGGTGCAATATCCTCTTCATTGCAGCCGCTCCACGAGCAGTAAGAGGATGGTCAGTAGCGTGTTGACAAATGTTGACATAATTTTCTCGAGACGTGTACCGTGGTCTCCCGCTTCTAGGTCGTGATTCCATCGTTTCATCGCCTTCCCTTGTATCGCTTGAGCCAGTAGTAAATCGTACTTCTGTTCAAGCCCATTTCTCTTGATATTTCGGTGACGGCTGAGCCTGTATTTACCATTCCCACAATTCTTCCTCTCTCACCTGGACTCATAGGCATTTTGGCAATATCTGTCGTTTTTCGAGGATGAAAGTCTGAATAAAAACTCGAAAGCGCTCATGCAAAAACAAATGCACTTAAAACTTCATTCCATGTTACCCAATGGTCAACCGCCACCTGTGTGAAGATCATAGGCAGCTATAAGCTGTCTGCAGTCTTCACTCCAGAGTTTTAAGTGGGGATAGGGATTGATTTTTACCTGATTTTTGTTGACGCAAATGAGAGAGCTTAAGGTGATATTTCAAATGCATACAAGGTCATCTAATGTGCTCACGTCCTAGTGTCCAGCGGTAAAACGCTCAGGGCACGCTGATGGCCGTCCCCGTTTGGAACTATGAGCATACTGCTTGTGTTTGTATTTCCCTCGTTGCGAGAATATATGGCACGAGAGAAGACGCTAAATTTCCACCTAGAGTGATCGTGGTGCCACTCCATTTGTTGGGATACTTTATACTCCCATAGTACACCCTCAGGCATCACTTCATGGAAAAATTTTATCCTTGAATCCATATTATAACAATCCCTGTACTTTTCCTCTAATATTAGTGGAAAAGTACAAGGATTGTTTTAATATGGATTCACTCGTATTTGGCTTATGACCAGTGAAGAGGGTGCATTTGGATAATATTGGGAAATTGAACAGGTTTGAAATGAATTATATTCTGATAGCACAGCATTGACATCACTGTTAATTGCAGATTTAAGTCAGGGGATTCAACAATTTTTTATTTTCTTTCTATGAAAATTAGACCTTGGGTTTGTGCAATGATATCTTTCATTTTAATATTATTTGCCCTCTATTAATTGTTTCTATGAGAATCTCTATCAGTAATTTTTTCATTATACTTCATTTGTGTGGAAGTTACAACCAATTTAATTTGATTCTTCCTCTCAATAAATCATTGTGAATTTGTAACATTAACTTTAGATATAGCAGAAATATCTGTAAAGATATGATCTATTAATGTCCTTTATTCCTGCCATTGTGTCCAACTCTGCCTTCCACTTGCCTTCTAGATCACAAAATTTATTCTACAGGAGACCTCTCAGGTAAACCATTGTTTCCTAGAAGGAGAAAAATTGTCTTACTTTATCACTGAATTCATTCAATCTGAATAGTATGTGAATGCCCAGAAGAGCTGGTTATGAAGACCCATGGAACTAACATAATTTAAGGAAATGGTTTTGTTTCTTTTTCTTAGAATCCCAGTTTCAAGCTAAAGCAATGTGGGTTGCGTTGTTCCACTGCATCATTTTTTATGCAAAACCTTCTCTGTTCCCCTGGAAAATCCATGCTTATTTGAAAATGTCTGTTCTCTTGGAGCCTATATAGTTTTCTATACATGTTTCTCTAATTCAATGAAGCATTGGGAAATTGAAACTCCTCAGTTCTATTCAACTTCATTTTTCTGTTCCTCAACATGTGAAACTGTCTGAAGAGCAATGGATGTGGTAACTTGAGGAAGGTATATGCTTCAAGCGTTTATTGATTCAGAATAAGAGTAAAATAAATCAAGGGTTAAGGGAATTTAAAAAAATTATGTAAATTATATATATTTTGGTTTCTGCTAGTAGCAAAAGTAGGCGACTTTTACATTAATTTGGTGTAACTTATTCATGGAAGTTAATTGGTAACTTAACAGAGGGGAATATTTTTCCTAAAAAATACAGTAGAGGAACGTGGCCTGATTAAATCACTGCATAATGCTAAGGTGATTGCATTGATGGGTAAACTCCCAGTTAGAACAAAAATCATTATAAACAACATTTTAGAGCAGGTTCCACTCTTAAACATCTTGGGTGTGGAATATGTCATATACAATCATGATATTGAACACAAACTTATAAAATTCAAACATATGTGAGGACAGAGTAATTCATAGAACTAGAATATACAATATGGAAATATACTAAATTAATATTTTACAAAATGGTGATAGCTCTAATTGCATTGAAAGGGAATGAGGCATGGGTAATCTAAAAGATAGGCATAAAGTTGAATCAGCTGAAATTGAATTCCTGAGAAAAGTAAAAGACGATAAAAGAGTGCAAAATGAAGTGGTGTGAACAAGTAGAATGCAGAAGGACCAGCTCCTCAGGATTGCCTTAGGAGTACAGGGCTCGAGGCCTACTAAGTCTTGGACGTCTGAGGTCAGGATGGTTTCCAGAACAGGCACTACATATTGCCTTAGCCATTTTCTTGATGAAGAGTTATGCATATTTTTATTTCCACTTTTAAAGCTTGTTTTCATTGAGTGCTAGTAGAAAATTTGAAGATTGGTTTAGTCTTTCGGGGCAAATGTTTGTGTACACCTTTAAACTGGTACTGTCCTGGCCTATCAATATGGTCTTCTAATAAATTGCTGAATATGTACTATTCTAAAATATAGACTTAAAGATACAGTTGGAAGCCGCTTCATTTTGTGCAAATCATAAAGTGGCTATTTATTTGGTATTTTTGATGATGACTTCAAAAATCTTATCAAAGCTATATAATTCATTCACAGAGAATATTGATTTTTCTATTTTATTTTGCTTTTAGAGCTGTAATGGTACATCAGACACACTGAATAAATTTTATACCTTGCTCAGAGAAGTTTTTGATAAAATGATGCTCTTAGAAGCATGCCTTGAGCAGTTGCAACAAGAGAGGCACTATGAGCCAGCTGAAAAAGCAAATAGGGAAAGTGGAACTGATGATATCCTTAAAGAAATGGTAAATATATTTTCCAAATTTTTAAGTATTGAATAAAGAGGCTTTTTCTGTAATTACATTGATGACCTGAAGTAATTTTTAGTCTTACCTTGAAGAATTGGCTACTAATTTTGGATGCTAAAATTGACTGTGAGTGAACTTATGTTGTGAGACCAACAGTGCTGAAACAGCATCTGTGTATAAAGTTAAAATACTTCACTACATCCCGCAGGTCAAAATTAAAATTAGATCCCTAATAATGGATAATATGTACTTGGGCATCTTTCATTGTTTAATAATTTTTACTCATTAAATGGTAACTTAATTATGTTTTTCAATTGATGATCAGGGAGTTGTGACAACATTATCTGGTGATGTATTTGGAAAAGAAGATTGCAATCGTGAAGGAATGGCAATGGAACTCAAAAGTGAAGAAACTTTAATGCATGCTGATGTGGTAAGCTGACATTTAGTCATTGTCTATTGCTTAATTTTTTTACATGTTTCATTTTCCCAAGAAGTTGCCATCCTTTGGCCTGAGCCAGTTCTTTGTATCGAGTATTTTTGCCAGCTCATCAAGCTAGTCTCTCCTTTACCCCCATTAGTTTTCTGTGCTATTCATTTCATGCTAGGACAGATATAATGGCTTGGCTCCCATGGGCCATTTTCATGCACTCTATGAAAACCTATGTACATTTGTTGTTAGAATGTGGTCTGTTATGCATTTTTCCTGAAAATCTTGTGTTAAAATACCCCCTTGGTTTTTGTGCTTGAAATTATACATTATCTCTTCAGTTTTAAGCCAATACCCATGAAGATTGAGGTCAGTTAGGTCCAGTTTGGCCAAAAGATTTTTTTACCTTTTATCCCATGTAATTACTTTGCCTTTCTGGCTGCCGAATCATTCCACAATATGCATCTAGATGATATGAGCTAGACAAGAGGATATCTATGGGGAGCCAATGGCACCAAATACAATCGCTGTGATAAATTCTGAGATCAAGGAGTGGGCACAGGACCTGAGGCTAGGTGTCATTGAGGGACAAAACTACTACCGAATGAAGAATTTCCTCCATAACGTGGGAATTGAAAATACACTTGAGTTGTAGATGGTGAGGATAGGACTCAGAAGACCACACCCTTCAATGGTGGTAATACCTAGCAATAGGTTGGGCTCAGAACTGTTGCCTGGAAACTCAATCCACAACCCAAGGGGTAAATGCTCATGAAGATGGGTTGCATGATGGACCTACAGGTGCCTTAAGACCTGAAATTGAGGATTCCAAATCATGTCAACCAATCAGTCAATTTTGGTGATAAATGAACTTTTACAGGAAGATTCACAAGGTAGAGATTTAAATGAAACAGGATGAATTATGGTTTACTTTTTATTTTTGTCATCATGTAACAATGTACAGTGATGACATTTTATAGCTTAGTTAGTTTCAACATAGTTAAAATATATTTGAACACAATGGTGGATTTGTGTGAGAGTGGTTATTTGCCCAAGTCCAAGAATTCATTGCCAATTTGATTGCAGTCTTACATTTGTGGTGTGTCTGTGTATTTGACATAGAGTTTGTTGAATTTTCCTTTCATACTCTTGAGAAACGATGCTTGATGTAGGTTTTGGTTATAAGCTAGGTTTTAATACCTACACAGTACTATGATCAACACATTAACTTTTACTCAATATCCCTATGAAATTTCAATGAAACAGTTTTCAAGTGGAAATTTCACCAGTCATATCCAAATTTCTTGATGGTTGGTGCTGCATAGGCAAACTTGGTTATTATTGGAGGTTGCGCTTCATAAGAAAATTTTGTTACTGGTGCTGGAACATAGGCCAACTTCGTCACTGCCTCTGGTTGGTGATACACTATTCTTGCATATTGAGCTGCGTATGGTATAACTTGCTGTGGATATGGAATTCCCTGCACATCATATGAAATGGGGTGATGGTGGGCTAGTGAAACTTTGGCTACAGGCTCAGGGTATGGATATGGAGCTGCTGCATAGGCGACCTTGGTGATTTGGGGGCTGTAGGCCAGATGGTGATGATGATGGGCAACAGCAATTACTGGTGTTGCAGCTGGAGCACTGTATCCAAATCCAAAGAAACCTCGTCTGTCTTTTCCCCCGAAGAAGGTTGCACTTGAAATACTGATGCTGGAGAGCACCAATATTGCAGTGAATACCTGTATAGAATAAAATGTATTAGTTTAGGAAAATGTTTCTCCTTAAAAAGAGCAAATGATAATTTAGAATTGTAGAAGGAAAGGAAAATAAGTTATTCAAGTATTAAACATAAAAATAAGTATTGCACTTTTCACAGTTTATGTACACACATTTATTTCACAGCACATTTACAGCACATTTATTATAATCGTACAACATGTTTCACAGCTTGCTGCATCTTCAATATGCAGCAAGCTGCGAAACACATGGTACAATTACAATAAATAACTGTGGAAAAGTGCAATACTTATTTTCAATATGGATTTGAATATAAAATACTACCACAAAGTGATGCCTGAAGGGGTTAAGTTTATTGGAAATTAGTTTCTTTTCAAAATAATGGAATTGCATATATGTCAGCAGGTCTGAAATATTTATTCTTTTTCAACACAGTATTAATTGAAGTGTATTCAATGAGCGCTACTTATTGTGTATCAGCTAGCATTTATTAGATTCACCTTCGAATTGATAATTTCTTCTCTGCTCTAAATCTTAAAAATACTTGAAAAACATATAGTATTCAAAACTTTTACTAGGAGTTCCAAATGAAGTGGAATTGAGCTGTAACATAGATTTTCTTTTAGAGTTTGCCGGTGACACTATGGGTAAAGATAGACTGAGAACATTGTGATCCAACAGTCAAATAGGATCAGCTGTTACTATAATATTTATTATTTTATAAATAGTGATGCTCCATGCAACTTTTTTGCTCTTGGAAAACCTTCCTATGTGGCCTGTTAATTTAATTTTATATCGTCTGTATTTTTGGAAATCAGTGAAGTTGGTTGTACCTACTATTAGATTTATAAGGGCAATAGGCCGATGTGCAGTGTTACGCTAAGGTAGTTAATGGACATGATTTTTCAAAACTTTTTATCTCTTTCTATTATGTCTTTATTTTAAATATTCAGCGAGCAATTCACTTTATAAAAGGATACTGTCCTTTTCTGATGTAGTTGGTCGCCGAGGAACGATTTTCAAAACTTCCTTTCGGAGCGAGTTTTGGAGGATTTCAACGTGAGGTTTCTAAGGTTTCACCCATAAAATTGCAAAAAATTGGATGGTGACTTAACTTTTGTTCGAAAACTATCCTTACGAAAATAAGTACTATACATTTTATAGCTATGATATTTTTAAATTCTATACTGTTTACTCCAAGGAATATAATAGCACGACACGTTCTTGCGATTCTGATGGGCTTGGTTTCAAACTTTAGCCCCTACCGCCCGACTGAACGTTTTTTAGACGCGGTAAAAATAAATTAATTTTGAAAAATCATTAATTTTTTTGTTCAATATAAGAAATATCCTGGAAGGTTTAAGACACTGATTGATCAAAACACATTTATATACTAATCGAAATTACCAGTGGAGATGCCACGACGAAGGATAATAATTCTATTTGATTGTCCCAATTCGATGCAATATTTTCTATACCTAAATATCCGAAATCGCTGTTTCTCTAATAATACCCAATTGGCCCCAGATTCTGAAGATTCATGCTGTATTATCAGTCACCACTCTGCATATGATTACAAAAGAGGCAATTATGTACTCACCGCGACTCTCATCCTGTCGTACATTTCCGCGCTTCCGTATCCTGTGGAAGTGAACCGTCCAGTGATGCGTGTGCACGAAAAATTCCGCCTTAAATACACCATCCCCTTCCGACTGGACACTCGTGCTGTCATCCCCTCTCCATCCGTGTCCTCTGCTTTCCTTTAGGGTTCCTCACCATTTCAGCGTTGGACACTGGCGTGTTGGCTTTCCCTCGCGGCGTGTGTATTCCGTTTTAGCCATTCTTTTCGCTCATCTAGCAGGGATCTCACGTACGCCGCTTTCATGTACGAATGCTTTCGAAGACGAACGGATTTGTTGGCCCATTACCCCCTTGGGATGCTCTCTGCGGGGTGGATATAAACTATGCGCGGTGCGTATGAGTTGATAACTCGTAAAAACGAAAAGGTGGAGCCATGAAATGAACGCTAATTCCTTCTATATTTAGAGAATCATACTGGGATGGTGTAGCTTTCCGAAAATTTTCGCTGCCTTTCAAATTTATGATCTTAACAAATGAGGACATTTATTAAGTTATCATTGTAACTAACTTTATTACTATTGCATTTGTTTTTCTAATGTTAGTTCTTATCGCGTGTCTGAATCCAACTTCATATGGTATTAATGCTTATAATAATCCCATGAAAATCGTTAGATGTAAAATATTCCTAAAATTTTACTAATATAAAATAGGAGAAGTCATACTTTATCACTGTGAAACAGAGAAGAACAAAAAGTGTATTAGATGGTCAGCCTATCCCATGCCCGAAACACATATAGGAAATCCTTGGATAGGATTGGATGTTTGGGGAGGCGACCGACGACTAAGGTCATTTGCGCCTTAGGGGATAGATAAGGGAGGAAGGGTGGATAGAAACCCGGCGTCGGCATTAACCTACTCTTAAGGGGACCACGGCTTAACGTCTCATCCGACAGACGGAGTACTCCACTTGAAGTGTCCTCCACAAGACCCTCAAGTAGGGATCAGGTTCCCAGAAAAACATCCGGTAGGCGAGTACTCTAGCCACCACACCAACCCGATCCCCTTAGGAAATCCTTCTTATATATTCATACCCTCTTACGTATTCATAAATCCTTCTTGTTATAGCTTTTATCTAGAAGGAAATATTTTAGCTCATTTCAAATATTTTCAATCGGGATTTTTTTGATAGCATATAGTAAATGGTGATAAATCTCAATGGCTATATGTGAGGAACCTTTATCATAAATAGCAGTGAAGAGAAATCGTATGCAGACCTGCTCTCTGGTGCCCGGGTATGAGATCGCTTATTCTCATTTGGTGTGCTTTTATCGGAAAATAACCTAAAAGTGTAATTTCTGTCAAATGACACTGGACATCGGTAATAATATGACAGCATTTTGTGTTGACTGTTAATTTGTCACTATATCAGTGTAGCTCAATGGTAGAATTCTATCTTACTAATATATAAAAGTCTGTCGGTCTGTCTCTCTGTCTGTTACTCAATCACTCATAAACCACTGAATCTATTGAAACAAAATTTGGCAGGAAGATACATGATATATCTGGTTCACGCATAGGCTAGAACAAGGGCCTTGGGGCCATAAAGGGCCCTCAAGTGGGCCCTTTCATCGCCAAAAATTGGCCCTGGAATATAATTCTTGCCTGTATTAGAAACAGGTAAAATATATCTATACTGAATGTACAACAATCATGGGGTAGTAAGTCACGCTGGGGCCCCAGGGACCCAATGTTCCAAAAGAATGCTTCCTTAAAAGCTTCATAAGTATTGAACGAATGAACCGATTTTAGTGAAATGTTCACACATAGAATTAGTAGTTTTTTGAGGAAATTGGGACTATAAGGAAGGCCCATGGGCCCCAAAGGCAGCGTATTGGGCCATCTGGTGCCTTATGTGTTTGAAAAACTCAAGTCTAAACATTTGGTTCAAGTGCAGAAGTTTCTCTTTTTACATATTTTTATTAGTTCCACTAAAAATAGAAGGCTAATAAAAAGGAAGATAGTTTTCGCCATTAGATGAATAAATAATTTCAATTTCTTATTTTTTCATTCAATTTTCTTATACGAATAAGATTTCCCTAGAATTCGCATTTTTAATGTCAAAATCATGAATTTTACTTCTGTCAGCAATAGGATATTTCCTTAGTAACCGTGGAATTAGCATTAGCTTTAGAAGGGAAATGGGACCTTTACAATGGCGGCTGGGTTTTATGTCTAGAGATAGGTATTACAGTGGAAATCTAGGTCGTATGCTGAAATTTTGCTGATTACGATATTTTCAGGGATATTTTTGTCTAAAATTGGCAAAATTCATTTCAAGTGGACTAATTTATGTTGGACCCATGTAAAACAGGAGAATGCCACGATGTTATATTAATGCGGAAAGCCTCTGGAATTCAAATTGCCTGTAGTTTAGTTTCTATATTTTACTACAAAAGGATGTTGAAACTAGGTAAGCATAATATAATGCGATTTTCATCTACTTAGTTAAAAAATAAAACTAAAATTCTCGTTGATTTGCCTAGAAAAAAATACACCTCATGAGTGACTCGAAACTATAACCTATATGCCCTGTCATTCTTTCATCCCCCGTTGAATTTCAACGGGTACTTTTGCTAGTAACTAATATACTAAGATTATCTAACCCATCTGTTGATCAGTCAAAAAAAAGGCAATGGCTCAGAAGTATGGGTTGGTACTTTATCTGAACTCCATTCCCATGTAACTTAATTTCATGTTTTCCGAAGATTATGTAGGTGACTATTAGTGGCACCTTGCATTGTAAGCAATGGAACTAGTAGACATGGATTCCCCGAGTTTAAAGGACGGCAGAGAGGAGGATATACTCGCGTCTCTCTTTCGCCGTTTCTGAACATAAATCCCAGCAAATTGTTGTCATTGTTATTTTGAAAAAAATTTGAAGTTTCAACTTATTTATTTACAATTTTTATTTATGTATTTTATTTGAATTTCTTCGCTAATAATTCCGCAACTTTCGAATCTCGACGCTCTTCGCATTTTCATGGCATAAAAGATTTTAGTGTATTGTGCAGGTGATGACTCCGAACGAATTTTAGATTGCTCTATTTTCACACATCTTCGGTGCAAGTATCTAGCGAAAATAATATTCTTGAACTTTCAGTTGCTTAATGTATGTTCAAATCACTCCAGCGGATAGCCATATGCGATGATATTTAATCTGAATTATATGCAATTCGTGTTCAAATCCTTTAAAATGACACAACTATGATACCAGTCGATTAAATGCATCTTAATGGCATATTGAAATACATTTACTACCAGCCCACGACGTAGCGAACAATCAATTTATTTCTGAGGGTGACTTTAATGGGGTCTTAATCTACTACGCTTGAACTTGGGCGCCTTTAGAATAATTTATCAATCTATTCCTCCCGTAGTTGTCATTTTTATAGCTTCTGATTCATTCAACTTTCCCTGAAGTCCGTCTCCAGTCTTTGAGGCAGAAATATTCGGAAAACGATCGTTTATTTATAACCTTTCAAGAGTCTAGAATTTTGTATTTAGGATCAGAATTTTATTTATCTTGCCTTAATTCTGAAAATGCGAAAATTATTGATTATGATTTTAATTAGTGCTTTTCAATATTACGTTTATGAAGAAGTGACAGATTTATTCCGGTTCGTATAAATGTGGTAAGAAGAAAATAGACATTCAATGAGCTGTGATGAGGTTTCGTCCCTAGTTTCGTATCTCCAATCCGAGTTGGAGAGTGGATTTGTGCGTCATACTCTATTCATTGTGGCTCTGAAACATTTATCGTGCAAGATTTTTTTTTTCAGTCGTCTATTTTTAGTCTAATTGGATGGTAATATAAGTGCGTCATTGGTGCATAATTAATGCCTACGTCTTCTGTAAACATCCGTGAAATGGTAAAACCCCGTATTCATTGCATCAGTGCGAATTGAATTACGTCAGTAAATATGCTTTTAACGTGTTTCAATTTATAACTAAAGCATTATCAAATTCTTGTTGCTCATGGCTCTGAACCTTGAAAGCCTTCGACTTTGAACTTAAAGGGTACCATCAGTGTAGTTGGGCGTTACTATTGAATTGGGATCACAATAAGCGTAAGTGATTCATAGGGCATAAAAGATAGCTCCGGATATGCTCTGAGACTGCTGTAAAACTAGAAAAATGTTCATAAATGAGCTACTCTACGCGCGCCTTTGCTAAAATATTGCCTCCTTTGCTCAAAATATTCTTCACCTGGAGTAGACCCTAACAATCGAAGGATTTTGTTAATGGACAAGCCACTAAATATGTGCAGCTGAAGAATATACTAGCTTTTTGTTATGCTTTTATAATGTTCAAACCTTTTTTAGTGGGATTTACAGTTTTATCCGTTAACTAATCATGGCAGGAGTTACAAATGTATACTAAAAATAGTGAGTTTTCGACTTTGCAAAAAGTCGCTATCGGACGATTTAATTTCGAACTAAGTTTTTAGCTACGAATAGTATCAGGATGAGTGAGAGACTGTGTAGCCAAATCTTTTTTCATTCAACTCAATTTCAAAATTGATTTAAAATTATTGTTTTAGAGGTGCTTAACACTGGCTTATGACATTCTTCGAAGGCAATCTCAATGACGTGGAGTCAATTCAGCCAAGGGAACCGATGTTCTCTAGCGTCTTGCTAATAATTCATCAGATTCTACATTGGTCGCCTTATGTTTTGAAGGTGAATGCATCTTCCTCTTACTCAGTAATTGTAAGTGGACACATCCTTAGAAGTTTTCGAGGAAAGTCGATTCCTCTATTTCATTCCAAAGCATTCTCCAATGACCGTGTTTTCCGTGCCTCATAGGCATCTACCCTCCCCCAAACGAAAGCTTTGCTGCGCTGAACGTCATTGTTCTCAGCGGGGCTTGTAATAGGTCGTGATATTTCACTCCTTTCCCTTAAGAGACTCTCGGAATGCTAAGCAGACAGCTTTCTGAAATTTTCCTCACTCATGAAAAATGAATCTAGTTCGTGAGGTAAAATAAAAATCAAGAATATTGAGAAACTAGTATAAAAGATGGTTGCATTATACGTTAAGTGATTGAGGAATTCGTTTTGGTTAAATTTTCCTTTGATTCTTTTCGTTTGAATTTTTTCTTCTCTTCGACGTCGTGCCGTCATTACTGAATTCCGTGTTAAAACATAAGCGCGTCGAAGTTAGAGATTTATTTTTTTTTCGGAAATAATGCTATGACGCCTTGGGTTCAATTATCAAATGTTTCTGGGTCTCTTCAATGAAATCCATCTTCTTGCCTTCATTTGCCGGTGAGGGCTTTTCCACGCCGATCGTGGTCTCGTCTCGAAAACGGGGCGACAGTCGAGACGCGACGAGTGTCTGAAGTTTTGGGCCAGTGCTAAATCTAGAGGAGTTCATCGGGCTTTGTGACCACTAATTAGCAGAATGTGATTCTCTGTAGGTTATAAGACGTCTTTAGAAATTGTAGTTAGTTTAAACTTTACTGTGGCGTTCAATAAAATGTGTTTAATGGCGCAGATTAAAATCGACTCTTGAATATCCGCATTATTGTTTTTTTTAAGGTATTCTACCGGTGAAAGGTAAGTTTTGTTGAAAGAAAGAGAGAAAAGAAAGATAGAAAGAGAATCTCCTCCCGGTTTTCTACACTTTCAGGGTCCTATCCATCTGGTATTTATTTTTACACCTCAGCATAAGATCTACCCTCTTCATCCAGTCCATATAGCCTATTTTCCTTCTTTCCCTTCCCCGCTTGCCCAGTAGCCTTCCTTCTATCACTCTCTTGAGTAACCCATCGCCCTTCATTACTTCCTCCAGCCGCACACCCTGCCTATCCAGGATTATATTCAGAAATTTCCTTTCCACGCCCATCATACTTAGCACTTCCTCCCTCGTCTTCCTTTCCGTCCGCCGTGCCTTCTCCACACCCGCATCTCAAATGCTTGCTCTCTGTTCTCGTCAGCGGAATACAATTATTATTATTATTGAATAACTTATGTTGTGTAGAGGAATGATATTATGAACTTTGGTGAAAGAGTGTCACTGAGCTCAAAATGTTGAGAACTCCTACTTCTCTTAAACAGCTGTGCCAATGAATGTAATTGGTGCATGAGAATTATATATTCCATAGCTACCCGAAAAGGGAATCCATTCCGTTTTCTTCTTGTTATCCTATAGATATTGCAATAGATGTGTTATCAGCCGTTCTTGATGGCCTACGCTGATAAAATTTCAAGTTTCAATGTAAATAGTTCTTCAATGATTGCATTTATTCACTCTTTAAGGTACATCATGGAGCAATTAAAGAGGGAAGTGCATATAAAGAGGTACCTGGAGGTAAGGGAACTAGCATTGGATAGGGAAGTGGAGAGGGCTACAGTCAACCCTTCTTAGGATTGAACGACCAGTGATGAATGATAAATTAACTTAGTTCTTGAGTGATTTACTTAATTTGCGCTTTAATGTACCTACATGTTTCTTGAATGATTGAGTCCGGAAAAATATTACATTTTAAAAATCCCGCACTCTTGTATGTTAAAACCGCCTCTATATTCGCCTCTTGAGGTCGAAGCCATAGAGCAGCAATGGTTATTGCCTGCAACTAATATCTTGGTACTCCGTTATTACCTCCAATTGTGCATCACGTTGAGCAAACACAAGTAATTTAAAATTAGTGATACAGTTATAGAGTTAATCGTATTGCGCACAAATCTTCCTGGCCGAGTTACCTATCTTTCTGGCTACAGGAAGGGTACCTTGCTTTATTCCGAGTTCATCACAAAAAAACTCGAGACGCCTTCTGCATTTCTTCTGTAAAACAGGCATAGCTATTATCCCTCTATCCATTTCAAATTTGAAGGCATCGCATTTATTAATAAATGGTTGGTTGGTTGTTTGGGAAAGTGATCGGCAGCTGGGGACATTCGCGCTATTAAGTATTGGTGAATATATTTGTAAGGGTAAGATAATTGGGAAGATGAAGAAATATACGGCGTCGAAGAAACTTACTCTTAGCAAAAGGCCCTCACAGTAGCCCAAAGTTTACAGGATCCAATCCATCTGAACTTGAAGTGATCACTTCATTGCTCTCAAGTAGGGATGTGAATTTTTCTGAAAAATCTCCTCAATCGCTGAGATCTGAACCCTGGCCATTACGAATGGGATACCAATAATTCAGCCACCTCAATTCTGAATGAATGGCCTCCTTTTTATCCGATTCCTATATTCCATCCGAATCCTAAATTCCAGTCCATCCTGCTTCATACTTTTCTGATAAAAACTACACTCATTTTCCAGTTAAATATTTTAAGTTTTTTCGCTTAAAAATGTTTTCAGCTGTCTTATATACTTATTTTCTTTTCCATTGATGATGAGCTGAGTTTAATAATGGCTTTACTCAAGTGTTTAGTGATTTGAAATGGAGACATGACTGCTGTTGGCTCAACTACATTGGACTTTTTCCAAAAACCGCAAGTCGTGTGCATAGTGAAGTCGTTAGTTTTGCATTGATTTCTGCCGTTCTGATGTTCGTTATAAATTATGTCGTCACTAGTAATTTACATTGGATGAATTTATGCTCATTCATATTGGCATTTCCTCAAGGACGACGTCATACCGTTAACGACTCGGCGCGTTCCGGGTGTTAACTTCATGTGATGGTATTAGATCTGACGTCCGACTCAGCTCGGAGTATGATTTTATTCTGTCGAACTCTCACTCCTCTCTCCACACGTTTTCTACTTACTCTCTATGCTTCGTATAGATCACATCTCCGTGATACCTGAGCCTTCAGATAGTTGGTCCCGCTTTAATATCATTCATGGGTTTTTATCCCAACTCCGCTTTACCAACGTTGCTATCATGGGAAAAAATGGGAAATTATGAGTTTTGTCATGTCCAGCCTTCCCCTGTTTTCCACGAATAAGCGATCCTGAAGCTCATTTTCTTTCTCGAATTATTACCCGAGGGAGAACGAAACATCTGACCTTACGTGAATGGCTCATCTTATTCTCGAGAAATGTGCCTATTTCTTCTCCACACTTCTCCCACACTTTTTCCATTTAAAACTGTTTCTCTAATATTTCGTCATCGTTCTCGGCAATTACCAGTTCCGCGCCCTATCCTGCAACCATTTCCATTTCATCACGACTATTATAATGTCCGATTCAGTCGTTCTTCAGGTTAGGAAATTTTTTTCGGCGGACGGAGGAACGTATCCCTCGTTGAGGAAACCCGAGAATATGAAAACACAGTGGTAGTTTGGTTATAATAGCCGACACAGCCGCCTCTTAGGCAGATGGGTTACTTGCTATTGCGTTGGAAGAAAATGTAATGTCGGTATATCGCGATGAGCCAATCAACTTGTTTGTTGGCAAATTAAAAGAATAATACAAAACTATACCTAAACGAGGAATGTAACGAGGATGCTAGTCACGCTCTTGGATAGTGTTTACATATTCTTTCAACGAATTTTTTTCCACAAATTTACATTCTGTCGTAGAATAATCACCCTGAGGTAATAGCAGGTTATAGTATTTATGTACAATGGTGTGTAAATTTTGGATGAATTATTGTTGACCTTAAATTAATGTATGTATCTTGATTATCCCTGAGATGGAATGATAAAATTCCTAAATGTTACGAGTGGCTACGAGTAGTGGAGTTCTTATCTTTCGATCTACCCTCTAGAAGAGAAGAAGTGTTCATTAAATGAGTCTGATAAAAATAAAACTGAATTAATGAAGTTACTACTAAAAAATTAAGCGGGCGAAGCTTCTACCCTGGATGCCAGTTAACTAGTAATTTATCCGATTGATCAACCTCTGGCGGTAGTTGGGAATTTTATTCTCTCCGGATGGAAAAAATATCCTTTTATAATTCCGTATTCAGTGTTTTTCTTTAAGGACAAGACCCGGGTTGTTTCAACTTGCCGCGGATGCGATATCTTTCGTCTCCTTGCCGATTGCATACCGATGAGTGTGGAGTTTTTTCTTTCATTTTCACTCACGAGCCGATAAAATAGATCCCTCCGTATCTCTCCGTATTCGTCCATAACTGATGCCAACGGAGAGTGAGCGTGATCGATATTTCATCGACCTTTCGTCGGGATTCGAAACCTCAGAAGCAAATTAACTGCGTCACTTTCCCTCTTCTCATTTCAGCTATCAAGACTTTCTTATCTCCGATAAAAGCCCGCCGGCTTCTCATTAGCATTCACTTCAGTGATAGAAAAGTGGAGTAGAGTTTCCGGATTCACGTTCGAGTTTTCGTCTGTGTCAATGTGGATTTCCTATCGAAATTAATTTGTTATGAAGTTTAAGCTGGTAGATATTTTCGTGCAAATTTTACTTGCTAAGTTCATAACGTTATTCTAAGCACGATATAGCCTTCAGAGTAAAATAAATGTCAACCGTCGTTATAGTTATGTAACCGCACGAAGCTCTAAGGTTTACCATCACAATATGAAATGGAATGTAATTAATTGGTATCGAGATTAGGAAATTTTTAAAAGAAGACAGCTTTATTGCCTTATCGACTCTTAAACACCATTACTAATTTCGAATGTTATTAATAATTATACGGGTTCTGTGAAAATAACCAAACTTTATCCTAATATTTATTTCGTGGTAATCGTGACTTTTTTGGCCTTATAGATTTCAATTTCTCCCCTTATCTGGAAATACACTTCTTTCAGCGTAGTCTAGGAATACTCTTATTTTCCCCTCGCCTTACGGTACTGGAATGCTTCTCTGGATATCACCTACATTTCCCGTGCCGAATTCTCTTTAATGTTACCTGTGATGTCAAAATGACCTCCATGAAGCACTAAATTTAATTAGGGAAATAAATAGAAGCATGCGGGGCTAGATGAGGCGCGTAAGGAGACTGGGGCAGGACAGTCAATTTTTCGGTAAAATGTCATGGTATGACCCAATCGGGTTTTAAAGCTCCTTCTAAGGTCTCTGGCAGTCAGACGACGTTTGGCGTGCATCAGTCCTCGATTTTCAGTGTGTTAGTGCCATCAGTTGAAGTCAAAGGATCGAGATCTCTTGGGGTCGAGGATCGTCTTGAACTGACTGGCGACCAATTTTGGATTGGGTAAACCATTCATAACACAGCATACGGCTAAGAGCATTGTCTCTATGTCCCTTCCCCTAAAGTTTTAGGTTTTTAAAAAAGTTTTTCAAAGTTCACGTTGCTACGTTGTTCCTATTTCTTGGAAATAGCAAAAATCGGCCTCACAACATGCCGGCAGAAACACCTACCGCTTTATTAGCGATATTACGGAAAGTAAACAAAATGTTAACAAATGGATAACAACGGTAACTCGGTAGATTCTAAAAAAAAAGAAGTACCGCCAACCAGACGTCGCTGGGACAATCCGTTGCCGCGCAGTTAAAAAAGTTCGGTTATTCTTTGAAAAGACCTCGTAGGGTTGGTCATGGTAAAGATTTTTTAGGTGTAAGGTTTTGAAAAAGTTGGGTATGTACTATTTTTGGTACTTTTTCATCTAAAAAATCGAAATTTTAACTGCTGCACCTTGCATCTCAAATGTCTATTCTTCACTTATGATAAAGTTTGGAGGTATGACTTAAAAATATTGTAGGCTAATGATTTCTGTAAAATTTTAATTGTAATAAGGGAGTTGTTTGGCGTTTATCACAGTTCGATGATAGTAATAGTCAGTGCCAGTTAGTGAATTCGAAGCCAACTGAAGTAAGTAAAGAAAAACAAGAAAAAAGTGGAAAAATTAGGGCATGTGAAAAAAGTGAGGAATCAATTCTCAATAATCACTGCTGTATTCAAGTGTGGAGTGCTTCGAAGCCTCTTTCATCCAGTTGATATACGAGACTAAACTATGCATAAAAGGAAAAAGTAGTTTTAAGCAAAATTGCGGGTTTGGTCGACACCTGCGCGATTTGATATATCTAAGCAAGACAATATGGAATCAAATTTCGAAATTCCTTGGTTTAGGCCTGTTGTTTCAACATAGGAATAATAAAAAGCTCGCCTCTCTCTCTGCTGCATAAACTTTGAGCGGCTATAATCATGTGATGTGAAATACATGTTCCGTTTCTTCTTTGCCTAAAAAATTGATGTATATCCAGAAAACCGATTTCCCTGATTGCCTTGCCAATGCCTAAGGAGATTCTCTCTTTATGTTGCCTCCAACTTAAGCGAGATCCACCAAGTACCGTTTACGCCCTATGGATTCTAACATGATAAGAATTCTCTTGAGAAACCAACCATTTTAGAGGCTACTTTTCGCAATTTTTACTGACATCATTCTATCAAAGAACGCATCGATGCCAGTAACTATCCCAATTTTTTTCCTAACTAGGGGTTTATTACCCGTATAGCCCAATTTTGTTGCAGTCTTCTTTAATGAAATGGGTATGTACCTGAAGCTCCCCAAAAATACTTTATGAAATACCTTCATTATTTTTTTTTCGTCATAATTTTTATATACACCTGGAATTAAAGGCTAGAAAAATTTTACTGGGAAATCTTTTGACTAATGCTGTTCTATATTTGTAATATTTTGACCTGTTTATGATTTGATGACATTAATGTTTGTAGGTTAACACTTCGACTTAGGTTTTGTTATGATTTGCTCTTATACTTCAATCCTAGGTGAACTCAACAGTGTATAAACAATCTTGAATAGTCTCATAGAATTTCAGTTTAAGCAGCGTTCAGATATTTGTTTAAATAAACCAGTTTTGTGTTCCTTCATTTGCTATGGAGTCAAGCTCATCGGTGGTGGATTTTATTTCCCGCAGCGAATGAAAGGTCAGCCGGCACCTTATAAGTAGCTTGTACATTTAAGGGTGTTAAGACACTCCATAGATGAGTTCCGAGAATTTCACTCGCTTTACAACTTACTCACTCCTCCGTTATATATATGGAATATGCGATTAATTGTGCTATGTGTAGAAATATAGGCTTGTTGCCAGGTGCATATTTTGCCATGGATGTTCTAGACCTTTTTCCTCATGTCTGTGACTTTCTGCGGCACTTTCTACTTCCCTAGTGAGTTGTTAGTGCTGCTCACCGAACTATTCAACGTATTTCGGATTATGCGTTGAGGCCCTCACAATTTATTTTCACGATTCGATTACTGAAGACACGATTTTACAAATTACTAAGTGTAATATTTTCCCCTGTTGGTCTAGCTTTCGAGAAGTTATACTATGTTCTAATTCTAATGTCTATTCTAAAAATGTCTTTGGCAATCTAAGAATCGTTAATATTATGGCTCAAATCACGCGTTATAATGCATCATCATCCGTAGTCATGTGGCCGAAGATTGGTTGGCTGGAGCTCTTTGCTCCTCTCTCTTCTCCGCCAACTGCTTCATGTGACTCTTTTTGGTGTCCCGCATAATTTTCCTGATATATTTCATTCTTGGCCTTCCTCTGTAATTCTACCCGTTTATTTCTCCTTCCAACATCGTTTCCATTAGACTGTTGCGTCGGAAAATGTGTCCAATAAATTTGTCCCTTTTTCATAGTGTGATTAAACTTATTTTCTCACCAACTCGTCGTTCGACTTTTTTTGGAGATCCATTTCTTCTTGTTATTAGATAGCTTCTCATCTCTATTGCATCAGACCTCTTTTGCTCTGTTGGCTGTAACTGTTCAGACTTCACCGCCTTATAAGAGTGTGCTGAAAACTTTGTTTAAATAAAGTGTTTCCTTACTTCCCGGATTTTGTCACTAATTGCCAGGATTGCCAGGAATTGGTAGAATTCCTTCTTTGCATTGACTCACGATTGCTTGATCTCTCTTGAGTCTTTTATCGCCGGTGGCCCTGATTTCTCGATTGTCAAATTCATCCACCTGCGTAAGTTTTGCTGTTGAAGCGTCACAGTGACTTTGGGTTCTATATTTCCTCCAAAAACCGTAGTCTCGGTTTCAGCTAAACTTAAAATTGTATTACTTAGTTAAAATGTGAGTGTTTAAGTATGTTGATTGATTTTGTTTTCTTTTCCGTTTCCGAACTGCTTCAATGATTGCCTATCTAGATTCTTTATGGATAGTTTTCATTCTCTTATAACTTCATCTGATTAATAGGCCACCAGTACCTACTTTGACCCTAATGTATTTCTACTTCAAGTTTTTTTCTTTTAAAACCTGGTATTAATTCTATTTTAATTCATTGCATTTAATTAATACAAGGTCTCTTAATTTTGAGAAATTTAATGGATATTAATAGGGATATATTTATTGTTTCTCGAGTTAGCTTATTATCAACATGAATTTTGATAGTTTTTAGCGTGACTTTTCGCGTAGGTTGACTTGAGAATGTTTTAGTAATCCCTCGTAATTTGAAACACATGGAAATGATATGCTCAAATTATTTTAGAGTTAAAATGTTGACGGAGAAGGTGCCAAGAATGTATTGATGTAACAAAATTTATGCTCTTTGTGGGTTATGAAGAAAAATTAATGATTATTTAGACACAACTGGGATGTATTTATATTAATTTCCTCTGGCATTAATTTACTTCCACTGATTAAATTAATTTCGAATGATCAAGCTTTCGGATGGATTTTACTTTTAAAACAACTTTATAGGCCGTGATGAGTCTTTTTGATGGTGGCTTCAATGTGTACTGTGTTATAATGATAATAAGTAGTTCTTAAATAATATCCGAAGTTATTTGTAACCAGGTAATGCAAATTTTTCTCACCTAAGCTCATATGCCTCGGTGGTATATATTACACATGTGGCTCATATGTTTCTTGTTATGAAGTCCTGTGTTAAAAATTTTGGCCATGGTACTTAATTAACTATGCTCCAATATTATCAAACCTATAACATATGTAAAAAATTCCAAATAATATGGATAAGGTCTGATTTGGTGACTGCAAAGAAGAGGGTAAGGTTGATTATAATTTTCTTAATAGTTAGGGGTCGGAAATGAGTTATATTTTCGAAGTGAACTATTCTTCTAACCTTAAGAGTCTTTGAGTCTTAGGAACATCTAATCATTATTACTTGAAGTCAAGGAATTAAAGGAGATGGAACCGTTACCTGAGTTAGATTTGGAATGTAGACTTGATGAAAGGAGTGTAAATTAGATTTTTTTTTCAGTCGGCCTTGGAGTGGAAGAATTTGGATTCTCGGAAACAGAGATCATATCTTTCTTTTGTTTGTGTTGCGTGCCGCGGCCTGCCGTTTGCGTGACCCGGACGCATTTCCTGTGTGGAACGTGCTGTCATAGTTTTACGTGGAGGCAGTAAAGGAGCTGTAATTCCCGAGCCATTACCTATCAAGGTCAATGTTACTCCTCGGAGGAATGTGATATCACAACCGTCTCTCGCCATATCACCTTGATTTTAACCATATAGATGAGATAATTTTCAAAATTCTCTTTCACTCCGTCAACGGATCGTTTTCCCTCAGATGTGGACGAAAGGACCCTGTTCATCACACAATTATGAAACACCCCCTTTGGTATTAGGTTGTTCTTATTTGATAAACTCACAAATAATGAATTAACTTTAGTAAGTGAAAAATTGAATTTATTTTCATCTGATTTTTTGAACCTTGAATCATTTGAAAGTTAGAGTTGAACACATCATGCCACAATGGCGAGTTTTATTCAAATCAGAGTGTTGAATTATATGTTTGAATAGTAGTGTGATGTTCACAATATACCTTAGACTTTCCGAATGAGTCGTTAAGTGTCTCCAAAGCGGTGAGTTAAGTCACGAGTTTTTTCAATAGAAAGACCAAAAATCAGTTCATTTACTCCTCGTGCATGAATCAATGTAGCACTCAGATACCAAGCGTTGAAATCTCCTTAAGGGTGGATTTACTCTGATAAGTCTCTTCCAAAAGTTTATTCGGCATGAACTCGCGGGAAATTTTACTCTGGCGAGTAATATTTCACAAATGAGTGCTGAGACGGATTGGTTGCTGTTTAATTTGGCAAAAACACGCTTCTGCAATCAACTTGCCGAAACGTTTATCAATTCCTCAGGTGGACTTTCAGAGCCGTACACACGTGCAGTGCACGTCAACAGTCGCTTGCTGCAGTAAACTTGCGCTAGAGCTTACTAGTGTAAACCCACCTTAAGAATAGCAGAAACTATATTTGGTGAGTGCCCAGACCGTTATTCAAGTTTGTTCAGAATTCTCTCTAAACGTGGTGATTGAAAACAAAGGAAAACACTTTAAAATCCTCTCATTATACATATATTTTTATAGATTTCTTAGATCACTCTTCCCATGATATGCTATCTTCTGCACCTTAGGCTCATGAGTGGTTTAGGAGCCATCAACCGTAGAAACCATGGCCAAAGCCCTTGTAGAGGCCGTATCCACCGATGCCGTAAGGGTATCCGTATGCTGGGTAGGCGAATCCATATCCTGGGAAGCCGTATCCGTACCCTCCGTATGGCGGATAGAAATATCCTCCCAAGAAACTCCTCTTAGTCCGGCTAAACTCCCTGTGCTCTTCGTCTGGGGCGGGCATGGCCAGAGTTGTGGCCACCAGGACGACGAGGAGTAGAAGAATCTGTTTGAATATGAGAGAGAAAATTTCACTCATGAGTAATATTTATGTCGTACTGGATCCTGAATATTTATATCGTATTGGAAACTTCTAGATCCATTTCCTTCTCAGATAATGCCTTTTTTGGGAAGTATTTTCAGAATTTACGCCGTGGAATTCTCTTATTTCAACAAAGGACAGGTAAAGAGACTAGTTCAGTTCCTCGTTTACTTTTATTTTTCACGACCAGATTTTACCGTTATGTATTTGGAATATGTGCGAAGGTTAATTTATTGAGAAGAACAATCATCGGAAACTATCGCTTTGATGATGTTACATTCTGGTCAAACCAAGTCGTGGAAAACGATAGTGAAAAGTGACATCGCAACGTTATCTCTACCTATCCTCACTCTTGATTTTTCCCTTCGACCGGCTAATCTATCTTTATTGTGAATCAACGGGTGAGCATGATGGAGCCTTTAAATAACTTCAACCGGTAATGTATACTGAATTCTCATTTTATGCAGAGTTTTTATAAAAAAGCTAAAGAGAGATTGTTTTTTTTCCTAAAACATTTTACGCTCTACGCATTGTTTATTTATATGTTAAATTAATACTCAGCTACATGCTATACTTTTTTACCGTATGGAGAACTTGTTATAATTGTTTGAAGGCTAAGAAATTCTAACGTCGGATCATTAAGACGATCTCACGTGGAGATCACAGATTGTTGGTTTTGAAACGTGTTTAATGGTAACTTACATGTGAAGCGTATGTGGTTTATACTTTTGAGAGATTGGTTTTCTGAATTATGATTCTTACTTATATAAACGAAAATAGTCAAGAAATAAGTACAGTACGTAAAATGAGGCACATTTTGGCTTACGGAATTCTATTATTGAATTCAATATTTGAAATTAAAATTTATTTTACGTTAGGGAATTTGTGTAATCGTCATGTGTAAATTGTGCGTTTATCTTAGACTAAACATTTTTGAGCTGTTATGATCCATTACATTATGTAAAATTTATTTTAAAAATAAAGACATTGGAATAACCTAAACCTGGTTGGAAAAAATTGGATCAACCTAAACTTAATGCGAATCTTATTTGGGGTCGGCTCATGGATGACGAATTTTGTTTGAACAGTTTTATGCATGCAAAATAAAATATGTTTGAAGCACGGAGGGACCAGTTTTGAGCTCTTTCCTACGGCTTACGTACTCGCATAATTCGGACGAGGAAAGAGGTTCCCACTCTTGTATCTCATGTCTCATAAATCTTAATTAGATGGTATGCTGCGTCATTAATTTGATCAAATTTGATTTTCACGTCCCAAAGGTACCTGATTTGAAGGGAAAATCTTTTTGTCCTTGATCTCCTATGAACATACATATCTCATATCAGCATTATTTAAGAGCGTTTTTTATTAAAAAGAAGAGCTTGAATGCGATGCAGTGAACAACATTTACTAATCCCGTCTATACATTTTCCTTTGTCAATACCGAATTCCACGTGCACCATGCTCTAGTGACGGCTTACGTGGTAATGCAATTTAGGCGATTTTTGCCGAGAAAATTCCTGTTATTTGAAGGTATACATTCTATGAGGAATGTCACACATATTCTTTTGCTTTCTTTTACCATACGTAAAGTTCTTTAAAGTGAATAAGCTTGTCTTGCATGCTTTCCGAGACCTTACTGGTTACTGTGGGCATGTCTGATGTAGGTAGATATGATTGAAAGAGAGGAGGATGCCATGAGGAATACTCAGGGATAAGTTCGCAGGCCAATTAAAAAGGGAGCAAAGGAGAAGTATTCCCAGGATGCAGCAACGAGCAGAAAATGGTAGAGGACTGCTGCTGATCACTGTTCCTTAGATTGAAACACTGAAGATGATATACAAACGAGTTTTTAAAAGGCGGATTGTCGTGTGAAACGTTCGTTTGGTATGAATTGTTGATAGGCTGTGCTATTGAGATTGAGAGTAAATAGCTGCTTTAGGAAGTACTGATGAAATTCCGCTAATGGTTTGAGGGAACTCATCGCAGATGAAGACTCTCAGGAGTAGATAAACTTATAGAACATATCCGGAGACTTAACTCTTCGAAAAACAATCAGAAACGTTGAATTAAATAAGGAAAGAATTAATGATGAATAGTAGTCATGAAATAAATAGAAGCATTACGAAGACTTTGGCGAAAAATGGGTGCTTGCTATTTTAATAAGCGTAATTTTTCTGCTGCTATCTCGTACGGTAGCCAGAAAATTTCCCCAAATTAATCCCTAGGTTCTATGCGGAATCAATCATGTTCTTAAACCGATTGGGTTACCCTATATGATTTTATCCTGTATTTCAGGCTGCGGATACCTCTGCCCTATGATTTTTGATGGTCATCGTTAGTTTTGATCAAAATTTTGATGCACAATACTATAGTTAATTAAAAGAAATCCCAGGTAATGATGTGCGGCGAAATGGCAGAGATAGAGTTACTGTCGGACATAGACGGCGAAAACTTGATAGGTGGAAGTATTTTGCAATCTTGAGAGGTGGATCACTTGTTATGAAAGCACAAATGAGCAGCCCGAGCAAAAAAGACATTCTTCCGGGAGGAGAGTCTTCTGACAGCTCTCAAACACCAGCTCAGTAGAAAGGACTGCTGGCATGTTTCTATGTGGCAGTTAAGTTTTTACGATAGCTGTTGTCGAGTAGGGGAGGTTGGGAGGGATGTAAATGTCGTTTCAATGAAGGATTAATGATCAATTTGACGAAAAGAATCACCAATGAAAAAGTCCAACGGAGAGTTGGAGTGAAAAGATGCTTAGCTCTTTTACTCAGAGGAAAATAATAAGAAGAGACAAACTTATTTGACGCATTGGCGAAAAAAAGTCTTGAATAAAATAATGTGTGGAGAATCAAAAGAAAAAAAAATAACAGGGTAGGCCAAGGATAGAATGAATAAGAAAAATCACGAGGGACGCTAAAATGAGGAGTTATGAAGGAAACAAATTATTAATCGCGAGAATAGTGGGATGTGGAGCTACAGAAAACCATTGGAGGATTGATGACAGGTGATAATGTTAATTATCGTTAGAGGGTCAATAAACTGAGTATTTACAATAAGTAATAGGCGTGCAAAACATTACTAGCAGTCACTACCCTGTTCTAATTTAAATGCATTGTGTATGTATGCTCATTATGAACGTATATTTTTATTGCATATCGCAGTTGAGGAGCATGTGCTCATATATACAGCACCTGCAATAGTGTCAAAGACTAACGGCTAAAACAAACCATATGCAACAGCATTCGAAAGCCATTGATAAGCTTCTTACTTTATTTGTATGCTGTCAATTGCAACGAATTGTGATCGTGTACACGAAGTATTCTATTAAATTTTATGGATTTTATTTCCACTGAGGGATATTTCTACTCAAGCATGAGGTGCAGCATCTGAAAACGTTTACCCCACGCAAATCAATCTACCGGACAAGCGCTCGCGAATGTCCGGAACTGCCACGTATATTATTGGAGGCGTATGCGACTACAGAAAGTGATGTAAAAATCTTACTCTCCACAGATCGAGAGAGCGATTATATTTACTACGAATTGATAATCCTGGTATATTTTAAATGCAATATATGTTCTGTGATTCTCAAAAAGTTGTGCAAAAGGAAAAATGACAAGCCGTTTATATGGCCTGAGTTGTATTTCAAATGAGCGTGATGTTTCTTCACGAGTACATCGAGAAACGGCGGAAAAATCAACCTAAATTTATCCCTGGTAGGTTTCCAGAATCGGGAACCCTTTCTTTATGTACTCACGACCTCCAAGGGTTCACCCACCGTGGATTTCATCCTGAGAACTGGCACCTCGTCCCTCTCTTCGGAATATTCCCTGATGGCTGCTTCTCTTCGTTGCGAAGGAGCGGACTCTTTTTGGCTTCTCCCTGCGCCGCGAGACGTACTTATACGCTCCGAGAACAATGGGGTGGTAGGCCGGACATCCCCTGGGGTAGTTAAAGACGGGGCGGGAGGAGGGAGTTTCCAGGTGGAGGACACATTTCCTGCACGAAAGATTACGAAATCTCTTCGTCCATTTCGTCCTGGCGCTAGGGTCAAATGTTTTCTCGCGCATCTCGGCAAAAAAGGGGAAGAACTTGAAGGACAGAGATCAATGACAGTGATAATACCGGACGACAATAATACCCTCATTCCTAGCGCTTTTTGCGGAAATTTGAATTGAAAAGCTTCTCAAGTCGGGCTTCTTATATTTTAAAGCATCTTTTTTTTTACTAATTATTCTTTTGAGTCTTATTTATGTAAATATTTGAGTATGAAAGTTTGTATTTCTCACGCGTTATTCTGTTTTCGCATTCCATGGCCATTTTTTCGTCGTGCTTCATGTAAAATCGTAATTGCTGTTGCTTCCATTTTGCATCAGTTGTACTTGAGGCTTGACACCTCGCTTTTGTTCATAGCTGCATGGGGTCTACACGTTTTGACGTGCACTAAGTGCATGAGGACGATTGGGTTGGTTTTTTGGTGAGAGTTATGAGGTCTCGTTTTCATTCCTGGCCTTAGCGGAGATTTTTCTGGGGAAATCCGTATCCCTGATTGGGCGCTCCCGTGCCCTACAAGTGGAGTCGATACTTCGTCCTCCGGGATGGGATGTTTAACTGCTGCCTATAGTTAAGAGGTGGATGATTTGACGCCGGATTTCTTTCCATTCTTCTACCATTTCTCATTAAATCCTTTTCGTCACCCACTTATCCCAAAAGGCGTATATAATTTTAGTTGTCGGTCGCTTATTCAATCATCCATCCATCCAACCTAAATGCATCATCGTCATCATCATTAGTCGTTCAATCCTAAGATTAATTAACTGCATCCCTCCACCCTGCCCTGTGTAATGCTAGTTTGCTTACTTCCTGGTAGTTATTTGTATTTACCTTCTTCTTTATATGTCCTATTTATTTGTCCCTTGGCCTTCCTCTTGGGACTTTTCCCTCCATTTTTCCTTCTACTACATTTTTCATTGTCTTTTAGTGTTTCTCAGGGTGTGCCCAATCCATTTAGTTCTTTGTTTCTGGTGTAAAGCAAGGATGCGTAACGTCTCCATGGCTGTTTAATGTATTTATGGGTAAATGTGTTAGATACGCATGTAGTGAAAACGACGGTGTTTTGATTGGGAATGTAAACGTGCGAGTTCTTCTATATGCGGATGATGCTGTATTGATCTCAGACAGTCAACAGGGATTACAGAAGCTCCTAGATAAGTTTTGTGAACCAACGGAGAGAAGGGAATTGAAGGTAAATGCGTGCAAGACAAAAGTAGTAGTTTTTGCTATGAAGAATGGGAGAATAACTGTGTGATGAGGGCGAATGGTGAAATAATTGAACAGGTGGATGATTTTGTGTACTTAGATAAGATGTATTCGAAAGATGGAAGAATAGATGAGGAGACAAAGAGACGCGCGAATGCTGGAAGGAAAGTGGTAGGTAGCATGTGGAGCATATCAAGGAATGAGTGCTTGTCTAAGGATGCGAAAATCGCCGTGTACAAAAGTGTACTTCTTCCTACTTTGCTATATGTTAGTGAAACATGGGTATGTCAGGATAAACATAAGAGTAGATTAAACGCCGTGGGTATGAGTCATCTGAGGAGTATTAGCGGCAAAAGTCGGATGGATAGGGTCAGGAATGAGTGGGTCATGAATGAATGTGGGTTAAATTCTCCAGTAATGGACACGTGTATGAAAGGAGTGTGCTTCGTTGGTTTGACCATGTTGAGAGAATGGATGAGAGTCGAATAAAGAAACAGATATATGAGAGTAGAATGAATGGTGTGAGAGGTAGAGGTAGGCCGAGAAAGTTGTGGTTGAATGTGGCTGAGGAAATTCTTAGGAGGAGGAATATTAGGAGTCTTAAAAACAGGAGGGCGTGTATGAAACAGTGTATGGGGTTAAATGAGGCAAAAGAGGTTTGCAAGGATAGGTCAGTATGGAGGAAATCATTGAAGCAGATTAGGTGTACAATTATGTATTTATGAGTGAAACATTTTGACTGTGCCTCACCGGAGGGGAATAGCGTTATGGGTATGTATGTATGTGCTACGTAGGGTCCTTTTCTCTGTCACTCTTCTGTAAATTTCTTCTTTTCTTGTTTTATCTGTCCATTATTTCTTCAGAATTCTCCTTCAGCACCAAGGTTCAAAAGCTTCTGGTCTACCTTTCCAATTTTCCATGCTCTCGATCCGTAAAGTTCCACGCTCCGCATGAATGTTTTCACATACTGTTTCCTCGTTTGTAGTCCTATCTTCTTTGAACGCAACAGTTGTTTGCTTACTATGAGCTCTTTTTGATGGACGTTGTACTTCTTCCGTCCCTTGTGTTGGTACTCCCAATCTTTTCCAATCATTATTACTTTTTTTTAAATCACTGATTTTCTCCTATGATCACGCCAATTCTCTATGAAATAGATCTTTAGTTGGCTTATCGGGATCGTCATTGGGTGCATAGACAACGGTGATGACGACTGAATGACTTTTAATCTCTAATTGTACTTATTTAATGTACAATATTCTATCTTTAATTTTCTCTCAACTCCTTGTCTATTTTATATTATTTTAAATCACTCTCTAGAATACACTGCGAGCTCTTTCTTCCTCAGAGACTCCACTATAGATATGAATGTTTCTGTTCTTTTCTTCGCGTCTTTTCCTTTTTCCTTAGTTTCAGTCAACCTTACTATATCCATGCTATTTTTGTTAAATTAACGGAATGCCCCTTCCGCTTTTGTAGCGCTACCTTGAACATCCCATGTACCAATGCTTATTATCCGTTTTCTTTATAATCCGTCCTTATGCGAGGCATGATCGGGAAATTCTGCGAATTCGGCTTTTTTCTAGGTACCGAAATGCACCCTACCTTACTCCTCTATCCCTCACCCATTTTCATCCTGGCTTGGAACAGGCTCCGTTGGGTTTTAGCGTACAAATTATCACAAAAAAGTTTATTCAGTTGGTTTTTATCATTAATCACGAAAAATATTTGATTTAGCTTTGAAGGACCTTAAAAACTTCTTTCTTTTTGTTATTCGCTGCATGAAGTAATATGGGGACCACCCCATTATTGCTTCATTCTGTATAGCATGTACCCAATTAAACATTGGTGTGACTAAAACATTTTTTTCAGCAGTAAATTTGCTCTCAAAGGCAGTTTCTGACAGGTTCCAATAAGAATTAACGACTCCAAAAACTATAGCAGCGTTTAACAAAGTAACCGAAGCTTGTTGATGTAGCTGGCAAAATGACTTTTTCATGGAGAATTTCCACACATTATTTTTACGTTATGTGTAAGTGTTAAGTTGGATGGTTATTTGGGGAGGCGACTGACAGCTGAGGTCAGTTACATCATGAATGATGGCTAGGTTGGTAATGAAAGGACTTAACAGGCGACGGAGGAAGATTGTGATCCGGCATCGGCATAGAAGGTGGCAATGGAGCCACATTTTAGCGTCCAAACGATTGGATGAGGCATTCTGCATGAAGTGCTTGACGTTAAGTTGGTTCCACCTAAAAAGCACCGAAATTCTATGAAAAACATATCCTGAGCACTAATAGAGAAATATATCCCATTTTTGACACGAGCTATAAAATGCTATCTTTGCACTATATTTTTCTCGCTTATGGAACTTGAAAATAAATTGTGCGAAATGGGAGAAACACAGGGAAAAATTGTATTTTTCTACCCAATGTATATTTCATTTTCATGGAGAACTGTTTAAAAAATAAAAACTTCTGTGATGTTCATTAAAATATAATATATGCCTTTATCCTCCTTTTCTTTTGCGTTTTAGCACGTAACTGCGGTAATTGAAGTCAAAATGGAATTTTGATACTTTGAAACTGGCACTGCAGTCGACGTCTCTGACTACAAAAAAGTGTTCATCAAAAATATATTCTTGGAATAATCTGCATATTTTGTACATTCATTTTGATTTTATATAGCTGACGCATTTATCAGTGAAAGGATTTTTTAAAACTGTTTAAACAAATAGCTGGAATTAAGCGTTTGTTCTCTTAAGGTCGCTGCGGTCCCTCCCTAAGCCCTTTTCGCTTGAGTCGTAAATATTAAGCCGATGTGGAGCATCCCTGTTGAGGACTTGTGAAGTAGTTAACTTTTACTTTGTGTGGAGTAACGTTTTCAAAAATGTGGACGAAAGCAGATTATATGCGATAATTCAGGCAAGTTAAGAGCCCACTTCTATACGCCAGTAGCGTTTCAGTTTTACGGAGAACTCGACTCAAATTTGCGCTCCGTGTTCTTATGCTCCCATTTTATCTCATGGTAGAGAAAGTACAAAGCTAGAAATAGGCTTTAATTAGCAATGCCTATCTCTATTTCGATGAATGCGGTTCTGACACCCAGCTTAGCCGATTGTCCATTCTTGCAGTTTGAAATATGCCGTAAATCAGTTTGTATGCTGACGATAAGGCAACCGGGAGTATGCTCAACGGAGTTTTCAATCCCGCTCACCCGTTCTGAATAGGCTTTCTCGGCTTCTAATTATTTTAGACTTAGCTCAACGTCGCCATAGAGCTCATTTTTACGCCAATATTTATGCAGTTTGCATTGAGAAGCCATGAATTAAATATGAACTCTAAGGTGTGCTCCAGAAACTCTCGCAATCAATCAAGTTAGCCCTGAAGCTTGACATTTAGACATAGAAGCGATCTGCATCTTTTCCGACAGCCTCTAATCCCGCAGCTTTAGCTACATGAAGTGAATCAATGCACGCATTTTGCTCAGTGGCCTTTGCTTAAACCAGTCGTCTCCCTTCTTTGCATAATGAAAATGAGTCGAGGGTGCAGAAGTTTTAGCCAACCGCGCAATGCCTGTACAGATGCGGTTTATTCTCATCTCTGCCAAATGTGGAACGGAAGGCTTCATTTGTAAACAGTTTTTCATACGTTCTAACTAAAATTTCACCCATCAAATTGTTAGAGAAAAAAGAAAACTGACTTATATGTCGAGAACTAATTTTGTTATCATGTGCAACATCCATCGTATGAACCCTTCCAATTTTTATTGGAAAGATAGCAGAAAACAAGTGTTGCAAATGTCAATGAGTAATGAAGAATATTTTACAAATGTAAATTCGGGTACCTGGAGGATTTTCAGACAGCCAATATTGTGTGGTCTATCCTCTAGAAAAGTCAGACATGTAACAGCGGAACATCCGTTTCATGCTTGCATAATCAAAAATATCTTGATTACACATAAAAATGTTACCTATGCCTTCACCAAGGAAAGATTCTGTTCATGGTGAACTTAATACAGGAAAAAACAACTGTAATGATTAAAGCTTGCTTCAGACGTACAACTAAGATATAGGAAAAATTCTTGTCGGCTTCGCTAAATACAAATATTAACTATTTAATGTGCTATTTTGAAGAAATGAGCTTAATTCAATCAAATCCAAAGGCGCAGCATTAGTTATTGATTTTAAATGCTAAGCCTGTAGTTAAAAAATTAGATAACTTAAGCTGGAAAATTGTGTTGTCATTCATATTCTGTCCCTTCTTTCCGTAATAGTGTTTCATAACTTCACCCTTTCGTTGACAATTGTGGGCAACAATTTCTTTAAAATTTCAAAGTGTATTTGATGAATCCTGTCTTTCTTGAAAGGACCTCGAAATTTTGATTTCGGAGAATTCATGCTTGTCCTTATTACCCATATTTGATGGAATGCTTTTTTTTAACGACTAAAAACCTTTAAAATTGAGAGAAATGGTCGCGGAAGTGTTTAACTACACTTACGATCTCTCGATTAGCAGAGGCATGGCATGCTCTTTAATTAAGAGCAAGGTGAATAAATTATTACCATCACTAGATAATTTGAGATTTGGAGATAAACTTTGCCGTAGACAATGCATTCGGCTGGCCTCAAGGGGTTGTCCATTAGACCGTGCGACTGTGAATTTTTGCTACCCTTGGCTGATCATGCAGATCAAATATGTTCCGTGGCGTGATTAAGGTGTTATGTTTCCAAAGTGATAACGAAGGTTGGTCCTTTCTTTGTAGCCCTCCTGATAGCAATCAGAAGATTAACCCCTCGGGAGGAATTGTCTCCAGTTATTGGCGACAAATCCCTGGAGGTATTCAACCATGCGTTAAAGATAAAACCTTTTCCCTTCCAAATTCCTTTGGTCCTTGGTGAATTCTTTCTTTATCATACATCGACGAAAGGGTTGATCGAATATGTTTCATGGGAAAATAAGAGAGGTTAGAAATAAACCGAACAATTCAAACCATCGTTATCATCATTCGTAATTCGAGGATTTGTTTGCTTTGGCAGGTCTCCTTACCGCTCACCTTTATTATTTCTTGCTGTTAAATTTATCATGCTTAATAATTGGCCTGACATACTTTTATAGAAATTAATCTGCATCGAGAGTTCTTTGTTTTCATTTATCCTTCCCGTAATGTTTTCAGGAGACACTTATGCCTAATATTCTACACATGCAATCCGAAGTTAAAATCCGCCAAATTTCAAGTTATCCAGTCGTGACATACGGTTTCGAGTCATGGGCGTTAATTAGAGAAGCAAAGAAAGAATTGAAAATTTTCCAAAGCGATTGAAGAATTTTGGGATCAACAGTGGAGGAAGTATGTGAGTGGAGAATCAAGAGAAATTTGGAGTTAAATAAGGGAGAAACCATTTTCCGCTTCAGGACACAAAGAACCCGATGGAAATATCACACCATGCGTATGGCAGAGACATGATCGACTTGAAACTTAATGCATGGATTCCTGGTGGAAATAGATTCAAAGGGTGACCTGGAGAAAGATGGAGAGACAATGTGCTTGATAATTTACGAAGAATGAATATTATTACTGAAAAGCAGATAGTCGGAAATAGAAGAAGATGGACGTTTACTGTTGAGGAGGCGAAAACCCATGGAGCATGGAGGAGAAGACCCATAATGCCCCGAGAATAAGTAGGAGTATAGTTTCTGTGAAGTATCTTTTCTCACGCACTTTGTTGGTGTTCTTCTAATGGTCGGTTTCAAGAACATTTAGTTATGGAATCAATAGTTATGAGATCCATGAAGTTATTGACCTCGTAAAATATTTGGGGTCCAGGAACACAACTACTAGTTTCATAGCTAATTTACTAAAATTAATTACTTCGAATATTTCATCTGATCTTCTACCGCCGGATAAAATTTATGAAAGTTTATCCTACCTATAATTGCCAATTCACATAATAATTAGTCAGTTAGAGTAATAAGCTGGTCTATTATATCAAGTAATTTAGTCTCCAAGCGGTTCATTGTGCCTCCGCCTGTTCGGTTACTTATGAAACTCAGAACTCCATGCCATAAGTTATGAAACCAATAAATTTGTCACATGTTTCTGCGACACTAATTGAATGGTTGCCGTGGGTTATGGGTCCCATAACTTAATAGAATTCATATGTGTCGTTCCTGCAACCGACCATAAGGTGATTGACCCTGTTTATTTGATCTTCATCATTCTTCGTTGTAAAACACATTTCCATTGCCTCCAGTCTTCTCTGTTCTGCTGCTGATGACGTCTGTGCTTCATTTCCATATAATAGTATGCTCCGTGCGTATCAGTGTCAATATGAATTGTTTTCTTATTTTTTAGCTTGTTGTGCTTGCTTTAATTCCTCAGTTACTTAAAATATTACTGAAACACAACACCGCAGTGCTAATCCTTTCTTAGAACATCAAGATTCAGTTCCGCTTTGAGCCATACCTTATGCAGTAAACAAATCATCAATTAGTAGCTTAGAATTGCATACCTTGAGTGGAATTCGACCTCGCAACCTTAAGGCTAGAAGGCAAGAGCATTACACAACTGACATTCCAAGTGGCCGTTTCCGTGACTCATACGAAACAGTGACTCAATATACTCCTTGCGATGGAGGTTGAATAAACGCTTGGAAACATTTATTCCGTGAATTTTATTGCCAACTAAGCAGTAAGTGATTGGGTACGTATGAAACGCGCTAATGATTCGAGTAGTTTACTGTGACTCATACACTTGCGGGGCAATATTTGTGCAGTATTAGCAGTTAATTAAGAGATTTTGTAAGGTCTACAGAACAAAATATAATTTAAAAAAATTAAAATTGGGTCTTTCAGAATTTTTTTGGTCATCAATTAATATTTCCAAAGTAACTCGTGTTGGGATTGATTCATCGTTTCCAACTATCAAATTTGCTTTATTGTCCTAAGTTTTGATCCATGTTTGTGGTACACATGAGATTTCACATATAACGGGATGGAAAGGGAATGAGTGTATCATGATATTTTCTTGAAATCGACTATTAATAGAGTTTGTTGCAATTCGAATCGAACACTTACTATTTAGTTGCTATCCATGACGCTTCAGTCTAAGGATACATTTTTTATGATACATTTGTTTAGTAACATTATGCTATTGTGCTACCTTACATTTTGTACACGTGTGCATTCAAACTCATCGCGCCGTTTCCTTTGCTGGAGGCTCGTTCTCGAGAGCTAAATTCTAGGTGTAAGGCTCATAGGACTGCCTTAGCTTTAATTTTTTCGTGTCTCCGTGTCTTAAGATACCGTGTACACCTCTCAATGATGGGTTGTGGGTTACGGCGTGCCTTCTCTCTCGGTATTCCTTTCAGGACTGGTTTCAGCTCGTGTAGAGTTGTTTAAGCGGGCCTAGGATATACTACTAACTCTAATTTACTGTATTGCTGATAGTTGAATTATTTAAAAATTTAGTGTTGAATCAGTCGCCAAGCTCACTTTTTCACAAGCCAAGGGATTTAAACCAACAATTTATGCCCATACATACCGGTTTCCCAGTTTTAAATTTATTGTATTCTAATAACTCGTCTATTGCGCTTAATCATCCATTTAGGAGCAATCCTGAATTTTACAGTTAACATTTGATATTTGGCTTTGTTGCTTCAAGTTGGTCTTTCAGTCTGAACGAGGCTGAAGGAGTGGTGTCTTCCTCCTAATTAAACAAGCCATTATTGAAGTTAACTCAAGCTAATTTTAATCCGTCAGGTTTCATTGTTTCCATAACTTAATTTTGGCTCTCAACCTGTTAGCATTTTTTAGAAGGGCATCCTGTTTTGCTGGTCCGTGGGTTCGACCTCGTCCATTGGTCTCATTATTGTCTGTCCCTTTTCAAATCCTGGTTTTGACCTTTTCCTAAAATTCGAAAATATTCATCCTTTAAAATATTATTAGCAGTATTTATTGAGACATGAAATGAAGATATCACCATTTGTTTATTTATCTGGATAAATGAATTATGGTTCAAATTCTGATGGAGCAGTCCTAGCTTAAGCCGTTGGAATCACGTACGAATGGTGATGTAATAAACGTAGACCATCCCTGATTCGCCTGAAAGTACACTTAGTGTGGATTCCATCGAGGAAAAATCATTCGCCTTGACCGGAACTCGAACCCTGATCCCTCAATGACGCTATTAGTGTGTTGCAGAGTGCAGCCAGCCTTCTCATCTATGGATTTTTATGGTCTTTTAACTATAAATCAACTGATTAAGCCACTCGAAAGTTCACTTTAGTATGGATATCTTGTTCCTTCGAAGCGCACATAGATCCGCAAGGAGGGATAATACCTCGTTCACTCGGTTGGTTTACTAGCTGAGGCACCCTTGGCGTGACATTAGAGTACGAGTTTCAGTCAAAGCCATTGAGGCGTTTGGAGAGAGCACTTGCTATGCTGGTCAATGCTATAAGCTAAAGGCAGACCGCCAACTTCGCTGACCCTCGTTTTCCTATAGCGCTCGCGGGCTAACGCGTTAATTTTCCCATTTTACTATTTTTTCCGTTAATGATGTATTATAAACCAGCATGTACTTTCCTCTCATTGTGTGCATTCTCCTTATGATTATTGTTTGATTATTTAAATAAAATATTATCCCCAGTCCCGCTGAAAACTATGATAAAATCGAGTAGAATCCAGTAGCCAATGTGTATTTGATGAGTTACTTGCCTTAAATTTACAACAGCTGTTTGACATTCCTACTTTAACATCCGCTAATTCGTACATCCCGTCTTTCTAACTATAAAAAGTAAGGAGAGGGCAGGGTTAAACAATATGGCTGTTATTTCGGTTGTCAGGCTTCAGTTTGATGACTTAGTGCCCTCTCCATATACCTCAATGGTCAAGGCTAATGATTTTTCATCTGGAAATTGGTGGATAAAATTTATGTTTTTACGTCCTAGCATTTAAGTTTACCGATATGGTATTTTTCAGCTCTTGTTATTAATCCATATCCGTACTAGTTCATATTAAAATCCAGAGCCTTGCACGGATGATTGATCTGCACATTCTCTTGACGGGTGAAAGGCCTATGGCTGAATTTAAGTGGACTTATTTTGTTGGCTTTCTTCCATAACGCAATTATTTTCACGGTTAGCATATTGACCCCATTTCTTCCATTTGGACCTTATCTCGTAAAAAAAGAGCATGGACACCATCTTTTTTCTTACGGGCTCCATTCAAGAGCGAAATATTCTTTTTACTGTTAAATATCTGTTGCATACATGTTCTTGCTAGTGAATTTCCATTGGTTCATTTTGAACGCTGTTACTTCGGCCAGTTTTTAAAAGTATTTGCTTTAAATAAATAAACCTGAAATCCTAAAGAAAAAAGGGTATATTTATCGCTTTCGGCGATTCTACGGCGATAATCGGATGTGGTTATCCACCACCGCAATTGAATAACTCTCCAGAAAGTACTTAAAATTCCGAACACACGAGGCTAATGACCGGTAATATCCAAAACAACGTTCTCTATGAAAAAATTAATATGATTTTTCATTGATGTTTTTACCGGCACGCCTCCACAGCCTACTTCACAAAAACATTCTAACGAGCGGGCATTTTGATTGAGGCCGCATGGAAAGTGGCTATGGTGGGTCGGTAATGGCGTCTTGGCGGGTGAGGTTCAGACTCTTGGAGAGTGTCTTAGGAAGCTCGCAGCTCAGTCAGATGGTTAGTTCTTGTTTCACCGAATTTTTCTCATAACCATGACTGCAGATCTCACGGATTGGACTCGGCTGGGGTTTCCTACGTCCCGGACTGGAACATGGAATCGTCGGAGCGTGTCTTTTGGCTCTACGCAATATGCTCCTTTGCTACGGCGTTAGTCACTGTATCTGCAATATTTTATGTAGTTCGAAAGAAAATAAAGTAAGCACTCTTTAGCACTCCGCGAGTTTCTTGTCTCTAACTACCACTCCAGTGGCTGGCTGCATACTACCTAACTGCTAAATTTTCCACAATTTTATGCGTTGATTCCCTTACTTCACAATAACCCTTCGATGAAGAAATACTTGCCAGGTTTTTGAGTTTTTCGTTGTTTCAGTCTCATTTTACGGAGGTTATCTCAGTTTTGTAACGTACATACGAGAATGTATGTGGCCTGATATTTTGTTAAATTTTAAATGGCTATCAGTTAATAGGCCTGGATTATATAGAAAGTTCATTAAATTCAAAAAGTCATCTCAAATATCATTGTATAAGCTTGAAACTTGCTAACTGGTTAAAACCTTCGATTTCGTGACTAGAACTTACAAAATATCTGATCTTTCCGTCGAGGTGTAGGGATAATTTTGCTGCCCTCTCAAGTGGAAGTGCCGGTTTTGTCGTGGAAATTATCATCCCATGGTGATACTAATAGGCTATAAATCTAGGGTAATCAGCCGTTTTCGAAAATGGCGTTGATGCTTGAACGTGAAATGGAAGTTTGCTGGAGAGAAATTAAGGTGGGCTGACGTATGGGAGTTTCTTGAACGAAAGCCGAACTGAGTTCCTCAATCCAACTTTTTATCCATTGAGCGGTGTCCTGATTTGGAAGTGGTTTACGCTGTACGCTGAAATGGGAGTGGAATGCCAGTGACAATTCTTTCCCTATAGGGAATTTCAGCATGTTTCCTTGGTTTGGAGGCCACTAGCCAACAAAAGACTTATACACTCCTCATGCCATGGCATTTCAGGGTCGCGTGGGAAAAGTTCCATGAAGGCTATTCTCGGGTGGCAGATAACTAATTGGTCGGGTATTGTGGTTAAATGTTCGAGCTATGGATATGCAGTATTCCGTAGCAGGATTAGCAATTACCCTCAAATGTTATGCTTAAATATTTTTTAAATTTAAAGTATTATTTTTTAATATTAAGCTTATATCAATTTCTCCTTTTCTGAGTTTAAAATTCTGGTAGTATTTCATTCATCACTTCGATGTTCATATTCCATGAAACTCTGCACCACGATTTTCTTGGCGTTCATTGGTACTCCTCGATGGACTTTAACTCTCGATAGTAAGTCTACTGAGAAAGAATATTAATATGTTATTGATGAAATGACATCAGCCTTTGTATAAGATAAAGATTACCGAGATGTTGGTGTGGAATTTTCATCTGTATGGGTTCGCGTTATGCGGAAGAGGGACGAAGAGGAAAAATAGGAGTAAGCCATTTGACTTGAGGTGCTGTATCAGAATGCTTAAGGTAGTGCGAGCGAGATAGTTCCCTAATCATAATAGAGACCATATTCGATATATACGTTTTAATTTCACCGACTGTGAGACACACGAATGAAATATTGCATTAATAATGGTGCAATAAAATAGTTTTACATGACAGAAATTGTAAGTAATCAAATGAAAATATCTAAATAAGTCTTTATCTTGACTAATTTTTTCACGCGGCGTGTTTGGAACTCCATCAAAACGGAAGGTTTATTGTGATCTCGAAGAATTTACTACGGTGACAATATGATTAATTTTCAAAAATAGTTGAGAAAACACACAAACTACACACTGTTGTTTTTTGACGAGATCTAAGTGAAGGAAATGCCTCATTTTTAATATAAGGTCTCTCTGAAGTACATAAACCTACCATTTCCCATTTATAAGGGCTAGTATTTTTTGGTAAATATCTCGGAAAGTTATGTGGTAAGGGGTTGAATTTTTTATGCCAGTGGAAGGGTGATACATTATTCTTCAACATGAGACCGAATTCTTTCATTTCTAGGTACAATGATATTTCGCTCAAGCCACCTTAAGATTAGACGGAAAGGTGAAATAACAGATGATGTAGTTGTAGTGTAGTAGACTTTTTCGGGGGGTAGGAGAAGTTAGCTCGGATGAGAAACTGCTGGCTGGTCCTTCTGGTTGGGAGGTAAAGGGCGTATTGTATGAGATGAGATGTACTGGATGAGAAACTACTGGCTAGTTAGGCTGGTTGGGAGATAAAGGGCGTATTGCGTTTGGCGATAGCTTGGCAAATGGAGGCAATAACGAAGAATTTCGTGCATAAGCCTAATAATAGAAAACTCTGAGCGGTACCAAATGCTGTGGAATGCAATGAAGAGTAGTAAATATGGCCGACTGGGAGACTGCAGGAGACCAACCGAAGGATTGAACGTCATGAAAAGAAGTCGTAGCTTAAGATTCGTCGTGGATCCAGGATCACAAATATGACTTGGAATAATAAAGTTCAGTGTGCGAATTTTTGATTTTTTAAACATTTTTTTACAAATCGCTGAGGGAGACCTTTACTCTACTCCCGCTCTCGCATAATAAATTCTCCGTGCGAACCGCGCATTACGATCGTTGCACCGAGAGAGTCGTTTGCTCGGTCGTCTCTTGCATATTCATTCCCCGTTCCTCCTCGGCTCACTTTTGCTTCCACCTGGTAGCTCTAAGAGCGGTGAACCCCGGGACTTGTTCCGCCCACTCTCGAACGCAGCCCCGCGAGCGCCACGCCCGTCCCTCCCCATCGCCCTCCTCCACAATACTTTTTATGTACGCACGCCTTATCCCACCACTCCATTTCACTCTCTTTCAAACCACCGCAGCCCGAGACATGTATCCTCACCCCACTTGGTTATGGGATGGATGGAAAAAAAATGAACGTGAGTCAGTAACACCACGCTAACCCTTTAACCCAGAGATGCGGACCGAAAAGGAGACTTGAGAGAGTGTTGGCTATTTCTCTTCAGCTTGGAGTGAATTAATTTTATCAAACACTGATGAAAAATTTTGTTTCGCCCAGAGGCGTAATGAAAAACAGTCTGTAATAAAAAAGAAAAGGCTTTAAGTGGAGTTATGTGAAATTAAATTTAACGAAATGTTTACTAAATGAAATAAAACTAGGTTCAACTTTTGAAGTTCCACGTTAATTAGTAAAGTTAACTTTTACACTCCACTGTCTGTTCACATCCATTTATTGCACAATCCGGATCTCGATGCCTGGCATCATCATCATGATGCCTGGCATCCAAATCCGGATTTTGCAATAAATGGATCTGTGACTGACCAGTGAAGCGTAAAAGTTATTTTTAATAATTGAAACGTTTAGTTTCACTGCTGCTTAGAGCGAAACAGTTTTTTTCTGCTGAAAATATGGAACTAAATTGTCGTTTCGCTGGAACTTGGAGGTGAGCTATTTTATGTGCTGAAAGCATTACGAACTATATGCCATCAAACAATAAAGACGTAATACTTTAATGGTAGTGTTATGAAATTGAATGTGGCTGAATGTAACTAACAGCTTCAATGCAGCTTGAAGCGAGAAATTTTATATACTGAAAGTATAAACTGAAATATAGTTTCATCTCAGCTTGGAACGAAACAGCTTGTTTTGACGAAAGCGCTTTAAATCCATGATTGAATTTTTTTTCACTCTAGAGGCGTAATATTTTCAGTAGAGTGGTATGAAATTGAATGAAGCTGAATACTTTGTATCTCTGCAGCTTGGAGCGGAACATTTATATCTGCCGAAAACATTAAACTAATTCATTGAAAGCTATCATTACTTCACTCACATGTGTGTTTTATTGTGTAGTTTGTGCAAATGTTTGTCAGGAAATGTATTTCTGCAATGTGACGTAAGGACGTTATTGTGGAAATTACTCAATAGTTTGAAAAATATCTATCATTGGATACCATCTCCGGTGGCGGCGGAGTCCATTTCGTCTCAACCAAAGGGTCGCGGGCTCGAATACCACCTGAGTTGGTTACTCTATTCCCAGGGCACTGTTCTGTGTGTTCGTCCGATGCTAACAGTTAAAATGCCTGAATTAAGATGCTCAAATGGCTGTTTTCCGGATACTGTAATAAAAATAATATTTTGGTTGCAGCGAGGCTCTATTACTTTAAAAATCTTGTTTACGAATATCATGTTGTAGTTTCAATCCATTTCCGATCAAATTTTACCTTTCTTTCAACGCTCGCCCATTTGTTGTGCAACTCCCCTTTATGTAACTTCTCTATTTGGCGTGTGAGAATAAATTCATTTTTGAAACATCCTGCCAATGATTTTCCAGGCGGAAAGTTCAGTATACAATAACTTTTTAAGTCTGCATCTAAAGACTACCCTACAATCCGACACAAGAGACCTGTGGCAGAGGGTGCTAGGTCATCTGCCTTTTAATGGGGAGGGAATAGGTAAGAGAAAAAGAAAGCGCGAGAGGACAAAGGCTAACTGCATTATTCGAGTGTCTTAGTATAGCGCTCTGTTTTTGTTTTAGTCCCTAATGGTGCGTGGAAGGAAGGAAATCATGCGCCCACCTTCTCGGCAGAGTCTCTCTTATTTTGTCGTTTTTATCTGTTCTGGAGATATAGTGCAGGATCAAAATGGTATCCTCATTATCACACTGAAATCGGCTGATCTGAATTTCTCTAGTAATTTATTAACTATCCGGTTTAATCACCCGTTTGTCACGAAACCTTTTAGTTTGGTTTCATTACGGTTCACATCCCAGCTTTAAACTCATGTCCATCAACTGTCAAGCCCTCCCTCTTATCTTCCCCTTAGTGGAGGAATCCTCTTTAGACACCCTCCCTTTTGTTGTGCAACGCCTCTTCTAGACTCAGCGGGGCCCGACATCGACCCGGAGACCACATGTTAAGAGCACGACCGCTGTTGCGATGACCCAGTTCCGTCCTGGGAATTTGGCCGATACATCTCGCGCGAGAGTTTGGTTCGTTCCGTTGACGTGAACTATAATAGCTTTCTTTCGGGGCGAGGTGTGTTGATGGACTCTTTCTTCGAGGAGGACTTTGGGCCACTGATAATCGCGAGTTTTTTTTTAGCTCTCCCTTGCCCGCCACGGAAGAAACTCCCTGGGGGAGAATGAGGAGATTTGGGCGTAGGGGGCTACCTAAGTCCTTTAGACAAAATAAATACTAATTCAGTACCGCTACATCTTGTACGCACGGCAGAAACGGAAATTTCGCAACAACTTTCCTCTCTCTATTGGAAACTAGTTCCTATGGCTGAGGTCAGTGTTTTCCTCCGCCGCGTTGTAAACTTTCAGATTTTCAAGGATTGCTTTTTAGTGGTGGGAAATAGTAGATTTAATGGCTATCACTATTTGAATTGTGTCACGTGGTCGGTTGTGTATGGCAACGATTTGATAGCAATCACCGTCCTTAATTCGAGACACCCCTGCGATTTTATTTATTATGCATTAGTGGTAACTCATTTTTAGGTTAATTTTATGTTTTCAGCATACATAGATGAATTGCATCGTCGGGTTTGATGAGAGGATGACGGATTCAGTAGTGAGTCATGTATTTTAGTGCGCAAATTCTGAACGCGACTATTTGAACAAAATTAGACTCATTGAGGGAAGAAGTCGATGAGACCACTCAAAAAGTCAAATGAATTCATGAATATACGGCGTCGGTAGCGGCCATGAGATACTCTTTGTATTGTCACCCTAGCAAACGGGACTCTTTTAAGTTACGTTCATCCGCCTTCAATTTCTTGTAGTCTATTGCCGCTATCAAGCTAAACCAGTAAATTGTCAGCCTAATTAAACAACCACGTAGCTCCAGAAAATAATCTTTTGGGTATTAATGATATTTTTATTGGTTTATCCTGTACAGTTTTATCTAACCTTCTTTAAAGGATATAGAAAGAAAAATAATTAAAGGGTCTCTTTTATGAAAGTGTCGATGAAACCTCGCGTCAACAATAATCGGTGTTTTACCTCTCGTGTAAATGTAGGACATGTATCACGTGACTTATTAATTAGGCCGAAGATATCTTTCCGATGGTAAATCTTTTCACGTAAAAACTTATTTATAAAAAAACATACTTGTAACTTTTAAATTTTAAGCTTGAATAAGGCAACGTGCATTTACTTCTGCATGTAAACCTACTCATGAAATAAAACTCTTGACCTTTTTGTTGAAAAAAACTGGGTAAAATTAAGGAAAGGGTATTCCTAGTAATATCGAGATATTTTTTAGTTTGCTAGCTACAAAATATTATTTTTTAGAAGGTATTCATTTCGCTCAATTATTCTGTAATCTACACGTTGAGAATATTGCAGATTAGGTTATCGCATATTTTAATAAATGGAAATTCTTCAATATTTCCATTTTGCACGTTTCTGCAGTTCCAAAATTCTTTAATGAGGTGCTCGTAATTTGTTTTTCAGCCAGTGCTATTGAAACCGATGCGATGATGTATGCTACTGGTGATTTGGATAGTTGTGATATTATGCAACTCAAGGTGGACTTGATTCCTCACACATCAACTCCAAAGATTTAGTTCGCGAAATTCATGTAAATGAAAGGAAATTCAAATGTTTTGGTTCGCTGAGTCGTAATGAGATACATTGTAGCTCATGTTGCCTATAGTATACGTTATTCATCGTAATTTTAAAATTGGAATCCAGCTAGTGTGCTAAGACATTTTCTTGATAAATTTTATGGGTAAAAATACGGTTTTGAGTTCTGTTTGATAATGTTATTCCATAATGTTTATGATATTATGATGAAAAAATCGGTTTTATTGCGACTCTAATATTTTCATGTCAAAATTTTAGAATTAGGATGATCTTTCACTGTCGTAATTTATGTTGAGACCCGATCCTCTTACAAAGGGAATCTGTATTCCTTCAAGAAAACATCTTGTAGTTGAGTATGTGACCTCACTACGATGAGTCAGTCATCTGAGGCATCCAGCATATTGTTTTATTTTTCTTTGACTTGTGGCTGCGTAAATTAATGTGCATTAACTGCATTAGTGGTGCGGCAAGCGCTGTTTAAGAATGTCATGGCTCATCAGGGTTCTCTTCGTGCTTTAACGAGACCTATCGCCAATGGATGGTTGCAGTTCAATACGTCATTTTGGGTCCGAGGTCTCATATTTTTATGTGTGTTGAAACTACATTGCTTTCAGAAATCCCCAAGGTTCCATTGGTTTTGATATCATGGTAGTTAAAACTTACAGAAAAAGTTCCTTTTTTGCATCAAATACCTCGTATCTACGTGCTGTAAATACTACGGCACTTGACGTTTAGCATTATCTGAAATAAAAAAGTCTAAGATTCAAAAGTAGTGCGCAATGGGCAATTTTACAATATGCCTTCAAGTCTTGCCAACTTTCACTATCTCCCTCAAATTCTAGTGAGATCTGTTTAGGGTGGAACCGGCGCTGGGATTTGACATGCTCCTTTTCAATGTCATCCGGACGGTAAGCCACCGTTAATTTCGTCTTTTATCCCTTTCCCTTACTAAAATTCTTGTACGAACTTATCTTTTACAGAACTCTTGAGAAAATATCGGTATCCCAATGGAGATGAAACTTTCACGCTATTTCTTCTCATATCTTTTTTAAATCATTATATCGCGGTGCAAGTTACCTCGTTATTACTGCTCAAAATATTTTGCAGAGGTAAAGGAGATTATAAGGCTAGAGAAATAACATTTTAGCAAACCGTAGTGGTGCATTCATTGGTCTCTTATTTGGAATATCCTACTGAAAATTGAGTATCCTTTAATAATCATATCTCAGGGCTGATGTGGAACTTATGCACGACGAAAGAATTACACTTTTTGTTTGCAATTTTTAAATACTTGACAGTGATGTTAAACGTCGAAACAAGGGCGTATTAAAATTAATTGATGGAAAATTGCCGAGAGTTCTTCTTTTATCATGAAAAACTTACATGGCGTCATTGGAGACTTAATATTTTCCTTAACTGTATTAGTTACTTCAGGTGAAAGTTGTGGCGGTGGGTTTCTTTTTGTTATCTCCTACATAACATAGAATGTATCGAGATTATATTATTACAAAACGTAAACTCTAATGTTTACTTATTCATTTTTCGACCATCTAACAAAAAACTTGTGAGCTACCTCTTTACATGCTAGGATAGCATGGTCGCTTCAGTGGTAGGTTCAGCTGGGACGTAGGATGTTAAGAGACAGTTTTTGCCACAAAACACCAGGAAGTTAGCTGTTGCGTCTTCGGTATCATAGAAAACATCAGCTTGATTTTCTCTGTTCCGGCATCGAACATCTTAGTAATACTCCTCGTAATATCATTGGGATAGAATTAGGGAAATAATGACTTCAGGAAGAAAGGATCATGTAACTTGAACTGCGGCATCAAGTGGCGATGTTTCTCTTTAGGTTAAGTATGAGGATATCTTTCTGTTGCGTCACTTCACGTGGAATCGTGACATAAATTTCTCAAGAATAATTTTTTCATAGCATAGTCGTAATATTTTCGCATATTTGTTGATAAGTAATATTCTGCCATATTTTTATTCTTTTAAATTATACTTATTATTTTACCAGCAGATTACATTGGCATCGATGTCCACCAAGCATGTATTTATTTAAGTAAGTAATGCATGTAATTTTATGAAAACTTGGCTAATATCAAATCCAAAATAATGCAGTTATTTTAATTACTGTACAGATAGGGTTCATTCATCAGAAATCACCTTTCATAAACTTACAAAAAGCTCATCTCACGGTAGAGCTAATCACAGGTGATCTTCACAGCACGAAGGTGGATACAACTACATAATACCCCACGAGCCGCTGAATGGGCGTGTGGCAGGGGGTGTTAGGTTACCAGCCGTGTAAATGTGTAAGTTTTTTGGAGATAAAATGGTGACATATATTATAGGAGTGTATTTAGTGGAGCTCAATTTTTATTTTGGTCGCTTATTGTTCGCGGAAAGAACGAGTTTTTATACCTATCTGTTCGGCAGTGTGTCTCTCTTATTTTATCGCATCTGTCTGACCAAGAGATGTTGTGAGGAGTCATGTTAATATTCTCTATGTCGCTCTGAAAAATATCAGTTCTGAATTTCTCAGGCAACCTAAGCCTAGCGTGTAGCCTCCGAGTCTCCAGGGGCTCCCACCTTAATCCCTTTAAAAGTTTTGAGACACTATATGTACGCTCGTAGGAGTTTTTAACGAAGCGCGCTGCTTTTCTTTGTATTTTATTAATTTTATCGGTTAAATCTATTTGACCAGGCTCCCAAATGCTCGCAGCGTATTCGAGGTGTGGCCTAACCAGAGCTAAGTAGCATCTCTCTTTGACTTTTTCATCCAAGGACCTTCCTAGTATACGTTTAACAAAACCTAGTTTCTTTAATGCTGTAGGTACCACATATTTTCTGTAAGTGCAATTCCCACGATATATCAGATGTTAAGGTAATTCCAAGATATAGATATTCATAGGTAGAAAGAAACTTTATCGATTTTGTTTTGGTTTAAAATTGTACCCTGCTTAGTTACGGCGCCATTCCACTTTGTTTTGCACTTTGATTATGTATTAAATAACCTATTGCAGATGGTGACAGATTTTGTCTCTTTATTAGGCCACAACGCTACTCAATAAAAAAGACTTAGTAAACTCAAGGTTTGATGTCCTTAATCACGGCTCAGTCATTAAAAGGAGCAAGCTGTCTCCGCAAACTCGGACGAGAAAATGCCACGAAGGGTTATAATGCCATCTCGTTCAGCTGATCAGACCCGGAAGAGTTCGTGAGAATGCGTCAACTTTGCTCGGCGATCGCATGACACCAGTCTCGCTTGGTGCCTCTCGAGCAGAAGGAAAATAAATATTATACGTGGATCACGGGAACTAGATTTACCCATACGTAATGAATTGCGTGTGCGTCTCCTGGTAGTTCTGGTTCGGTTACGCTTGACTTCATTCTGCATTTTATCTTCGTATTTAATAACTTCGCTCTGTTTTTTTTGTTTACGTATGACCCTTGTTATAATGATCGTGTGTGGTTGCTTGTAAAATTCTTCTTAAACTAAAAAAAAACAAGTTTTTGTTACGCAGCGGGAATAACTGGCTGGCCTTTTAGGCTGGCAGTGTTATGTTACCATTTTTCGTTCTGTATCGAATATGGACATAGTTTAACCTAAATAAAGTTTGATCGGCGGATACATCTAGATGATTATCTATTTCTGTATTACATATAGATTTGTGCATCCCCATTAGACAAGAAAATAGACAAATGTATCCCCATTACGTTTCCAGCTTGTCAATTTTTACCAAATAAGTATATGTAATCTAACCGAATTGTGCACCTAAAATTAAGTTTAGCTGTTATGTCGTAGTTAGAATAATGTAGTATTTAAATAGTTCTTTCAGTTGTCAATGAAAATTGGGGCAATATCTTATCCAATATTGAGCCCTTAAATTAAATACTAAAGTGTTTACGATAATCGTTTATAGATGGCCACATTTATGGTAAGAAAGTGACGTAGACATTGGAAAGAAACAGAATTTATAATAGTGTTGAATGTTGGTTCCCCCTTGCTTTCAACTTATTGCTGGCATTTACGGTTCAGTATAATTCCTTCTCATGCTGATATTAATTCGTCGTAAACACATATCTCCTCCCAGCTGACATTTGTGAAACATCCATCGGAAACAGTAATGAAACTTAAAAATAGTTTCAAGCATAAAGTGAGTAATATAAATTTAGCGTGTCATATTACTCACAGAGAAGTTTCCATAAACAGCTTACATAACTGGCGAGTCAGTTCTTATGTAAAGAACGGCAAAAATTGTGCTTGAGGCGTTCTTAAGTCTTTCTGAAAAGGGATGAAAGGGAATAGAAGGGATGAGAGAAAAAGAGCCTTAAGCTGCATTCAAATGGTCAGTTGGTGAACAGTAATAATTTGAGGAGTGAATTTTATAAAAAAATAGTCAAAAAACATACTCAATATCGATCCCTTCCCCAGAGAAACATGGAGACAATGATAACCGGTAAGTTTAGTGCTTCTACATTGTTTTTGGATTGGTCGTTCACGCAATATGATTCGTCCCTCAAGCCTGTTAGGTCTCTTAATTAATTGCTGCAGTCATTTCATAGGGCTAATGAGTATCAGAAGACAGCTCACTTAAGGATGGCAGCGAAGAAGACGGAAGGAGAGCCAATGCGCCGGTGAACTCGCGACTCGGATGTTGGGGGCGTGGTTGGGGAATGATGTTTGCGGAAGTGACAGCTTGACGCCTTGTGATTTTTTTTTCGATTTGGTTTCCTCCTCTCGTATATAAGATGCTAGTGATCCGGAGATCATTGTGTCATTTGCCTTGGAGACTACAAAGAATAACCATCAAGCAACTACCAGTACCTCATCACTCTTCCACGACCTTCTCCAGCTGGAATTATGAAAATCCCGGTAGGTGATTTTTTTTCTCTCCGCGCTGTGACCAAAATTGAAATTGTTCAATGTATCAAGTGTAATTTGTATTGCATTCAGTATGCTATGATGTATCTACCATTAGCGATAATCATGTAATAAGTAGTTATATGCGTGATTTTTTACGCTTATTTGCCAGGGATCTCCTCTTATTTTTCGTGCCCTTATTCGATTTTTTTGCTGCAGTGATTTTTGGTTGTGAAGTCATAAATTCTTAAGTATTTTCCTCTGATTTGATTAAAAAATTTTGAGTTGATTATTCAACAAAAGGTTGGCCTGCAATGTTCTCTATAAAGTAAGACAGACATAAACGCCTGTAGAATTTCAATGGTTCCAATTATTGCGTTAATTTTGGGATATTTTTTTCGTTTATTAGTCCATTTTTCCGGGTAGAAATCTATTTCTTTGTTGTTTTAACTTGGTATTATTGCCCTGTGCTGTGATTAATGGGTCCAACTGTTTGTATTAGACCGTAAAGATCTGAGTAGGGCTCGGAAGGGGAATGATGGCGGCTAGCAGATGTTTGTCTCTGGATTTACCTGAATTCATATTGATCGAGAAATAGTTAACTTACATTTTGATTAGTCATATTTTCGTATTTTTTACTCACTATAATTCTGGAAACTTGCAACCTGTCAGATTTCTCATAGCTTATGTATCTTTTAGTGTTTAAGGACATTTCTGGTGACCCACATACATCTTGAAACTCTAAATATTTGAGGCCGCTCAAACATTTTATCACATTTCTCTGGTACGGGACAATCGTCACTCGCCCAGCCCGCATATTTTAGTCTAAACTGCGACCTTTGAGTTCGAAGGTGAGAATAATCTCACAGATCCCTCCCATCTCTCTAAACCGTCCACTGCAGCTACTTTATTTTTCTCTTGGGTATTATTTGGTAATATGCCTTAATACTCATAACCCCGTTATCTGTTGAGGACAGTTTTACTCTACAACCATCGTATCCCGTGAGGTAAATTTTCACGAGCATCTCGCTAGGTCAGTTTTTGCACTTCTTAATAAGTTTCCATCTGGCACTCCTTTATCCTGACCTCCGGGAGATGATGACTGAGCATTTCATCGGAATGCCAGGAGAACTGAAGAGCTTTATCCGGCGGGAAGACTGGAACTATTTGTCTTTCTTTCTATTGCGTATGCGGGCGTTGAAGTTCCCTGTATTCCTCGTTGATGTTAGTGCTTAGATTGATTGCGATACATGTTCTTTGTGCTGTTTTTATATCGTTGGTTTGAGATCATTATTCTCTCATTTTATTTTCTAGGCATTCATTCTCTCGAGTGTGGCCATTTGCATAGCTACCGCGGAGGAGAGGTCAAACGAGAAGCAGTTTAAGAGGGAGATCTTTAGTGCCGATCCTGGATACTCCTTCGGACGTCCTCCACACGGATTTGGCTTTGGGGGCTTTGGTCACCATGGCTTGGACCTTGGCTTCGGCCATGGTTTCGGATACGGAGCCCCGCTAGCCCGCGTGGCCGTCGCTCCAGTGGCGAGGACGCTGGCTCATGCTCCGACAATCCATTTTACTCATGTCATCTCCGCACCAATTCACGCTCCCACCCTGTCGCTCGCCGCGCCCCTGCCGGCCCACGTACCCGCTGAACCCCTGAAGCCGATCATCGCGGCGCCCATCGCGTCCGTAGTGCCGGCCCCTTTCGGATTGCCCTATCCTACGGCAGTGTTGGCGCACAAGATCCCCGCCACGGTACACATAACGGAGCCGATCACTGCCCACATCACTCCGGTGCTCTCCGCTCCCATCACCACGGTGAAGCTGGAAATCCCGAAGTACGAAATCCCGAAACTCACTCATACCCTCGTGAAACCCAGCGTTCACCATCGAAACTGGTGAACTCCCTTGGCTCAGACCAGATTCCCATTTCGCCAGCCGGGTTTCTATTCTCGGCAGTTCTAGGTTTTGTCAGTGAAGTCCCGAGTCAATTTTGAGTGCCACGAGAAGATTAGAAGATATTCAGATGGTGCTCATTTATGAAATTGGAAGTAAAACTTGAGACACGCTGGTGCCATTCGTTGAGGGTAGGCTGACGCTAAGAATGAACGCAGCCGACCCTTATTACGGGTACCGATTTGTTCATTCGTCTGATGTCTCTTCACTCCTATTAAAAATATCAGAAGCAATATCTGTGTCATCCTGCACTCACATCCTTATTGTAGTTAATGACCTATGTTTTTGTCGCTACCATCAATAACCACTTTTTTCTGATTGAGCGTGGCGATCATACTTTTAATACTGCCAATAATGTACTTCTGAATGTCTCTTTATTTTTTAAAATGTATTTTTGGTCAGTTATTTTAATTAATAAACTAGCATTGTTATTTAATATCAGTTTTTTATTTTACTCGTGCCGTTTGTCTCGATCTTGGAAGAGTAATTTCGAGAAATACTCAATTATTTTCTGTTTCGAGCCACACCAGCAGTCTTAAGTTATGCATGATGCTGATTTTTTTCTACCCCCACATTTGGACCTCCGATTTCGTGTGAAAAATGTCAGAATTTTGGCTCTTACAACTACGATTGTCCATATAGAATTTAAAAAAATTGTATTGTGTGTTGGATTCTTAAACTGTCTAAGTCGAAAAACAACTTATGCATCCATAATTATAACTGCCGTGAGTATCCGAAAGGTTACGTTCGTTATCTTCTCAATATTTTTCTCGTTGGATTATCTATTTCCATTAAAGTACTTTCATTCTAGAAATAGGTGAGACGCGTGGTTCAACGATTCTGTGTTGAAAATATTGTAAGGAGGTTGGAGTGCACAAGCGTTACCCCGTGCCAATCAAGTGATCTCTACCTCCTCAAATCCTATCCATGTTTCGAACCTCGTGCTATTGGATTTTTCACGACGTAATAGTTACTTATTACACTTGGTAGAATGGTGTCATGAATTTTGCTGTGGGAATTAATAATGTGAATTATCAATCAATAGAATACTTAAGTAGAAAACGGATGAGAAATTATCAATTGGTTTGACATATTTTCACCCACGGCGTCCTCAAGAGCCAAGTAAGGTCTTTTCACTGAGCTCTCATGAGATAAATTATTATCCGGAGTTTCAACGGCCTTTGCATGTTTATTGGTAAATGGTGATCCGCGCTTTCTCATAGCATATCGGAAAGGAAAAATTAAGAATGGAGGCATTTGACGTCTATTAATGGGAATCGGAAATTCGTTGGCGCTTCTAATGGCCTCATGGTGTATTTTATTGCCCGTGAATGGTTTACCTATAATGGGCTCATTCAGGGCTTAAGGCAGACATTTTACTTTGCCTGCTTGCCAAAAAAACTTGTAATCTTAAGCCGCAGCTTTTCCATCGCCGAATTTGGAGTTGTCTAAATCATAGGAATAGTCGCATCAAAATTATGGCTATTTTTATGGGCTTTTGACGGGCTTTTTCGTCTCATATTGCGTGCGGCTTAAAAATTCTATTTCATATATGACAACTTGAAAAGCTAAAAGGTGTTAACAAAACTTGTAAAGAAAAAGGGACTGAATTTTCAAATCCTCCATGGTGCATTAGAGTTAATAGTTTTTTCAAATAGATTTATTCATTGTGAACTTCGCTCTTGCATGAGCTTGCGGAATAGTTCCTAAATATGGGTGAACTCCATATTGCCTGGAGAATGGAAAGGTTAACTGTCAAAGCTCCGCATTTATATTGAACAGAGCTGTGCCATTTGCGTAGGGTTAACAACATAACGGCACATTATGAATGCCTGCATCCCATTCTGTCGTTTATGTATGATGGTTAATAAAAAATAAACCCTAAATATGAAGTCACCGTTGTAAATGCCAAGGGTCAATGTCGTTGAAGTAGTAATTCACCTATATTAACCGCAATTCTTTCCATAAATTCATTTTTCTCCTCACAATTTACCTCGTGGCTTTAATTTTGGTGTATGACTCCTTGCTTAATAGATGTTCCTAGTTATCAAAACCATAGTAATCTCTCGATCTGGCAAAGTAGAACTTTCACGTGAACTCGAATGGACATGAGAGGGTCTAATGGGTTTTCGATGATCTGAAGTAATACTTTAAAGGTCTGACGTTTTCCCGGTGGGTTGCCCACCGGGTAAGGATGGTGATCTGCACCAACCTCTTCACCCCGAAGACGATGACAGACTACACCATCGAAACACCAAAACCTGTTGGGGAACACGGGAAGACATCGTTGAAGGAATGTTTCCCCTTAACATTGCTGGATACCCATGCTTTTATTACTATTCTGTCGGATATTATGTCATTTCACACTTTTCTTCTTAATAAAATATAAATCATAAACGCTTTAAGGAGGTAAGCGTGAAATTAGACTAAGATTTGCCACGTGAACGCCTAAAAAATTCCAGAAAACCGTGAATTACGTTCACGGCGTTTTTGTGAATGTCGTCTGGGGAAAAGCTTTAGTATTCATTTATGCAGAGAACTCTGGATTTAGGCCGCTACACCGGATATGGAACATTATCTGTATTTCATCACCAATCCTTCCTCCCATCTTTACGTGGATGAATCGTCCCACTTAATTTAATCTGTGGTGTGGAATGACTTGATTAACGCGTTTCCGATGTTCCAACTGGTACTTTTATGCATGACTGAGCAACACATGGTGGTAAATCATCGTTTTTGGAGATGAATACGAGAAATATTTAATCAGAATTGCATAATCGTGGGCGTAAAGTTAAAATTCCTCACTAGCCAATTTTGATAGCATTATGACTAGCATAGGGGAAAACTAGAGCTTTTCGGTCATTACAATGTACCTAAAGATTTTTTGCCGATAAACGAACACTATACCTATTGAATAATGACATATGTTACATGTGGATATGCGTTATTCAGTGAGAACTCTTTTTCGAGAAATTTAAATAAGGAATTTTTCGCTATTTCTCCTCTACCTTAATGCTCACCTTCTCAGCTAATTATCGTTTTTCAAATCGTTCTTTAGTTTTTTTGCACATCGTCACATAGTTACGCCCAATTATTCTTTGTCCATTTTTCCTTCGGCCATGTATTTTTCCTAAACTTATATTATGGCAAATTTGAATGAAATCTACTCTTATATTACGCTATCCACTCTTCCATCATGCTGTAAAATATTCCTATGTGGCTTGAGGCTGTGATCATGGCGAATTATGAAATCGTATTGCAAGTTCTAAGAAGACCTACCCAGTGGTTTCCTCTTAGCGTTGTCCCTGTGATCTTTTTATCTGATCAGCTATCTCTCACTTTCTCCGCCACTCCCTTCTTTGGCCACGCCGTGTTAGCGTTTTAGTTTTAACCAGGTCCTTTGCATTTATGAGAACTTTGTTCCCCAAAGTCAGCCCACAATTCTTGTAAAACGAGATAAAAAAAATAGACTTGACATCGAAATACGTCATTGGGCTTCAAAAAGTAACAATTACGTTCTTAGAATACTGGGATTTACTCTGCTTACATTCAAGACTTATACCAAAAGTTGTAGTGTAGCAAAATGGATATTGGGTTTAGGGAAAGGTTGGCAAAGTGTTATGTTTGGAGCGTCTTACTGTATGGTTGTAAGACATGGACAGCTTTGAAAAAGGATATAAAACGGATTGAGGTATTGGAGATGTGGATATGGAGAAGAATGTTGAATATTAGTTGGGATAACAGAGTGAGAAATGAAGAGGTATTGACCAGAGTGGGGGAAAATAAAGGAAGACAGTTAAAACAGGGAAGCAAAACTGGCTGGGACATACGTTAAGAAGAGATTGATGAAGGAGGTATTAGAAGGGATGATGGAAGGAAAGGGTAAACGCGGATGAAGAAGAAAGAAAATGACGGATGATTTAGAAGAGGAGACAGGCGCGCGGGGATGAAGAGCAAGGCCCAAGACAGAGTTATCTGGGGGATAGGCTACTGAGGATCTGTTCAACAGCAGTCTTCCGATGATGATGACCAATATGTGGTTGATGAGATCAACGACTCAAAATGTAAGGACGTGGCATATTAGTACCACATACTTTATAGGCCATACTTATTTTTTTGCTTGGGGTTACTGTTCATCGCGTCAGTACAGTGAAGATTGTTATGTAGTATATTGTCCCTTTTTGGAGTTGTTCTTTTATTTCATTCTTACTACGTTTAGCAAAAGCGCATAAAAAACCTTGAAATATTAGTACTAGTACCAATTACCATTGGTACGCTTTAGAGAGTTTCAATAGCAAATTATTCTAAGATCCATATTTAACTTTACCAGTCACCTTCTAAAGTAGATTTAACTGGATATTTTGTGTATTATGAACGCTGAATTGGGCCAAGAAAGTAGCATTTCTTTTACTTCTAATAGATAAACTGATATTTCTGTGACTGCGATAGACTGTGACCATCATTTTAATGATCAAATTATTTTATGATTCTATGGCATTTACTTCTCCGTTTGCTCATAGATTTTGCCCATAGAGTTTGCTGGTAGATTTTTAGGGTTATATTATCAATTTCTTATCTCAGAAAAGTTTCCTTTCCCCTCTCTCAATACGCTCACTTGTCCTTAGCGCTAAAGCCTTTTTACGCATTAATATTCTGATTTTTTTTGCAGACAGCGAACGGCGAAGATATCTCAGCTCTCTCCATTTAAAGTTTTAAGTTTGTCTTTGATTTCATCCGTCAATGTATGAAATTCAGGTGAAATAATAAGGAAGAAAGTTTTGTGGGAATGATTTTTAATGACAGAAGTGATTTATTATAAATAAATAACATTCTCGTTGTACAGGAAAATTTGGTCACTTGGTAACATATCATGGACGATCGGGTTCATTTCATCGTTGGAGTGATAAAAATAAAGAGTCTTCTTGAGGGTTCGTTCTGCTTCGATGTCATGAAATTATAAACATGGGAACTTTTCAGTATTCTAGAAAAACCCAGTTCTCAACTCAGATGGAGGTTGGACCAACATGGGTATTCTTGGTGACAAGAAAAAAAAGGATCTGTTCCCCGTGTCTTTCCCTCATTTCACGCCGCGTCTCTCGGAGATGAAGAATGAAGTGTTTTTGGGAAGGGTTTTAGTGGATGTACTTGGCGCCGTAGGCTCCGTAGCCTCCATAGGCACCGTATGCTCCATAACCAAGACCGTGCCCGTAGGCAAGACCGTGACCGTATCCGTAGCCGAGTCCGTGACCGTATCCGTAGCCGAGTCCGTGTCCGTAGCCGAGGCCGTAGGCAGGGGCGGCGTAGGCCACAGGGGCGGCGGCGACCTTAGCCACGGCGGGGGCATAAGAGATGGCGGGAGCGGCGTAGGAGACTGCGGGGGCAGCATAGGCCACGGGGGCAGCGACCTTAGCCACGGCAGGGGCGGCGTAGGCCACGGGAGCGGCGACCTTAGCGATGGCAGGGGCGGCGTAGGAGACGGCGGGGGCGGCGTAGGCCACCTTGGTCACGGCGGGGGCGGCGTAGGAGACAGCGGGGGCGGCATAGGAGACAGCGGGGGCGGCGTAGGCCACCTTGGCCACGGCGGGGGCGGCGTAGGAGACAGCTGGGGCGGCGTAGGCCACCTTGGCCACGGCGGGGGCGGCGTAGGAGACAGCTGGGGCGGCGTAGGCCACGGGGGCGGCGACCTTAGCGTAAGCGGGGGCGGCGTGGTAGGAGACGGCGGGGGCGGCGTAGGCCACGGGGGCGGCGACCTTGGCAACGGCGGGGGCGGCGTAGTGGGCTACAGCGGGGGCGGCATAGTGAGCCACGGCAGGGGCGGCAGCGTAGGTGGCGACGGCAGGAGCGTGAGCATAAGCAGCGGGTGCGGCATAGGCAGCGAAGGCGGGTGCGCCGTAGTGAGCGCCATAGTGAGCGCCGTAGCCGTATCCCAGGTCAAGACCGCGCTTATCCTGCTTCTTGTCTTCGACATCCTTCTTCTCTTCGGCGTAGGCACAGACGGCCAGAGCGAGGAGGAGAATAGCCTGTGGAGGATAAAAACCAGAGAAAATTTTGAAGAATCTTGAATTGTTTCGATGCTCATTATACCCGCGACGAAACCCTTTTCAACGGTCTATGTTTCGTGAATTTCCTAATCTTTTCCAAAAGTAAGTACAAGGGAACAATTAAAATTAGGAAACAGAAGAGTGGCGTTATGCAACCTTCACGGGTCAGCAAATTTCGCAAAAATCTTTGCATCCGGTGAGCGGGCCATTAAAAACTCACCTCGAGCCAAGATACCTTAAATTTATTTGTCAAGGTAATTACATGCCCTGCGCGAATTTGCAATATGTTCCACTGACCTATATTTCATGTCCCGCACGCTATACTACTGCAGCCTGTGAAAGTGACGAAATTTCTAGTGGTTTATTAAGAACTTCCTGTGCATCTAGAGAATCTGTAACCTATCTAATTTCCTTTTTTATTCTTTACGACTTACTCAGAGCAGTAATTATCTGCTCTGTGGTCAATTTGAAAAAAACCTCTCTTGTAGATGATTACATGAATTTAACTCGTGTTTTCTCTCAAAAACAAAACGTATCGCTCTCGGAAAATATTCGCTGGATATTACGTCTTTGGAATGACTGCAACTGCAATGACTACCGAGCACACACCTGTATTATTCCTTCCCCCGCAATGAAAGTGGTCTGTCTGGTCCGCGAATCCCGGTCAATCCAGATTGACTTAAAATTGCTTCTGATCGTCCGACAAGATACATCTAGATTGTCTCCGCGGTTGTTCTCTGGCAAGACTTACCCATAGAAGTGATTGGTTCTATCTTTAATGATATTACCTTATCGTAATTCTGAAAAAGGGTTTGTAGAACCGTTATCAGTTTTAGCCACCCCATTTCATTGCAGATTACGCTCAAATCATCCGCGTCTTTGTAAAGCTTGAATAATTATCTGGAATAGTGTCATCGGAGCTGAGTTTGTGCACGATATTTTACCGTTTTTAGCATAGAACAGAAAGATAGTCATCTCAGTTAGTTTTATCTTGACATACCCTCTCCACTCAAAATATGGGAAATTCTAATATTACCCCTGAAGGACTTGAAGAATGCCGTGTAAGTCCACTCCTTATGAAAATCGTGTTGATTCAACCAGTTACATGATGCTTTACATGCTTCTAGATTGTTTGTTAAAGAAAGTTGGAAACAAAATACAACAGAAATTGACTTTGTCACCAATTTCCCGCTTTGCTAAGAGCTAGAAGCTTGCAAAGATAATTTATGGGTCAAATTATCACGATATCCATCAGTGGTGGACTTACCTGGTTTGTCACGAACCCTGAGGAGTTTGCGGTACTCTAATCGTTGAAATTTTTGCCTTCAGAGTGCGGCTTTTCTCTACTATCTGCCCTAACTAGGTCGACTACATGACAGAACAGAAAAATAGAAGTGAGACTACAATGAATTGAACTATAGACCTGAGTAAATTAAAGCCCCTTATTTCGATTATTTGGCCATAATTCTGATCCAAATATTATTCCAATAAATGGTAGAATCAAGCGGAAACTTATAGTATGTTCGCTTGTTCCCTTGCTGTAACTTATCCAAAGAGTCCTAGACGTTATTGGCCGTTTTCCTTCAAGCAGTTCCGCTCCTACGACCGTAGTTTAAGTCTCCACATGAATCGCTGTCCGCGGTGGTAATCTCGGGCCGTAATAATCAGTACAAGTATTTCCTCTGGCACTTCACGTCGCTTATCCCACAATGCGGTAAGTCCGGGGTAGGAATTTTTACTCACCAGGACCTTCATGATGAAGTTGGTTTTTAAAGAAGCTCTTTGTATGCTTAGCGAGAACGAACTGATTTCTGCAGCATCCACCGTGGGGTTTTTATACTAAAGTCTGCCGCCGGTGTGGGAGAGATAAACCTCAACCTCCTACTCCCCTTTTGTGCGTAAAAACGAAGGGAGAAGGTGGAGGAGGGGAGAGAGAGAGAGAAGTACATGAGGAGAGAGACCTTTCCCTCACACTTCAGACCATTGGGCACACCCATACCTCCTTTCCCCCCCCCCTCCTTGTGGGGGGCCCCACCTTATGCCTCCCTCCACTCTCACCAGCGTCACACTAGGCCGCAACACATCTTGACCCACCCCATTTTGCGCCACTCCTTACCCCAAACCCTCCCCACGTCTTGCACCCCATATCTCCCCAAGAATTGCCTCGAATCCCCTTCAAAGCTTCCCATTCTCCCTCTCCCATCCACCCCTCTCTCTCTGCAGCCCCAAAACTAGAGCAGAATGGTCACCTCGCACGTGCTCTCTCCACTGGTAGGCCTTCCTCGAGAGTCCCCCCCCTTTTACTATCCCTTCTCCTCACAGCAACTATAGCTCTGGTGCCCATTAGCCTTCCTATTGGGTCCTCCCCCTCTATCATGTCTCCTTCCCCTTCTATGACTCAATCACTCCCCTTTTTTTCCTTTTAATCTACTTCCCCTCGTGTTCATTCCACGTTCATTTTTCCACTTCCTTCCTCCTCCATCTCTTTACTTCTTTTAAATCACGGTTTTTTACTGCTTCACATTTTTTATTAAATTTAAAAATGCGCTCACACGTTGACTCTGTATATTATCCCTAAGGATTGGAGGGGAACAAAACACTGCTCTTCTGCGTTGAAATTTTTGTATTTATATTTTTCCGTTTGCCTTTTTGTGTCCACCCATGTCCTGTCTACAACTTATTTCACTCAAATAATCCTTATTTTCCTTTAAATCTTCTCCCACTCTTCATTCCCCGTTCGTTTTCTATTCCGTCTGCTTTCTCCCTAAAAATCATATATTTATTTCATCTCTAATTATTTTTTAAGTTTTCAAATTCAAATATGCGCGCAAACTACTTTTTCCTGAAAAACAGTTACAATGCAATTCGATACTGAACTTGATATATGCGACCATGGTTTCGCTGGAGTACAGTATTAAGTTTAAGGTGGAAAAGTATCTAAATTCGCATCCCTATTTATGCACGTAGTTAAAGTTAATTGTGAAAATGTAGAGGTGTGGTTCCTCTGTGTCCCTTCCAGCTGGAGTAATTTGTAGTGAGGCCTGAAACATTTTTAAATTTAATTTTCATTGAACTACGGAGTTCCTCCGTAAGTAGGTATTACTGCTTTTTCAAGCCCCATTCCTAGGTGCTGGTGTTTTCCTGAAGTAGGCGTTTTAGCTTCGGACAAACGTCAACCCTAATAATTGTCTTCTCATAATTTTCATCTATGTTTATTAGGCATAATATTTTCCGATAGCTGTGATTTTTTTGCATTGTTTGAATAACATGTGTACAACTAAGCAATTTCATGCTTGTCCGAGCTTGAGATAATTCTGTTGACAAAGTCAGTTCACAAAGACAAAGCTGGAGTCAGTTACTTTCTTTTATAATTATGTATACTAATTTTCAATGCATTCGCATCTTACGGTCTGTAATTTTATGAATATGCATATATTTTTGTACCATGTGGCAGGGTTTAGGTGGACGGAGGGGCGCAAAGAATCCCAATTTTTAAAATCCAGATCTCTCTCTCTCTCCGTTTCATTCATTTCCTTGTCCATTTCCTCCACTTGTGAATTTTGCTTCCGACTTACTCCTCCCATCTCATCGGCGAAAAAAGAAAAGTATATAAAAAAAAAGAGCCCGAAAGAAATTCGCTTTCCCCCGTCTCGTACGCACAGCCCAACACACACACTCGAAATATTTGAATCATGATCGTCTAACGGTCTTCACTTTCGCCCACCTCCTCCTACTTCTCCCTTCCCCATCCTCCCCTTTTCCCTGATTTGTCTCCCTCTCTCGCTCACTATCCTTTCCCCTCCTTCTCCGCCTTCCTCCCTTCCTTACCTCCTCCCTCTCCAAACTAGCATTCTCTCGTTTCCTTAAAGAAGTTAAAGAGTCCGCTCGCTCATTTGCCTTACCCTTGGCTACACCGTCATTGTCGTTCCCTTCTTCATCATCATTATCCCCGCCTTCTCTGTCTCTCTCTCTCTCTCTCTATCTGTCTATCTCGTGTCTGCCTCCGTATCCTGGCTGCCCTTGTCTTCCATTTCGAGAGGCAAGCACCATTTCTTTCGTCTCGTTCCTTCTCTATCCAGTCCCTTTTATTTTTTTCTCTCTGTCATTCGACGTTTCGTTTTCGCATTGGGCAACGCCGTAATCGCTCATTTTCCAATTACGATCTCTCTCTGCAGGTGGAGTGGAGCAATTCGAAGAGAAGGCAGGGACGGGCGCGCGAGACTCGGGCGCGGAAGAGATTCGAGCCTGGTGAAGGTGTTGGGAAAGGATTCAAAAGACGTGTGGTTTTGTCTCTCAGCGTGGCCTACGACGGATGAATTTTAGATTCATCCGCCGCAGATCCCGACATGGAGTGGGAATCGAGTTAATTTTTTCCTCTTTTTTTCACATCGCCCGTCGTAAAGAAAAAAATTATAATAAAATGGTAGAGCTGTGCTGAGACTTCTTCCATCCCCAAGGAACAAATATAATGATCCCCGTCTCCTTTCCCATCCGACCTATTACCATCCTTTCCTTCTTGCATAAATTTACTCATCTCCTCGTAGGAGGATATTTCTTAACGTCTGAGTGTGATAGAACGTGGCGCCGCTATGATCCGTGGCATTTTGGTTCACCGACACCATCTGCCGATTACAAATATCAGAACGGTCGACTTGAGCCTTTTTTTCTGTCTTATTCCGCGAACCCGATCAAATTTTACATGTATACCTAGCTTGTATTTCATTATGGGGTGGGAACGGCGAAAAAAAGTTGAATTCAAAGGCCCATGAAGCTTACTCTGCTTAAGCAATTTCCTCCATTCCGCCCTATACCTGCATACCTCTTTAGCATCAGTTATACTCACAAATTGCCTCGTGCACGCCTTCATTTTCTTAAGACTCCTAATAGTCTTGCTTTTATGAGCATCTTCCTCCACATTCAATCTCTACTTTATAGGTCTACCCCGTCATCTCACGTCATTGTCACTTTTTTCAAAGATCTGCGTCGTTTGATTAAATTTTCGCCAATTTTTCACAGTTTTATTGTATTACAAATCATTCTTGGTCGTATCAGATTCTTACCTTAGGAGGAAATGTGTTAGGATGGAAGTGGAAGTTAGATTGGTTAGTTGTATAAACGGCATCACATGGCTTCCTGTCGGAAACGAAGGAAACTGCTGAACTTAGTTTGTATGCTGATTGGGTGACAGATCAATGTATAATGCGATTTTGCGCTATGGGTCGATATTTTACTGTGTTGTTTAAACAGGTTTCTCACCTTAAATGTTGCGTGAGATATTATGCAGCTATAAAGTTACTTCATCAATATATTTTGCTAGACGTGGCGCTTCATTCCGAACGGAAAGTAAATATTAGCAATGGATTGGAAGGTAGGGTTGAAGGGAATGGAAACTAACCGCCTTTTTTAATGTGCTCTATGCAAAAGATAGATACAGGATCAGGGTTAAACGTTTCAATTCCACCGGCTGTGCTTCAAATTCTCTTCTTATTCCACCGAAGCTGTAGTAGTATCGCCGGCTAATTTATTTGCCGTCGTCGGAGTACGAAATCGATCCCTTTGTGTGAGATTGTCGCTATTACAGCTGCTGCACAGGTCGGTCTTCTATGAGGGGAAGATGAAGCAAACGTGGTCCTTGGCGATACGTTATCGAGGATATTAAAGCCTACTCTTCTGTTTTACCCTCATGCATAACCTCTGTATGCACATGAACTTTAAGGTAAATAACGGTTACAACGGCTGTTGAAACGACCTCAGAAATCGAAAGTTATACTAATCATCATTTATCAATCAAAAGATTAGTTTCCTGCACATTCTATTCCTGGTGGTTTTACTGTTTACCCAGTTTATTCTTTTGTTTTGCACATTACTGTAACATTCCTTGCGATTTCCCAGGGTTATTAACTTCATTAGCCTTTTGTTATAGATAGAGTGTAAGAGGATCGTGGTCTAATCTAATCTAATTCTATCTAATTTGACTGATTTGCCGATTGTAGTGCTTTCCTCATCTCACTCAAGTAGCAGTTGGATTCTTCTTCTATTGCTTACCCAAAGGAATGCTAGTTATCACATTTTCCATGTCTTGTCTGTTTGTTTTTTAAATTCTCTCGACACGTTTCTGTTACTTTGATATTATTTCCCTCACTTTTTCAGTGATTTTTTTCTTCTCACGCCAAGCCACACTAAAGTTTCTTGTATTGTTGTCCTTTAGTACTCAGCCTCCCGAGAATTTCTCGCGAATTTGTATCAAGTTGTTTATTGTAGCGTGGTGTATTGGAGGTGGTTTTAGGTAGAAATGGGGATACATAATTGGAATGATTATATATTTCGTTTTCCGTGCAATGTATCCTTAATTTTCCATCTTTTAGTAAAAATTTACATTGCTGAAAGTCAGAATACCATTGAATGATTTTCGATGCGATCCCATCTCCTCATCACAAGAGGTCATTACTCTAGGCCACCGTGCCAATCCGACTCTCAAAATATTTTACTGACGCGTGATGACTTTCGCGGTTGGCTCCATCTTGCTGCCGTGACCGATGGTTTGTGCCGCGAGGTATTTGTAAAAACTCATGTAGATAATTTGTCACTTCCCCCTCTTTCTTTCTCTCTCTCGATGCGCGGCCTTCCGGAAAGGGCATCATACTGCGCTCGCGTTCCGAAGGATTCTTCGAATTCTTCCCTTTGTGACAACTTCCATCCGCTCGCTCTCCGACGAAAAAGGACTTCGTTCGACTATACGTGCTGCCCTCTATGTGCCAATTGACGCTCGCCTGCGCGCACGCTCGTGCGTGATGTTTCAAGGCGCCCGCGTTTCACCACGTGTTGTTCCTGGCCGCAACGGGGTAGTGGAGTGTGAGTTGGTTGAGTCTTTTCCGCGTGTCTGTTGTATTCCTTTCCTGGCTCACGCCTGCCTCTCTCGCCCGACCCCAAGTGAATTCGCATTTCGCATGCGCGTGTGAGAACGCCTTTTCTTTATCTCCTAACGTCTTGCGTGTCCGCTGTATAAATGCGCGCGAAAGCCTCTGAAAACCCTTTTTCGCAGTTTTGTTCTCACCCGGTCTGGTCTCATTCTCTCAACGTGGAGGTTCATATGCGTTTTTACCCAGGAATGATTATTTTCTGTCCTTGAACTTTGTTGGAGATGCTCGACTTAAGTAGATATCTACCCGATGTTGGCAAGTACATGGAGTTCCGATTACTTTCTTCCCGGGGTGCAGTTTATATTTATTTCCCTTGAAAATAATTGTATTAGGAATTAAGTAGCTGCAATTGGGGGAAATATCTTAATGGGCGTTAAAGCGCGCTTAAGTTACCTGGTTTGTCTGACGTTCATACAAGTATAAATAGTTTTTCAATGGTGCCAGTAGTATCATAGTGTGTATAGCGTGACGATAAGCTTGAGTCAATATACACTACGGTAATGATGGAAAGAGTCATTAAGTTGCTGTGCCTCAGGGATTTCAAAGGGTTAACATGCTGTTATCCATCTTTTCACGAGCCCGATTGATTTGTTTTTAATTCGTTTTGTATAAGAATGAAGAGTTGTTACTGGATTCGTTAATTTTCCTTCCCTGTATTTTTTCTCAGCTTGTTTAACCCGGAAACCATTCGATCGTAAAAGCCAGTGACATGAAAGAATCAAGACTAGGAAGCGAATTCATCATCAATGAGGTTAGCCGAGAAGCGAATCTTCTTTTGAGATATGGAAGGAGAGTCGTACGTACTCATTTTCTGAATTATTCAGTTAATAAGGGAATAATTCTTAGTTTGATTATTTTGCAATGAAAATATTTGGTATTCGTGTAAATTATAAATTATGACTCTATTGATTTAACCGACTGAAGCTTTCCATGACCTGGGAAATGTTTTGTGGGTAAATAGGAATCGTTAAGTTATTTGGACAGTCACATCATCATTTTACTGCACAAAAATTATCCTTCTATTCAGCTATAGCATCCAAACTCAGTGGCTTTGCGTGGCGTCTTCTCACAATTCTCAAATTTGAAATGGAATGTGATAAATTAACATTGTTCTTTGGTTTCTTAACTTGATTTCACTAACTATTTAACTTTTCGAGGACGTGCCAATTTTTATCAGATTCCAAGTGGGGGCCAAAGGATTTCGCGTCCTTCGTTATTTCGTCTGGACGTTCATTCGGATTCTACCCCTTAGCAATTTCAAAACTTCTGAAATCGAAAGTTGGATTCAATGATTTGATTCCATCGTGCCCTTTACGTAGATACTTCGAAATTTCGTAATGATTCGCATCCGGAGATGTGAAATGGCCCATATCCGTGCCTAAGGTGTTTTATTGGAGCAGACAGGATGTGGAAAATGAGATACTATTCGTTGCTGGCTGCTTTTCACGTGTTTGATGCAACATTGCATTACCTTGAGCTGAATTTTAACATATTTTATTAAGATGTCAATGCTGATAAGCATATTCATAAGTCTTGATCGTTTCTGTTCACAATCTGAGATATTGCCAATGCTTTCATGTAATGTAAGGAAGGTAGTATTTGTTATTTAATCCAGGTGTCTTTTCATCATGTTATGCGATTCTGTGTATTTTGAAATATTTTGAATAAAATTAATATATCCGTGACTGAACAATTGCATGAACTTAAATAACATGTCAACAATAAGGAATGTATCCTTGAAAGCTTTGGTTTCTGATTTTGAAAATAAAGTGAAAAATTTCTTAGTTTTGTGTTAACTTTGCAATATTTGGTAATGGACAAATGGTAAGTTTTAAATTATTTTTTTGAAAGACTGTATGAATAGGATTCCTGACGCGTTGGTTTACTTTCTGTAATCTCATAAAGATTTACTCATGATATTGTTGAAAGATCTTAGGTTTTCCCGGCGCATCTCCTGGAGGTTTCTAGAGTATTCCACCGGGTAAGCAGATCCATGAATCCCAATGTTCATGATATTGTTGCATCATCATCGATTGCTATCGAACTATAATGTAATATCACCACTATTAACAATGGCGAAGCCCTTTGTTTTAACTTTGAGGTAGGGATTGAATCTTATAACAGAAATATTCATTTTTATTATAATAAAGAGTTTTCATACCATTGGTACAATTTAATATTCAAGTATCGTACGGCAAATAACTGCGAAAATAGACAATGCTTATGCTAAATCCTCCCGCCGCTATTCAATTACTATGCAACAGTAGAGGTAAATGGGTGTAATATATTTTAAGAATGCGCTCATAAGCCGTAATTGAGTGGTGATCTCAATGACAGTAAATTGGCTTCATTCCAATCATGAATCAAATATGTTATTTTGTTCATTCATTTCATGGGCAGCTGCTCATGTCAGCATACTAGTTATGAGGATGTGAAAATTTTTGGTTTATTTCACGGCTACAGCGTCACGCGCCGAGAAAACCAGATATTGAAAAGGCTTCCAGTGATACTCGAGGAAAGAGAAATGCGGTTCTCCGAGCTGATTCTCTCGGTCAAGGCTGAGTTTTTATTGCCACGCCGATCACCGACTTTGGGCTATGGATCCGATTTTTTTCAACTTCCTCAAACCTTCGCTCCGTTTTGTCGTTCGATTCAAGATCGTTCAATAAGCTTTAAATGTCAGTATAAATCATGTTCTTTTACGTCACAACTTTTCGTGACAGTATACCATTATTGTTGCCTAATCGATGTGGCTGTTGCGCAGGGTTAAATTTTTCTTGAAATAGTTTATAAATTCCATTCAAATTATTTTATTTTTGTGACATTACTTCATGTGACTACATTTTTTCTGCTGTGGCTGTCGAGTTTCTCAGCGATGCAACATTTTTAACTCATTTCCCTCGCATAGGAGCGAGCGTCTTCAGGGGTTCAGGGTTCAGTCTTCCTTTCCTTTTGTGATTGCGCTCGGTGAAATTTTTAACTAAACATTGGCACTATTTGATCGTCTTAATTTTATACAGGATATTGTCACATATTTTGCCATGAGAATCTGGAACGTTATGCTAGTGTCCTATTGTTGAAATTCAATTACTATTGGCTCTTTTTTCCGACGATTTTATTTTTCAAATTTAAGCCAGCGAAAATCAGTACATGCGAAGTGAAAGAGTGTAATTAAGATGAATTTTTGAAGTGAAAACTTCTTATGTCGCGTTGAGCACTTTTGTAGATGGGTAAAAGACATTGGACTCGCGTCACCGTCACCGTCACCGCTACTACATATATGTATAATTATGTATATTTTGTATATACACAGTATACTCGCTATATACACAGTACTTGTGGATGGGTACAAACCATTGGACTCGCATCACCGTCACCGTCACCATCACCGCTACTAAATATATGTGTAATTGTATATTCTGTATATACACTTTTGTGGATGGGTAAAAGCCATTGGACTCGCGTCACCGTCACCGTCACCGCTACTACATATATGTATAATTGTATATTCTGTATATACACAGTGTACTCGCTATATACACAGTACTTGTGGATGGGTAAAAACCGTTGTACTCGCGTTACCGTCACCCATACGGTAATGATGAAATAATTGACATTCCAAATTTTAACTTTGTTGCAAGTTTCAGAAGAAATAATAGTCCAGCAGGAGGAGTAGCTATTTATCAAAATATGAACACAGTTCATTATTGCTCAAATTATATGGATGTGCATGCGAAATTCACCAGCATGTTTAATACTACTGCTTCTGATATTGGCGATATGTGTATATGTCGTTGCCACTCTGAGAATAATCAGTTCATTATTATGGTTGCCATTTATATTTCTCCGGATAAGTCATTGAGGGCGATACGAGACTTCTTGTATGAAAATTTATTCATTTATTCTCATGATACATCTGCATTTCTTGAACAAAAAATTGGGAAAAGATTTGATGATTTGCCAATGATTTTGAGTGGAGATTTCAACATAAACTTTGCAGACGATAAAAATCTACCATTGATTGAATTTTTAAATAGTGAGTTTGGTTTAACGATGTCTAATGATCGCAATCTTGACACAACGAAATATAAAACTACTATTGATGCAGTATTTACAAGACATTTAAGCAAATTCGAATAAAAATTATCCGTTTCTTACTTTAGTTACCATAAGCCTATCGTGTCAGTTTTAGATATTGCTGATGATGATGGCGGTGATGATGAAAGAGTTGTTGAAATAATGGATGAAAGTTGATTATTCTGAAGTGTACAATTTTTATGTAAAATAATTGTGTACAATAGCGCAATAAATGAATATTTAATTTATTATATACATGCAACTACTTTCTACTGATTAATAAAACACTTCATTAGAAATTATTCCCTACATTCAAAAATGCTCACGTTATTTCAAGTTTTCACTTCTGTCGGCACTCCCGGAGTGCCTCTATTTTTTTACATTTATTATGCCTTTTTTATTAGTAAACCTCCATAGTTATAATTATTTTCATCCTAACACGGCATTGCATATATTCATTTGCTTATGCTTGTATCCGAGATAAAATGAGAAGAGATGAAGCCTGATGTTAGCGGGATCACATGCCTTTGCTTTTTTTTTTGCTTTTTCTTGCAATTCAATACACCATGCTTAAGTCAATTGTTATAGTGCTAATGGAGCTTCATTGAGTTATATAATACCATTTTAATCTCAAGTTTTTGCGGCTCCATGTAACTTTTACTGCCTAATATTTTAAGGAAATGCAACCTTAATTATTAAGTGGAAGTTAGAAAGTTTACTTAGTCGCCGTGCTGATAAATAACCTTGTTTGTAAACAATGATGCAAAACGTGCAAGAGTTCGCGTTTAAAATTGTTTGCATGAAGTTGTGTATATTTAAAAAATGTATGTACTTAATGGCTTAATCCAATTGAGGTTATCAATTTTAGTAGTTTAGACTTAATATTTTTTCTCCTTTGAAGCTCAAATCTGAGAAAAAATTTTCGAATGGGTTTATTTAAAACCTTCCTGTCAATTATTTCAATAATTATTGTTCATTATTTTTATCTCTCATTTAATGGTAATATAGGTTAATATGTATCGATTTCCTTTATTTCGTTGCGATTGCGATCACCTCGACGAAATAAGCGCCAATGGAGTTGAAGAACTAATGGAATGGTTCATACTTTGAAGAGCACTTGAGTGTTAATGATAATGGAAGAATTCTATGACCTAAGTCCCCAAACTAAAACTTTTAATGAACCAAAAGACTTATCATCATATTCTTAAATAAATCAGGGATAAAATCTTCCTTCACTCCGTGAAAATGGTCTTAAAAGCCATTAAAGATTATAGATAAACCTTCGTGAACTAACATTTAATATGGATCCATGTATCAATCTGGAGATTTTCCCATGTAATCGTAAGTTTTAACCCCAGGGTGTTGTAGCCATTTCGCCTGCTAACTAAAGCCCTGGAGATGCTCTGGGTGCAAAACCGGTGGTAATGTAACTTCTCGCGTGAATGAATTGCTGTTCAGTTTTAGTATCAAATCAGAAGAAATGTGTCAAAATGATTGTTGGGAGAAGTCCGCGTGTTCTGTGGTTTTCATTGAGTGGACCTCGTTGGTTTTATGCGAAAATTTGTGAGGAAGTACGAGGTTTACTTCAGAAGACAGGAGGGTTTTTCCTTATGCAAGGCTCCGCATTTTGATCCGTCAGTTATCGCTTCTTTTATCCTGAGAAAAAATTTAAAAATATTTGACAGTCATCCGTCACTTCTATTTGAATAATAATGGATCATCAGAAGTGTTGTAATAGACTAACATTTTTTATTTAGCTGATAAATCCACATCTAATATCATTTTTCCTGCCGCGGATTGGTATGTTGTTCACGAATTTCTCCATTTGCGACACGTTAGATCTTTTATTTTAAGATATGCTATTTTCGTTTAATTAGTTATGTGGGACTTAAAACGGATGCCCATGATACCGCTTATCATAAGCCTCCTTTCAAGACATTCCTATCATTGGGTTTTCGTATGAAATACTGTAAATAATATCGACATACGAGATCCGATATCTATTTTTTTGGCATATCTAGACTATGATTTAAAGTCTGGAGGCTCTCAAGCATCTGAGAGCAGTTGGATAAGGTCATTTCCTCACTCTAGGACGCTTGACGATTCATAAGGGTCCACGTTAAAATAATCTATTTATTCTTCTTAGCGCTCGTCGTTGAGTACAATTTCTAATACGGTGAACAAGTATTCTGGCGTTAGGTAAATTACTTTAATATACACAAACCTTTCTTAAATATCAAATCAATATACTGTGAAACCTGTATTAAGCGACCACCCACGGTTCCATTGAACAATGGTCGTTAAGAAGGGTGGTCGTACGACAGGGGTTCAGCTTCTGTGAGTACATATTATGCAAATGAACGGGCGGCTGATTCAAAAAATGGAAAACCTCTTGAAGCTACGGTTTTGTTTAAACCTATACAGATGGGGTTAATTTTCTCATAATTTAGTTACTTCTGGGAAATTTCACTGATATTAATTTGATGAATACATTCAGCGGAAGCTGAATTAAGCGACCACTGACAGTTCCGCTGTATTACGATTAGGCTATTATTTCATTTTTAAAATTTAATTTCTACTCGCATGTAGCGTTTATCATGTGTGTCATTCAACTTTTTGTGAAGTGAGATGCATGCAGCAAACATATTTGGATGTAGTTAGTTGTGATTTTAGCAATTAAAGTATCATAACATATGCTCCAAAGCTGAAATATTACACTCTATTATACTTTCATATTACCCTCACCACCAAGAGTTCTTGATTGCTATTTCTGAGGCAATATTTTTTACCCTCCTCCGGTTCTAGGAAGCTGGTGGACGTCCGCTCAGTTGTAGCCACGATTTCTTAACGCTTTGTTACAATCCTTGTGGACTGTCTCATTGTCTTGCCTTCAGAAGTTTATTTTTCTACCATCACGGCTTCTTTCTCACTTATTTCACATTTGTGTGCAATGATCATGAAACAATACAATTGTTGAGGACTCTGTTCCATAATAAAATAAAGTAATAAAACATGCTGTTGAACTTCTAGTTATCGTTTGCTCTTCCAAGCAATTTTCCTATTCCCTCATATATTTAACATCAGCAGATGCCAATGATCTTTAGTTCGTGTGAAACGCTGATAGTCGAATGATATCACATGTGCTCCCGACCGATAATGTCCAAGGCTTTACGGGAGTATGGTAATTATTCTCTTGGCTACCCAGAAAGAAATCTCTACTGTGATTGTACTGTGAATAAGCCTAAACTTTGCTTAAACCAGCGTTTAGTGCAGTTCCTGTCCACGAAGTTGTACCGGACTCTACTTCGGTAGAGTTATTTTGGAAAGCAGATGTCAATGATCTTTAGTTCGTGTGAAACGCTGATAGTCGAATGATATCACATGTGCTCCCGACTGATACTGTCCAAGGCTTTACGGGAGTACGGTAATTATTCTCTTGGCTACCCAGAAAGAAATCTCTACTGTGATTGTACTGTGAATAAGCCTAAACTTTGCTTAAACCAGCGTTTAGTGCAGTTCCTGTCCACGAAGTTGTACCGGACTCTACTATGGTAGAGTTATTTAGGAATGTTTGAACTAGAAGTGCCCTTTGGAGGTTGTACTGTGGGTTTGCTCAGGGTCCTGTACTGTGGCTTTACTCTGGTAACTACACTGGGGTTGCGCTGTAATAACTTCTCTGTGGCTGTGCTCAAATGACTGCTCTTCATTGTTTCAATTAAAGAACAGTCTTGAATACACTTTCTGTCCAGTTATTGTGTACAGTTTTAGCACAAATCCATCTTAGTTATCGGACAGATTTTTTTCTCTGAGTGCTGTGAACAATTTTGTCTTTTTCCTACCTATACAAAGTATGCAGGCCTGCCGTGAATACGCCGATGAAATACAATGAAATTACTATGAGGAAAAAGTCGGTTTATTTTACAGGCCTAATTTTTCTCATGGCAATTTCATTTGTTCTACCTATCGATCATTTCTGCGGGCATCAAAGGTTGTTTGACTTTATTACAATTTTTCAATCTTTGGTTTTCAATCCATCGCATATTTTAGTAATTCGCATAATATTGAATCAATCACCCAACATATTTAAGGTTTTCCCGGGTTATTTGAGTTAATTTATCTCGGGTTTCACACCCGGGATAGTTTACAACAACATCACCCGGCGTGAAACACGAGAATTCTTTGCTCAAACCATGCACCATTTGTTTTATAATATTTTCTGGTGAGGAGAGTGGTGCGTTAAAGTTGTAAGGCAACCGTCGATATGGTGTTTTAAGTGAATACTTATTCGCCTTATTAATACGCCTTAATGTCACATCGATTAGGAGGAAGAGTTTAACCTTCCCTAGTTGTAAGGATAAATGTAGGGAAGCTGCTGTCCAATAAAATGCTCTAATGATTCAGTCTGATACTCGTGAAAATGTGGTTTCTCGGTGACTTAATCCATACATCTAAGTGTCAAAATGATGTCAGCGTAAATAAGACAAAGTGTAATTCTGTGGAAACTTTGTAGATTATTTGTTTGGATTTTTAGTTGAAGTAAGTACGTAACTTTGGGTTTGAATTGTCTGATGAAGTTGGCAGTAGGTCTTAGATTTGTGTTTTTTATAACTATCAACTTTGTGAGTCGACGAATGCTGCCTGACGTCGTAATATCCAGTTAATTAAATTATTCCGTAAAGCGGTTTTGACGATTTTCCCCGAGGAGTTTTATCCTTTTTTGCTCTAAGTATATGTTGTTTTTCTATCATGATCCATAAATCAATTATTTTTTCTTTGCTTGATTTATTAGGACGCCTGTTTACCGTACAAAATGGCGTCAGAATTTTGGCAGAAAAGCTCGTCTTTTGATGAATGAACTAAGCATGGCCATCATTATTTTACTTGACATATATATTTGAATACTTAAATTGATTGGGCATCCGATGATACATGATAGTTCTTCTATGAAATCGATTACACCCATATGATTAATGGTGGAGCTTCTATGGCATTGAACCTGCAAACATTTATGTAATATCTTATTCTCCTCAGAAAGGTTATGATTTGGTTCCGCCAAGATCAGCCAGCCGGAAATAGTCATCTCTGAAGGTCTTTACCATTATATAGGTTTTAACATCAAGTTTTGAGTGGCATAGCGTCGAAAAAATGTCGACCCAATGTTTTCATCCTATTTTTAATTTGATATCCATGGATGTTAATTTGGATATGTTTGGGAAACGACTCAACTGATATGTATTTCAATACATCCAGACTCTGAATTCCAGAGTTATGCTTGTTGACGTTAGTATTCCAGAAAAATGCAATTTTGTCGTTGGTGGTGAGTTACAAGGTACTCGCTTAGCTCCTGTAACTCCAAGTATTAATTTACGTCGTTTTGCTGTATATGGCTGAATGGCTGGTGGCAGAATAGCAGGTAGTAGCATTTTTTTTAATTCAACATTTATATCGGAGACTAAAGCCTTGTAAATACGCTGCATAGCAGCTAGCAATGCTGAATGATAAAAAGTTGTCCTTGTGTATGCACAAAGAACTGATGGCCCTCTGAAAAACATATCCCATCCTTGCCATTTGGCAGAAATAATGAATTTTCATTTTTGAAGAAAAAATGATGTGGATGAAATAGCTTAAAATTAGCTGGTAACGTTGGCACCCAAACGAGCAATTCGTAACCATCCTATGCATTGTTAATTCGGCACTTTACGACCGGGAGACTGCTGATTCTCACTCCTACCAGTCACGGGGCAAATAATTTTGGAAATGGAGAAACATTGGGAATTTAGAAAGTCTTCCAGTGAAATTGATTTTTAATGTATGTTTTTCTCTGCGTCATTACCGTTGCATCCCTTTTATTATCGTCGAGAAAACATTATTTATTACGTCTCAGTCCTTTTGGAGACTATATCTGTCTTAAGGACGGGGTGAATAAGATTTTCCAAGGACATGGTTAATTCCCCGCCAATTTAAAAAAATTCATGGGTTACCTGTCGCTTTTAGAGTCAATTTTACGAAATTTATTATTTTATATATGGGAAAAACTCTCGGAGCGATTGCATAATACATTGTTGTGGCTAACATCGGAATCATAGGATCAGTGACCTTAAGGATGGTTGACCATACTCTGTATGCTCTTTCCTTATTCTGATTTTGCCTTTATTTGCCTTCGTAGAGTGGGGTTCATTTTCATTCTCCTTACTGTAGTATTAGTGTAAAGTTATTGCAAAGCCAACAATGTGATAATTTTTTGTAAGATTGTTTTCTGAAGTCATGATGTGGAGGGGAAGGCATTCAATACTTTTTCACTGAAACCTCGGATAGAATCCCTTGGAGGTTGTAAAACCACGATGGTGCTCTTTTTAAACAATGTTCGACCGTTGGTGCTTTATCCTCGTATTATAGCTGCAGTTTTTTCTCCCAATGCCATGTGTTGGGGATATTTGAATGAAACTACATTGTTACTCATCCTGTTTGTTTACTATTTTGAAATTTACTCCTAGTTTCATCCATCCGATTTTCACTGAGTGCCTCACCATTATTTTGTCTCACGAATCTAGGAAAAACTGATGACATAATTTTTTCAACCTTCTAACATTTCTATACTCTTAATTAAGATGAAAGAGAACACTTTCATAACAGTGGAAGCTGAAAATAACAAGTAAAGAATCATTGAAAGTCATTTATTGAATATCACACATATGTATTTATTAATGATATATTTCGGAATAAGTTTATATCATAGACTAAAGATATAAAAATTCGCACTCACGGAAAATAATTCTAATAATCAGTATATTGATTATCTGATATTCGCAATGAATTTTGTTGCAGTGATATCCACATAAGTATAGGCTTTCATTATGTGGCCTTAGAATTTTATTTCGTGCTGTTTTACTTTTAGTCTTAATCGATGAATATTTCCAAACCACCATTCATAGTTATGTTGGAAATATATCCTTTTAGGTTCATTGGCTTGGCATTATTGTTTTTTGCTTTTTAATATCATTCTATTCGCCGCCCTTTGGAAATCAGACCTTACATTAAAATGGGGACACGCTGGTTTCTGAAAGTACATTTACCCGCCTATTATTTTAAGATTTATTATATTTTTATGTCTCGTTTGTGGTCATTACGGATTTAACATTAATGTATGATGCATTGATCCAATGCTAGGCTTCGCACCGATAAAATTGTTCTTGGGCGTGGCAGTGAAATTAAGGTAATGTGTCAATCCTCGCTAAGATTAAGACTCATGAGCCATACTTTACCCTAAATTCTGCATGTATGCATGGAAGGAACATTACAATATCAACTTTTAGACCGAATTAACTGATGTGGTATGGGTCGTAAACATATTGAGAGGTTTTAAGGACAAATTTGAATGCATAAGCGAATCATTTCACCGATTTTAAGTTTGGAATCAGTTTAAATATTTCTATGTGATCGAATAAACTTTTCTTTGGCTAGATATGCTAGATGCTTTGGCTAGATGGCTGATCACGTCGCCTATTTACTGTTATAACTAGACAGTCTCTGAATTGACTCTATCCAAATATTTTGTCATTGAAAGGAAAGTTGGATTTATGACACTGCTATTATAACCTGAGGTGATGATGTTACTTGGCAACGAAACCATGGTCGGGAGCATTAAAATACATAGTTGAAATGGCAGTGTTGCAAATCCACCTTTCATTCTTGCCATTATTTTTCTTGATGACACATCGTGATTTTATTTTTGTTCATCACTGCATCCATGCCCTTTAAAACCATATTTATTTTATTCTTTTTCTTGGAATTATGAGATCAAGTAACGCTTTCACATATTGTGAGTGAACTACGTTGACTGCTCTAGCGATTAGGTCAAATATCTCCGTACCTACCGTGTAATAGGATTTAAAAAGCCGTTTCTCCTAATCTGTGCGTGAACTCCAAGAAGTCCAGACCATATTAGCTTCGAGTTAATAGAGTAGTCGTTTCAATGTCTTACGCTATGTGCCTCAAGGATCCCCAGCTGTTTTTTCTTAATGTCAATTGCACGGCGCACCTTCGAACACCTGTATTAGAAATTCTGAAACTGATTTCCTTCTATCCAATTGTGTTTCTTGTGTTCCTTATTTACCTACTTCCCACATAGTCCTCAAGGAAGCTCGGCTTCTACCCTTCAACTTATCTGGCATCGGTGGCCCTGCCTAAAGAAATTGCTATTACTCTTACTTGTAGTCCAACTCTAGAGGCCACTGGAACGTGCAAGCCCATCCACTGCGGTGGTCAATAGAAAAAGATGGACAATTCCCTCAATGAAGAATTTGACGACTTTAGCATTGATGAATGTAGTCGAAAGTCACTCTGATAATATCCGAGCCCTGGGTTCAAATATATCATTGGCACCCCTTTTCACCTACCTATGACGGATACTAATGATATTACACATGTTGAATGGGTTAAGTCCATTTTACTTCTAATTTCTCAGCAGAGTGATGACATTTCATAAGCCTGGCACAAGTAGATGATGACATTCCAAATTCGGCATTCATCTCACGAAAATATCTGGAGAAGCAGCTGGCCTTTAGCCATCATCTGGGGCTACTCAAAGCACCACACCCAGATCAATCTTATGCAAGTATTTCCTCATACTACACGCGCTAGAGCTCAGCTTTCGATGATGTGTATCTTCAGAACCTAAGCGAAAAAAACTATTAATGGATTTTCGTTGCAATTAGTGAAGGCTTAGGAATAGCTACTTTTCTGTTTCTATTGAGTGGACCAATTTCGAGGTTCTGAAGATTTATGTGATCCGCCATTTTATCCTAGTCTTAGTTACCAATGAAATGTTTATTTTTGTGAAGAAATATGGGTTCAGGTGGCACGACGGTGGTTTTTACGAATTTTATATGTTGCTGGAAGATAGCGCTAGGCTTTTCTTATTAAGAGCCCTTTTTCCTCCTAAAGAGCGCGGTTTTATGGGATGTCCTTGTAGTCTGTATCTGGGATGCCTCCATCCTGTCCGCGGATAAAAGAAATGGCGATGTTCTACTGAGATATCTTCAGCTAATGTCTGATAAAGAATGCGATTCACTATACTTCCTCGAAATATAATAGAAGATTCAACCCTGGAGGTCATATTATTAATGTTAGGTTTCCAATTAGTTTTTACACGAGATGTCTATCCCTTAAAAACCACCCGATGAATAGATTTTTCTGATATGCTTAATAATTTACTTATTTTTTAAAAAGGCAATTAATGATTAGTGGGAAAGCTATGCTTTACCTTTAGAGCTTCCATATGTAACCACTGAGAAAAATGTACAGACACCTGTCATGATTTGTTAGAAGGTTAAAAAAATATAGTTTGTAATTTTTATTTTTGATAGAATTCTTTCATTCCTCTGAAATATCATATCTTTCCATTGAGTACATTTAAATTTTTTGCATTTTGACCTTTAATGGGCTGCAAGGATGGGCTTAACACATCTATAATATTTTTGTCCCATTTAGGCAGTCCCTGCCCTGGTGCAAGTTTCGTCTCACCGAGATAGTTCCGAAATTAGCAGTCAATCCAGAGCCTGCGATGAAAATAAGACAGGGGATAACTCATTCGATATGGTAAGAACCCTTATATATATTGATTATTGTTAGGTTCACGGGAAATGTTGCTGACATAAATCCTGAAAACAAACGGTAGCTGTGCTCATAAATTTCACTCCCGTTGTTTTCTATGTCATCCGAATCCCTGTTTATTTGTTTTCCGAATAATATACTTTATAACCCGTATTAAAGTAAGAGAAATCGCATCACTTTAATACATTTTTTGCAGGTACTGCGCAACTAGTTCCTTCAAGGTAATATGAATTATTATGAAATTGAATGAAGGTGACATCAACTTTATGCATCGTGTCTAGAGCCATCAGCTTTTGAAACTAATAGTCACGCGCCAAGTAATCAAACCCTCATTGACTAAGACGCCTACAAGTACTGGTTAAACGGTCGCTATCTCAGTGGTGTGAAACATTTTGCTAGGTTTCTCTCTGACGCTAGCTAAATTTCCAAGTGATCTTGGAGAGAGAGAATTATTAATCATTGCTGCCGTGGCGTCAATCCAATCATTCTTTTCACTCTCATTCAACCGACCTCGAATCGTAAAATAAGGGTGATGATTCGTGCGTTCCGCGAATTGAAAAGTGGAATTTTAACTGCCGTATAAGGAATATCCGCCTGTCCATTCTCATTCTTAGCCGTCCTTGTGGCATTCGTCTGCGCCAGGTAATTTTGCGCCCAATTTACGTTCCGTCTTTAAAGATTCATATTTTTACCTAGATATTTGCCTTTAAATTTCCACGACGTAGGGCCCACTTCTTGAAGCTACGTGTCTAGAGCCTTTATTGTTGATACGCACTATTACTCCTTCAGGTAATAAGTATGCCACGTCAGAACCATGTATCATGGCACATATTATCGCAATGTTTCACATGCCCTTCATCACCAGGTCTACCGTTATATGAAACTCGGTGTCTTGTAAATAAATCTGTGATAATTTGCTATATTTTAAGGGTAAACATAATTTCCTGCTCTTTTAATAAGTTATATGAATGACCCTTACATGCCAGCTTTTGCGTTTTATTCTTTTAATGTTACAATTATTGCTACATTTTGTTGCTAATGTTGTCTTTCATCAATTGAGGACCATGCATCTGTAATATTTTATCTTGCGTTCATGATCTCTTTGCGTTCATTAATTTTCTTTGGTGTGCATTGATAACTTAGAGATTCCGTTTTTTCCAATCTCCAATAGCCTTATTTATTGTGAATTTGGTGAGCTATTGTTTTGAAATACATAAAGACAATATGTTTACAAATGGCATCAAAATATCCCCTCTATACTTCTTTGCATAGCTAATTCTGAGTTTTCTCATTTGCCTCTAACTAAGTAGGTGCAAAATACATTACGGAAAGGTGTACATTTGTGTGTGATGTCATAACAATGCACTGACGATATAGAGCATTGACTCCAATGTCGTTGTTGCTGAAAATTTTTCAGTAGGTTGGTAATATTTTCTTGCATACCTTCGTAGTTCGCAGTTTTCTAGCATCAACTATGCTGACATATTTGTGTCTGTACACCAAATTAGTTATAAGTCGCGAATTGATTACATCTAGGGTTTTTGAAACCTCCTTAATAATATTTCTTTTTGCAATAAAATAAGTCCTCTGAGCGAATTGCCTCCGCGGTCTCGTAGGTGAACGAGTTTTCGTTCCAATTCTGAGTGGGACAAATTCTTAGTGGGATGATGGAATTGACATCAACTCTTGAAAGTTTTGGAATATGTTTGATGCATCACAGGCAAGGAATGGATTTAAAATTGAATTTCCACTCCGAGACTTTTGACGTTTCAATATACTGGAAGTTCCTCGGATTGGGCCTTAAGCTTTCCTTGAAATGATAATATTGCCTGCCACAATGCTTGGTGAATTAAAAATGTCTAACGATGATGACGTGTGACATGATTTCTATCTCCGTTCCTTAGACTGAGAAATACATTCCATAGGATTTTCTCCCCATCTGAATTAGAAAGGAATTTAATACCCTCGCTATGGTTCTGATTATGTGACTCCTTATACCAAGAAAATAGAACAACCGTTCGTGCGAGTGCTAGGAAGGAATGGTGTTCATGAGGAGCGCAATGGTTGGCATTCTAATCGGAGGAATCATACTTCTGCGTCTTCTCTCCCGCCGTGATGCTAAGACTTATTTATTGGATAACTACAATATGGGGTAGCTTTAATGTCCACTATTTACGGCCTTATGCTAGCGCACTTGCGAAAGGAAAGGTGAAGTGCGTGTTACTGGTGTACATAGTGCAATAAAGAAATGCTGACGCTTTGCCGAGTGGTGATATTGCTTCAGCGGAACATTTAACGCTGTTGAAGCGATACGCACGCTGTTTTGCCCTGGAAACCTATCTGTGAGAGAAAATTTCGTGTGGCTCCGGTTCAGTCTCTGCTGGGCGGAGAGTTTTTTTAAAATCTGAAACACACGGACCCGCTGATCAAAGGCGAGAGCAGGTCGTATCCTGACGCATGTAACTGAATCCTGTTTTTTTCTGTGAAAAATTGGTCACCTAACGTGGCTACACGCGCGAAATTAATCTACAAATTTTATAATTAATGCCAGGATTTTTAAAAATTATGTATATTTTAAATTTTCATAGATAAATATTACCGTATCGTGACAATTGTGCTGCTAATTCCTTTATTTTTATTTTATTATCTCCTACATCACTGTTCCATTCAAAGTGGCCGATTACGTATTTTAATGACTTCTGTATTCCTCTGTTCTGTCCAATAGTCCAGTCTATTGTTGTTTATCTAAATCCGTCTGTCTTTCCATTGTTTATTTTATCTCTGGTCCGACTGCTCTTGGATTGCTTCAAAAATATTTTTGACCTTTCCTCAAAGATCTCAGTTTCTTAATGAAGATATCGGTCGGCTTCCGTAGGCTGCGTCGATATTAAACAAATGATTTTTCTGTGACTTGGACTGAGACTCACATGTTACTGCCTGTAAAAACGTTGAGTTTGGTTTCCCTGTCTCACTCTAGGCTCAGCTTAAGGGAATCGACTGCAGCATAACTTTCTTCCCCAGAATGAGATTCGAACTTGCGACCTTCAGTCAGAAGCTGTCCATGGCTTTTATTCTTTGCAGAGTATACCAATTGCCACATTTCCTTCTGCTGCCGCGCACATGCATAGTTTAAGACATGCAGTTTTATATTTTTCACGGCAAAAATACTTTTCGTTCTTTATGACACACGGTTGCTTTCATCTACTCACCATCAATACACGGAAATTACTATAATTTTGAGGATACCGGAGCTAGCCTCGGTATTACATTTACGGAGTCGCCCAAGTGCACTCAAGGGTGAAATTCCTGAGCGGAACAATCATTCGCTTTAACCGGAATTGGAACCCGGATCCCTCGATATCGCACCAAGTGCTTTAGCCAGTTAAAATGTTAGGATAAATTATTATATATGCAAGAGTTTGTTTGAAACATTGCATACGTGTTCTTATTAGTTAAAAGTTTAGAAGATTGCATTTTCCCGATTTGGTTTGGTGGCAATTCATTGCCATTTGAACACGTAGCCGTAATGTGTATATATATGACATGCATTTCGTCATAATTCGAATACGTATGTGCAGATGTTCTTCTAAACGCGAAATAATACTTTTCATAGTATTATAATATTTTTTACGAATATCATGGAGTCGTGCCTATTAGAGAAAACACATTTTAATGTAATTTTAACTTTATTTTCCAACACGTGCCGAAAACTCAAGTCATTAAATGTCTTAAGTAAAGGAAAAAATGTGTGATATCTTTCTTGAATTGCAGAACCTAGACCGAAAACTTAATCGTAATGCCTATCAGAATGAGTTTTCTAAAGAACCAGTGCTGTTATCCTTTTGTCTTCATAACTTATAGGAATGTGGTTGAATTGGGAGTTTCTTCTCGGTTATCTCTCGTGAAAAGGCGAAAGTTTTCTCGGGGAGCACATTTATACAAGAAGTAGGATTAATGACTGATTAGGAGAACTTTCATTTGACTGGCCCTGTCTGATCCTTCGTCTCTTGTATTGCTGAACTTGATAGTACTCGTTTCTTGATGGGTCGTTAATCTATATGGACTCATTCTCGTTCTTATTGCTCTAATAAAGTTGTCAATTAATTAGCCTCACTTGAATACCACCTGCTATCATTACTTAATTCCATAAAAGAGCGTACTTTCAGAATAAGTCACAAGGACACTTTCTTAGAAGTCCTTGATTCTTTTTATGTGCTCATTTAATATTTTATGATTCTCATCATTTGTAAGTAGTCATAGAATAGACATGAGATAAAGTTATTACAGTGTACTGCTGCCTTTTAAGCCATTACCGTAGCAGAAAATAACCCAGGATGAAGTAGCCAGCATATTAATTTTACGAACTTTTCACTACGCTTATGGTGATGGGACATTCTTTTCATTGAACTGAGATTCATTTTTTTTATGCCTTCTTCCCATGTGGAAGCTCATAAGGAGCCACCACCTCTATTTCAGTCTTTTCATGCCTTTCATTTGGTCATTTTTAAGGTATAATAATTTAATAAACTGCCCAAAAATGTGAATGGACTCAGATTAATATTGCTTGGTATCTTGTTTTACATCATTGAAGGTGAAAGTGAAAATTTAGTCGAGATTGAGCCAATTTAGCCAATTATTTAAGGTGTGAAAAAATGTACCTCTGTATTATGATGGACTTCCTGAATATATACTGTTTTCACGAAGTAATTAAATTTCAACCTGGTCAAGTTTTGTGACTTGTTGCGAAAAAACGGTAAAAAATAGTGACCCCCTCGATTTGCTTTGATGTGCTGTGTAAGTAGAAAGTATGAGGAGGGCAAAATAATTTGGAAATCACATAAAAGTGTAAACTTCCGAATTTGTCTGCGACTGTGTGGTAAGGGCCCCAGGAGCGGATATATTATGGGAAATTTAGTCTTATAAAAATTGCCCACCTTCTTGGTCATAATTTTGGATTGTCCATAGTAATACCACTAATATAATATTTTCCCTTTTACGGTGATCAATAAGTTTCGTTTTTGTATACAGTCATCGAAAAATTATTTGGATAAGGAATGATCTTCCGTGGCTTTCAGCTTCTAAGCCTTTCCCTTCATATTCCATCTCACGCAACGATTCAAATGACTTTCATTCAGATCAAATTAATATGATGATATTGACCGTAGTGGGTTCCAATTCCACTGTTTGATATGGATTTTGTTCCTAATTTTTGCGCGTAAGTCACTCAGTATGTCGATTCTTATGCTTTATCTTTATTAGGAAAAATCTCAAACAATTTGTGCGTTGTGAATGTTTTTATTACGGTGTGTGTTGAAAAGTCCATTAGCGCACTCTTATAGGGAATGGTATTAATTACCACAGCTGATTTTTGCAGAGATAATGATTAAACTACATTAAATTTCTCTGAGTTGATTCACGGACCCACAATTATAAATTTATTTCCGGGGAATTTGATTCCGTAATGGGCTGAATCGCCTTGTCGGAAGAAGGGCTTTCGTTCGCCGAAAGTTGGGAAACGTTTGCACTTTTTTTCGGGGACACAATCTTAAAGAACCTTCGTTGACCGCCCCGGGCTTCAATGAAACACCCCCTTGACTTTCAGGAAGAGGGTTTGATGGAGTGGTGTGGATGGAAAATGTGCGCGCGAGTGAGAGGAGGAGGGGAGAGGGTCGGGGAGGAGTCGGGGAGGGGTCGGGAGAACGGATCGGTTGCGCAACACAGCGAGCGGATGAATAATCTCGCCACACAGCGAGCCAGTGGAACAAGTCTTCCGCCTACTCTCTAGCAGAAAGATTCCCGCCCTCCCCCGACTCTTTCCCCTTGTTTCATCAAACTAGACCTCCCCCTCCCCCCGCACCCGGGGCGCCAGCTCTCTTCCGCCCCCTCACCTTTCTCCTTTATTCTCATAGCCGACCACCACGCCCTCGGGGGTAGACCCGGTGGACTCCGCCGGCCGTTTGAGGTCTTAGAACACTTGTCGGTCGAACGAAGCTTCTTGAGTTAAAGTCGAAGGTCTGACCCTTTCCGTCACATCCCTACCAACATCCTTATTATGAGGAACGTTGGAAGTGAGGAGAGAAATCCTGCGTCTTGAAAGAAGGGCACCTAGGAGTCCGAAGTTTTGCGTCCTATCCAACGAATGGACTATTTCATTTAATTTATTCATTTCCTTACGTTTTTATTCCCTATCGCTCATCACCTTCTACAATATTTTTTTCCCTCTCCTTCCCTTTTCCTTGGCTGGTGTTCTAGCACCCCCTGTCACACGTGCGGCTCGCTGGGTAATTCATTTACTGTTCGTTCAATCCTATGATTAGTTTACTGCAGCCCTCCATCCTTCTCTATTTAGTAGTAGTTTCCTTAGTTCCTGGTAGCCCTTCTTATGCACTCCCTTTTTTTTTTGGCCCATGTGTTTATCTCTTGGTCTTCTGCTTGGGCTATTACATTATGTATATTTATGTGTGTGTGTGTGTGTGTGTATGTATATATATATATATATATATATATATATATATATATATATATATATATATATATATATATATATATATATATATATATATATATATGCATCTGCACCTTCATCAGTGATAGAATGTATTCTGTGATTTTTTTCTTTCTTATTTTACCCATCAATTTGATCTTCAGCAGTCTCTTCCAACTCCAAAGTTTTCTCTTAAGGATAAGTCCTAATTTTTTGGCCTATTTTTCCTCTATACACCTACTTAGAAATTGATTATTTGGTAATGGAGGAAGTGAGGAAAGTCATCCGTCGTCATTAACAAGGAGCGCCTTGGAGTTCGCAGTTAGGTGCCGTACATCGGGCGGGATATTTCATTTCACATATTCTGGGAGACTTCTTTAGTATTTTATTAGCTGGTGTCCTATCTGCACACACCACCTCACGTCTCTATGGCGGTGCATAGGATCATATGTAAATGAATCTGTATTTCGCCTCATTGATACTGATTATTGATAGGCACACCCCTGGGAATACTCCCAGTGCCGGGGTTCTTTCCAGAATCTTCTGGAAGGGCGTGCAGTGTTCACCCCTTCAAACAGATTCTCCTTCATACTTTTTCTTTTACTTTTCGTCCCCTCCCTGCTCGCGCGATAATAGCGCTGACCATGTTAAAGTGGCTACTTAATGAAGCACAATTTTTCATGGTAGGAGAACATGTTTACTCAGAATTTTTATCTTGTGCTGTTCATCTCAACACAACAATATTTCATTATGAAGTAGCGTACAATCACCTCTGCCTGTGGGAACATTTTTACAACTTTTCTTTCCTCATTCTGTTATTGTGATTCATGTTATCTGTTTTATCGCGGCGGTGGCATTTGCTGAGGTAAGCTGTTAGTGTTAAGTATTACGGCCTTGCATACGCACGTAATTTTACCGTGCTGATGGTCCGTATCGTAGTTAGTGCGAATTGGGCAATAGTCATTCCAGTGAACCTCGCCGGCCGTTGGAGTCTCTGCTGCTTTGCCGGTCAGCGAAATGAAAGACCCACCATGTCTCCTTATTTCCTTAATAGTTCCAAATTCTACTAATCTTCTCCTGCCTGTATCGTGTACTTTATCATCGTTCGTTCCGTCGTAATCATAGATTTGCGTATGCTTTCCTTCCTGTATTACTGTCGTAAGTATAGGCTCCCCTGCCCAGAAATCGACATGAATAAATGAGATGCTAGCTGCTTATCTCAAGCCAATGGAGAAATCCCTAAGGTGTATTTAAATTTTGAAATTTTATCAAAAGTTCATGAATTTTCTCTCTTATTATTATTCATAAGTAATAACCTTGCCTTACTCCTGCTTCAGTAGTCATGGTGATTCCTTTTTTCCAGTTTGTTTTCGCACAAGAATCAAGCGCTTCCTCCAGGCGATTGGCAGTATGAGGACTTAAAATTTCCCATGTCAAGAGTGCGCGTTCCCAAATCACTTTCTGCTTCCGACGCTAATCTCCACCGCGATTCTAGCGCTTATGATAGTAAATTGTCATTTATATGTAATTAAATTTAAGGTATTCTAACCTACCTCCTTTCAATATTTTCCAATTATGATTATCCCGGTTACTTCGTCGGCCGTTGAAATATTCTCTCCTTTGTCAGTCGTCCCAACAAAGCTCCACATTTTCTCTCTCTATCCATACCCCTTTCACGCTACCATTAATTACTGACGTAGCCATAGACATGCTTTTGTACTTGTTGACTTGCCTTAGTAAATCTGTGCTAGCGTCGGCAGAACGAAAAAAAAATGGTCGAAAGCAAGCACTTATCTCAAATGAAAGCGGACAATCAGTGCTTCTGTCATTTTTTTAATGTGATAGATGTAAGCAGCATAATGTAGACCATTCATTTATCAGCATCAACTTTTAATTTCTATATTCCCTTTCTTTAAGCTGGTCATTTTCATGGGTGGATGATGATTAGGGGAGACGATCCACAATTCGATGTCTTTTACGCCATTGAAGAAGCGGTGGGTAGGTTGGTAAAGAAAGCATTAGTTAAGTAAACGAAGGATGAAGAGAAATATGAAGAACCATATCTTTACGGGACGGAGCTAAGGGGTTCACAGTCCAACCCATCTGGCAGACGGAAGATTATAATCTGCAAAAGCATTCAGATTTCTCTGAAAAAATCCTTACCGCTGCGGGTCTCCGAACCCGACCCCTCAACATTGAAAGCAATCACTTACCATGCGTATGACTGATTATCATTGATTGTTTGTATTTTGATGGTATGCTCCGCTATTCAAGCGCTTATTATGGTAAGTTAACCGCTTTGGAAACTAAAATTTACGATGATACGAGCGAGAGTTCATTCAGCGTTTTCTGCTTACAATTTATGCATCGATGGTAATTGTATTAACCGTGAGAGAGGTGCACTAGACCGGTGAACTTCATCGGCCGTCATGATCTCCGCTGCTTTGTCGGTTGTCCGAAGAAAAGGACTTCTCCCGCCTTCTCTCTCCCCTTAGCTCCTCATTAGTCCGCTCTCTCCCTCTCTTTCTATTTTGCCTGGCGACTGCAGCACTCGGGCAGAAGGCAGTGCGGCTGCGCAGGAGAGAGAAAGAGACAGCACGCACTCTCAGACGAAACACACGCGCTCGCTCACAACCACCGCCTCCTTTGAAAACCACTTTCTCCGCTGAAATCGCAGACGGCGGAGCCTTGCACCTTCCCGTCGCGCGCAAAGGGAGGAGGGAGGGGTTTTGTCGTGGTGGGTTTTGTGGGAGGAGGGCGTGGTAGGGGATCGAAGTCGGAGGAGAGAGAGAGAGGGGTAGTGGCGTGGTGGCTGGTGAACGAGTGCTTTCCAGCAACGCAACGACCACGCGCGTCCTCGCTTCGGGCTGCCTTGAGAGAGGTGTGTATCCGCCTGGCTGCTGCTATATGGGAGGGTCGATGGTCACGCCTCAATCTTCCCGTGTTCTCTCCCACTCCGCGTTTCCCCAGCGCTGCTGCTGCCTTCACCTCGACTTGAACTCCCCCATTCACGCCCACGTAATGGCTTCAGCGGTCGCGATAGCACGATCGTGTGCCATTTTCGACGGTCGGGGCTATTACCAGGGGATGCTTAAGAGAGAGGGCGATACTATGACTAGAGCGACCAGAAGAAGCGGATTAAGCGGGACGGATTTTCGCGGGACGGGAGGGGACTTCGTGAGAAAAAGCCGGTCTCTCTCCACGGAGCACTTACGGAACCAAGACCTTCTTTTAAAAAAGGGCAGCTTCTATTCGAGATTCATTCATTGTTTCTTTTTGCTCGGATATTCCATTAGTTCACTCCCTTTAGAGTGATCAAATTCACTCTTCCGATCTCCGGTCGAATGATACGGCTGACTCATTGTGGAGTGGCAATTTTGTGACGCATTTGCTCATGGCTATTCGTCATAGTATTCAAGTAGACCTCCAGAACCTGATCTTGATGGCAGAGTGGCGGTATCCTAAATGCGACGTTGATATGCGAGTTTCTTTGCTTGTAAGAAATTTACTTCAAGGATTTTATTGACCCATGTGCTTTTAGCTTTGAGTTTGTAGGTGAATTTCTGGAATCGATTTTGATGGATTTGTGGAAGTGATGAATTATCCGATGCTTTTTCAGCGTGTGATAACGGTGAACTTTTCCCACACTCAAAACTATTACATGCTGTCGACATTTTGATGTTTGACTCGTCCAACGTCTTTGGGGTCAAAAAGAAGTCGTTCAATCAGGTGGTCGTTAAACGCCGGCAGCGATGAAAGGTTTTACTCGATACAGAGCCCGAGAAAAGTTTACTGGAGTGAGTGCGCCGTTGGATTAAGGCAGTAGGTGATTTATTTTCTTGAATGAAATATATTGTGCAGGAATGGTTATCAATTGGTAACTTGTCCAATATGCCGTCGTGTAATGTTTCCATTAGACGATAGCCACACATATATTCCCACTTCTAATTTCTAGATTTTTCTGGCCTTGCAGTTCACGCAAAGCTGAAATTGATTGAGGTTAAAATAAAAATGTTTGTGACGAAACTCTGGTCTTTTCGAATGAGGTGTGAAACTTACAGAGTTCTTTCGGTAAGATTCTATTGACTTCATCTATTTGCTTTCAGGCCTCCCCTCATTTTTTGGGGTATCACACATCTAATAAATTATTGTATGCAGTGGAAACCACTTACAATGGAAGCTTATTTAGTGAAATATCGGGTTGCACGACGCAGTTCACGTTTGATCCACGCTGTCCTTTACATTTTCATTTTTTTATTTACCAAACATTTTATCCGCCTTCGTGACGATGGCCGAGTTAGTCATCGAAAAGTCATTACCGGGACTCCTGACCCAGATAAAAACCCGAGAAGAATTATTTAATGCGCCGGTAAAGCACCAAATCCTTATTAAATACTTTATTTGTTCATTGATAGCACTCATTGTGTTCAGTGATCAGAATATTTCTAATGAAAATTATATTTTTTCATAGTAATTGTTCGTTGAAAGCGTTGTGGAAACACGGTGAAACGGGAAACACGCGAGTCCAACTCTTGAGATGCATCACGGTTGTATTATTTACTGTTTCACTGAATTGATAGTCTTGTATTTACTTTTATGATATAGCTTCTGATCACGTATCAGTCTGCGGCTTTCTTATGAAGCTCCATTTGTGGACCTTCGGTGAGTAGTAGAGGGTAGACTTCTGGTGCCTTTACTTCCTCACCCTGAATTAATATCTGGAGTAGCCTAATTCGCTCTTTCCCTAATTTTCGTTCGCCCCCAATTTCTTTACTTTTATCGAAAGTATTCATGTATTTGTGTTTCCTGCGTTTTGATAAGTTGTAAATGTCAATTTGCTTCTGTTGTAATTAGACCTGAATGTGAATGAAAATTTCAAGAGTCGTAACTTCCTTAAGTGGATGTAAAAACTCCATTTGTAGTATTTACTCCTACATTTTATCTTCACAATACTGTTCGTTAACATTGCTTGTTAGCGGATCGCTATATATGAACGTTCCACATATTCTTCGTGCAGGTGCTATGATTCCCAACAGCGAGGCAAACCACGAGGCAGTGAGTATTGCTCCTTAACAACTTTGAAAGCGTGATATTTAGGTTTCCCGTCGGGTGAGTCTCCCGTCAAGTTATTCATCTGGCCCCACCTACCACCGAAGACGCTAACGATTTCAATTGTCATGGTCCTTGGAATCATTGTGCTCAGTTCTCAATGCTCGGCCGTGTTTTTCATGACAGGGTTTGTCTTGCGTAGGAAGTGTGGGCATAAGATATAACCCCATGGGTTTCGCGAGCATTACTCATGTCAGCCTTTTCGTATTTTATTTATCTCGCATGTTGTTGCTGAATCTGTCAGGTAGAGGAAATATATGAGAACTGGGTGTTCATCCAAATGACAAGTATATAATTCACCAGATTAATTAACCTCAGTAATCAACTAATTTTCCATTTTGCAGTCATATTTAAATAAATATTTGGACGGAAAATTTGCCCCCTACGCATATCTCATCATCAAGCACTGAAGTATTTACAACTAATTTGTTTATGAGCGGAGAGATCGGATGTATTTAATGCAATATGTATGTGCTGAAATAAGTCGAAACATTTTCAGCAAATGCTGGTACGAAGATTGCATGACTCAGTGGTGTAGTAAATTCATCGCCTTGACAAAGGCTCCTCCATTAATAACGTAAAATAAATTATTGAATTTAATTGAGGAAAAGAGAATAGATGTGAAACTAAATGGATGATGATCCTAGAAAAAACCACTTAGCATTTTAAATATTTAGTTCCACAGCTTTAGAAAAATCGCCTCTCTGAAAGATAAGCAGAGCAAAGCGACGCCAAGAAATCTATATTGTTCCATGTTCATACTTCGATCCTCTATATTTACCTCTTTTAGAGTGGCTTTTTTAGATATTATCACTGCAATAGTGTTTTATTAAAAACTCTGCGTAAGTTTTCGTTGATACTTAAGTTATGATCTGAATAAATTATTCCCAACATACTGAATGCTCCAATTGCAGACTTAGTTCATTTTACGGTTGACAGCCTTTCTTTGAAATCATTCACTCTCCAGGCTGGTGCCTTATTATAATAATAGATAAAAAAACACAAATACTGGCGTCATCATTGCAAAATTTATTTAACGTTAGCTCTTAAAATTCTTTTCTTGTTGAGTTATGAGTTATGTTTAAGCTTCTTACCTTTTTATTACACATGTTACTTTATTTAATTTTCTTGGAATAATTACTATGGTCGATTACAATGATAAAAACCCTTTTAGCTTTCCAACTTATACCTAATCTGTTATGTCTTATGGCTGTTGTTCTGGACTGTTTGAGAGCCAAAAATCTGAGACTTGTAAACTGTGATGAATGAATTTACCCCTTACATTACAAACTCAGTTTTGGATCCGTATATAACTAAATATATCTGCTAACGTTGAAATATATATTTTGAGCCAATTGGATGCAGTTTTTCTGAGAACAGCGTACTATCGCTGTGGCATTTTGTTACTTCAGGCCTCTACACAGTTCCCTCAGAGATGAACAATCGGAAAGGATTTAGTAACACATGCTATGATGGGGATTGGTTTAGGAATTAGGAGACAATGGAAAATATTCTTACGAGAATGATCGCCGAGGCGGGAAAGTCCTGTGCAAGAAAAGACTCCCAAGGGTAGGGAAAATAGAGGTGTTGAGAGGGCGAAGGAAATGAGAGGGTTAGGATTGAATGATGGGTATAGAATGCGGTACATGCCATAATAATCTTAGCGTCTACTCCCACGCCTTATCGAATGTATCTTTCATTTCCCGTTATTTGTAATAAGGATGTCAATTCATGACACAATGGTGGACTGTGGTGAAACGATTCCCGGACCACTGCCCCGCACTTGCCACCGCCCCAGCCGTGAGAAGAAGTTCAAACCGACCCAACCCTTGTCAACGGGGGCATTGCAGATGTGTATCCGTAAATCTCCACCTTTAATAAATATCGCAGAAGTCACGATCCGCAATGGCTGTCATCGTAGCCGCAGACGAGCGGTTCTGTGTCTCGTGAGAGAATTTTCAATGTTTTCCCGTAAGGAAGAAAATAAGCCGTGCGCGGTGGCGTCGTAATTGTTTTCCACACCGCGGGTACAATAACAGTAAATTCTAAAAAAAAAGAAGAGAGAGAAAATAAATTCCATCACCAGCGTATGTGGGCCGTAGTGAAGTAACCTTTCCACTGTTGTTCCAGATCGCTGCTTTTGCCTTGCCCACAGCTTCCTCCGTAGATCCTTTTCGAAATGATATATTGGTCTTTGAAGGTTTGAGCTGATGTCAGCGGACTCAAAAAGTAATCATATTTGTTATATATTTCGCTAAAAGCTTTTCACAGGCCGGTGTTAGGATTATTTTAGTAAATCATCTGACATTTTTTAAGTTTATTTCAGTGCATTTCTGGGTGGTTTAGGAATTTTTAGATTATTTATCATATCAGATAACTTTGCTCATCGATGCTTTCATTTAGTCTGAGTTAGATGAAAAGTTGGGGCAGTATTGTTATGCAAAATTGAAATAACCAGATTTGCAAAAATATGCAAAATGTTGCCTTTCTAGGCTTGAAAGCCACTTGTACTCGACGTGAAATATGCCATAACAATGGTTCATGAATGTATACTCCTAACTATTGATTATGGAAGGAGTTGGAGTGACAATAATGGGCGTTAATCTTGTCAAGTAGAAAACTAATGATATTTTCAAACTTAAAGTAATCATTGAATCAATCCTTGCACACTTCCAAACCCACGACTTTGTATGATTTCTCTGGTCACGGTAATTAGAATGTTCTTCATTCGAATTCTTATAAATATTTTCATCTATTGGTTAGCAATATTTGCTATTTATTTTGAGTTAATATCTATAAATTAGATGTTCATTCTGAGACAAAATCCTTTTTAATTATTAGGAATTTGTTTAACAATTATGCATGAGACAGCACGATAGTATTTCTTTTTAATGAAAGGCGAGGGAATGCGTTTTTAAGAACTTCTTGCCTATACGAAATGTTTGTTTGAAATGAGGCGCAATTAAACATTAGAATCACTTTCTCCTGTGTACCTTAAAGGTATCGATATTCAATAACGTGTTCAAATCGAAAAAGGCTATCGAATTGCATGCAGCCATGCCCTTATAAGTAGCGAGTTTTCCGCGTTGCAAAGTAAACACCGGCGCTCGTTCTTGCGTGCTAATGAATTTCATTTCCTCGAATAATGAATGACACTAGTGGAATTGTGATGGTAATTGCTATTTGACATGGGCAGAAGAGATATAAGGCCTATTATTTTTCTCTTCATCATGCATGGAGTTTGTTTTCTGAAAAGCATTTCCGTACTCGATTTTTGAAGATAATTACTTTACTAATACATCTGGTAAATTTTAATACCATTTCCCTTTCAGGACATTGATGCTTCCTTTAAATACTCTTATTAATACAAATAAAATAAAATCATGGCATTAGATGACCAATAAATGTTCTGTAATGACAGTTAGTGTATAATCTCATGTAAAGGCTATTGTGTCTCTGTAAAATTCAATGAAGAGGTTAAAATTAATGGGCCGAAATTTTAAGAACACTCTTGAAAAAATCCTGTATTTACATTTTTTGAATGCCATAGATATAATCTACACAGTTTCCTCTGGAAGAGAATTAAACCACTCTCCGTCTTCCTTCCTTTTATTTATATTGTGGTAATCACCTGAGCGTATTATATGTAGGCTTAAAGAAATAAGTAATTACCGATATTAGTAATCTATAAGGTGTCTTCCAGCAGCGATAGAGTTTTCTTTTCTTGCTTCTTGGCGCATGCATTCAATGATATCGATATAAACCAGAGAATGCGCTCTTTCGTTACCGAAAAATTGTTTCTTTTATTGTAATTTTAATTACATTGGCAGGTTACATTAGTGTGATCTTAAAGTCACATGTCAGCAAATTAATTTCCGCAATGCCTCCAAATATTTTGAAATTTATCCTTGGCTCCCTTCGAGATTCTTAAAACTATTCCCTTGGCCAAGGGCCGAAGCTTATCTGTCATGTTGTTCAATTGGAGTCTATTCTGCAAAGCGGTTATCTTGGGTGATGATTTTTAAGCGATACTAGATTCGATCGAAGTATATTCAACCAACCGACCCCATTATTGCTCCTTAGTTACGCAAATATCCGTCGAATTCCAGGATTCATAACCCGTTGCGGCTTTCATCCTTCATTTTGATCGTCACGGTCGACGTTCCCCAAACGTGGGATTTCTTTCCTGTCATTTCACTTCCCTGTGGTTTTGGAACCCAAAAAATGTGTTTTTTCCTCATTTCAACGCGAAACAATAGAGCGTATTTTTGGTGGAGTTGAACATTTTTCGGCAGCCTCTAATTTTTGCCGAACTGCCGTTTCCTTTAAGAAACCGAAGCTTTACTTATCACGCACGCAATTATCTCCTCCGTCGCTGGACTTCGACGACTCCGGCTCGAATGAAAGGGTATAGGCGGGAACGTGAAAAAGTTCGTTTGACTTTTTAATTGAATCTTTTTAAGAGAGCTCTCGACCTATTTTCCAGCCCTTTCCGCTTCCAACCTGTTAACGTAATGTACAGGGACCCTCTCCTTGTTAATTCTATTGCCAAAGGACTGCGTCTTGGCCTTGCTCTCTAGCTTTGAAGGTGAAATCTTCTGTAAAATCGGAAATTTTAGTTTCTATTGAAGTTGCGTTGTTGTTAGTTTGGTGCAAAGGTATAAAATAAAAGGATTACATCGTCGTAATCATTCAACATTAAAGCTTCTTCAGTGAATGCCATTGATACGTTCCTAGCTACTTATAGGCCAAAAATTGAGCGTGCTTGGTAACTCTGTGTTTTTAAAATCTTTAAATGATCAAGATTTACTTTTATAATTTGATTCTAATGATTGCACTCTGTCCTCTAGTGGCGACTAAAGGACATTATTGAACATTTGTGGATCTGGGATGTGAGAAGAGAGAGTAATCAGCTTATTCTGCAGGCCCCGTATAAGAGGTTTCTCTAATACGTCATTGTCATGCTGTATAATTTATATTTGGGCTCAAAAGTAGATGATATATTAAAGCTAAACATTATCATTTACATATCGCAGTAGCTACAGAGAAATTAGTGGTAGTTACAGAAAGTAGCAGTAGTAGCTGGAAATCGCAGAATTGATCTTCCCGTTGGAGGCAATATTTGACTTACATATGTGAAAGTGGCGTTTCTTTCCTCTTATTAATATTACCGAGTATCTATGTTTTTGAAATTTTGTGTATTGATTCATTTTTATTACCAGTCCGACCAGGCGGATTAACCGCTTTGAAATCCTTATTTAAATAACGTATTTAAGTGGAAATCGAAGACGACAATACTCCATTTTTTATATCAATCTATGATTTGATTGTAGCAAATGTTCTCCCTTACAGTATGGATGTTTAGCTAATCCGTGTTTGATAACTTTTCCTAAAATGCCTTATGAGTTTAGGCAAATATTTTGCCTCCCCATATTTATGCCTATTTTAGGGTTTTAGGACGCAGAACTGATTGACGGAAAATGATCCGATGTTCAACGCGGGTGAGGCTAGCCTCACTTACAAAACATGTATGGACGACTGTTTGGGTGATATGAAAGCACTATGTAGGTAATCTTGAGATATGAAAATCAGAAATAATTTGATTTACGTTTAATTTATTTCTTTTTAATCGTAAATGGCGTTAAGTAGCTATGTAACTAGATTTTGCCTTTGTTTGTATTTTAGGTTAATGCCCTTATAAGAATATTCTCCGTAAGTAGTTTGTAAAAAATAATAAAAGTAATGACTTCGATGACTTTTACTTTTGTTTGTGAAAACTTTCAGATTGCATTTCGATACATTTCCATTTTCACTCTTTATGTATTTTATTAGTTTCGATTTCAATTATGCCGGGTAGAAGCATTTCCTATTAATTGAAAATGTTCCCGAATTTCTCTGCGCTAATATTTCGATGTAACTTGTGCATCAAATATCACCTCTTCGTTAGCATAATGAAAATCTTAGTTGTCTAGGGGTGACTTTGTTGAATTGAATCAGCATAGTAAATGATAGATAACTTTGTTATTGTACATTCAATTCATTAAAGATTCATATATTTAGGGTTTAGACGTGGCACGTCATCATCCGGTACGTCAAATCAGGTACATCATCACGTGGAACGTCATCACCTGATAATGACGTGCCATGTCGAGATCTGGATTGTCTTAAATAAAGTTTATGTGGAATAACAAAGTTACCTCTATTACAATTAACTGCATTAAAACAGTCTCAACTAATAGCTGACCTCTGATTTTATTTTTGTGCGTGGAAGCTTAACTTAGATTCGTATAAATTTGGAAAAAAGTCGCTGACGGTTTCACGAAAAGCAAGTATAGATAACCCATTTGTTAAATAGTTTTTTATGTTAACTAGATGAAGTCTGAGATAGAATTATAGATTTTTAATTAACTTATTTTTAAATGAAAAACAGATCTCCTTTATTTGTAAATTAATACAATCGTATGCATCCACAAATACTTCTCTGCGAGCCACTGCATTGACGAGTGGCAGGGGGTGTTCGGACAACAGTCGGGTATATAAAAAAGTACACACGTAACTACCCATGCCGCCGCTTCCTTTTGGGGGAGGCTCAGTCAAAAAAAGGTTAATTCTCGGTTTTTGTCCTTAAAAGTGGACTTATCGAACAATTAACTCAATACTGCTTTTGCTTTCCAAGCCTCCTCATAAATCTTAATTGCTTGAATTCCCACATCCTAATTCACAGGGTTCTCTTTTATCATGTGCACTACTTTTTATAACTGTTCAAAATAATCCCTCCCGATTGGTGCTGACATTGCATTCCTTCCTCACAGTCTCGCCACATTTATTATTTATTGTGTTAATTCCGCCAACCTTATCCCGTTCTGCCCATTTTATCCATTTCAGGAAGAGCTTTTTATTCTCCTCAGAAGGACTGCGATTTTCTCAGCCGTATGCGCAAATTCTTCCATTACTTTCTGTCGCAGCATTTCTGAGATCATTATTTTTCTCTCTATAAACATCTTACGCTTCCTTGTGATCTCCCTCAGATCTAGCCGCAATCAATTTCTCGCGCGCCTCATTATTTTCATTCACAGCAATGTTACATCTTCACTTCATATTGCCGCTTAAAGTGAGATGAGACTATTTGTTTTGGCCTTATCTATAATGGAAAGGTAAGGAATTAGGATGTAGCTTTGTTGATTGTTGATTTTATGTTCATTAATTCCCTGTGTTCCTTATCTAATTGTATGTTACATTATTCCTTCATCATCTGTTTCTTCTAAATACTATTCTTTCAATATTAGTACAATAAGTATATCTCGGCGGTCATAATGATTATGTTTTATCCCATCCGTTTCTCATATGAAAGCAAACACTGTAAATATATATAAACGCGAATAGTATTGGGTATTTCGTGCTCCATAGAGGCATTTTAGGTGCTCCATTTAGGCTTTTTTTAGTATAAACAGCTATTTTAGAAATTTATACCGAATAGTTCGTTCCTCACTGAATTGTTAAATACTTACATATCTTCTACAAAAATAAGTATCATAACTAGTTTTGTCGTTACTGAATCAATTAGAAAAATTTTCTTTTCGGCAATCGACAAAAAGAAATCGGCAAAAAGTCGTCAAGATATGTTTAAAAATTTTGAAAAGATCTTCAAAACGAGGTACACTCACCTGTTTGAATGAAGTATTTTTATTTCTTGAAATAAAAGCATTTTGTTTTCTTGTGATTTTACCTGGTCAGCATTTTAGTCGGCAAATTGTCAAAGGGTTTTAGATTTCAAAGAGGAAAATGCGCTGTACTTTTGTCTTGTTTATCAACATCGAGCGTAAGAAGGAATTCTACCCAAACTGGTTAAACGGAATGCGTTTTGATTCTAATTAATACAGTGGAATACCTTTGGGAAATCGGCGCATTTTGTATGTCATTAGAGTATTGAATTGCCGATTGCCTTTGAGCAAGTGAGTTGAATGATTTTTTTAGCTTAGAATTCTCCTCGGGCATCATGATTCTCTTCCATTCCAAATTGTATCCTATAGCGGGAAGTATTGCTCTCCATCTTTTAGAATTTTTCAGTCATTGGTCTTTTAAATTTATGTATTTGCTTTCGCTAATTATTTCATCCACTTCATGCAAAGTTTTAATGAAACCCTAAGATACCGCTATCATTCATGACGATGATTTGGCTTTAGAGCTTCAAGAGTAATCAACCGAATCGATAGAAATTTTTTATTAATAGAGTTTAAGCTCTCTTAGAATTAGTGATACAGATATGATATACTTTTTCCGTTCATATTTATATCGATTCAGCTCCCTAATTACGCCATAGATTATTACAGCTGCAATCACCGCTACGAACACACATTGGTGTGATGTTTCTGTCTCTCTTCTCACTCATTAGTCCGCTCCATATTTGTTTCTATTATTTACTTGACCCTAGAGCCAAGTAAATAATAGAAACACACTTGACAACAAGACAAAACAAACAAAACAAACTTGTATGGCGAGACGTCTTGTAACGGTGGCTTTAGGATTTGAAATACGTTTACGGATTGAATGAAATACTTCGTATCGTCCAATGGCTACTTTTTATCAGTTGCGGAACGAATTTCACCGCTAAGTTATGTACATGCACATTTTATTTTCATTTTAAGTCATCAGTGGTTACGAGGATGTGTTGTTTCAAATCCTCCACTGCCACATAGGTATATCTCCTCCGAAATATTTTCGATTCATTTGGGATTTTGAGAGAGAGTTTAGGTTACCGATAACGTGCGATGCGAGTAATTAATGTTAGTTCTGTGTTGTTCGAACGTAAACAAACTGTTTGTAGTTTAACTTACTTTCGCGGCTCCATATCTTTTCCACAACCCCTGGAGGAAAAAGATAAGTACAAAATTTGAACTTTCCTGATACTCTACGCTTCTTATAATATGATATCGTTGCTATGGTGTACATATACTTGGGTGGAGAAATTATAGACTCCATATAACTTACCCACAGCTCAGAAAATTCCAGAATTTCGCGGATAGTTATCTCAGAGGCACGTTTCATGATGATGATAGTATTTACCTGGATAAGCAATCAATAAGATTCGGTTTTAGAGGAATTTAATATCTTTTGAGAATATGTTTGCTAGTTTTAGAGTTTTGTATATTTTAGTGTGCTCTGAAGATGATGGAGTTTATTCCACCCTGCCCAAAGAGACTAACCGTCTATGACCTGAGGGTAAGAATTCATCGGCTACAAAAAATTGGAAAGCACTCTACGCGATTCATTTCTCAAGAAGCGATAGCATTCCTTTCCTTGCATTCGGCATCTTCTCCGTGTTTTGGAATCTAAGATTGAGATAACGCAGCAAAGAAAGTTGCGGGAAGTTTTAAAATTGGCGAGCGATTTTTCCTCCTGTCGTGCTAGTTCCGCATTTCTCCGCCGCAAAAGCTGGCTCTGCGTTAGTGCCATTCCCAGTTTTCCTGGCGAAGCGCGCTGCCGGTAAAGCATTGAAACATCGCCGTAGGGCGCGACGATTTGTGACAAAATGGTGCTATTCATTATACGAAGACGGTAACGAAATGCTCTGGAAATAAAGATATGAAATACCGCTGTAAGGCGTGGTCGGTATGTGACTCAAAACACAGCTTATCATTACACTAAGAAAATACCGAAATACTCTGGAAATAATTATGCCCTAGCGTTTCCTAGGTTTCGGTTCTACAATGCTACCCATCCTATTCCCTATTGGATGGAAAGTTACCCATCAGTCATTTATCGTTCGTCAGCTGTAGGTCATCTCGTCGGAGTAATTTCATCCGTCGTTCTATCCTAAAATTGGCTGAATGCATCCCTGATTCCATCCTTCGTATCTAATGTTAGTTCCCTCGGGGCATACTGGAGCTCCTGCGCCGTACTTCTTCCTTGCGGGCATCGCTACAGTTACGCTCAGTGTCTCTTTGTTAAGTTCAGGTGGTGGTCCTCTTGTGTTGATGAAAAGCTTATTTTTAAAAATTTTTTTGGCTTCTACAAGAACACAGTATGGTTTTAATACGTTAGTTTAGGTTTAATAATCTAAGGTTGCTAGAAAGTTCACTAACGTGCTAAATTTTGGGCGTAGTTCAAGTTAACAGTTCTGTGTGTAACTTACCCTCAAACGGTAGTCTTCCGTCCAATTGTCTTCCCGGGGTAATGCCGACATCCCGCTCCGGGGCATTGTCGACATGTCGGCGGTTATATGATACCATATGAAATCACAGAAAATAATTCCATACATTCCGAAGCAGTTGAAGGTAATCGACCCTTCTTTTTTTACCAGTGCTTCTTTCTTCATCTTCTTTCTTCACACTTCTTTTGCTAGAAGCAGAGGTTGAATACATTGAGAATTGTACTATCGTACTACGCACTACGATTCAGCTACCACGAGCACATAAATTTGACGAACACAGTGGTGGTGTGAAGGTGTAAAGATGGCCGATTCCAAGTGGAAAAAATTCGACTGGACCGGGATTCGAACCACGGACCTTCGGATTTCGCGTCCACTGTTAATCTCCAGAGACTTAATTTTCTTTATTTTAAAAACCTGGTTATCGAGTTCTTATCATCGTCTTTGGTCGTTCATACCAAAGATTAGTTGAATGTACCCCTTCCTTCCCTTTGCTAATGCTAGTTCCTGTACATCCTGGTAGTTCTTATATACTTTCTTCTTCATTTTTCTTATGCATGTATCCCTTGGACTTCTTCTGTGGACTTTGCCCCCAATTATTCTTCATTTCTCAATTATGTTGTTCTCAAACTCATTGTACCACGGGGTATCACCATTTGGCTTTTCATTTCTCCGTCTTATTACGCTCATTTTTTATTAAGAAGGAAAAATTAATTGCATTCATTTCTATCCAGAATATGCACCTTTACCTCATCTTCTAATTCCTTCAGTCAAAGGCATTTTTGTTCTGAGAAACGTTGCCATTGTGGTGATATTCCAAATGAATACCATCCATTATGACCATTTGACTTTACCCCACATAATTACTCTAGTCGTAACCTCCTTAAAATTATGCAAAACAACAATATTACGTCTTTTATTTTCGTAAAAAAACTGGTAAAAAAGGAGTAAAACTTTTCAATTCTAATATGTGGCTAGCCTGGGGTTGGCGGTTGGCTTCTGCTTCCACAGTTCCGACTTTTCGTTAATTAACCTTTCTTAAATCGGGATTGGGAATAAGAGTGGAAGAGAATAGAAATCTTGAGTTTACGTTTCGGAAGAGACTCCAATGGAGGGGCTTAATACTAACTGCTTAAACAATCTGCCCTCTACTGAAAGAGAAACACACAACTGTGTTACCGTTATAATGTATGCTCTGTTTTATTCAGAATCTCTAAACCTGCTATAGCAGAGGAATCTCAGCTTCCTATTATAACTTTTTCTACTAAAATTAGCTAGACACAAATCTGAACTCTTATTCTTATCTTCATTCGATAACATTTACTGAGGGTACAAGGACTCAACGCATGTTTTGCACTCTGAGCGAAATCTCTCATTACTGTTGAGAGAAATTTTCACATCTTCCTGCCGCAACTTTTAACTGGGTGTTTTCATTTCGACTCGAGCTAAAATTGGCTCTTATGTCCTTAAAAAGAGTAGAAACCACGCATGAACACATTCTTAAGGTTAGCTTTCACTGTCTTGAAGGTCGGTATTTGCTGCGAGATCATAAAAAACTGACATCAAAGATAAAATGAGCGGAAGTGGTCTCGTTTTTTAGGGCGACAACGGACTTTTCAGGCCTTGATTCAAAATTCTTAATTCCTCTCAGAATTTCCTTGCTTTTTAAAATTCCATATTATTTTTTATTGTATGACATTGCTTCATAAATTTCAGCTCTTAATTTTTGGTCTTTTAGCATTTTATTCTGAATATGCTGCCATTTTTCTTAGAGTTAGCGCTAATCCGATGTTGAGAGAAGGTTTAAATAATATTTTAATTTTCATTGTACGGTTAGACGCAATATATTTATCGGAAAATCTCTCATGAGGTTATAAAAATCTCTAATACATAGTGAAATGAGTGAAAAAATGTTTGGTTTGTCCAAAAAATGTCTCTTTTATAAGGCTCTCTGTTTCCGCGTTTTATTTTTGACATTTTATAAAAATCAGAGTGCATTTTTCTATCAAATCACCATGGGGTGGTGTGTGAATTGACGTAGCTGAAGCGTCAAAGATTATGGTGGAACTGTGGGATGCCAATCGTAACCCAACTGCCAATTTCCCACATTGAAGAAATACGAAATTTATCGTCGTTTTGGAACGAGGTAAAACCTTGGTATCGGTATGGCTATGTCTCACATGGTGGATAAGTTGGGAGAAACCGAGCGTCACCGTCCACAGTTTGACCACCATGTGTTAGATCGAAACCCTCTAGATGGAGTGCGTTGACACTCAAGGATGATTCATGATTCCACGGAAAAATATTCACACTCGTTATACCGAGATAAGATTGCGAATAGAAAATCCTGATGTGACAACTCAGCAATACAGTCTATCCATTGCCTCCAACGTCGTCATAAGTTTTTCGCCTCTGGAAATTTTGTTTTTGACCGGTAAACTATGACATAATTGCACCATGGCAGAATGGTGAGTCGAGTTCTTATTCATGAGTCTTACGTGTCATGAAATATCATTATACAAAATTGGTCGTCCAACATCTGAATTTCTTCTAGTGAGGACTTCACATTTTTCTCTTCCTCATTATTTTCATACTTCTGTGGTCCTGTGTAAAGCGTTTGCTTAATGAACCTTAGTTCGTAAAATAAGTATCTAGGGAGATTATTGTGTTAACTAAGGTGATGAAGACTCCTGGATGACCTGTGTATATAGTGGTGTACATAGGGTCTTACGGGATATCAGAAGCTTCACCTAGGAAGTAATATGCAGCTCACTCAGCCCTTAACGTGTTACAATTATTCAATTTTTTCTCTTTTAAAATACCTTTGAATTTTAGGTATCAGCGCATGATTACTCTGATTTCCCTCTTTTATTACTATAATATTGTCATTAAAAACATCCGTTTACAAATAGTCATTTATTGGCTTACATACATATCCAATTGTAATTGACTTAGAAGAACAGTAGGTAATTTGCACCTCAGAGTGCTATTTTTAATGGCAGTTTTTCAAATAATTGCATTGAGATATAGGAACACATAGAATATAGGAACAAGATTTAGCCCTTTTAGTGCCACTAGCAGTTACATAGTCTTCGACTTTTCTGTCCAGAACTCCGAGGTACTGATTTATCGATCCATGCGTAGAGCATATTTACATTTTCTAATAAATGGGTTTATTTCATTTAGCTTTGCTATTTTTAAGCCAACCCTGTTATTCCTCAATTAATTAGACTCCCTCTTATCCGACCACTGCAGCACCGAACCCTTTGTCAGATGGCTGGTCAGTTCTATGACGTGAATGGTGGTAATGCTTGGTAATTTTGTTTACGTAAACTATGTATCTTAAGGAACTAAGCCATCTCTGTTTACTGAAAAGTAATACCAAATGTTTTAAAAAGAGGTTTAGATCACTCTAGCATGATATAATAAGGTGCATGATCCGTAGATAATTCTATTACCTATCCACAAATCATCCTAAGAGAAACTGAGACCGGATCGTAACGGACGTTTAAATGGGTCAATTGAGTGATAGAGATAGTTCGAATGAAAGAACTCTTTAGTAATTTCCTCAATATTTATTAAAAATACCGATCATGGTTTCGACACGCTGTGTCATTATCAATGTACATTCAATAACCATCAACTTGTATATATATACCTCTGAGCCAGAAGGAATGGAAGGGGGGAAGTTGATGGAGGAGAGGGTAAGGGACGGGACACACAGAAGGGGGGGTTACAAGGTGAAGTGCAGCAATAATTAAAAAAGGGAGGGGAAACAGAACCAGAAATCGAAGAGAACTGGCGGAGTTGAAGATAAAATGCAAAATTAATTGGTCCTAGGACGGGAAGGTAGGCTTAAATTTAAAAAAGGGATATTTAGGTCTCGTTTAGGCCCTGATAATGACACAACAGATCGAAGCCATGGTCGGTGTTCTTTAAAAAGAGTGTGGAGTTCTTTTATTCACTCCGTCATGGATATAAAATATTTCCCATAGAGTAACGCCTGAAACGCTTTCATACGAGTGAGAGAGAGTCTACCGGAGGGCAGAACTTATAGTCTCAACCAGGAGTTTAAGGCCAGGTATAGTAAGACAGGCTTCAACGTGGGGGCAGAGGAGCCGAATGTCTTCCGTTGGGGACCTTCTGGAGTATTCTACGTCCCCCTGTCCTACCTTCCTCTCATTTAAACATCTCCCTGACGTTAAGCTCTACGGAGAATCGTGTAACCAAGTTGCACGGTGTACATTATGCAGTAGAAACCTAAGCTCGTGGCACTGACATGCACTATTGAATGGGAAAAGAAAGGGCAGTTGGGCGAAGAAGGAATAGTGGAAAAGGGTTTATTGGAGAGGAGGACAATATGTCGGGAAGGGTGCCGAAAAACAAGTTTTATCATTTCGCATCACGATATGTCACAGTCAAGGGTCTTAGGGGGTCCTGTTTTTCGAACGAGTCTACTGCGAATGTGTGAAATTAGCACCGTCAAATTGATTTGTCTGAACTGGAATTCGTTCCTCGAGCCGACTCTTAAGTTCATTTAATTTCATTTACCTGGATAAATATTATATACTTTAATTTGAAGTCGAACCCAGAACCTTCGATTTCCAGATCAGGCAAATTATTACGTTGTGAATTTTGAAAGTTCGTGCATGTCCTCTCAGCGGGTGTCGTCTGTTAATGTCTTATAAATACGTCCTGGGTCTACTTCGATGGTGACAGGAGATTTCGTTACTTCTGCAGTATTACCTACTCCTGAAATGTGCATGGAATAGTGGCGCAAAGAGGGTTAATAGTTGAAACAATGCATATATATACATTGATATTAATTGCTTATAAATGGGTGGGAGAACGTCGACTTCTAGACCCTTGCACATCCTCAAAACTCGTGGCCGACTCGCAATTGCTTTCGCATCCTCTCTCTTCCGTCGCTTCGGGTGAAGCGAAGAAAGGGGCGAATGCAATCAGCGCACGTACTTCGGGCCGATCCCCAGGCCGTATCCGTACCCTACGGCTGTGGGCGCGGCGTACTGCAGGGCGTGGGGAGCATAAGCCGCGGGAGCGGCGTAGGCTGCCAGCTTGGCGACGGCGGGAGCTGCGGCGGCGTACTGGTACACGGGCCCTGCTGCGGCAGCGTACGAGATTGGAGCAGCGGCGTAGGTGACGGTCGCTGGCGCGGGGTAGGCGTAGGCTGGCGCCGCGGCGTAGGCGGGCGCCGTGGCGTAGGCGATGGCCGGTGTGGCGGCGTACTGCACGGCTGGTGCAGCGGCATAAGCGTACTTAGAGATGGGCGCGGATGCGTAGGCGAGGGCGGGTGTGGCGACGGTGTACTTTCCATAGGGCAGCGGTGCGGCGGCGGCGTAGGAGGCGACTGCCGAGGGGTAAGAACCGTAGCCGAAACTGATCAAGCCTCTCTTGTCCTGGCTCTCCTTGGGGACGGGCTCCTCAACTCCTTGGGCGACGCTGGCCAGGGCCAAGACGATGCAAGCCTGCGTGTGAATAATCATATTATTGTATCGATGAGTTTCATCAGTGCAGGTGAATAAACTCCTTCGAATGAAAATGAGAGTCTCCCAAAATTTGGCTGCGATGGAACTCTTCATTAATCCTGAAATTTTAACGAAACACCTTGCTTATTTTGCAGATACAAAGCGATTATGTTTGAGTTGCAGCATGTAATATCATTCATATCAGTTTTTTCTGTAACGAGTATTAATTAACATAGGGGCCCCGTGGAACATAATTAGGAAAGTCCTGAAATGAGAGAATGCATGTGTTCGAAAAATCTGAAGCGATTTTGTTTCCTCGGGATTATTTTCCCAACGTTTGTACCAGTCGATTCTGGGCTGAAATTCGAGATCTACATCTCAGTAAAGCGGGACCTTGCTGTTTTGTAACATTCTACCGAAAACGAATTTTCGGCATTTCAAACCGTTAGTAAACGACTGTCTTTCAAGTCGGACCCAAACAGTTACAGAAGCGCCCCCTGGAGACATCTTGTGCTCTTTATGGATGGTGATAGTATTGGCATATCTTGGCAGTATATATCTCTCATATATATAAGTGTCTTGAGTTATTGTGACGGGGTTGACTTATACCTTGGAGTAACCCAAAAAATAATTACTGCTGACTCTAAGCAATATTTCAAGCAAAGAAGCGCCAATCAGGAATAATTTAAATGCTAATATCCATGGTATCAACCTTACTTCACCTAAGAATTCTTTCACCGTTTTTAGTCGCATTTATCTCTGCATGAATTAATCAATTCGTTAATTTGGTGTGGAGTCCGGGTTTTACGATAACATCAGACTGTTGATAATTTGACGTTGATGTTATCGATGGCAGAAATTCATTACTTTGGTTTTCATGCAAAAAAATACGTAAGACGATGTAATAAAACCGGGAATGTGATTAATATTTACGCATCTTCATGATTTGAATCGATTGGAAATAGAATTAAGTCTACCGAAGATAAATTAGTCGATGTAATGATTAAAGACTTGATGGAGAGAAAATTAATGTTTCGGCCGTGTCTTCGTTTTTAGTGGACGGGGATGGACGCGAATTCTGTTACCTTGAAGAGCTTTGATTTTCAGTTGAATCATTGAATTACGAAGGATGCAACGGAGCATGGACGAATGGCTGTCGAATAAATGAATTGCTCGGGTACGCTCCTCGGAGTCTCTTAATTGCCCTGGGAAAATCGGTCGAGTGAACTAGACCGCAATTGATCACTCTCTCTACTTACTCCGTTGAATTTAGAGATCCTCAGCCGTGCTTGAGGGTGGTAGAGGAAATTCCATCATTGCAACACCGAACTGCATGGCTGTCTAACATCTTAGGCAACGTTTAAAATTCTCTTGAATCCTTCAGCCTAGTTATCCAATAAAATATCCTCTCATCTGAGAAGGCTCACTTGGTATATTTCATAGTTTTTCCGCTCTTTTTGAAACGCAATTTATTCCGCTATAAGTCCATGCCATCACATATAAATCTAACGAAAATCATCTGTACCTCTCCAGTTCCGGCACTTAAATAAGCAAGAATTATCAAGTAAGTTTACCAAACTGAGAGAGTTCAAAAAAAGGAAAAAAAATAGTACTGGGCTGACAGGTACAAACATTCCATTTTTTCCACGCACCAGTGCTGAATTAAAACAAAAAAAACAGGGTGAGACTCTAAGGAACTCTATTAGCGTGGAGTAAACTCTCGTCCTCTTCCGATTTTCTTTTCCTCATTCATGATAATGTCCTAACACTCCTCTGCCTCACACCCCCGCGGTGGATCTCAGGGTAAAACCTGTTGCTAGGTGGTGAATTTTGAGCTCTTAGAAAAATGCCCATTTTTAATGATTAACCCAGAAAGTACGCATTGGACGTAATAGCCTCTTTTAAAAGGAGATATATTCATATTTCTCTTTTCGTGTTTCATTTTCACTTATTTAATACAAACAGATGACAAAAGCGCTGATAGTAATTCCCTTTTTTATTAAAAGTCATAAAAATTGGAAAACGATCTTCTTCGGCGAAGAAGGTGATCGATGTTAATTCGACTCTCTGATCTTGAAATTTTGTTCTAATGGTTATTTCTTTACTACTTGTGTGAAAATTTCATGCGTAGGCTTGGAAGACATTTCATATTTTAATATGTGGAAATGCGATTTTAGTGTATAGCTTATGAACATGAAGCTTATAAAGGTACATAGTTCAAATTTGTCGTTCATCACGAATTGTGACTGCTCTCATATATCAATATCAATAACCGACAGGAAACATCAACTGTACTGTACAACGGAACTCTAGGAGTGATTTATGTTTCTCCAGCTAACTCATGAACCTTAAGCTCGGCGGTTGATTTCCGTAGAACCTCGCGATGCACCGAAGTGAATGTTCTCGCGTATAGCATTCATTGCCTAAATCACGATTTGATTCATTTCTAGCAAGTCAGCGTGACATTAATGCAGCTTGATTTCTCTTGATTTATGGATCTGTGGTGAATTTCTTACTTGCCTAATTTCGAGTGAACTATCGCCGACACTTCCATCGTAACCGATGCTTTGATTTTTTTATCATAGCTTGTCGCCCTTTGTCATTGCCTAGTTCTGTTCCACTTTCTCTCATTCGAGACGAGCACGAGCGATGGACGAGTTCCTTTCCCATGTCAAGTTGCTCAATATCCGTGCGGCGAGAATCGTTTACTGCATCTCTGTGTTTAGCTATTGGCTGGGTTTGACTCAGTGGGGATTATGCCAAATCATATTCATTCCTTTCGTGCGTGGATACCTTATCTATAAATTTCCATTTGGTCTTTTTCGCTTTCGTTTCTGATTGATCAAAGCAAAAAATAAAATACATTCTTCTTGATATTACTGAATTATGCCAAGAAATAATTCATCTAGCTCATTTTTAGAGAGGTTTCCGTATATGATGAATTTGAATCTGATTTATGCTAGAAACAAAATTATCACAAATAACTTACTTATGATTCTAAGTTTACTATAATTAAATTACCATTATAAATACGGATTCATTTATGTTTTATTTCAATACTGTCTGCTTTTTGGCTGTTTGCTTAGGTCTAATGTTTCGATAAAACCTTCCTCCAAACATAAAGCTAGCCAAATTTGTTTCAATTTTCCCATAGACGCAAGCATAATAAAAAATGACCATTCGTAGCCAGTGATCTGAAAACGCCTAGTTTTCAAAGTTTTTTCTGGAATGAACATGTAAATGCTTTGGAAAGGTTAGAGTAAAAATTATTTCTAATTCTTATAACTTTTTAACCTTGAAAAGGGCTCGAGAAATGCCAAAGTTTCTATCTCGAAGGGACCATCTGATCTCATCTACCCCAGATCGAATAAGTGTTAATTAAGTCGACTGCTATGATGAGCTAGGTGATTGAACTTTATGTGCCAGGATAATTTTCCCCGGGAAATAATATTAATACAATGTATAGCTCCTTTGGCTCTATGATAGACTGACCATGTCAAATAATTGGAAGGTGCTAAATTGGTGTCATATCGGATAATTGGTGGATAGAAATAGCTGAGGAAGTACACTAATACCTACGAGGTCAAATCTCCGTTACTTTATAGACTGACATTCAATTCTACGTTCCTATTTCATTTCTAAATTATTAATGGATATTAGTTAAGACAAAAAGAATATTTAATTGAAAGATACTAATCTCCTGCCAGCATTCTTAAGAATACTTGAGCGATGAATACATATGTATTTCAATCAGGAAGGTCAGTAACAGGAAAGTCACCCGCTTAGCAAAAGTACGATAGTGCGGATTCAAAAATGAAAAAGTCGTTTGTCTGGATTAAGATTGTAACCCAGGTCCATCGTAATCTCGCAAGATGTTTATACCAACTTTTTGGGTAGTTTATATTTGTTTAACCTTAGAAACAAATAAAAGGGGCCTGGATTCGAATTCCAGTTCTGATAAATGATTATTAATTAGTAATGATTAATAATAATTATTGATTATGCTAGTGAGCATATGTTCATCAACAACGTTAAGACATACTTCTCACTCGTAAATTCTCGTTCTTTTTTCCTCGAAATTAAGAGTATTTTAGCCGAAAAAATAGGAGCCATGTGGATGAATTTATATAGGGAGCGAAAACAGTTAGACCAGGGAATAATGGGAAATTACGTCCCTTAATGCCGGGAGACTTGCTGTGGTTGCCCGTTTCTTTGCTCTGCTCCGCACGTTCTTTAACTGCCAACGCCAGAGCTATTGCTTTTGCTGTTCAGTGTTTCTTAATCTAGGTCTTTTGTACCGATCTACAATTTATGTTTGGCTCATTTTTATTTGTTCGTGATTAGTTGGAGGCGACTGACCACTCAACGGCTAGTATTTAAATAATATACAGGGGAGCGGAGAAAGGCTGTGGAGAAACCAGGCGCCAGCGTTAGCCTATATACCATAAGGCGCCAAGGGACCAGAGTTTAACGTGCCTTCCGACGGACGAAGTCCTACTGTGGGAGCGCTCTTTGCAAGTCAAGTTCTGTTCGGGATTCCTGACTGAATAATTACAAACTCAGCCAGGATTCGTTCTTACCCTTGGTGTAAGAAACCAGTAATCAGGCCTCTACACCAGCTCAATTCACCTCGTACAATTTTCGTGAAAGTAAAGTGAATTTCAGCGGCGGTATTAGTGAATAATCCCCCTACATTGCCAGCAGAGTAAAAAATTCAATTATTTTGTCATGTGGATGGGAAGCTGGTAATCTAGCCTCAACGAGTCGATTTATCTCGCATATTACTGAATATAAGCTGAGTCCCGCGACGAGATTAGACTGTAATCCACAAAAATGGTTCGCCAAGTCCAAAGAATAATATTAACTTGACCTCCTAATGGGATGCCAGTTCTCTAGCCTTATCAATAAACTATTCGTACATTGGTGAATTCAAGCTGGTTTCCGTAGCTAGATTCGCAATAAAAAACTAAAAATGGCTTGCCGAGTCAAATTATTTACAAAATTTTTACCCTCGGGGTGGCAAGACAAATTCTTCTGAGTTGACAACAACTCGATTCTTTTAGAATTTTCGTGAATTTAAGCTATTTATCACGGCTAGAATCGTTGAAAAAAAATCCCACAAAATTGGAAAGCGGAGTCACAAACCTTCAGTTTGCGTTTTACTTACCAGAACTTTCATGATGAAATTTGCGTTGATTCTCGGAGAATGCCGTGAGAGGACTGATGTCTCCGTTGGGTCCCCGTGGGATTATATACTCATTTTTCCCCTTGGGCGCTAGCTCAACTCACACCTCTTTTATCTCGCCCCGAGGCCATCGCTACTTAACCCGGATCGGAAACCTCCCCTCTGGAAACAGCAGCCGAAAACTCTCATGATCCCTTCCCCCACGGACCCATTTCCCTATCCCTTTATCCTATGAAAATATAGCGAGAAGGGTTTTTGCAGCCCCCAACCCTCTCTCCCTCTACGATACGCCGCGTCGCCCACGCCTTCCTGACCCTGCCCTTACTCCACTTTTCTCTCCCCCATTCCCTCGTCTTTTGTGTCGTTTCCCTCTCGGTGCCCTTCGTGCAGGAAGAAGGCACACTGCCCATCTAGGTCTCTTCCCGTCCCAAATCTAACATCTTTAGCCCCACGGTGTCAAAGACGAATCCAACACGGTCCCCTGCTTCGATCACCTCGGTGATTCCGACATTCCTTCTTCCTCTCCCCACTCTTAATCACTCACTCCCGCTCCTCTTCGCTCTCCCCCCACCCTCCCAGCTCTCTTGTGGACCCTTGAGCTGTTTCTTTTTTCCTTTCCTCAAGGTAGTTTTAGCAAGATACCACCACAAAAAAACAATTCGGTGAATTTGACCTCATTGTGAAGGAAGAAGATCTCACCTCTGTAACGATATCACTATGTAATCCACGTATTTCCGTACTTTATTTAGATATATTTGACGAAAAGTAGGAGCTACGTTCCTTGGAAGTTCCTTGGGTAGTGCCCTCCTGAGAAATATAGAAAAAAGACAAAAGGCGTCAATGTATCGGAATGCAGTTTACATATTTTTAAAGTCATTTTAATATATATATATATATATATATATATATATATATATATATATATATATATATATATATATATATATATATATATATATATATATATATATATATATATATATATATATATATGCAGTGCTTGACGTAATACTGTTTTGACATATTTTTCAACCCTTCGAAAATCTCTCTTTAAAGAGAGAAGCCGATTTCCGTGGAATATGTTGCGGTTCTTCCTTGCGATGTTTCTTTTTCCCTTGTTAATAGTAGTTTGAATGAGATATCGCTTCTAATAAATATTCAGCGATATTGAGCTCTTTATGAAGGAAGAAAATCATCTTTATTAATACAAAAGAATTATCCACTTAATCCTCTGCTGTTCTGAATACATGCCAAAAAATAGAAGACGTTTTCTATAGGGTATGTTAGGGCGATGCTCCACAAGCAATTATTATTTTACAAAACATAAGAATTATGTAACAGCTCTGACGCATATAACGCGTCAGAAATCGTAATTTTAGAAATATGTTTGTAGAGAAACATGTTGCTAACCGTTATGCTATCGGCAGCACACCACTACTTGTCGAGATATTCACCAAATAATGAAAGTCTTTTTCCTTGGACATCTTATTGCGGTAATCTCCGAAGATACATAAAGTTTAAAAATTGAACAATTCCAGACTATGACAGAAATTGTCAGGCCAAGGCGCGATGGCGCCAGAGAAGGCGCCCAGATCGTGTCTGAAATGGAATATAATTCGCATGTTTTTTATTATTGAAAAAGAATAAGTTGCTCACCGAATAACTTTAAATAATCTCAAAGGTTATCAAGAATTTTCAGTTCGAAGCGTAAAACAAATTAGAATTGTTAAAGCCTCAAATACTGAATATTTAATGTGGAGTTCTGTCTTTTGGGGGTCATATACAATCCTACATCCTTTTTGTGTTTCTTTTAACCGGTTAAAAGTTAATAAAAATTCTTATTGTGTCGCTTATATGACTGTGAAATAATCGCACTTAGACAACCTCTTGATCCCAAATAATGTTCACTTGATGAAATTGACGTTGGGAGTTATTGCCATCGATAGTGATCTTTTCTTTGTTCCATATTTTTGTCTTGGCTGATGAGACGGTGTGTGCATTTAAGTTCGGAGAGGAAATCGTGGAAGACTGATCCGATACCGTGAGTGCGATTCTTTGATAATTGCACCGGTGGTTTTGAAACGCGGATGTACAGGTTGATCGAATGTGAAAAGTGTACGGAGAGACATATCCGCTGCGTGGGTGAGGGGAATATCTACTCTTTCGCAATGGCTGTGTTCAGTCATTCGAGTCCTGTTCCCGCTTGTGCCGCACGGAATTTCGAGCTGCCAACAATATTTCCATTAGTCCTTACTCAACTAAACGGCATTGACTCCTTCGTCCTTAGATTTTTTGTCCCTTCGAATTCGAATGCCTCGCAATCCATTTTAGTATATGTTCGAGAAGTATTTGGGCTCTAATAAGTAAACTATTGTGAGCATATTTAGCTGTATGAGATGCAAATGTTGATATCAACCTGACACTTGGGCATGTTTTCTCAATGATATGATTTAATCATGGAGGTAAGATCTGTCTCGTGCGATTGTGGAAGGTTAAACAGTTTGAACTGTAATGTTTTGATAGCATTGTTGTAATGTGAAATGCTTAGCGTTTGTCGAAATGAAAATAAAATGTATTCATTATAAAAATTACAAATATTTTCTATTTTGTCGAATTGGGTGTTTTAAATTTGATGACTGAGGAGGTTAAGAAGTTGTATTACGTAAAGAGAACTCTCCCTCACTGGCGTATCTGGAAAGAAATTTGTCATTGTTCTTTTTGGATTTTCCATTCCACTTTTCAAGAAAGAGATCAGACTATTTTGAACGCATGAGAGTAATTTCCTTTACGTGAATAGAAAGCAGATTTGAGAGAGGTGATGCATGCTTATGTTGGTATTTTTCGAGTCGAGAAGTTTCATTTTGACTTCGTCTTCTCTATCTTCAGTCACTTCTCATATACTTTCATTCTTCAATCTCTCGCTCATATGCGCAGAGGTAAATTAGGAAGCAAACATTGACTTAACAAACCTCGTTTTTTTTTATAAATTCGAGTGTCAGCGATGTATAGCTTTTTCTTCAATGTTTGCTTTAGTAACATTTATATTTGCATACTACATCGGTAGCGTTCATTAAATTAATTTTCTACAGTTTTGCATGTAACTATGATAGAATGTGCGTATTAGAAGAGGACTAAAATCTGTTTTTCGTGGCGTTTTTCTGTCGTTCATTGTAATGTGAGGTACCTCCTACCATGATCACCGTGTTAAATCGTCATTTCACTCAAACCAATTTTGAATTTCTCAGGCTTTAATTTTACTTTTGATAGATTGAAAGATAATAGGTTAGCATCTAAATTGGTCGGAGCTCCTTTAGGAAAATTATAATTAATGGAACGAGTAAGTTAAGACGTTTTAGAGCGTTGATTTGTGAAACAAATTAGGCGATAAATCATGTCATGAAATGCAAATGGTAAAAGCCCCGAGAAAGAAAGAGGGAGGGAAGAAGTATGGGAGAACTGAACCATAAATATCGAACCGAAACAGAATCAAGCGTGTTAGAAGATAGAAATAGCAGAACTGCACACTTATTAAAACTAGAAAATGAAAAGAACGTTGATGATGCTTTTATGATTCAGGAAGAGCCTGGGAAAATATCACGGGGAATTAAAGTGAAGCTGGCATTTGGATGATTGATATCCGTCGAAAATTTTGTAATAATGTGGGAAAAGTGAGAGGGAATGGCTATTATAGACTAATTAGCAGACCTATCACGAAGTAGGTTAGTTAGAAGACAGTTTCAGCTCCTTTCTCAAAAAAGAGAGGCGAGAGAACTAGGATCATGAGTTTCAATTCACTATCGGTTCTGTTAGTCCGTTCTTACGTATGCATAAGTTTGTACGGCATATCTCTCGCAGAGGGTTCTCCAGGTATCTTTATCGCTCCCTGTGTGTGTCTTCTATGTCCGTGATAACTTTCTTTGTCAATTTTTATGATGGTCTTCCTCTCCTCTTCATCCGCGGTGGTTACGATTTTAATATTTCCATGCCCCCTGTTAGTCTTAATTCTCTTTATATCCCCGTACATTTTCAATCGTCTGGGCGCTATTTCTACCGTAGTTTATTTTTTCTATTTTCATTATTTGTCTTTTTTTCCTTTGTGACTCTTTCTTATGTTTGTGCTTTAAACTTTCTTGACAAATGTACCATTTTTACTGCATCCAGTCTATACATCTCTTTTTGTCATCTGCACTTGTACGTCTAACAAATTCGTGTAGTTCTACATGTCTCATGTGTTATTTCCAAAGTTCTGTTCTTACATTTATCGACAAATGTACGGAAAGGGCGCAGTCAATTTCATGGAAAGTTTGCCATTTGGGCGGGGATTTTACTTATGATATGAATAGTCTCTTGGAAGCTGTGATTAACATGCTTCAGAAGTGGAGGACTGGAGGAAAGATATGGGAATTTTTGATGACATGAATAAAAACTACCTGGGTGAAGTCTTACATTTTCGCATTTGACCTTGTTAAAGGAAAGCAGCAAGGTTTGTTAAATGACATTTTTTTATTTCTCTAAACAATTATAATTGGTAAATACCAATGATAGTAGTCATGTAGGTTTCCTCGGGCTTGGTTGAATGGTTTTTCTTTCAGCTCAGTGGTATTCTGTCGTGTCTTTTTATTTCATGGACTATTTTTCGGCTATCCTGCCGGTTTTTTAAGAGCCAGTGAAGAAGGCACCCCCTTTTGTAGGGTAGTTTTCTAGCCTTTTTTGTCTTCAAGTCTCGAACTGGCCCGCCTGGGGTCTTCTCGAAAATGTGATTTCGTTGCCACAGATAATGTGTAACCGTCGTCTTTTTATAAGATTGCGTACTTGTTTTGTTATTTCTACCGCTTCCATGATAAGTTGGAGGAAATATCTCTTTTCTTTGTAGAATAGAGTCGCTTCGAGAATAATATATTAGTAATTGATCATCTACATAATGCCAACGTACAGAATTAAAGTTTAATTGACACGTACCAATGTATTAGCATAAAATGGCATTAATTCCCATTTGTGTAAATAACTTGTTGAAACTGGCAATATTTAAAAGTGTTTTATAGTCGTGAATCTAAATATTTATTTCCCTATGTTATTTGGTCTCAATTTTTTGTTTTAATTGGCGTGGAACTTTGAGGTCCTTATGAAATACAGGGGAAAAAATTCGTGGCAAATCAAGTCCGTATAAAAAATATACTCGTTGCGTAACTTCCGCAGGTCTGGTAAAAAAAATTTCGGAGGCGGTCCGTGCGATATCCCCGTTTGATCTCCAATCCCCCATTCGAGTCACGCATCCACCATTCTTCATTGAGCCTTTTCGAGTGGGTTTTTTCATAAGTTTGAGTGGTCCTACCATTTCAAAGTGGGCGCCGAGCTACGAAACCTCATCCTTAATCCCCGCAGCTCTCTTACTTCCGTCCTTTTCCTATCACACGAAAGCACACTTTCTCGAGATCTATTCAAGTTCCCTTCTCCTCACCTCATATTTCGTTAGTTTTTATGAAATGGTAGTGGCGCTATTAAACTACGCAACTATCGCAATGATCGTAAAGGATAAGATATCTTTTATACTAAGCTATATTTAAAAAGCTAAATTAATACTAGCTGACATGACTAACAATGACAGACTGACCAACAATGAAATATCTACGTCTGCAATGTGAGTCTCAACATACATCAGGTTGAGATTACCTAAGTGGCCAATGTACCATTGGGATTCTCGCTGGGTGGTCGATTCGGGATCAACAGAGAAAATAATCATGAATATCACCCATGCAAAAAAAGCTAAAAATTATTACCTTGAATCTTACTTTGCGAAGTATTCTGTATCAGGTAACATGATCGTTGGACTAATAAGTTTACTCTCATTGGTTCTTTCGATGAAGGTAGATTACCAGCTTGCATCTTTATTAATTTTTTATGAGAATAACTTCTGAGATGAATTACTATATGACGTAAAACCAACTGTCTACAAATCACCTTAACGTATTCTATTCGTAGGCATTGTTAAAGAAATTTAACTAATGCGTCATTTTTCCATTTCATTACCGGATAACATTTAGTTGTTCAACATTGTCAGCACTATTGATAAGATGTATTCTGAAATTTGTTACATTAATCGGTTCAGTTTTAATGTGTTTTTCATCTTCTACATATTTTATCGCCATTAATTTTAGCATGTGGCCGGATAATGTGCATGGTCTTTTGCTAGCTGATTAAGGGTTCAGGGAAGATCCTGAAAGTGACAATGAAGTAAAATAATAACTTCCGGGATTAGAAGTAAAATTTTGAAAAATGGCTGAGATTATTGGTAATTTAAGCTTCAGTTTGGAATTGTTTGATAGAAACTGGAAAAAGTAAACAGACGACTTTTTTGAAATATTGTGAGATATACGGCCTTCTAACCTCATATATGGAGGTATCTAAGACTGGAACGAATTACTTAGCAAAACCAAAGATTAATAAATGCTGAGAAAGTTATGTGGGACGTCAGTGTAAAGAACTATGGAGGAATTACTCTTTGGAAGGTAGATACGTTCTTATACAAATTGAGATAAAAGTGTACATGCTTGTTTGACCGTTGTTTTCGTACACTTCTAGTACAAATGTGCGAATTTCCACAGAGAAAAAAAATCATCCGCCTTGACCGGTATACGAACCCGGATCCCTCGATTTCCGGCCGAGTGCTTTAGCCAGTTAAGATACCGAGGCATCCTCTTCCGCTGTGGATTTTTGCACCCTGCGAGTGACTCCGTAAAAGTGGAACTCCGTGGCTAGTCTCGGATAGCTTAAAATTTGTCACTTCTAGTACCCCTCCTAATGTTATGGAGAAATTATCCTAAACTAGGTTTGCATTATCTAAATTACTAATTATCCAGTAGTATGAATCCTCATTTATAGACAATTAATTGCACTATTTTTTATTTCTAATTTGGTGTCTGTTTTTGAAATAAACTTAATTTAAGAACTTAAAAGTATGTCATATTTTTTCAATGACATATTCACCAGTGCTGTACAAGTTGACAAAAAGTCAACCCGGATTATGAGGATCTAGCTATCTGCCTACCTCTTCGCCTGCCTTAGTGTGAGAGGATACACGGTTTACATACAGTAGTGCCGAAAAAGACTAGATTATCTCAGAGAATGCTGAATAGCTTGGAGTAGAAACAAAAAAGAGGGGTGCAGCGAATCTTGGGGTTGATGGCAAAATCGGCCCTTAGATGGACCACTTTGGCGCCACTCATGCACGTGATCCACCCGTTCCTGCAATGATTCACCGGCCACCGCCCAAGCCGCTTCAACCGATCGAATCCCTGACGGCTCCCATCCGTTAGGTCCTACACATACCGCCCATTTTGAGGCTGTCCCACGTCGGCATCCTTTTCCGGTTGTATTCATCATTGCCTTTGAGTCAGTTTTCCCCTGACTCCTATTTTTTTCGAAGAAATAAGGAAATCTCTCCATCTTTCAAGGTCGCTCTCCTCTGACTTTTCAAGGCCCCCTGGTGGGGGTTGTGTATATTCTTCCGGTCGCTCGCGTTTAGCACGCTCAATCGATCGCGGGAGTCTACCAAATGATATAAGTTCCACCACCTGCCATCTTAGAGCGTTTATCTTAATAAGTCTTTTCTATTAAAGTGTCTGGCACCCAAATGCTGGTAGCTACGTGATAAACTGCGGGACAAGTTAAACGCTACCGACAGAAAAGAAAATTGGGTTAACCTTTCACCTTTTTATGGCCGGCCTCTCCGGTTTCAAGTGCTTAATTTGTTCCGCAAAAATATTCGCACCGGGCGGTATTCCCTTGAATCCTTGTGAGTCATGTTGTCTGGATTTTGCAAATAAGTGTCAAATGAGTCAATGCTTTTGGTTTAATGCAAACGGTAATCCCCGGATAAAATAATTTGAAGGCACCTTACCTTATCCAGAAATAATATGTATTGCATCAGCCGTTTCTGGTGGTAACCATGATAGACGAATCCGTCGATCTTTGAGTGCTCCATTTTGTTGTGGGGTAGTGATCGTACCATCTAAAGATTTGAAAAATAGTGTTGATTTTCTAAGCTGGATACATTGTCAATGTTATTTTTTCTAGAATCCCGAGGAACTTTAGAGAAGTGATTGCCTCAAATGTCAGCACACATAATTTCAATGCATGTTTAAACATTCTCTCTTATTAGCCAGCTTATTGTACTGGCGTGGGCGGAAAAAAAACCGTACGCCTTGTACAAGTTTTTATCATCTTATCTCCAATTGATGGTATCAATAATTATTTTCTTACCAAATCGAATCAATGTGTGCATTATGGTGGTAATATGTCACTCACTAAGGTTTCTGAACCCCAAAATTCAACTTATAACTTGAAAATTATTAGTTATATTTATGAATTAGAGCATTAGCAGAGTGAGGTTGGATTGCCATGGACTCTTTTATTGCCGCATTTTGCACGATAAGATTATCAAAAACTGTGATCGCGGCGCCTTTTTGAGATCAGAGAGTAAAATTGAACTTGATATTTTGAATATATTAATCGACGGGAGTGGCTGATTCCTAAAAGGGAAATTTTCCTATAAATCTTCCTAGTATTTAACTTTGTTGAGCGTGTGATTGGATCTCATGAATATGAATGCCACTTTTGTTTCACATCCTGTTTGCTTATACGATTGACTATTCAGCTGCGCATCAAAGTTTCTCCCTCTACAACTAAATTACCCGCCTCATTGCTGACGAAAATATGAGAGAGCTCCAAGACGCGCCTTGTAATTTAACGATTCGTCTCGCTGATTACCAGCTACGTTTAGCATACGTGTTCTCCTTACCGTTCGAAAGATAGAACGCCTCCCGGGTGCCTGGGCGCCATGCCAGCAGGACCGGCCGCCGGCGCGGCGGGCGTCTGTAGCGTAACTGTAATGAGTTTCTATTACGTCTGTGTATTCCAAATTAATTGAGAAATGTCATAATCTCGAACTTCATTTTTAATACATTCCAGTCATTCTTGATAATCTTAGCTGATGCAAATATTATACATCACTAAATATGAAAATTAGAGGAAGAATATATATTAATGAACAAATTTGCAAGACCAATGAGCTGACCACATTGCCAAAACGTTTTGAGCTAAGTCGCATTGAATTCATCTTGTTATTTGCTATAAACCCCAAAACTTTGGGGAGTTGATGGATTTACTATATAATAAATTTGCGTCGAGGAATTATTTACACTCATATCAAATTATTGCAAAGATTGTGTAAAGTAGAAAATACCTTCCATACTACGTGAGTTTACGAAATATTTGTGAAAAAATAATGCAAAAAGGTGGAATGAAGTGGTCAAATAAAGGACTTTATTTTTTATAATTAACGTGGATATGAATAAATGGGCATTTTCTATCATTGGAGAGAGTCGCGCCTCTGAGAGCATCTCGGCGCGCAGAGGTAGTGTACGAAGCGGTATCTCTCTGCTGCGTGACTAGTTGCCGTGGCTCGCGCAGGCTCTTCGCCGCCGCACGCCACCTGGCTGTCCAAAACGCGTGACCCACGCAAATCCTTGAGAATCGGGCGAGGCCCACACCCCCAATCTCGTCTTCAGATATCTCTTATCTGTCCGCCCTCCTCGATACGGACATCGGAGCGATAGCATCGCACTTTCTCACCGGTAACCTTCTGGTTGCCGCGCGGGCTCGTCTCACCTACTGTTTTCATTAACGCTAATCCTCCAGGATACATTCCTTTCCTGTTTTTTTTGCATCCATTCTTTTTCCCTCGGCTGTGCGATAAAATCATAGAAATCTTTTGTAGGAACTAGATATTGATGTTCTCTTGGGCTACTACTGAGAAACCATGTTTAGGAAGACATTTGGACTTGACCAAGTTCCTCTTAACAAGGAATGCGTAAAATCCGCTGATGTTAATGCTGTGATTTACCTCGAGATAGCATATTGTTTTAAAATGTTTTAATATTTTCTTAATAAATATTGTTGACTATTAATGACTTATTTTCTTCATATAATTTTCACGATAGAAAACTGCAGTTATAATGTAAGAAATTTTCAGATGAGTTCCTGCAATAGGCCTAAGACCATTAAGATCATTTCTAGGGGTAACTCGCCCAGTTACTGCCCCATAGGATCTATATGCACTTCATTTCGACGTGAGTGCAGCCATTTTCCTCTATAGTTATGCAGGTGCCGAAGCCGCCCGCCTCTCGCACAACCCCGCGATATATGCGTGCGGGTCGCATTTCCGGTCAGTTAATTCCTTCTGCGCCATTCATAGCCCTATGCACTCCGCGCGCCTTCCAGAGTTAAACAGTCGGGGCAAAAGTTTCCACTGGGTTAAAGTGAGAGATTGATAGTGACACGCAAAAAATTGTCTTTTAAGAGGACACAATCCTCTCAGGAGTCCAAATATACTGGTATTATCCAATTTCGCGGTGTGTAGTTATGATTTGGAGTCAACTTTCTTTTCCTAATTGTTGTAGCAGAAAAAGTTTGCTAATACGCGTAGTTCTAATGCAGTGTTCGTAATTGGCGCACGTAGAACTTTACTGATTCTATCCTTACAAGTAAATCACCTTTGATTTTTTAAGTGCGGCGAGATATTCATCATCATCAAAGAATTATAAAGGCCGCTTTACGCGGTACATTTTATTGTGCAAACAAATGTACAAATTCCTTCATGAAGGAAATTGTACCGTGTAAAGCGGCAAATTGTATGATTGTCTGAATGAATTAACGGGAAATAGAACCTGCTCTAATTCCATTCTGTTTCTTGTGCAATCTATGATACATTCGTTTGTAATGGCTATACGTACAACCACTACGTATTTTTATTTGCCATAGCCGCTGGCGTGGCAAATGGTGTGTAGAAAGAAGAAATTTTTCTTACCCAGAAATTTGTAAGTTAATCTCTTATTTTGCCATTTCTATCAGTATAGCTGACGTAAGAGTGACCTGATATAGCACCCAAAGAAGAAGGTCAGTTTTAAAGATATAGTGCTGAGTCAATTTCCTCATTATCACGCTGAAATACGCCTAATCTGAAAATTTCAAGTAATCTACTGTGCAGCGTCGGAGTCTCCCACAAATACCAACCTTTTCCTGATATGAGTTACGTTACGGTCTGGGTTCAGTGGTAGTTGTTTAGAACATAGCTTATGGCTTTCCGTTGTGTTTTAAGTATTTCGCGTTTTGGATATATCTGTGCAGGATTTGAAGTGCACCCAGCGTATTAGAGGTGTAGCCTAGAGAATATGTTATGCACTTTTTCACCCAAGGACCGTCCTAATTTCTTGATTATCCATAATTCATGGAATACTGGATGAGAAATCTTAATAAATAATAAATGTCACGAAAATTCATCGTCGGTCATGCAGGTTGGTGGGGGTGGGGGGTTTGGGTATTATTTGTGCTGGGCTACACGTGAGGGGTAGAGGTAAATACTGGTGGTGGAAGTATTAAGGAGGCGGTGAATTTGTGGGAATATGAGATTTCGCGGACGGGTGGAGGCGGAAGGCTAAAGGAAAGACGGATTCTCGCAGGGCTTTTCGTGAGGGACAGATAGGACTTGCAGAAGTGAATTGCAACTTAAAAAATGCATTGCTGTCGGTGAATATCCACGACTAGTGAATTTCCATACGTATTTCAAAACCCTAGGCTAAAAGAAGTGGAGACGCATCGGTGCACCGTGGCGCTAGGCTCGCTACTGACGCTTGAGCGGTTCACGGCCACTTAAATAGGATGTGAGAACTGCCAATACGCCCAAGCTTAATTTCCATGACAGCAGGAACTATCTGCGTCTATAGCACTTTGATTTAAAGATTATGGAAACTTACTTTTGCAAATCCCTCTTATTTCCTAGTAGAATTATTCGCATCGAAAATATTGTTCTGATACGTTGCTAACACTTTCCCGCCCTCTCGAGGTCAATGCAATTATGTAGGCTGCATCAACTGTCATGCTCTCTCCCGTTGCTTTGAGATGCATGGAGCGTAGCGAAACTACAAAAAGCACGGAAATGCGCTAGCGATTAGCTCCATATGCGAGGATCAAAAACTTTAGGCAATTGTTTGTAGTACTATTCTGAATTTTAAGGGCCAATTTACTGTTAGTCAAAATATTTAAGCACAAGGGAAAGGATTAACATTAGAGTTGCTAGGATTATATTCAAATTGGAAACAACTGTGGATATATTAGAAACTTCATGCCTATCACATACTTGATCTACAAACGCAACCTCTTACTAAATAGGATGGTAGGAGGTAATGTGACATAAAGTAATAAAAGGGAGGATGAATACTAACATATTCTCATGGCCATGTGATCAAAGAGTTTTATTGGAGTAAGGAGGTCTAGAGTGACACGAGTCTATCTCTACCTTTTGAATAATATGAGATATACGGTATACACCCCAGTTTGAGCGATCTCCTACGGCACATAACCGACTGACGTTTTTATGAGACGTAAGGCGCTATTTATTTGATGGGCTTGTGAACCTGTTATATTGTAATCGCGCCATCTTGTCTTTATGCTGTACATACTATCATAACATTACTACAGTTTACTTATCATTACTATCCCATATATAACAATTTTTCATTCTCAAAAGTGATTACGGTACATTTGGTACCGTAAGTGCGGCACATCAAGTCCTAATTATTAAAATATACCTGCTGTTTGAAAATTCCCCCCTATTTCTGCGAGAGTATTGAAGATCATCAATATTTTCTGAAAAAAGGATGCAATAGAAATTTGGGTGTCTAGGTCTGTACGTATCGGAGGCTACGGCTCTCCACTCCTTTCTGTCACCAATACCCGCCTCAAACACCTTACCTGCATTCAGGTTGCCATATTCGCAGGTGTCTCATTTCAAGCTAATCTACTGCTGGAGAAACTACGGTTAAAAGATTTCGCTAGTTTATTTTTGCTCCTTTGAAACAGCTCCTTGTGTTTTTTTTAAGGTTTACTATTGTATCTCTCTTTTTAAACCAACGATCCTTTTCCTCTTTCAAAGTTTTTTTTTCTCTCCTCGACACGACACATCAGTCCAGAATAGGCCCTACTAAGCTTATATATATATTATTTATTATTGTGTCTGTCAATTTTATGTGTTCCTATCCACTTTCTTTCTACCTTTCTGTATAAACATTTATATGTGTGTGTGTATATATATATATATATATATATTTTTTTTTTTCTATCACTGATGAAGGTGCGGGCGACCCACCGAAAATTTAAACTCGTGAGTTTGTATTTTATACGTTTTACGTTTAGTGTCACCCTGTGACGAAGTTAAATATATATATATATATATATATATTTATATATATATATAGTTTTATAATATATATATATATATATATATATATATATATATATATATAATAAAACTTCGTCACAGGGTGACACTAAACATAAAACATATATATTATAGAACTTATATATATGTTATAGAACTTATTTATATATATAGCAGCATATATATTGTCAGCATGTTCCTATTTGAACACAAACACCTATGCTCTGAGTGGTGATAATTCCACCCAGGTGGGACTCGAACCCGCGACCCTCAGTTTAGCATGCGAGGACTTTAACCCGTCGCCTCCGGTGCCGACCGGATAATACCATTTAGTCAATTTATGCCATAATTGTAACCATTGTCGTAGAAAAGTGTTGTATTACCTCTTTATATTATAACTATTTTTCAATCTTAGTTTCGCTGTCATTATTTTTTTCATGTTTCCCTGAAAAAATGGGTCGTAACCTACAGTATAACCTACACCATATGCGTGCCACAGTTTGGGAATGTTTTGTTTTAGTTGGATGAAGTGTCTGCTAGACAGGCTAGAAATCTGCTAGAAAAATGAATAATTTGATGTCTTATTGCCCTTTGACGTAGTTGAGTATATTTTTCTCAAGAATACAACGTATTTTTTGAAACCCAATAACTTCTATCGATGATTAAATTGTCTTGAGTAAGAGTAAACAGAGTGCCAGAGTTTAGTATCCATTGAAATTATTTACTGGCATGTGTTTAATTTTCGGGTTTAACTGTTTCTACTTTGCTGTCGTATTAAATTATTTGATGGCCTCATGGCTTTTTTATGCCTGTAGAACTTAAAGCCGATTCTTCATGGAATTTTATAAGCATTTGTGACTCTTTTCAACGTGTTATCCAAAACTTAATGTGGCTATAACTAGAGTAAAGCATAAGTTTTGTCGGTAACTCTTTTTAATGTCGAGGCAGAATCGTTCACGGGCGATAAGTACAGTCTCTCCTTTCACCCTGTGCCTATTATCGGGAAGGCAATATTCTTATCCGCATGACCTTGAATGATTTCTGGGGCACAGTTGTTTTTTACTCTGTCGTTTGGCTTGCGAGACTCGTTTCTTGGCGTCCTTACTTCCACAGCTAGACTCGTTAAAAACCCGTGTGCAGTACAGAGAGGGGACGGTTGCCTGGATGGATATGCAGTCCGCACCACGGGTGTGCTATGCCGGTCTGTGATAAAGCATCAGCTATAGGTCGCTTCGGCACTGCATGCCGGCACGTAGGCGTGGCGCGCTTTCCATCGGAGGACACAAAAGACCACTCTCGAAGCCCTGACTATAATTTTGTTGGGGTGTGCGAGGATTCTTTGGGAACGTAAATCTTGTCAAGTTCCCTAACAAAGCAGTTATTCAACGGGAAAATATTTCCCGGTAGAGAACCGCGTGCCGAAGTTCAGGTTCTCCCAGTTACTTTCTCGATGCCGGAAGAAAATAAATACTTTGCATGCAGAGATGAAGTTAACTCTTGATAAGGCAAAAGACTTAACTCTCAAGTAAATAACTTAATTTCTGGATGCCACTTCTGCCGAGAAAATGTAGTCCGTAGCTTCCTGTTGAAAATTATCAACAGTTTTTAAATCCTCTTAGTTTCCGCTGATAATCTGGGACCAATAAGTGCTTATTGAATTTTTCCGAAAGACTTTGGAGCACACGATGCTAAAGATACGATACAGTAAACATTTGGACGAGTTTTTGGCTCTCCCGAGCTCGTTCACTCCTTCAGCTCAGCCGAATGGTTATTCTGTTAGCCGCAGAACGATGTAAATACGTGTTAGCAAAAACGTAATGCTCTAACCACTTATGATATGGAGCAGAAAGAACGGTAGAGTATTTATTATGATTGTATTTATGAACGCGTATGATAACCTTTTAATCGTAACATGGATTGCTGGGTATTTGATTTTACGGTTGCCATTATTTAAAGATTCATGAACATTTTTAAATATTTTGGTTGCAGTATAACCATATTTCCATACCCAATGTGTCCAACTCTATGTCGTACGAATCAGAGAAGTAGACTGCTTTGAGACCTAAGATACTCGTAGTTCAAAAGATATTAAGAACTGGTAATGATTGGCTATACTTTTGGCCATATTACTTTGTTAATTCAAGACAGTCCTTGCCGTAAGGGTATTGTTAATATTTTTATTCTCAAAAATACTGCTCGATATCATTTCATTGTGGTAATTGAATGATGTAAGTTCTAATACCTTTAAAGACGATTGGCAAACGACCTTAATTAGCGCCACAATAAGTAGTTATTTAACTTAATAATATTCCTGTCTTTAGATATTCAGTTTTTACAGATTTCAAGAAGAGAGGTGTAATTTGCATCACTTAAGTCGTGCATCACCGTGCGATCTTTGTTCAAAGTTAACCTAGTGTTTCGAGAAATTACAAAAAAACTGTGACTTAATAGATTTCTCGTCTTCACTTTGCCATATTAATTTAATTTTGAGTGCGAAGAAAGCGCTATAAATATACCCTCTGTGCCTTTCGAAGCGCAGTTAGCTTCATTTGCAAATATGGCGCAATCTTAGGTGCTATGGGGGAAGTTTGACCTTTTGAAATTAAAGACTTTGGATTTTGAGTTGCTGATTTTTTTTTATTTTTTTAAATCCACAATCACCGTAGTAATATTGGACTTAAGAATTGTTTGTAGTATTTTTTTTTTGAGTTTTCACCCCATCACCCGCGTGAGGAACACTTGGGCTTAGGTTGAATTACAAAAAATTTGAAGAAGAAAAGGAGTCCACAAGATGTAATCGGCCCCTCTATCTTGTCGTTGTTCCCGCCAGGAGAAGAAATCGGCGGTGTTGTTGCCCTTTTCCTAGCCCGCTAACTTCACTCCAGCCTCCCTCCTCATTCGGTCAGGATAAACCGCTTCACTTGATGAGCTTTCCGGCGAATCCGTAGTTGTAGGGGTATCCAGAGTAGGCGTATGGGTATCCGCTGTAGGCGTACGGGTAAGCTCCATAGGGATAAGCTCCGTAGGTGGAGTAGGGGAGGACGGTGGAGGCGGGGACGGTCTTGGCGACGGCAACCTTAGCGGGGATCACCTCGGTCTTGGCGGGGACGACGGTGCTGTAGGCCAGGTGGGATCCGTAGTAGGGAGTGGCGGCATATGGGTAGGCACCGAAAGCTCCATAGTTGTAAGGATAAGCACCGTAGGCCGCATACGGGTATGCACCATAGCCCAGGCCAAAGGTGGCCCTCTTCTCCTTTTCGGGCTCCTCAGCGGCGAAGGCGCAGACGGCCAGGGCCAGGACAATGCATGCCTGTATAGAAAGAAAGAAATTTTAATTAAATAGTACTGATATTTGCACCTTGGACACAATAACTCTAAAAAGAAACGTTTTCTTTTGGGATTTACCGCGTTTCACGTTCGAAATATCAAAGTTTATTTTATTCCTTTCGTGGAGACCTCATATGGGTTAATTGACTGTTTTTTTACTGGTAAACACTTTAAAAAATCATGATTGAGTGAAGTTAAGAAGCATAAAAATTACGTAGAGACCAGGTACTGAAGATTAGTGAGTCTTGACTATCTATTCTTTTCAGACGATTTAGCTACATTCAGAATGTTTTTCTTCCCCTGTTACCCTTATTCTCTTTCACCTTTCTTGAGAACATGAAGTCCAGTATGAAACAAAGTTAGCTTTCGTTATCTCTGAAGTCTTCGGCAAAGTGAAAAAAACTTAGGTATTTTAAAATGAAAACGCCGGGGGGGATCGAAAGAAGGTGTCTTTGGCGAATATAGAGTCCGAAATTTTTAATAGTTTGTCTAATACCATGTCCTTTGCTGATGCAATCATTCATCTATCTCACATGCATACATCTATGTACATCCTGTTATGTCGCCGAAAATTTGCAAAATTAATTGTCGCATCTCGATTTCTCTGCGAACAAAGCAGTTATTGAGTAATTAATTTTCCTTCGTAGAAGATACGGGAATAAATCATGCATATTCTCAATATGCTCTCGAAGTGTATAACAATACACCATTTCGGTCGGGCCTAGAAAGACATCTTGAAAATGAAACATATAGGTGAAAAAGGAACCGAAATATCCTTAAACATATAAGCTACTATAGTCTTATAGGTAGGAAGTCTCGTAGTTATCGCAACCGGCGTACAATTTACGTGGACAATAATTCATATTTGTGGAGTCTGGTCGGTATATTTATATGTTAATAATATGGTTTTAATTTTTATGTCTATGTCAGCGACACGCTGCTGATAAATTCTTACAATTTTCTATGGCGTGATTTCTTAAACGCAGTACTCTACACGGATTTAAAGTATTGCAATAGTGAATGGAATGGAACATCGAGCCGAGGAAAACGAAGCTCCGTAAAAACGTGCATCCTTGAGTGCCCTATAGTTGAAGTTTCCTATACCCGCCTTTAACTGGCGATTTCAGGATAGCTGTTGCGGCTTATCTCTCATTTAAAAATTGGTAATCTACATTTTACATTCAAGGGTGTATCTTTGAAACCGAAGAAAAATGCTGGGTGAATCTAGATCATACGGCTGAGATAGCCGCTTTGCGTTCCATTAGTTACTGAAAGCAAATAACTGAATCACTAATTTATTGGGGGTGAGAAATCGGGGCGGTACATTGAGCAACTGAGAAAAAGTAGTCGCAGGTCTGATATAGGTAACTTATCAAAAAGTCCTCTGGAATCTATTGCCATAGCCTAAAAATTTCCTAGCTTGTACTGAAAGAAAATACAGCTATAATAGACAATTGTGTCTGGTAGTTTTAGATTGGCTTTAGGCTGAGCTGCGATCAATAAAACATCAAAATACTATGTACGTTTAGATGCCAGTGTGGATATCTTTAGTCTAAGAAGTATTATGACTGACTGAATCAAGTTCACAGAGCAGGCGAAGTCAGTTTCAAGTCAATATCTCCTTTGCAACTTCAAAGTGGTACCCTGAGTAGCTAATTTCTTAGAGGTTACAAAAAGTGGGGCGGTGCTCTAAGCAACTGGTAGCAGTAGCAAATCTGATTAAGATTGAAACTTACCAGAACCTTCATGATGAGTTTGGGTTGAGGTTGTTCTTCCGCTACGGTAGTGCCAGAGAGGATTCTTCCTGTTGGACTGAAGATGCTTGGTTCCGCGGTGGGTTATATACCCGGCGCAAAATAGTGGGCGACCTCAGTGGATCCGGTTCATCCTCAAACCCCTGTTGGGCTCCTCCCTCCTTTTTTGCCTCACTTACACTCTCACACACACACACACCCTCTGATGCTCCTGCCCTCCACTCCCACGCCTCACCTCCCTGACCAGCCGCTCTTAAACCTTGCGTTTACCGAAAATTCTCATTTTTCCCGCTCCTCATCCTGTCGCACCCGTCGTCGTCCCCCCCCCCCCTACCCAACAACCCCACCCGTATCTTCCCTCCCATTCCCCCCGCCCTACACGCCTCTCATCTCCGGAGAGCAAGCGAGAGGGGGCGGACGGACCTCGCCCAACTTGTTGAACCCGAGCTATTATTTTGTCCTTGAGCATCCTAGCCCCAGCAGTGTTACTACGTGGAGAAGTTATAAAAATTCCGTTTTACTCCCCACCCCCCTTTCAACCGTTCGATCCTTCAGAACCACCACTACCTCCTCCTCCCCCCTCCCAGAGACGTACCTCTTGTCTCACTCTCTGCTCTCATTGGGTTTTGGTCGCATCCGCCTGATGTATTCTACGAGAGTTCCTCCCCACGGATTAGCTCCCATTCTTTTAACATCGGCAGGGGACTTTGATTCACCCCTAAGCTTCTTACACTGCTTGCCTGTCAAACTTTTCGTGATGCACGTTGATTATTCTGGGCAGTTAATATTAATAAAAAACCATTACTCATTTCAGTCATCATTACAGAAAAATAAGTAGTAATCATCGTAATCACTAATCAAGAGAGAAATCCACTGGATAGTTTAGTGGAATGCAGATTTCGGTGGAGATTGGGTAATAATTCTTTGGTAGCGTAGGATCCCTGGTCAGACATCACATTTTTCATATATTACTCAGAAGTCGGGGATAGAAGAATTAACAGTGAAGTTCCAAATGGTGATAGATTGTTTTCTTAGAATAGATTTATCTCTAAGAATAAATTCTCCTATCCCTGATATCAAGGAATTACACCAAGTACGGTCCGAAACTATCGTCTATATTGCTCAGAATTTAGCGCGCGCGTACTTTGATAATCATATTACCGAATTACTTTTACATTCTGTGAGCAGAGTGTTAGAAAAATGTGTTATATGTTTCCTTTACGTCCACATGGAGAAACTGCTATTCTTTTCGCTTGGGCAGGGCAATCTGGTTCTTCCCCTGCCCCTACCGAACTTTTGCGTTAAGCCTTTCTGTGTGTTGCGGGCATCGTTTCGGGGATGAATTTCTTTATTCTTTTTACCTAATTTCAGTCTTTATGTCAGATTAAACAATATAAAACAAAATTTTCCATTAATGGATGGTTGGTTATCCTTGAGACGTGTGTAAAGTGAGGTCACTCCCGAAAAAAATTAAGTTGAGTTGCTCGATATGGGAAGAATTATTTGGGCTTTGGAGGAAGGGTGGGGAGAAACACGGCCGTGTAGTACCTTACTTTAGTCTTTGTACTTCTCTGAACACACTGCAAAAAATATAACTTAATAACTAGTTAAGTAAGTTTATAAATAAAAAAACGATTTAAAGAAATTTTCCTGAAAAGATGTTAAAATTAAACTTAGTCAAGTTCTTGGTAAACTTGGTAATATGAAGTCCTAAAAACTGGAAAATATTGGTTATGAGTTGAGACGAGTTTCACTGGAAATTAAGATCTGTAACTTTCTATCGTACCTACGCGGCTTTTTTATTAGTTGTTATTATTTTATTTTATTATAATCCCAAGGGAGACCTAAGTTAAAGGAAAATCAGTTCTTTGAGCTCAAAGCATTAGGACAAACTTCTGAGTCACCGAGAGAGTGCCGTCATTGAATTTAGAGGAATTCGAGGGCATGATTTGACAATGATACTTCGAATTGTTTTTAAAATTATGAGAAAATGAACGTGGAATTTCTTTCTAAATTCTTTTAATTTAGTTTCGATGGAGTTTTCATATGCCATTTAAAGCTCTAACTTTTCGGTTACTCTGTACTCTATAGCTATTGGCAATCGACTACTAACGTCCACTTAAAACTGTCGATTTAACTACTTAAGCATTTGACAAATAAATATTAAGCACTCTCTTTGCTATTTGGTGAATAACTCTACCTTGCTTAATATTATATGATTAACGCGACCTGAAGATGGAGGGAGGAAGATGGATAAGAAGTTGACGATGCTTTGCTAAATCTGTGATTTGCTCCTGATATAATTGTCAGTGGCTGAAGTTGGCTTAAAGCACTGATGGCTTACATTTTTGTGCAGTTGCATTCCTCTATTATAGATACATTATCTATACATAGAAAGAACTATTTTTTTCGCCTCATTAGAAATGTTTTAAGATCTCTGTGTATTGTATATTTTAACGCATTTCATCCATGGTTAAGCGCCTAGAATTGGGCGAGAAACTTACGATATTATGCTAATACAAAGAAGAAAGACGGCAAAGAGATTCCTTAAAATGAGAATATAACATTTCGTTTAAACGTTTCAGAGTAAATCATTAATTTGTGCCCGGGCGACAATATATGATGGGAGTGGTCCAAAATGTATATTGGATCCCTTTTCCGCCAAAGGTTTTACTAAAACCATTGGTAAGGTCGCAAATTAAAACTTACATTTCTTTAGAATGCTGTTTTTAAAATAAGGAAGGCCAGTGTGCGACCTTTTCTTTTCGGCCACTTCATCAATTTTTTGCCCTCAAGTTGCGGTAAAATTTCCAGCCAGTTCGGAGACGGGGATGCTCTGAGTGAGTGGACACCTCTACGATCTTATTGAACTTTTCTCATTTGTTAAATTTAGACCTTTTTCGTGTTCCATGGTTTCCGGATGGAATAAATTTCTTTCCTCCAACTCCTCATTTCCCATGGTCTCTATTGACTGGTTATTTAATGTTTGTAATTTGCCTCTCGCTCAGTTTTACTACGAATTAACGCACCACTTACCGTAAGACAGATTCGACCCATTTGGAAGGTCACCCTTTTAAAATATATCACTTACTACCATAACTAGCCTACTTATTAGGAGGCACATCTTTGTTACTCACTTTATGCAGCGTTTGTATCAATTCAGTCGGAATTCGTAAGAGCTGTATATCTTTTCTTTGTCAGGTATTTCAATGTCAATCATTTCCTACTCCCTCTTAAACATTTTTTATCATGTTAGCCTTCAAGAGTATATATATGTTTCTTAATTCTAAAACTATAAAAAATTATTTGAGAATTTAGAGCAAATGATTTGACTGATTGCTAGAAAAAATTGAGTAAGGTTAAATATAAATTATGATTATAATGCTATTTACTCCTTTCTTGCTTCAGAGTTTTAACTGCCATAATGAACTTGGATCACCTTTCATTGTGGCAGTTCATTGCCCTTGCTCAAGGAATAAATTTACAAGCTGGAAAACTGAAGAAAAAAAGCCGGATTTCAATAGTTTGCGATTTTAAATCTCTATAGTGATGGAAATGGGCCATAAAACGCCGAAAGCTGACTAAGGGAATGAAAGACGCCCGGATCTAACGTAGGTTCCTTGCCAACATCACATCCAATCTCATGTGTTGTCTGCTCTAATTTATCCCCCTCCTTCCAGATTCGCCAAGTATAGTGTTTTAAGCCAAATGGCCACTCTCTTGATTCAGCCTCATTAAAAATTAATATATTCGCTCGAGAGTGGGGAGAGTTCGCATAGTCTAATGATAGGTTGAATTTTTTTAATTATACCCTCCTATTCCACCCTCATTTGCATACCTTATTCCACCGGGATACTAGTAATCAGATATACTTACATTTTTCATATCTTCCCACTATCTTCATTTTCTTATTGCCCCTCTCATATCTCACCCCCTATCTTCTCATAATTAATTCATTCTCATCTCTAAGAAGTTCTTCAACTCATCCTACGCTGTCGTCTCCTCTACATCCTCGCTCCTCACTTCATTTGATTTTTCGTTAATTTCACCTGCCGGACTTTTAAAAACTGCTTGCATTAGGATATTAGCTATGAAAAAGAGAGGGAGAGGAATGAAGATATAGTTTGAAGGAAGTACGTCAAGTTAAATGCGGGTATGTTAACCGACTGTCTTAGTGTCTCGCACTATTTTTGTGGTGGTCTTTTTAAGTGCATGGGTAGAAGAAACTGTTTTTTTGATTATCTATTCGCTAATATTGTTGTTATCACCCTATGACTCGCGTGATATGAGTTTTTGCAGTAATATTGGCCTAGGGTGTAGTCCGCAAGTCTCTTGCGGCTCCTTCCCGTCAGGTAAGTTGTACCAAATGCCATACTCTTAATTTTATGTACAAATTATCAGAATTTTAACTTATAATCGTACAGTTTTAGCATCAATATGACAATATGAATCGGAGGGAAAAACTCCCAGAGGGAGACCCAGGAATAAATTCATCGAAATCGAAAATAAAGAGGAAAGTACCTACATAGGAAGAGATACCAGGAGGTAAGGGAACTAGCACTAGACAGAGAAGGGTGCAGGGCTGCGGTCAGCCAATCTAAGGATTGAACGACCAACGAATGAATGATGACATAGAGAATACTCAAAACTTTTAACACAAATTATAGCATAGTACTACTAAATACTTACTTTATTTTAGGGCATGGTTTTAACTACGTATTACCACTTTTAAAGTTTCCAGATAGCTTCGATAATGTAATGGAGTAAAAATAAATAATAAGCATATCATCATCGGCCGTTAAATCCTAAGATTGATTGACTTCTGCCCTTCACCCTTCCCTATCTAATGCTAGTTCCCTTACTTCCTGGTAGCTCTTCCTATGTATGTACTTTTCTCTTTACATGGTCTTTGTATTTATTCATTTGTCTTCCTGTGAGGACTTTTCCCTCTATATTTCCATCGAATTTGTCTTTGCAAACCTATTGTGCCTAGGGCGTGACCAATCCATCTGGTCCTCTTTTACTGCTTAATGCTCCATGTGGTTATTTCCTCTTTTTTCCTATGTAAACTTCATCATATCTTATTTAGTCCGTCCATTTTATCTTCAGCATCCTCCTCCAGCTTCAGGTCTCGAAAGCGTATTGTCTTTTCTGCTGGTTTTCCAACGGTCCATGCTTCTGATCCACAGAGTGCCCAGCTCCTCACGAATGTTTTTACTTACTGTTTCCTCTTATTTAGTTGTATCTTCTTTGAACATTTGTATTTGTATTTGTCGTTTCACCGTGAATGCTTTCTTTACTGGGACTTTTCTTTACTGCGTCTATGTCCGTTGTACCTTCCGTCCCAAGTGATGGCACTTCAGTGAGATAGGAGAAGGAATCCACTTTCTCTCCCCTTTATGTGACTTTCTGTGAGACTTCAGTCCATGCAACTTCTCTCTTCCACACACTAGGATTAAGTTCTGAGCTATAGCTTTTATAAGAACGACTTGGTTTCATTTAATTAGGCCTGAATTAGTCTCTTAACCCTCTTAGTGACATTAAAATAGAAATATATACAACAAAGGGAATTAATACGCCTCGAAAATAGCCATTCGACTTGTTTTTGTTTAAAGCGTCGTTCTGCCATTAGCAAGCTTAAGGTGTTTGGCAATCACATTACCAATGTATTTGAGTACAAGGCTAGTTAAGGCGAAGATAATGCCAGCTACTTTGCTTACCTCGAGCCAAAATCGTGGCATTGAAGCGGAGGTCATTCTCGTCAGTTCACTGTCACCATACCATTGATGGTATTACTGGCTGGCACTCCTGATCGGCAACTGGGAGATCTGAGTTCGAGCCCCAGTCAGGTCAAATAATTTGCTTCACGGCACATTTCACCCCTTTGGTGTATATATTTTTGCAGTTGTGGGCGTGATTGCGGAATTTGTCATTTTGCAATAATTTGGAAATCTTTAATTGAAAATATCGGTCGCCTAGTTCTCCTCCAAGTCGGTTCTTCCAGGCCTACGCTGTCGGCTTTCCTTTTCCCCTCTTTCCCTGTTCTGTCCTCCTCTCACCATCCCTCTCACAAACCAGCGGGAAACTAGTTTTTTCCTCCCTTTTCCTTTTGTTCGTCGATGATAATTTTTGCCTCCTTCTCGGCCAGCCTTCTCTGATTCATTGCCTGGTTACAGGCCACGCGTTGTCTCCCGTCTCCGAGGTCACCCGTTTGAGTTACACTCGCTTTGCGCCACCTCATGCGCGACACTGTTGTGTATCGGTCACTTCGCTCACTCTACATGGCGGGGCCGGCTGGGGCGAGAGAGCATTCTGCCAATTCCCTTCGGCCCTCTCCCACTCATCGGTCTCATTTCGCCGAAACTTCTGGCGACCTTGAGGACTTGGTCCATTTGCCTTTCCGCATCGACCACAAGACGGTTGTACGTGCCTATTTTTGTATCGCGGAGGATTCACCGCTATCCATCACTGGATGGCGTGCGATCGTGATTTTCGAGATATACAGGTGCTTATTTTTTTCCTTTAGGATTCGCGCCTTCTGCGAACTTCGGTGAGCAGATGTCGAAGAGGTTTTTTAGTCGAGTCGAACGTTCTGTTTTTCCCTGGTTCCACTAAGACTGCGTGAGTTAGTGAGACTAAGTTCCACCTTTTTGTTTGAATTTTGAAAATAATAATGTTTTCACTTAAGGACTCCTAAGGTATTTGAGAGATAATTAAGACGCCTACTTGATATGCTGATTGATTGAAGAATATATTTTAATTGAATATTTCCAATCATAAGAATTGAATGCAGCGTCAGCTACGTTGAATGATTGTTTTAGACTGCAATTTTTGTTGACATTTTTTTATTAATTTCAAAAAGTACAAAGATATTTTTGTCCCCAGAATTTGTTCATGCATCTGTTTGCTACATGTGATACTTAAGTCAGCAATGTAGTATGTAGTGTTGATAATTAAATCCATTAAAGCTGCGAAAATAACTGCGAAGTCCAATAAAGGTTTACTGCTTGTGACAGTTAATTAGCTAGGATGATCGACTAGGACTGTGTTGCTCTATCGTTTCTTTATCAGGTATAGACGAAGATATTAACAGGGCTGTTGATGAGCTTCAAGTATTAGTTTCAATAGAAACAGAGCTTAAGTTTTGCCTTATGCAAAACTCCACTTTTATAAAGAAGGATTTTTATCGTGTTAAAGAGTTCAACCGATCTTTATCACCAAGACGTTATCATCTTACAATAGGTGCATCCCGTATCCTACATTGAGTGCCCTGAATTACAAGGTGCGAGACGTCCTTATTAACCTATCTCAACTAATACAAAATCTTCACGGCGCGACTCAGTCAAGAAGATGTAAACGGTAGAATTTGATGATATAATCCTCTTTTCACTTGCCCTTTGTGAAAGAATTTCTTTGTTATCGCTTGGAACGCGGGGCTGAAGGATTAAAAGGTGATTTTATAACATTCGACTTAACTTTTGAAAGAGTTGAAATGCGGAATTTTTTGTATGCAAGGATTTCTTTCACAAATATCTCGCAATGGTTTTGAATTGTGTGGATTATTTAATTCTTTTAGTCGAATAGATTATATTTTGCAAAATGGTATTGATTTGTTGGAAATATCTCCTTTCCACTGAGAATAACTGCCAAGCTGTTCTGGGGGATGCGTATTGTATAATAAGCTCGCGGTTTTTTTTCGTACATTTATGCTGATCTTAAAATTTTCTTAGTGAAACTTGATTCTCCGCTAAGCTGAATTATTAGTTTTAATCTCAAGTAGTACTCTTACAGCTCAGATTTGATAATCATGACGGGTCGTAAAGCGACTGGTGGTCATTCACTCCTGTCAAAGACGATCACGAAATTCAAGGTCCTCATGGTATACGACCTTGCGACCTTCAAGCTAATGGGATGGCAACTGCCTCCGTCTGCTACCTTTCATTTTCACGGCCGTAGGCTTTTGAACGGCGGTTATACATGCCGGTTGATTTGGCCATCGGCCGTAAAGAATTCATTCGTTGAATCAGGGCGTGGCCACTCGTTGGAGGGTCGTGAGTTGTAATACATATACCTATCTTGTTTAAATCAGTACATCAATTTGTCTTAAAATATTAATAGATTTCTCTAAGTACGTGTATGTTAATTAGAATATTTTCGCCATTAGCCTTTATTAATTAGTAAACGCTTGACAAATAGAGAAAGATAGCGAATAATATATGCTGGGAACTTAGCGATTATTAGTAGTAGGAGACCGTCCTTAGCCCTAAACTTCGAGCCAACTACAATAGAGGAAGGGTCTTAGGGTCTAAAGCGTCCACAGTTAAGCGTTATCTTTCCCTAAGTTATTCCTTATCCATTTTGTGTTTATGTATAGGAAGAAAGCACTCTTGATGGTGGCACAATGGCGAATTGAAAATGGTTATTGTAACTAAAAGATATATAGCCGAGGAGAATAGTAATATTTGTGACGTTTTAATGTCTTCATCAGTCGGAAATGCAGTGTTCGCACAGCTATTGGCCCAGATATAATAGTTGAGATTAAGATATTAGAGAAAAAGAGCTAAGGTTCAAGGGTGAATATAGGTGGAATGTGGAATACATTATGTGTAAAGGATGCTTGATGCGGATGCTCAACTGATGAGATCATCCTCAATGAGCAAGCCGATATAGGTAAGCTGATTAATAGATTCCTGTCTTTCTGGGCTCTTCGATTTTCTCTCGCTAACCTTATCTGCATGTTCTTCTAGAGATATTTGCGAAGTATTGATTCATGAAGTATGTATGAAATATTTATCCATTAAGCGGAGTTTTCCATATAAAAAAGTCAACGAAACATACCCCTGGATGAAATTTGATAGTGGGGGTGAATATGCTTATATATTTTGCATTTTTACCGCGCAAATATTTTTTATTTTATTTTTAGCAATTATTAATGATGCTATGCTTTATGCAGTTTAAATGTCATCATATGAAAAAACTTGCTGTAAATAAAAACCTATGCCTTGCTGATTTTCTTTTGCTAACCCACCGGAATTTTCTCCTATACAAATGTGTGAGCTAAATATTTATTCAGCTGGAGAATTAATCCCTTCGAATTGGGCTAATGAAATATACTCCAGAATAAAATGCTACGATGGATTTTTTGCTCTCTGCATTGGGTGATTATGCAGCGTTTTTTGGATTTCAAATTTTATGGCAACCAAAAGTAAAGCTTTGGTTTTAAGGCAGTTATAGTGTCAAAAACTGAAAAAAAACTTGCCGGAAATTAAACACATTAGCCAAGCGGAACTTGAAGGAATTTATAATTAATAGTGAACGTTTTGGTCATGCTTTTTGCTCCGGAATTTGACTCTGCTGTCTGTTTCCGTTCAAGGCTAAGAAAGCCGTCATTGGCCTCGAATGCTTGGTACTGAATGATTTACCGATTAAAGAGCGTCATGAGTCGTTATTAAAGCTTTACGAAATAATTAAAGGGGTCCGGGAAAAAGAGTGCCAAGCAACATTTTTGGTGGAACCATGCCATCGTTCATCGTTCGAACGTCAGTGCCCTCTGTTAATGGTTATCGTGCCCAAATGAAATCATGCCAATGCACCGTGTTCATTTTTGAAAGAATATTTGATATCTAGAAATACCTACACTGTTTCCATTAATGGTACAATTTCTTGAACATTCTTTCACGCTGATTTCCCTTCGAATCAGGCAAATGTTACTTGGCACTCCTTTTCCCCGACCCCTTCAATTAATGGCTAAACTAAACGAATGAATTGGCATATAAATAATGAAAGGTCAGCTATGAAAACCACGAAGCGCTTTGTATATTGCATTTTTAGCTGAAAGGAGATGATTACTTTACCAGACTTGATCCAACTTAAGCTATATGGAGCTTTAGAACTCTCATTACTCTTATATCTTTCTCTGCTCTTTAATTGCAATATTTTTCCTTTCTATTCACCTTTATCCGTTTAATTTTATTCCTTTATTATAATAAGATGGCGGAAAAAAAGTCTTTCGACTTTTTTGTAATTAGGTCTTTTGTGGTTCTATCGAAGAATATTTACCAATTTAGTTAAATACAGCATTTTTTATTCCTTTTTTCGGAGACTTTTTTCGGACTTCTTTTTATACTCGGAGACTTTTTTCCTAAAGCGGAATTTTTAAGAACTTTAAGTTCCAGAAAATGTTCTTTAGCCTTTACTCATCTCGAGGGCGTATTCTTAATGCACATTTGCGGCGACTATAAAATGATCGGCACGAAAAATGTTGAATTGTCTACTTTATTGTTGTTATTATTGTCTACTTTAGGTGTTGCTTAGCCGGTACTCCACGAAGTGAGATTCTCCCAGAATATTTTTGAACTTGTATACTTGACAATTTTTAATGGAAAATCAGTGAGACCTCTGGAGCAAGTAGTAAATAATTACTTCCTTGGGATGAATTAGATTTTTCTGCAGGAACTCCGCGATGTATCAAGGGTCTTTAGTCTGATATTCCAACGAGTTTCAACTCTAGAATTCTGTTGAAAAATCGAGCTCTCTCCACTCTGGGCTAGCACACGTTCCTTTAGAAGGAATTTAGAAGAAGATTCCAGCAATTACATCCTTGATCACGTTCTTTGTTTACGATCTTCGCCATAGTGCTTAGTCTATAATCAAAGTAGTAATGGTTTAAATCATTAAAAGTAAGCATTTATGCTGGTGAGAATGTAAGTGATGAAATAAGTTTGACGGCCGTCTTCTAGATTCTAGCTTTCAATAGGGTTGAGGAACCGGCAGACTAATGAATTCTACATTTAATGGGAGAAACGGAAGGGAATATAATAGTTGTTTGAAAGTGAGTCTGTGGATAAATTTGATCAGTTTAATGGTTAGAGTTTTTAAGAGGAAGACAAATATTGCCCACTCTCTTGGTATTGGCTTCATCCTCAACAGTAGTAGATTACTGATTTTGAGTCTCACTTGGGACTTGCCACGGATTGAACCTTACCCGGCCTCATATACCCGCAATGCACAACTGTGCAAAATTCCACATGTGGAGGGAATAAAAAAACAATATTTAGAGAAAGGAGACGGGGAGTAGCTCTTAGATTTAATCATGATTTAATGTTTTCTTGATGAATGATAATCCTTGCGAGTAGTGTTAAGGAGGTTTTTAGTTGCTACCCAATGATCATCATAAGTGGATGGAATTGATACAAAAAACTATAAACCTTTTTCAGCCTCTGTAATCGTCATGATATTTTATAGCTTAAGTTTCTCTAGTTCGTTTTCGACCGTTTTTTTCGTACGATATTTTTACTCGACTATTCTTTTATGGTATAAATGTGGCAACGTTCAACATTTTCGATACCCTTTTCGCAGATGTGGGGGAAATTTAAGTATGTATGGTAACTTTGACACCTATGATTGCTGAATCCGCTGATGTCCTGTCGATTCTATTTGATTTAGTCGTTGATATTCATTGATCGTTGGTATTATTTGATTTCAGCCCTTCTCAATGAAAGGATCTGCTTTTTTCACCGTTTGTAGTCGAAGACAAATTCATCCAATGTAGATATTCCATTGTAGGAATTTTAAAATATTATTATTATTTTTATTCCAATGAAATTTAATAGCAGTCACTCAATTTTTAGCCTTTGCCTTATCACTTTTAAAGAAATTACAAGGAGTACTCAGAGGAATTTCTTGGAGTTTGTCTTACCACTAATTGGTGCAGCAAAATTCCGCAATTAAGCTGTTTATTAAGTTAGATAAAATGAAACCTACTTACTCTTAATTAACTTGATCGGGGATGTCCCATCTCGTATGGTAAATTAACGAGTTGTGGAATATTAGATAATTCAGTACTCTTGAAATGGTTAGTTTAGTTCGTTACATTTTTCCTCCCTTCCCCCTCCATAACTTTCTTACTGACAGCCAGGGAGTTTGGATGAGGCCTTATCTCCCAGGTTCCCCTTACTTTGTCCAGGTTGCTTGTCTTTTATTCTTCCTCGTTTGAATTTCTCCTCCATTTTCTTTCCCATTTGTTTCTTTCTCTGATTCTCAGGAAGGGTCAAATCCTATACATTATTGTTTTGTTTATGTTTCCCCGTGCAGCCTTTTTTCCTTGAGTCCCGTAAATGCGAAGTCGTTTCTCGCATTGTCCGTCCAATTTATCCTCAGAATTCTGCTAAAGCCACAGGACATGAACCTTTTTCTCCTTTAGTTACAGAATTAAAATACACTATTTATTGTGATAGATTTACAGTGGGCAAAATTGAGAGCTTTTTATGTACACGCCGAATATTCCTCATGGTTAGCTTCGCCACAATTCGTCGACGAATTGATAGCTTCTGTTGCGTTGATTTTTTTCTTTTCGTCTTTCATTCTCATCCATAAAATTTAGGTGTGGTATAATTTTATGTTTACCTGGATTTCTTAAGTCTTTTATCCAACTTTTTATCTTTATTGATTCAGTTACATTCTGATATATTTGTAGTCAGTTGGAAGCTAAATCAGAAATTATAAGCCTGCTGAGCCGCCTAATTAGCGCAGCTTATCCTGAAAAATAGCCAAATCTCATACCATACGAATCGTCGTGGAAGACGTTGAGATCAGTATCGGCAAGAATTTCTCAAAAAATATAGACCATATTGACTCTCTCAGCTTTTCAATTTAAGCCAGAATGGAGCCCATGTTACATTTCATTACGGTTCTGAGTGCGGCTTAAATGTCAGGTATGCTATTACCGATAGGTAGAATTTTCCTTTAAAAGAAACCATTCTTAGCAGGAAAGCTTTCTTGTTTTCCAACGAACTACGCTTTCGCAAAAATATTTGTACTCTCAGTGGTCATGGCTACCGAATTTGGCGTCAGTTTAGAGCTACCGCGAAAGTTTCTACCTCAGCAAGTAGGAGGAGAGATAGAACTGAAGATGGCGAAGGGAAAAAGCGGAGGTAATGAGACGGATTGAGGTAGAAAAACCAAACATCTTCGCTAGACGGACACAGGATACTCACATTCGTCAGATAGGTGATTAAAATCACCGATCACTATGACTTGAGCAGAGACCCTGTCTTGAGGCCTCGTTATATGGGATGGACTTGTAGTGGTGAATCATTCCGCTTCTCGAATCGCTCGTGTTGGCAGCAATTAGAAAGGCTTTCTGACTCTCTACACAGCGCAGCCTCCCTTCCCCATTTCACAGGATTTTGAGCGTTTGGCAATCTATGTCCCAATGTCGTCGTCTGTACAGCGCTTGGCACTTTTGCGAGGCCTATACAAGGTAGCTATTGTTATTTTTCATTTATGTCACGAATGTTGGTGTTGGAAGAGCGTTAGCACCCTCCCATTGAAAGATTTACGAGTTGAAATAAATGCCAGTTTTCTTTAATTTGGTGTTTAAAACCTGCTTGTTTTCTTTTAAAGTATCCTATTTGGTTGGTCTAATGGATGGCGGAAAACCATATTTTATCCAAGCACCCAAGGCCAAGGTCATGGAAGCATGCCAACTTGGGTGGATATGAAAGCGCTTTCACGGAGGGAAAATGTGGATTTCGTCGAGTATTATTGTGTTCTATAAATGTGATAACATAAATAGTCTATCTCGGAGTCATTTGACTTTTCTAGAAGTTCCCCCTCTCTCAGTTCATCACGTGCTAAGTTGTCCATAACCTTATATTGCGGCAGAGAATTATTCATAATATTGTTGGAAGCATAGAAATATATGACTCATGGCCTATATTCGCTTATCACTTGAGAAAATGTTGAGTTTTGAGCTGTTTTCTCTTTTATTTGTACATTTACCCGTCATGATTATGTGTACCGTTTGTAGCTGGTTTTATTGGAGTTATAAATTGAATAAATATAATATAGAAAAGGATTTGTGCACCGTTAGGACTAATTATTATCTTGTTTGTGAAATGCCTAAAAAAATGGTCACCGAGTCCATATTCGTATAATATATATGTCATCAGGGATGAGATCCATTAATGAGCAGCATTCTGATCGTAAGCTCGTAGAATAATATCGGAAATACTGCCGATGGTGACTAGAATCGGCGATGTACATCACTTGACTGGCTGCATCAAACTATGCATTTGCACATTATAAAAACAGTAACGGAAATATGAACATAGTGTGAGAAGAAAATAACTGAGGGTAACTAACTTCCCCCAAATCACATCCTGTGAAACTAAAATGAAAATCAATGCAGTTGCGCGAAAAGTAAATTTAATGCGGTAGAGCTAGAATGAGAATCAAAGAGGGATTGTTTTCACATATGTATATGTCCATTGGCGAATGCCTAACTTTCGAAGGCCGATGGCCATTGAAGGTCAGTTTTAGTGGGTGATAACTTCGGACTTGAACATGATATGTTCTAAAAGGACGCCCTAATTGGTGCTTTTTCACATTTTGTGGCGGTTTACATAAAATTGTACAGCCAGGATATAGGCTAAATGATATGCTTCATCAAAATTGAAGATAAAAAAGCAATACCGTTGGTTGGAATTCATAAGAATTCTGAGGAAGTACTGCCTCATGCCTTTCTGAAAGGCGGTGAGATTCAAGGAGCTTGTTTTTCAGGTTCCAATGAGGCTCGACACCGGGTGGATTATAAAAAAATGGTCCAGATATGAAGACGAGAGTTAACATGTTTGATCTCGACGGCTTGAAGAAGAATGAAGTTGTCTTCACTTTTATTTCTCTTTCCGATCACTTTCTCTCTCTCGTTCGGAATCGATTTCAATGTTAATTCTTGCGCAACGGCGTTTGACATCCTTTTCCTACCTCAACTCCTTTCCTCCTATTCCCATCTTCACTTCAACGTCTCCGAGATGAATGTTGGCAGTTCTCTTTCGTCTCTTTTTCCTCGTTTTTACTTCTCGGAGCCATATGTCGCAGTTGTTGATCCAGTTTCCCGTCCCCGTGTCCTCCCACGCTCCGCCCACTTGCGTGTCGTTTCTCGCCAACCTCCTCTCCTATGCAAAGGAATGCGCTCTCTCATCCAGTGCAGTAGTGAAAGACGCTCCGCCGGCTTTGAGACTGAGAATCGAAAGGGAATAAAAAAAGTGGCTTTGATGATGTAGCTGCTGCTCGAGTTCACCTTCAGAAATTTGTAGACGCGCGACCCAAAGTGGATTCTTGGATTCCTGTCGCGATTTTTTACGTGCTCAGAGTATATTTTTTTCTATTTGCTCTGAATTTTACAGTCATTTTATCGCCACCAGCGGTGGCTTCTGAGGGGTCGGACGAAGGACTGGAACGCCTCGGGGCATGGGGATAATTTTAATCCCATCTGGAGAGTGAGACCGTTAGAGTAAAGACTCGAAGGAGAAATTATTATTCCAGGAATGATGTCTTGCGGATAAATGCCTGAACTCGTGGGAGTTTCTTTGTGCTCTTTAACCTTTTTGTCTCATCTGAGTGGCTAAAAAAATAGTAATACTTCAAATTTTGGTAAAAATCACTAAAATTAGTGATAATATTCATAAGCTAACGGTATGAAGCTATCATTTAGCATAAATTGTGCCGTTTAGAGCAATAATGGTGGAAGTAAAAAGTTCAATAATAAATTTCAATGCCTTTTACAGTGAAGTTCATAAATAATAAATCATAGGTACCGTTTGTTGCGGAATAATTACTGAAATTTGACTCACACTACTCATACACCAAACTGTACACTTGTAGAGGGATGCCTCTGCGCACATGACGAAAATATGGCAACTAAACAGTTGTACTACATTTTGCTCATCTTTCACATATTGCTTGTCTTGAATCACAAATAATGATAATCACATTTTATGATTTGGCCATGGGATCCTTTCAGATGTTGATGTTTAGAACTTAACTAAAAGATTCAAAAAGCGTGGCACAAGAATAAACTTTGTTATTTGGAAAACTTGTTTCGGAGTTAGAGACGAGGTTAAGTGCGTGAGCTCGTGGGACTTCCTACTCTTTTTTCGATAGAAATATGAATCCTCTCTTTGTTACTCCAAAAAAAACTATACAACTCCAAAGAAAGGCTGTACGGTTTGTTTTAAGAAGATTTAAAAGATGAGACATTGTGGCATCCATGCTAAAAGAATTGAGTTGAGTATCCTTGAAAAATGGAAGGAGAAGAAATAAGTTAATGAAGATGTACAAATCGCGTATATCATCTACTGGATGGGAGTAAATGATAATTAGACTAGAAAAACCAAAGAAATGTAGGAGAAACCAAAGAAACTTAGGAGGAATGACTAATGTTTAAAATATAATCAAGGACACAAAATAAATGTAAGGGTAATTTTTTTTTAAACTCAGTAATAGTGGAGAGGTTTACCGTATCTGGATGAGTTCTGAACCCATTACATAGTAGTTTTCAGGTATTCAAATAGAATACAAATGTGGATAAAAAGGGAGGATCAATATTCCAATGTACATTAGTAAACGGACTCAAGAAGTTAATTCACCTGACGTTGCCTTACCGGCGTGCAAGCTGTAAAAATCTTACCTGCGTGAACTCCCGACTTGCTCTCCACCTGTTTTGCTTTCGCATGTTACTCGGATTATTTGAGAGTGTCATCAGGCGAGAGTAAAATTAAGACTTCATAATTAAAGGTAATTATTTACTTACACTTTGATGATGGTTTTTTCATTGATGCGACGCAATCGATAAATTCAATTGCTAACAACGAGAAAATTTGGAATCAAACGTTTAAAAACTACCTAGATCGATCATTTATATCATATTTGGATATTTCAATATACTATAACCCATTATGTGTTTCCATCATAAATACTCTAAATTGGGCAGAAATTATGTTTGTTGATTTAACGCGCATTAAATTGCTCTCTGCGCATCAGAAGTAGTCATGATGTGTTACGTGGGGTAAATGGCCCATGATGAGGTTGGCCTCATCTGAGCATTTCTCCAGCATTTATTGTGCGCTTGTTATAAATTTAAAACTTGATTTCTGTGAATATATCACTACGAAGTAGGTGTAAGCTCTGAGGGTTTATCAAGCTTGAATTATCTTAAAAATGCCAGGAAAGAGACCTGGACGTGTGCTTGTCGAAGTATTGTGGCAATTGAATAAGTATTTATCGTAAAACATGCATATTCTCGGACGTCGAGAGATGATAAGAACGGCAGCCAGTGTACTCGACCTTGTCGAGAGAAAGGATATTTCTGTTATAAATAACTGTAAAAGCCTTAGGGAACGCGTATTTTTTTTAAGGCGTGGCTTCCTGTTTTGGCATCCGCTGACTTCCTTAAAATCCTCATCCTCCTCTATCTCAGTATGTGCCTCTTTGCCTTGAAATTATTAGGTTTACGTTTATGTGGAAAGTTCTATGATAGTAAGCTATCGAAATTTGAATATTTAATAACATGGAAGATGATATTATCAAATAGCTTTCTTGACTTTTCAATCAGAATGTTATTTTTTAAATTCTGTAAAAACATTTCAGAATGTTTTTTCTCATCCCAAATGTTTTGAGAATACTTGCCTGTGGTGACTACTTATGTCTTGGCACGTTTATCTCACAATGCTCTAACTCAGCATGGCTGTTGTGCTAATGGCTGATATCATGCTGTGTAATTTAAATACCTCTTGATTGTACTGAATTCATGAGCGATTAATCCGAAATTATGCATGAATTGTTGTCTCATGTGCTGTGAATTAATTAGAGTTACGTGAAAACATTCGTGCAGCAGTAGTTCAACGACATTTCTTCGGCTTTCTCTGGACTCTGCAACATTTCCTTTCATAACTCGTTCACCCATTCCTTGGGTTTACTTATTGACTTGATCTTCGATGATATCAAACGACGTCTTAAGTCAGTGAGGAATTTCTGAAAGCTCTAATCTCTTGGTAGCGAGTAGGTTTGCTCGCTACCGTGTAATTCAAAGCCAATGCGGAATGTCTCCGTTTTTTCATGTTAAATAAAAAATCCTACTTTCTCTGACAACTCTTCACTATAGAAAAATTAAGCCTCGGCAGTGGAAATACGGATTTCTCGATGCAAACATTATGTAAGCATTAGTAATTTCATTTTCCAAGCTCAAGATTAGACTTCATCTACTTTTTTATCTTATCATCCAGTCTCGCGAGTGACAAACTTAGTAATTCTTCAGCGAAACAGATTGCCATTTCTGTCAGTCATTAATTGATACCTTATTTTACGCTAATTATTTTTACGCCAAGATGATATATTTTCATTTCATTAATTAAGAATATTACTCTGCCATATGTAGTTGACTATTACCCTCATGTGAATTTACTGTCTCATTTGATCTGTGGACTATAGTGCGAAACAATTATATGCTGCAGTATTTTGTAGAAGAGGAATACTAGTTTTTGAAATTTACTCACAAAAAATGACCAGAACTCTCTCTTTTGGTAATACCAGCGATTTTTTTGGACGAAGAATATTCTAGGCTGTATGGTTTACTCTTCTACAGAAAGTGTGGTACAGAAGAATTCATGCAAAGTAGGAGTAAGATATAGTGGTCTTCAGAGTGCAATTTAAATCCATGCAGTGGGCACTAAAATTCATTGAAATTACATTACTTATGGGGACCGTTAAAACCCTACCAGGGAACTGCAGAATGCCTGGGATGGGTTAATCATTTAAGAAGGAGTCTATAGCGTTTATGAGCTTTTTGAAATTTGTTTTAGATTGATTTTATGCTCCATAGGCTCTTTTACTGATTAATAAATTCGTCCCATACATATCTGCTTATACCCGAATTACTGCTACCTGAATACATACTAATGTCAATTTTCATTTAGGCGGTGGATGTTCACTATTTTTATAGAAAATTGAGTAAAACAAAATTTATCCATATAATATGAAAGAAACATAATGTCCCATTGATTTCTACAAACTTCACGAATTGTGAATGAGTTTTTAAATACTATGAAAGATTCACAGGAATTCTTCATGTGGAATTTGCATATTTACAGTAAAAATATGCAAATTATAAACGCAGTGGTTGATTTTAGATGAATTTGAGTTTTACATTTAAAATATGGGTTCTCTTTTCGTCACTGCGGTGCTACTGCTAGACATTACACGAACTGGTCATTATTCACTACACTTCAATGTAATTCCTATTTCGTGTCAACATTTTGTTATTATAATGCAAACTTAAATATCCATCATGCCATTCTCACTTGAAGTGGGAAAAAAGAGAGAACTTATTTATTGTTGTTTTCCCTATCAAACCAAGTCCCTATGATTAATTTCCTTCCTAGTGCCCTATCCTCAAACCTTTCATCGTGTCCTAGCGTTGCTAGAATAATATTTTTAAGGAGTTTTATTTCCAATAAGCATGTTATTGAACTAGTGGTCATCGTAAAAATATCCACTCAGTGTGTAAAGCAAAAGATTAATAACAGTTTAACGATAGCCTCAGAAGGCTCATTTCTACCATTTTTATGTACATCCCTGTGGTACATGTTATTTCAACATATTCAGAACCTCCGTAGAGAGGTAAATTCAAGGGCTTAAATTCTTTTTGGTTTCACAGATTTTCACATATCTATATCGTTTCACGTTAACTTTCACGAGTGAAAGAGTAGACTCCAACTTTTAGCAGAAATAAACAGACACAAAAGCCACTGAGTCATCGGCATGAAATGATATCTTATCCTTCTTACACTAATGTTGAACAACCCTTAATAAAGTCATACGTTTAACGACTTTGAAACAAGAATTTGAGATTAACCTCGCACTTGAGACAATCTTCGCCAAACAAATGCTTAAGGTACGACCGTGAAATAGTTCTTAGGTAACCGGCAGCAAAATACACCACATTGAAATACGCACTCATATCCATAACGAGCTCGTGCCGAGCCTTGCGATTATCGGAATTCTTTTGTTCAGAGCATTCAGTGGCCAATCACAACAGTCGCTTCAAAATTCACGTTCACTCTGAGTTGACAATACCAACGTTGCCACATCTTTCTATCGGGTAACTATCCGGCGGATAAAATATGATTGATAAACGGTACACAAGATTTATCCGGCGGGTAGCAATATCCGGCGGATAGTTACCGGGAAGTTTACCCGGAGATGGATTAACCGGCCATAAGTTGACTTTATCATCAGCAGCTGGAATAATATCCGACGTTATATATTTTTTTTCGATAACCTCATTTACGATTCAATTTTGTAAATTTCATCATGCGCCAATTTTTACCAACCCGGGCCCGAAAATAGTAGAAATTTGGCCTCAGTGTATCTTTAGTTAGTACATGGTGGAGTATGCTTTTATAATGACGCATTTGCACCCTTGTTTACTATAAACATTGCATATATGACGAGTGCCAAATTGGCTCACAACAATTATATTTTGAACTTTGTTACGGAAAGTAGTTCAAAATTCGCAATACAATTGTTACGGCCATTGGGTTATGAGTTATTCGTTGCTCTGTGGGTGTTTCAGACTTATAAAATCATTACTGTTCTGAATTTTCATTTTAACTTGGAAATCTTGAAAGACCCCAATTTCTTTGCCATAGAAATCTTTTATATCGGATGAAATGGAAATAAGTTTATTACTGACAAAAAGAATTAGGAAAACTCTGATTTTTTCAAAATTTTCTCTCTTAGGAAGATGCCAAATTTAACGAATTATAATTTTTATGATATAGAAGGATACGTTTGTGAAAGAATTTATATAGCAGTGAGGCGCAAGTGCCAGTAGAAAAATATTTAGTGGATATGAGGATTTTGGTATTGAGGAAGTATGAATAACTGGACGGATTAATTCCCTTAAAAAAGTTGATATTTATTCAAGTACTTTTTTACATCGGGAAAACTGTAATACGCTCGATACATATGTACCGAGTTATGGTAACAGACGTTGACGATGCGCCCATTCTTGTGGATGATGCTGGGCACGACCTTTGAATCCTTTGGCTGTAAAGTGATTATCTCGGCGAGCTCTCCTTCTGCTATTGTACATGTGTTTTTCTGTGCGTGTTTTTTGTGTGTTTTAAGTTTTTAAGCGTAAAAAATAGTTGACTTCTTCAGTGGTAGGCGAATCCGTGTCCGTAGGACAGACCGTGTCCGTAAGACAGACCACCTCCGTAAGCAAGACCGTGTCCGTAGGCAAGACCTCTTCCGTAGCCGGCGTATCCAAGACCGCTTCCGTAGCCGGCGTATCCAAGACCGCTTCCGTAGCCGGCGTATCCAAGACCGACCCTAGCGACGGGGGCGGCGGCGACAGCGGCCACTGGGTGGGCGGCGGCGGCGTAGGTCACGGAGGGGGCAGCGTATGACACGGCGGGGGCGGCGTAGGAGACGGGGTGGGCGGCGTAAGAGACGGCGGGGGCGGCGTAGGCCACAGGGGCGGCGACCTTAGTGATGGCTGGGGCGGCGTATGACACTGCGGGGGCGGCGTAGGAGACGGGGTGGGCGGCATATGAGACGGCGGGGGCGGCGTAGGCCACGGGTGCGGCGACCTTAGCGTAGGCCACGGGGGCGGCGTGGGTGGTGGCGTAGCTCACTTTGGAGATGGATGCGACGGAGGAGGGGGCTGCGTAGGCCACGGGGTGAGCGGCGGCGGCATAGGTCACGGCGGGGGCGGCGACGGCGGCCACCTTGGTGATTGCGGGGGCAGCGTAGGTGACAGGGTGGGCGGCGGCGTAGGATACAGCGGGGGCGGCGTAGGAGACGGCGGGGGCGGCGTAAGAGACGGCTGGGGCGGCGTAAGAGACGGCTGGGGCGGCGTAGGAGACGGCGGGGGCGGCATAGGAGACGGCCGGTGCGGCAGCGTAGCCGTATCCGTGTCCGTATCCGTGTCCGTAGCCGAGACCGTAGCCAAGACCGTAGCCCAAAGCTGCGCCTCTCTTCTCTTGCTTCTTCTCCTCTGCGGAAGCACAGACCGCGAGGGCGAGGATGAGGATAGCCTGTTGGAGAAGAAAAAAATATGGTAAAGAATAGGCCAAAGAATGTTTTGAGTCCCTAGTATAGATAAAGAGTTCACTCTATACTACCCTAGTCGTGATTTACGGATTTTCGTCACCTTCCTAGGGTCAACAATTTAAATGAAGAAACGACTCTGGGCTGAGGTGGCTGAACTATTATAAGATAAAGGTAAAAACAGATGTTTCAATTTTCCTTAAGAAATGAGTCAGTTGCGAAACGTACTACGTCAAGTGACAAGCCACTTAATAATGGCCATACATTTCTTTGCGAAAAACTGCAACATATGTTGTCTTTTACCTTCATTCCGTATACTTTTTTATGTTTTGGCTGCAGTAGATCAGTTCAGCTCATGCTAGGGGAAGTCAAATTTTGGAAATGAATTTACTGCATTACAACAAAATATTGCATTACAATTTTTACTTTGGACTATTTTCTGCAGAGTTGAGAAATAATGTCTACAATTTTATCATTGTGATTGGTCTTGATCAATAGTTTCTGTCAACATATCCTTTTAATAGTCTTTAAAATAAGGTGCAAAATCTCTTTCCGAGCTCTGCTAAGTTTCATGGGCAAGGAGATGAGTAAAATGTAGTTTCTACGATAAAATGACGCTAGGATATGTATTTTAAAACGTCATGGACAGATTTAGACCACCTGATCTACTTATAAGTCGAGATCGTGTGTGCGCCATTTAATAACGTTTTGTAGAAATGTACATTTTAGAAAACTGAAGTTATTTTAATAGACTATTTGATGAAATTAAATAATTTTCTGGTATATACATTTTTATACGATAATTTTCTAAACGCCTCAGTTAGGAGCCGCGTTTAGTGGTATTTTGGTATTTTTATTGCTTAAGTCTTTCTCTGAATTGCTTAGAGAAAAGGGCAAATTCCAGAGTTGATCAGTTGGCAAGTATGTATTTCCGCAGTTAATTTTTCTACGTAATTAGAGAAAAATGCTTACTCTGCCTGCTCCACGCAGGTAACTAATTACTTTAAAATTCAATTATTAAATTTAAATGGATTGAAATTGATAAATCATACATTGTATCCAATTACTTGAAACCCAACCATCACAAAAACATAAAAGTAAATTTTAAATAAGTACCTATAGCTAAACATACTAACAGTAATTCTCTGAACTGATGTGGAGAGGTACACCACAGCACATTACTGTCAAATATAGTTAACTCCGAAATAAAAAGTGTATTTAGAGTTATCGTTTTTAAAAATATTCACCTATTTTCTTGAATATTACAATCTCTGGTAATATGGATCGAATCATTGGTGGTATGCGTATGAGATCTTGTGCTGGCTTTACTGCTTCACGTAGAGCAGGCTACGTTTTAGTAGACCGATTTCCTTAGTTTTTGGAATGTAGTAGAGGATAGTTACGCTTGTATTAAACGGTTGTATAATGCGATATGCCTTCGTAATCTACTTTTAGTTCTCTTGGAGGATGTGGCTAATCTTACCCTAGCTACGGCAGCGAAATCATATCTCTCCTTAATTTTACAGCCTAGTATTCTTCCTTTGCCTATTCTTCAAGTAATCCCGCATCTGTGAATGAATCTTGCGAGTGGCTGTTATGTTAATGATGTCACAAATGACGTGAAACGAGTTTCGTTTTTGCGGTCGGCCTATTTGAGACGGTCTTCAAAGATTTCCTTTAAGTTTCTCCTCCGGATTTCGAGCAGTTGCGCAACCGTTATTGTATGCTCCGTCCCGTGATCTCCGCTTGCGCAATGGCTTTCTCGGACAGGGCACTTAAAGTGTGTCCGGCTGCTTTTCGGCACCCTACAATGAAGTTTGGAGAAAAAACTTATGAGGTTCTTCAGCGCCTAGCTATTTAACAGAATATGGGTGTGGCGTTTCCGACATGCTATTATAATTGAAAATAATATCGCGATTTTTTCCGATGAATGGCAATAAGAATTGTGTATTCAGATTTCTAAGGCGTTTACGTTATTCTAAATGCTTTTTTACACAAAAGAAGCCTTCATCTCGGTATGATTTGCGCAGTTTCGGATAGCCTCTAAGGAGTCGAAATTGCAATGGCTAGACTTCGATTTCCTTTGAAAAATGTGATAAAGCTTTTACGTAGATGTGAGTAACTTGGCTCTCATCGATCTGCGGGTGATATTATTGAAGCTTTTTCTTCAGGTAATCCCTTGAAGAAATCCTTGGAATCCAGCCGTCCACAGCAGGCATGTGTGGGCCATTATGATGATTCGTCTTTAGTAAATTACACCTGACGATCCTTAATGGGTAATCCAACGCTAATATCGACGATATCCACCCATGCCTTGGGTACAGGTACTGACGTAAAGACAGAGCTAAAGCTGTAAGGATAGAAAAAAATCTCCAACAGGTCCTCGGACACTCACCAAGACCTTCATGGTGTCGGTAATGATTCGCTGACGCTGGACGTTGGTTGGGTGAAGAGACTGTGGCGAGTGATACTCCCAACATCCAAGGGGCCAGTATATATACTCCTCGAGCCAAGTCCCTTTCTCTCCATCTCATTCTATCTCGTGCACACGCACTTCGGGGATGTCGGCGGGGTCGGATCAGGAGAGAGAGAAAAAAATGTGGAATGAGGAGTCCAATAGTGCCCCTCTCTCATCGAAGGGTGGATGTCAAACGGGATGGGAGGAGGAGGCCGTCCTACCAGGGGGGTCGGCTCGGTCGGTATTGGAGAGAGTTTATGGGGAGTGAGGTACCGGAGACGAATTAGGAGCGCACAGGCGTGGGACGAGGCTGGGTGTCACCGGACAGCAAGAAGGGCGGGTGAGCTGATGAGAAGCTGGATTGAGAAGTTGCGTCCATTTGCGATTGCGTCTAAAATGCTTGCTCTTGCCCGGACCGGAGAGTTGGGTATATGAGTGAGTCCAGGAGACATAGAAGAACGGGTGGTAGGGTAAGTGACCCCAGAGACTAGCCGCGTGTTTCAGCGCAGGGGAGCCGTTGGTCAGAAAGATCAAACCTATGGTTACAAACCACTTCCGACCGGTTTTTTATTTTATATTAGGCCGAAAAAATTTATCGGGTTCTAAATTGTGAAAATCGTTTTGGCACAAAATTGAAGCTGGGTGGCTGCAAAAAATGCGAAAATCGAGATTTTTAACGCCGATTCTACTGTTTCGCGATCTAAATAAATACGCTTTACTGTACTGAGTAGTTTTCTTCCGGGTCGCTGAGAGGTTTAGAGATAAACCGCGAAGTTTTGTAACAGCTCGCCGTACACTTTTGAAAATAAAAAGCATATCTACATATGAATGCATCTCCATTCAAAATTATTTAAATATGGATTTTTTAAGTGAAGGATTTATCGCCGGCCGCGGCAATTAGGGAAGTAAAGCGGCATCAGGTCAGCCCAAAGATAGAGGGTCAAATCCAAATCCCCGCATTGCTTAATTTTGCTTTGAATTAAGCCCTTTGCTTGAAGGTGCGATTAAATTCTCAATGGCAATGCCTAAAACCAATGCCAATCTTTATCAAATTGAGAACTTCATTTGAAATGCACGCAGTTTATAAGGATGTTGAGAAATAAAATACGTTCGGAACATGATTTCTAAACTTATTTTAATTCAATGCTTTATAATTCAGTACGACCCTATGCATTCTTATGCTAATAACGACAGACGCGAATTTGGGTTTTTTATTTTGAACATTCAATGCCAGTGTCAATTTAGTGCATAGTTGAAACCGTCGAGATATTATCGTTGAACTCTTAGATTTTCTGTCATATACCCAGGAAAACATTTTTAATATTTAAACTTTTTTTCGTTTAATCTGTCAACTGATTACACCTTCTCTACTCACGATATGCAATCAGTGGACTCACCTGGACATGAGGTACTGTTTCTGATTGTTTAAAACTTGCCTAGAATTCAGGCAGAAGTTATACCCTCTAATTCCAAGTATCAGGTTCCTATATCTTTCATATTTTCCACCTTTAAATACGGTATTTTCTCAACAATTGTCTTTAATACTATTTTACGTTTTTAGATCCAGATCTCCTAAATTGTTTGTGGGATATTTACTGGTAAAATTATATTTGCTGCTGGAACGATGAACTTTTCTTAAGCAATTCCTATCAATGACGACTTAATTAAGCTTGTCCGTAGGGAAAATGAAAGTAGGAAATTGAGGTGTTCGGGAAAGGGGGTGGAATACTCGGTCCTCTAGAAATATTTTTAAATTCGGTTAATCGGAATAGGTTGTTGGCATTTAAATTAAGAGTTTTGAGGAAATTGGATGAAAATGTGGTGGACGGAAGTAAAGACAAACGTGAAAGTTCTTAATATGGTGGGTGGGGTGAGGTAACTTTTGAAGGAGAACAGGAGAAAGCAGAGTAGGTGGCTGGAGATGGGAGACGAGGGAATGCTGGAAGTCGAGATAAAGAGGACGATATTGGACAAATGGGGAGTGGGAAGAAAAAGAGTCGGCGTTTTGGAAGGAAAGAGGAGAAGTACGACGTATACTGAGATGAAAAAAAACGCGGAATGGGGCCTCCGCCGAAGCGCGATTGTATAACTCTTAAGGCAATTTATTTTCAATTCATTCTACCGCAACCGTCATATTACCCTAACAACGAGACAGTTATTCAGTTTCGGACCTTTGACCTACATATAGCAAAGCTTCAAAATATATATAGCTAATATAAAATATTTATTCATCGTTCTGGTGTGTATTTAGCCTGAAAAGAATAAATATCCTCACATTTGGTGCTGTAATTGTACTGTTTCTTTATTGTCCGTTGGGAGGGAACATGTCGGAACGGAATGCATGTGGTAGTTTTTTTTTCGTTGAAAGTTTTCAGATAGGAGGTGCGAGGGTGTTATAAAATCGCCGGGTGATTTGAGGGTGGGGAGAAAGTCTTCGGTTTTGACAGGTGGGTTCAAATTGTGAGTAATACATATATGCTGCTTAGGAGAGAATCACACAACAGACCCTTGATGATACCTTTAGGCTATTTGTGTCTGTGAATGTACGGCATAAGATTCAATAGCATGGAGTATTACTTTGAGTGACAGTGATTGCAATGGAGAAACTCCCTTCATCCTTGAAGAACTAATATAATGGCCTTGATTGAAGATGTAGCGTATAAAATTAGTGATGTCTATATAATGATTGAATTGGTAATGTTATAATGACATGTAAATGTTATTTTTTTACATTAAACCGCATTAGAACCTAATTTGAGCATTATATAAATTTTTTCTTCTCTCCAAAGATGATTCAAATGAATGATATTAGTTTTAAATGATCTTTTGACCAGTCAAATAAAAGATTAGTTGCCTAAGTGTCTCTTTTTAGATAATTATTGTGAATTATTTTCCATTCCTATCGAGTCCTCTCGGAACTTAATTCGATATTATACTGCTCTAAAACATTTTCTTACAATTTTTAGAACTGGCACTCCCTATTTTCCGTTTATTTAAGCTAGCCCTGTATCCAGAGAACCATCAAAATAAATAGTCATCTATTCATATGAATGATGATTTGATCACCTTTCTTCTTTCCATCTAGCCATCCGCTTTATTCTTTCAATGATTCTTACTCTAGCATCCTTCTTGATATGCCCAATATATTCAGGTTTATCCTCCATCGTTTTCTTCATTTGTTGTCCCAGATTGTCACCAACAAACTGCAGTAGTTTTGGAAAAGTATCAAACTGCTCTTTCTCAAACACATATTTTTAAGGCACAAAAATCATTTCAGTTGAATCAGCCATCGTCAGTTGCAAAAGAAAATAAATATTCAAAACAACAGGTTTGATAAGTATATTTTGTGTTCTAGTGGAATTTTAATACAATGGGTAGTTTCTACTTCGTATATTTCAATCTTTCAAGAGTTTTCAATAACCATCTTTTATCTCCAACTCGTCGTAATTTTTCTTCATCGGTGATTTTATCCTTCCGTTGATCCTAGCGGTTCTTCAAGAACAACACATTGTCACTGCTTCCAATCTTCCTTGTTATAGTAATCGGTCATACATCTCTAATCTACATCATAGAATATGATTCATCTGTGGAAACAGCATAGTATCAGAGGAACATTTTATAGAAAGATGAACTCGTTGAGTGCAGAAATGGACAATATTTTGAGAAATAATAACATCATGTCTCAAGCTCCGCACAATCATATCAAACTATCCTGCGTTCCTTCACAAGAGCACGTGACTGCGCGAGAGAAAACTCATTCACGGACAAGGAATTTACTTTGACGTGAAAAATGGTGAGTTCCAAATTTCAGTACTTTTCTTTACTATATGCTCTCCAGTCCGTTAAAATTGGCCTTGTCACGTTAATTGTCTAAGTCTGTGTATTCCTGCTATCTTATGTTTTATCAAGCTCGTTTCGAATCTGATTCGTTTAATGGGAGAATATTATAGCGTATAAACCGCAATTCATTTTCTTTAATAACTTGACATACCTGCCTCCAAAAAAGAAAATATGCAATGAGGGCTATAAAATGACATTATGGTTGTCATCATAACCACGTCACAGATGCCAGAGAAGAGGATAAACAATCAAATTTGGATTCAGATCATTCCCTTATTGCTGAAATTATGATTGTGAATAAATATAAAATATGACTGTTGAGTGTTGGAATCCATTTCTTCCAAAAATGTTCTTAAATTTCTCCATTCAAATTGCGGATGCTCTGTAACAATGAACTATATACCAAAGTAAATTTAATAACTTCTATTTAAATAAAAAAAAACAATATGAAAAACATAACGTAAGACTTTGGAGAAATCAGATCGGGGGATATTTCCATCGACACTCATGCTTCTTTCTCTTCTTTTTTTTCCGTAAGATCTGCCGATTCGCAGATTTTTTCTTCATTCCTTTCAGGCGAAAACCTTTTATGCTTTCCTCCCCCTTCCGTGTCGTCCCCATTCCTGAGATCGGACACGTAAGCGCGCGGCGGTTGTGTTTTTTTCGTCTTCTACACATCCCGAGATGGGAGGTTGCCGGGTAGGCGAGGCCGTTCGGTTATCAGACTTCGCCGCGTGCAGGTGAGTGACAAAGGCTATCCATCTTCTCTCGGTGGGATAGTGGTTGCAGGGGAGCACGTGCGTTGATTAATATGTACTTAGAGGCGCACATTTGGGTCGACCGTATCGGTATGTGATCGTCGCTTTGCTCTGCACGGATCGGAGGAAATTGACGCTGAGTATTCCTTTCATGTGCTCTCTGCCCGGCTCTTGAGTGCACACTTCTGGGGAAACAATGATACTTCAAAATGGGTTATATAACAGTGCAATTCCTCGGTGTAAGTGCCTATTGAATATTTGACTACGCTGCAACATCCTGTGGAATAACGCGCCAAATGAGCAGAGGTAATGGGTAATGAATGTTCATGACCGATTTAAAATAATATTGTCCTTTTGCTATTGAATTATTAGGCACTAATGAAACAATTACATGAAATCCATCTTTTCATCTGCATACGTACTTCTTCAGAACTCAGAAAAATGATTTGTTCGCTCTAAAACCTCGGCTGCTGACATGCCAATCATGGTATCAACGAACATAAGCTAAGGAAATCCAGCAGGGCTTATTTATAATTTTTCCCAAAAATTGCAACATACCCATCCAATATTGGGTACTTTATAGTAAACTAACCAATTTCGTATTTTTGTGGCACAATTTAATAAAAACAAAAGGGCAAGAAACGTGAAGAGTTACATTAGCATAAACCAAATTTCAATTTATTATTTACAACATAAATTAATAAAAACAAAAGGGCAATGTAAGAAACATGAAGAGTTACAATGGCATAAACCAAATTTAAATTTATTATTTACAACATAGGCAAATAAAATGCCAGATGAGACCGTAATTAATAAGCAAGTTATAAAATGCTGAATTTATAAGGACTTACTTTGTCATAATCTGTTCATGGTGTTGAAGTACATTCGTATTTTGAAATAGAAAAACCCAATATACTATTTGATTTCAAAAGTTCATCTAACTTCTTCGTTCACGTCCTAATTGCGCTGTTTATGGGTTTTCAATGTTCTCCTCAGGGAGTTAGGTATGGTTTAATGCTAAACATTTTCCGCTACATGCATTTTTCGATAGTTAATTTTAACGGAATTTTTAGAGGTGATATTTTATAAAGTAAAATTCTAATTGCTGGTTTCTATTATTAAGCTATTTCAATGAATAGAGATGTACTGTTCTTTTCTCTAGGCCTTTATACAAAATGGAGAGAATACAGTTGTCTGCTAGAAAAGAAGTAGAGACTAGTGTGAGGTGCTCTAGCTTTTTCAAAACGACGTCCCCGATTTTAATGCAGTTAGATGCTCGTAGAAGCTTGGAATGTATATTTTAGTAAATGCATTCTCAAAACTTTTTGTTTGCTTGGATGCTACTTTATAATATATTTTTTCAATGTTCAGCTCTTGGTATTTTGGAAAGCTGGATGCTTGTAATCCTACGAACTTGCGATTTTCAAATGAGAAAGCTAGGTTTATCCTTCATTGTTTTTGAGGAAAAAGATTTGTTTACTTCTGGTAATGTACTCTAGATTCTGGTGGGATTTTTAAAACATGCTAACTTTGAAACGAATGTCTCGATTTGTCCTTCATTGTTACTAATGTGTTGTCTTGTGTGTCATCGTTAAGAACATTTACTGTTAAAAGAAAATATATTTATATTACCTGTATTATCAATACTGAGAATTGTTTTCCTTAGAACAAAGGGTTTGAAAGAGGAATCAATATTGTTTACTAGTGTCTTCCTATAATTTGAAAAGGAGAGACTGAAGATGGATGTTGTCACTTAGGAAGGGGAAATGATACCATTTGTTGCATAAATACTTCATATACCGTGAGAGCTAAATACCATAGAATGGAATATGTTCAACGGGCAGCAAGCAAATTTAATAGCTCATGCTAGCAGAGAAGTATGATAAAAAGCTGCTGTGCTCTAAGGAAAGTCGCTTTCCATTATAGAAGTTGTACCAAAAAATACTCTTGCGGTGTGTTGCAATTAAAGCATGGATCATAGGAACAATGTATTACATTAGGAAATAATTTTTGAGTATTGGTTGTAGAGGATATTGCTATTGATCAAATGAACAGGTTAAGTCAGCTACGAGGAAGTAGATCTCGAAGAAAGAGTCGATCAATATGAATTGGTTATATACATTGGATATCCTGCGGTAGAACGAACTCGTGAGGAAAATACTGGGAGGCAAAGTTCCACGGGGCGAAGACGGAAGGATACTCTTTAGGCAATTAAAGCTTGCCATTAAATAAAAGGGCAACCAGGATTACGCTAAAGGTACCATAAGAAAAGATCCAAGTGGATCGGGAAGCTAGTCACGTATCTTTGCTATGCCGGGCCAATTCTCACTCTACTAAGCTACCCTGGCTTTATTATTTGCTTGGAAACTTTTGAAATGGGTTTTGGAACCCTGGATAGGCTTAATTGCGCGGTATGTTCATGGCTTCATTCTCGGTTCTGGATGCCTTTCTTTCTCGGGGCAACTTTGGTGTAAATCATCGCCATAACTTAAAAGGATGAACAAAATCAAATGCGGAGATAAGCACAGTATGAGTCCTGTCTTAGCTCACTGTAAAAAGCCAAACATTGGTATACACCGCTATTATCAATGAAATGCAAATATGAGCGTCATTGTACTCTTGTTTATTTGCTCTTCTGGAATCTGTTCATGCCCCTGGAACTGCTCCAGTCGTTCTTGGCACTTCATCAGATTCATAGAGAGCGACTTACTATGCGGAAGGGATTTGAAATCATTACCTGTTTGATCAGGAATGGATCGGTTAAGCAATCTGGATTAATCGGCCGCTTAGCAGTAACGAATTACATATTAGAGGATTACTTAACGTACCTGATTCTTTGATTGAGGCAAGTGTTTTCGAGCTCTCATACTGCTCGAGTTTCTAATTGGGAGAGAGATGAATATACACTATTTGTTGAATATAGTTCTTTGCTCTCATTCAAAAACTATATACTGATGAAAATTTGATCCGGAAGAGGAAATTGTTCCCTGTTATTTTCTTCCTCGGAATGGTTGGATATGAATAATATCGGCGAAGCTTTGAAATGAAACTATTTATCCTTCGAGTCACTCGAACTGGAATTTGTGACGTACGTTATTTACTCATGTATACATTTCTTTTGTCTCTGGAATGATTTTACTGTCAATTGACAGAGCGTGATTTTTATCGGATGAGATAGCAATATGGATCTGTTTCCCCTCATAATTAGAATGTTTTCAGCAGTAGTGGATTTTAGTAATAAACTTATTTCGTCGCAGTGTGCTCGGAAAAACGTAATTTTAAATATAAGAATGATTACAGTGCGGTCCGCTTCTTGTACCTTGCTTGCATTTTGCGCATACTTTTGCGAAGAACTATCCAGGTTTATGATATCCTATTGAGAGGACTTGGCTGTAAGATTAAATTGAATTTATACAAATTGGAAATTTTCCACAATATAATAAAACCAATCTTTTTATGCCTGTAAGTTTTTGAGATAGATTATTAGGATCCATTGATTTCTGTCATAAAGTCCATGAAAAAAGGAACATTAAAACTATTCGTTTATCTTTCTCCAAGAACTTTGGCTGTTCAACGGTAAAATATCAATGGTAGTAGAAGAGTTACTTAGACCTCCAGAGGGACTAGTCTGTGATAACTTTTATTGGACATTAGTGACATGCTTAACCTTATAAGTCTCAAATCTCCTCACGAATCTACCCACGAAAACAAATTCATCTTTGATTTATCTATCGGTGGTATATCTCTCCAATTAGATTTTTCTACGAATGAATGAAACAGCTCGCTGTGAAGTTACCGGGTATTTCTTAATAAATATTTAAGCTAAAAATGTATGCTAATCCCTCATATAATCCCAATAAAGCCTCACACCGTCTGTATCTAAATCACGCGTGATACAGTGTTCTACAGTATGCTGTTTGTAATGTTTTACCGTCTGAGTTGAGCATATTAAAGATTTATTAGGGGATATCCATTCTTTTTAAAAATATATCTTAGATTTAATAAGAGAATAGACCGATAGCACTTGGGATTATTGAGGGCTTTATCATGGGCAATCAGTCATATTGAGTGGATACTTTTGTGCCATTAATTCGTCCAAAGAGGTACATTATGTATCGGAACAGCCGAGGTGCTGTGATGCTATAGCCATATAAACGAAAAATGGAAATATTTCCAAAATGACACTGCGATATTCATAAAATTTATGGAAAAATTATGCGCGACAGCCATGCTAGTTGGATGATTTTTCGGTGAAAGAACAAGATTCACTTTCCTACATTAATATGCCGTCTACTCTCATTTTTTTCTATGAAATTGACCAATGCATACGCTACTAATCAACTTAGAAAGAGAAAGTGAAGTAGGAAGTAGGTTTGATCTGGCTGGTGAGATATTCATCCTGGCTAGGCAGGGTGACAGCACCCCTCCCTGTTTTCGTTCATGGTGCCGTGGATGTTTCTAGCTTCCAGAATAGTATCACATTTATGAAGGCTATCTGCGGGATTAAAGACGTATGTTACACAAGGATTTGAACGCCTAGATTGGTAACTAGGTCTATCAATGAGCCACCAACAAACCACACCGATTCCAATAATTCTCTTTTTGTGGCTCGCTGTGGCGCTGGAATTCTTTAACTACAGGTAATTAATGTTATTCCTTATTAATGATGTGTATGCTCCCCAAGTAAGATTTGAGGAGATTTTCTTTCTCGGCGACGATTAAGATTTTATCACGCCTCTGCTTTCGGGATCTTGGTGGCGTGACTAATTAACGGTAGATCATCCTGATTTAATGCTCAAGAAAACAGGAACAATTGTGCTGATTCAAGTGAGGAATGGGATTTATCGTTGTGACACGTGTGGAAAACACTCACGTGACTGACGTTTCCGCGCGGGCCATGAATGCGAAACATGATATTGAGTTGCATAATTCCGCGTAGGTACCGGTGGAACTCGAATGTTTTAAAGGTTAGTAAATGTTCCCTCTCGCAACCGGTTGTGGAGAAAGAATAAACCCCCCAAAATGTGACGAACTCAATAAATGAAGCCAAAGAAACGCTTGATACTCATTTTACATATCAGTTGTTGCAAGTGGGAAACGGGTTGTCATAGTGCCATGTAAATTCAGATTTCCATTTGAAGTGCCTGGGTTCGATTACCGACAGTGGCATAGATGTTTTGATTGGAATCCTTATCCTTATAAGGATGAATTTCGTTATGTGTACCTAGTGGAGTGATGCGGGAACTCAGAATTTTATTTCTCATTTCAATGCATTTTCTGAAAGTAATTCTTCGGGGAAAAAGCCATGTTCATTTTCCTTTGCTTCAAATCTATTTGGTATGAACGGCCATTTGTGGTTAAGGCTACGGAAATTTTAATAGTGTATTTGAGTTCAAGGAAATGTACCTATATTATTAATCGACATCCGTCATACTTATACATTTTTGTCAGCTCAAGTTTTCTGTTAAAAAAGGGTATTGCTGTTGTCAACGTATGGATTTTCTGCTATGAATATGCGTGTTCATTGGGAATTATCAAAATTGTTCTTGTTATAGAAAAATGTATTTGCTGTTTCTGATGCGCTTTTAGTTCATTTAATGCTTGATTTTTCGAACTTTTCATATTATCCTTAATACACCTCCTTTTCTTATTCTCATACTCGCTCTCGAGAATGGGACGCAATAGCACAAGTTGATGCAATTCTGTGTTCCGCATACTAAGAACAAAAAACTTTCTCTTTACTACCGTGTATTAGGATATATCTTTAGCTTTCTCATTGTCTTGATACATCACATTCCTCATTGTTTCAAATTGGTTTCTGCTAACAAATTAAAGAAATCGGCTATGAATTCCAAATGTCGTTAGCCGCATGCATAGCATGTACACTTTGATTTACTACGACATTTGTGTTGTGAGTTGATGAATTTAAATACTTCTATGCATCCATATACGTATTGTACATGAAATAGATTAGTAACGCAGCTGATGACAAAGTTCGTCGCCTTTACGCTGTGATTAGAATATTAAGGGTTTACCTCTGAGGAAAAAAATAATCAGCCCAGTTCTTTCCTTCCAAAACTCTGCTGAATCTTACGAAAGCTCGCGCGGGGTAATAAATGGCCACACCTTGAAAGTCATTAAAAGCTCCTTGCATTTTTATTATTATTAAGGTCATATCATTATTAATGCAAATCGCGAACGGCGTCAGTATTTTTCAGCTAACCTCGTAAGTTAATGGAAAAGAGCGTCTTAGTAAGTGACGAATGGAGTTTTTTTGCAGCAGCTTGCAGATGACTGAGTAGGACACACGCAGACCAGTTTAAAATTTACAACTTAACTTGCTCATGCCTATAAAATTGGGTTCAATGCTGCTATATACAATGGCAGTGGTAGTTCAGCTGGCTGTAAATAACCACTTGTGTGAAAGAATTCTCAAATTTTAACCCCATGAGCTTTTGCAATAATTCTCTGGGAAAATTTGAAGTGTAAACATTGTATTTTATTGGGACTTTATCGCAGATTGTTGCACGTTCCTATTGGCGTCAACGGAATCCACGTAATTCCTCATAACGGGATTTTACACGATATAATTGCTTTCTCCTGAAAGTGTTGAGTTGAGACAGGTGTATTGTTCATTCATTTTTGAAATATGTCACCTTAAGCCATTGAAGCTTGAAAACTATCGTGGAGGGTGTGTTTCCCCTTTATCCGTAATTTATTTCACATTTCCCGATTGTTAAAGATGAAAATGGTTTACTTACAACTTTTTGGGATTCCCTTTACTTTCATGGATGTGTCCAACTTTAATCTATGTGTCTGGGTTATACTCACTATCATTTAGCTCATTTGGATTCAAAATGAAAGATAGTATGTTATACTTCCCAGTTGATTATCCCAAAGGTTAAATTTTTTCAGCAAGCTGCTGAGGTAAAAATAGTGAAACATTCCTCTAAGATCACTAAATGATACTTAATGTCAGTTGATGTCAATAACCTGTTGATCAATGTCTTCCAACATGCTTCCAACATATTTATTTCAAATTGATTCACTACCCTGCAAAAATTGACCCAGTTTAAGCGCCACCTTATATTTGAGTTAGTCATGCCGTTCGAGACGTCTGTTGATGCAAATGTCGCTGCCGGAAGAGTCGGATGTCTGAGGACATAGTTGCGTCGACGGAAGCCTGATCTCAGCAACTGGAAAATAGATGTTTAAGTACATGAAACTGAAAAATTAGGTGTTTATAATAATTTTAATCCGGCTATCCGAGAGCGGTTGTTGAATAATGCCCGCTCATCTCTTTAAGGAAGTATGAGCGAGATTTTTCTCCACTTTTTATGAGAACAGGTTCGAATTTAATTTTAAGATTGATTAAAGATTTAGCAATTTAAGGTAGTATGACGAAGATAAAATAGTATTTATTACGCATAACATTTGTTTTGCTCGACTGAGCTCATTAGTAATTTATAAAATTAACATATTCGGAGCTTCTGACCTATTTCACGCCGTATCCTGTAAATGCCTTTAAAATAAAATTTTTTGTATTTTGTAAATATAAAACTATATTAAGTGAATTTTGTTCAATGATTGAATAAACTTACGAAATACGCACTACATAACCTCTGATATGACCTGTGCGTAATAACTTGTTACCTTATTTTTTTATATCCTCTCATGAGCACAAAACTGGACATTGCCCTGATGGACAAAAATTCTATTTTACGGCAACTACCTCGAAATTTTCCCTAATGAAGCCGAATCCAATGAATTTTATGAGAAGCGCAATCTCAGTCTAACTACCTTTAGACACAATTACTCGAAAGTACATCGACTCAGGCTGGTGGTCGAAGTCGGTTAAATGGTTACTTGGTAGAGGAAGACCTCAAAATCGCTCATTTGAAATGCCCGCATATTGGCCACTCATTGCCGTGAACAGCATCAATTCTGGTTTTGTAAAGATAAGGGTTACCTTAAAAAATGAAATCACCATAATTGCAATCAATAAAGCAGACAAAAATACATTTTTCCATTGCCTTATGTGCTACTGAACGCAGGCATTATTTCTAAAAACGATTCACTTTCATTTTGGGAGTTAATTGTCCGTGATATGAAAGTGAGATTTTGTAAGTTTGTATGTATTGGGAAAAGGCCATGAGATTCCTTTGAAGGTAACGGCACAACCTTGTGAACATGACATACTTATGCAAAAGGTGTATTCTATTTCCAGATTCCTCTCTCGCCAGTATTGCTTCTGTAAATGGGTCAAGAGGATGCGAAAGGGTAACAAAGAATGGCGAAGGATGAATTAATTGGAACCGCAGATTTCTTGCGAATACTGGAATGACGCTGGTTAGATTGGGTGAGGAAAATTTTTAAAGAATTAGCAGATTTAAATCCAATGGCATGTAGCGTCTCACAATTTTTACGTTCAGATAGGTATATTTTCTCGCTACGTTTACTTGATTAGAGGCATTCTTACTTTTATTAGTCGGCGAAGTATTCAAGTAATGCTAAACTGTAATCATTGGAGATGGAATATTTTTACAAGCATTTCTCGGCGAATCCCTGCGAGGAAATTGCCTCATTCCATATAATGTATCGCTAGGAATCGCATTTTTATTGGGAGTTCGAAGAATGAGATCGCATGGTACCATAAGGTTCAACACGTCTGTAGAAGGATTTATACCCTCGACCTTTTCATATTTTCTTGCAAATGCGATACCTATCCTGCAAGTTAGCATGATTGACGATACCGTTGCTCTTTTAAATATTCACGAAGTCCCCTTAACCTTATTATTATCTCGCAGGAAGAATTCATATCCTTGTGGGCTTCTTGCCAATCACAATGTTTAACTCTTAGTATGCTAATGTATGTTAGTTGCCACCGTTACAATTCAGCATGTATAATGATATTAAACAAAGTTGACTGCAATTCGTAACTTTGATTTTATGGATTTTAGGATAATATCCGTTTGCTTTGGCATATTGACTAGGTATACCTGCCACAGGTCCATTCTTTGGTTTTAATTCTGTACGTCGTAATTTACTGCGATTAATTTTATCCGTTTAATGAATATATTAGTACAGAAGTTTTGTCGAACTGCCTTTTGTTATTACGAACAAATGGATTTTGCATAGAAAATGAATTGAAATGTTGAAGCTTTTTATAGCTGTCAAAATAGGGAAAAAGTAGCAAATATTGAAAACGTTCACTCTTTGACTCTTTTATAATTTTTTTACCATGTGCACTCTTAAGAAAGTTATATATGACCACGGAGTTATCATGAAGGAGAACCTCACTCGAAGTTCGAGTTTTTGTAAGAAATATTTGAAAAATCTGATGGTACTTAAGTGGTTAAGTCTTTCACATTTTGCAACTGAGTGGCTTTAAAGTATTATAGCCATTCTTTTCATACCAGAGTGAACGTCATTCTAAAATGATAAAAGATTTAAGTTTCAAAAATGTCATTAAAAAATGTTTAGTCTTAATCTCTAATATCATGTTATTCATTCCGTTATTATAAAATACCCTTCTATAATCCTTTAAATGTCTCTATTTTTCCCAACATTTTGGTCCTATTAAACTTAAGTATGTATCGTTCTACTGGTTATAAATGTCAGAACGAAATTCGTAGGTAAATCGACTTTAATCAATAAGATTTTTGGTGTACTAATCGATCAAACTTCTTTGATAGAATATGAAACTTCCTGTGAAAATCAACCGATGCGGCATGATTGTTATGAGTTGACTGAATAAATTTCGAGTTGTTGTTGATAAATGCGAAGGAATACATTTTTATCTGTCTTTGAGATGTCCATAATCTTAAGTACAATTCAGTTCCTTGCCGCTGATAGATCTTTGCTGGTGGTGAAAGTTCTGAGTACTCTGTGCTGTTTAACTCCATAGAAAATTAGATTAATAGCGTTTTTTTGCGTATGTGTTTATCTCCATTCACGTCGGATGGCTGAAAGTTCGAGTTTTTTTAAATATTTCCATTGATATCGAATTTGCATGCTAATCAATTGACGCTCTCTCTCGAGGGGTGCTATTTTCCCTATATTACACTTGAGACGTCAATCCGGGATTCATTCCTCATTTTTCTTTTAAGTCTGGGAAGTAAAGTTGTTCCTTTATGGATATTGCTGCAATACGGGTTAGAACGAAATGTATCCTCGTTTTACAATTTTATTAGTTAATTTGGGATACTTTGGCATCGAATGCAACTACAATTGATGATACAGTTTAAGGTAAATTTAACTTACTAAGACTCTGTGCACGGGCATGCGGTTAGAGACATTATGCGACCGAACCTGCGAAACTGTGAGGAGTCACTTAACGGCCTTGGAATTCACCTCCAATGCATCTCGACTGCGAAAGAAGGAAATGCTTGGCCTGTGTCTTTTTATTTTACCCAGCATGAGAATAGTCTCTCCTCCCTTCTTTCCGAATATAAATACTTTTATTTGCCCCATTAAATGATAATCCTTGTCTATATTATTACATTGGTACTATATTCTTTGACGAATATTATTACTCTTGAAAAAAATTATTCGGAGGCTTTTATGGTTTAGGTACGAGTAATACCCCTAGCTAGTTCCTCATGTGCGAGAGTGTAATAGCGATAACCACCAAAGTATCAAATAGTATACTTAATAAAGTCAATATCTATTTTGGTTGTGAATTCTGGTTACTGTGTACTTGTAGACTTGTAGAATAAGTGAAGGACTTTGCATCTAAGCACGCGACGCGAGAGCTCAAGAACTGAGCGAAATTTTGTAGCACCATGAGTCGAACCCCGGAATATGAGATATTTTCGATTAAAGGAAATAAAATATTACATGCTGTGCATACAATAGCAAAAAAACCGACTAAATGAATTAATAAAATCGTGAAACCTGTGTAAAGTTGGTATCAAACGCTGAAAAGATTATTAAAGTATAGTAAATGCATTTAAATAACGGGCCGTCAATGCCAGTAAGTCTATAAACGTTTATCCATTATAGTAGTAGTGTATTGATTTAGTTTAGTTCTCGATGGCCAAGGCCAATTCTCAAACACTACCTCGCGCAGACAGAGGCAACAGCACTCAGACGAATAGGTGATCACCCTTCCAAATTCTAGCCGAGCCCAAGAGGCTTAACTCCCGTGACTTTTCCATTATGGTGGCCCGTTGCCCAAATTTACCCTAACTTTCCCATCGTGCGATAATCGACTTAGTTTGAATATGCATAAGATAAAACTCTTAGAGGAATGTTGGGGCTTCCATGAGAACCTCTTCACGCGCTTAAATGGATTTTCTGTATATGTAACTTGTCGCACTACTTCCATAGGTCTTAATATAGAACTTGAACTCAGTGTTTTCTCTGAACTATTGGAAACACGCTCTCTAGTCGTCGCATGAAGCAATAGCGCTATATGCGATCCTGACATAGTGATCAAAAATGGGTTTGAGTCTAATGTTCACATCTTCGAGAGGCCATTGCCATTATAAGATAAGGTACTTCCTAAGCGTCTACCTGACATATGTCCCTGAAGTGATTCAAATCTCGTAATTTAGGTAAATATTCTAATTTTTGACAAGTTTGCCCTGGTTAAAGCACAATAAATTGAAGAGTCAAAAATTAAACGGAATACACTTTCAATGCAGAGCCAATCTTTTGGATTTTAAGGCTCCGGATGCAAATGTGGAGTTGAACCCAACGAAATGAAATCTTAAGAAAATCTTAGGCGGAAAAAAAGAAAATTACCAAAAAATGATGTACCAATTTTTTTCGTCATATTGACGCTTCTGTTTCTGTTGACAGAGAAATTAGGTCTCAATATCATGAAATCAGCTGGGAGTTGAATGGAAGAAGCCGGTGTGCTCTTTTACATTTCCCCTTTTGCCTTCGAATGAGTATTTCATATTTGAGAGTACTACTGTCCAGGCTTCCTCAGTATTTTCATAAGGCTGGGTAATTTAATTTCAATAAATTATTAATTGCGCAGTAAGTTTTTCCACTAAGTTCGCATTAGAACATACATATTAAGTATGAGAACGTTAAATAAAGACTATCAATTTATGAAATTGATAGAAATAGGCGCAAGCATTAGGCAAAATTCTGTGAATCAGCGATTTCAATGAATCGAGAGAAATTACTAGTAATAGATTGATTTAAATATTGCTTTTCATGAGCAGAACGTATAGTGAACCCTCAGGATAATGGGTTATTAAAGAATTTGGCCATCAGATGAAATAATAAGGTGGGAAAATTCCAAAAATCTCTGTGAAATATTGCTGGCTGTCTACGTTAGCTCCTGAGTCATATGAAAGTAATACATTGTTTGAACCTCATCAAAGCTAGCTACTTTCACTTGTTGGCTGTGCATTAGTGCTTCATGTATTTTAAGGTATATTGTAGAAAGACTAAAATAACATTTTTCTATCCATGTTACCGGGTTAATTCCTGTTCTTCTCCGCAAAGCACTAACGATTTAACTTGGACGTTACTAAAAATGCTGATTTACTCATGTTTTATAGTCAGACCCAAAACGATATTCGATACACTGTGCGCCGTAAAAGTGAGTCCTTAAAATGAATTTTCTCTTTCGCAGGACTAATATATATCTCTCTTACTCATTCTCTTATCACATTAAAGCCCAAGTGACCACACGAAGCCTTACTACAAGTGTAGAAGATGAGAACCTGACGTTCGAACGGAGTTGAAGAACTCTTTCCCTGAGGGTTTTTTGTTACATGGTTTTTCAGTTAACTCCTCTTGGTGCTACTCTGTAACTCGTGAAGACATGCTTGCGGAATCTGTCGTTTCGTCATCTTTCCTAGTCGCGTGCGATGGCGATGACGTAAGCTATATTCTATAACCATATTGGTACGTTTGATAAAATTGCTTGTCGGAAGCGACTACCTTCCTGAGACAGTCGCTTAAAAGCTCAGCATTAAAATCATCGCGGAACATGTCGATCCACCAGTTAGAATTGATAGACGATATATGTCGCTTATCATGTCGTAAAGAGTTACAGGGCAGCAGTACAGGCGGTGAAAGTCCATCGGTGAAACGTGAATATATAATTTTGCATCTAAACGTAGTGCATTTTAATCTCCTGTTTATACTAAAATGTACTAAAATAGTTCGTTTCCAAGAAAAGGCAGCAGAGGATTACAACTTCATCCGTTGCACGCGAAAATTCCTGAGCCTGAGCATATTTTTGCCGTAAAATGTTTGAGATCTTCTTCACTAATATATATGTATGAATTTTAAATTAATATAATATAAATCAGCGTGTAGATAATGAGTTAAAGCTGTGCCAACAACGATTTATACCCGACAAAAAAGACTGACTTTTTATTAGCAAAATTGAGTGTAAGTGCATTTACGGTGGGTAAAATGTCTTAACGTACGTGAATGAATATACAAATTAACGTTTTATCCGATTTATTTTATTCCTTAAAAATCGGTTGATTCAACTTGGGTATAAAGTTTCCTAAACTCGAAGAACTAGACAGTTTTAACGGACAGTAGATATTTAATTACTGTATTTCCAACTCTTTGTGCGCCAAAAGCGATGGCTTTTATTATAAATTGCTCGAAAGGAAATGTCGATTGCCGTCGCAACTTGTTTTCACTTAATACTACATGGGTTGGTAATGGAGCAGGAATCATTCTCTTCTCTTTGTTTCTCACTCCTGGAAAGGTATATCTTATAATTTCTCCGAAGATACCACATCTCGGAATTTTACGTGCCCGGAATTATATGGGACCGCGGCCATATCCCTTTGTTTACGCGTGGTGGCCGAACTAGGGAAGAAAATTATCGACCGAGCTGTTTCCAGATTTGGTAAAAGGAGTGACAGGGAGTGACCAATAAACTGACCTGGCTGTCCTTCGCATACATTTTTCCCCTAAGGCTCGCCCGTAGCTTGGAAGCACATTGATTGCTTGGCATTCTATCTGGATACGGGTTTGCAAGCCAGTGAAGCGGCTCGGAATAGTTCGGTCTGGGCGTAGCGGCATTCTGAGGAAACAGGTACGATCGAAATGGCATGATACATAAAAGTGCGTCTCATGTGCCTGCGAGTTGACTTTTGACTCGCTGAATTAATCGGCTCTATTCGTTGGGCCTGTCGTTAGTATTTGACTAAGTTTAATCTTTTTTTATTTAAAATGAGAGAGGTTTTATGACCTACATGACCCTAGAATTCTTTTCTAGCCTTACATATTTCCGCCTCCAGGAAAAAATGTCGGCCGGTCTTTGAAAAATAGAAAAGATATATATTACGTGCCTAACCCGCGCAGTTTTTCCTACTCTTAAGAAATTGGCGAACTAAGCTCTCGTGGTCTGATATGTGCAATCTGAGGTATTGCTCGTGACTTTTCCCGAAGTCCTCAAAAAAATGTCGCACTCACTACCGCGTATCTGTACTGAAAATAACTGAACATATTTTATTTCCATGCGCTACTCTTATTATAGTGCACGCGTTTTTAACGCCAAAGCGTCATCTTTAAAAAATGCAAAAATTTTAGTAGACACTCGTGCGTTAAAATCACGATCGAGTCAAATTAAAGATCTCAATGGAAATGCAAAGTCTTTCGATTGTTTTCAACATGTAGAAATCCCCATAGCAGAGCTGGAAATCTTTGAATTAAACTTGTTATACAATTTGTCGATGCGCTACAACTATCATCCGCCATGCTGGGGAATCTTCGGGTGAAAAATGCAAGAATTGGATTTCTGGAAAATATTCTGCGAGTAGTAAATCAAAAAAGCGCTGGAAAAATAGCTGACCATACACGAAAAGCGTGTGAAATGTGTAGAAAAAAAATAATCTGTACCTTTCAGTACTGTTAACTTTATTCTACTTATATTGAAGCAAATTTGGTTCTTTCTTTTATATATAATTTTGCGTAGAATTTCCTCCCAGAGGTAATCATGTGTTTTTCAGTATTCAAATATTTCGTGTTTGTTCATCCATTATTTCAAATATTGGTATGCTCGATCTCCATTCTCTTGTTTCCTTCCAGCTAGCCGCTTTGCTCCGTCCTGTCTTCATTCTAACATACCATACAATTTGCGTGGTGTATTCCGCCCTTGATCTTTCTCATTAATTTATCCCTCTCATTCTCCCTCCTTACTGTTCGTTCTTAAGGCTTATCTACCTTTGAATACGACCAATAACAATGTCATATGTTTAAAAAATTTTAACCTACTCCAGTTCAATGAAAAGTGTGTTCGGTGACTTAGTGGCTTATTGACTGTCCAAATTATTAGTTTAACCAATTCAAACAATAGAACTAATAGTCTACGTTATAATTAAATATGTATGGAGCTTTTTTAAAAGTCCTGCTGTTAATAGTTCAGGCCAAGCTTCGGCATTAATCTGATGGCTGCAGATGAAACAATTATAATTTAAGTTTGTAAGAAACGTTTATAATTCTCTCAACTCTGGCATTGCTGACTTTCCCGGAGAAATCCAGAACCAGTTTTGAGTCATGCTGTTAGTTGGACGAGCAACATGGGATCCAGTTGAATTTTAATGCACGTTGTACAGCACCGCGAGACGATTTAGGAGACGTGCAAATGATATTACTTACTTATGCTTCCGACCAAGTCTCACCGTGCGTGGAGCTTGGAATTTTCAGCTGTGCCCCTTAATCCCTACGGACTCACTTTCTACTCTGAGAGGAGTTTTTACAACTCACTTATATTTTGTATGACCGCTCATTCTTTTCTTTTCCATCTTTACGACCATCTCCGGCTTCCGCTCCTCATTTAAGGGCGGCCACTGATTATTTTTTATATTTAAGTTGAATCCGTGGAGGAAAAAAATGTGGCATTGTGTAATGCTGAGTTCTGCGAGCATTATTTATTTCTATGCATCCCTGATGACCTCCTCCTTTTCTAATTGCTAGCCTGTCTTTTTGCGTGCAATTATTTGACCTTTTTTGACCCATTTTGAGATTGGTCACCACCGGCTGTCTGTGGACATGGACGAACAAACGTCTCGGTCCGTAAACTCTCGTCGAAATTTCTTCTAATGAAACCATGCTCTTTGCTGTAGATATATTTGGTGCCTGAACTTTACTGAAACCAAATTCAACTGTAAGACTAACTCCAAATTGATTAAGAAATGGGATGAATGGGTCGTCTTTTTTCCAGCGGTAATTTTACCAATTTACATAATACAAAGTTGTCCCACTGCGTGTGCCCTACAGGTGTCCCACTGCGTGACCATAGAAAATATTGTACATGCATTAATTTCTCTTCATGAAAACAATGGATTAAGTGCTCTGGTAGATAGTATGTATAAAAGCAAGTCATGTGCATTTTATTTCAATCTTCTTTTTTATCATTTTAATTTTATGTAGCCTAGTGCAGAGAGATCATGGATTTCAGAATTTTAGTAAAAATGAGTGATGCGTTTATCTCAATTTTTTTATATCAACGAAATTAATTTTTATGTACATTGTGTTGAAATGACAACATTCTAGTAAGTTTTTTGGGTACTGCTATTTAACTTTGTGTACAAGGTCATTTTTCCTCGTAAAATTGGCTTTTCTAATCTGTTTCGTAATTCTTTCCATGTTTCCTTTTCCTTCTATGCCTTATGGATTCATGCTTGCTTACTCACTCTTATTTTTTCCGTTAATGACTAAAGGTCCAAAGTGTTTTCTTTACAATACCTCTGCGTTATATAATGAACTGCATTCTTTTGAATACTTACTTGCTTCCTTCCCCTCAGCGCTACAGCTTGAGGTGAGCCTCGGAATCCTGCACAATCCTACTCCACTGCTCTCTGTTATCTATTTTACTCCTCCAGCCCCCTTTTTTCAATTTAATTCTTTCGATATCATCATATAAGTCTTCTAACCATGTCATCCTGTGATTTTCTCTCTTTCCTTTTGAATTTACCTTCCCGTATAGCATCCTCTTTGGTGAGGCAGTCTCTTTCATTCTTTTATTATGTCCCAGCCACTGTAGTCTTTTATAAATCTTACTATATTTTCTTCTTTATTAAGTTTACTTTCCATCATGGCAACGAATACTCTGCTCATCATTTTCTATGTAAGATAAATATATCTTTCTTTGTAATTTTCTTTCAACATTTCTGAGAGGATTCTCTTCTTTTGATGTTAAGGACCATGTTACTGCGCCATATGTTACTCCTGGTCACCTTTGAAAATTTCCTGGCTCATTTATATTACAATTATCATGAGGCTATCAAATGGGTGATGCACTATATTATCACTGGTATCCGTGTCTTAAATGCCAGTGCTCAGCTAGCGATCAAATTTTGAATTTCGTCTTTATCACAAACCATTCCCTGTTATTTCCAACTCGTGCTCAATTAATAGGCGCTTTATATGCCGTAATTAGTCCAGCTTGCTCAATTTTATTGCTTGGATTATATGTTTTATATGTTGTCCTGTTGAATTGTAGTTTTCTGTGTTCTTCTCCCTTCTCATAGACCAACCGAAAAGAGATCAATTTGCGTTTGGAGCGCAGCTTTTGGCAACTTTTTGATAAATCCCTTATTTTCATTGTAAGCGATTACCTTTTGAGAAATCGCCTCCTTTGGTTGAAAATTCCTGCTAGTCAGAGGAGTAGCGAGCACTCCTGTGGAGGAATGAGCTTGTCTCTCGATCGTCGAATGATTGGAGATAGTAATTTGTAGAAATTCTTTTCAAATACTTACCCATTGGCAAAATGCATGATTTTTTAACCCCAGCGATGAAAGAAGAAGATATCGTTGATTTCTTCTAACAGTTTTCATCTCATTCTTTCCCGTATTGCACGGCAGTTGAGAAAATCTTGTATGGGTCACCATGCCAAGCGTGAAATCAATTCTTACGAACCTCGTGGAGTGTGGCCTCTGTGAAGCTTGAGCTTCGGTTGCGGGTGTTATCTAAGATTAGCCGCCATGGCATTTGATAAATGGTTCTTATATATTTTCCATGAAAATGATGCATGATTCCCAATTCCAGTACATGTGGAATTGGGAATCATGCATAAGTTTTGGCCCAGAAAATCTCCGAAGTTCGCTCTCCGTTCTCTTCTGTCAATTTACTTTAATTAGGCATGAAGTTACTTGATTAGGAATCTTATTAAAAATATTACTAGCTTACAGATGTCTGTCAATCACATGTTTTAGGGTAGTTCCAGGCTAGTTCAAAATATTTTGACATAACCCAGTACCTGCTAGTAATAATAAAAAGAACTATTAATAGTAATTTAAAGGGATTTTATTTATTCCACAGCTGTTACCTGTGACACCGATAAAAAATAAATGGATTTGGTTCTATTTTGACTCTTTGCTCTACTTTAATTTTCTTACCCTAGCAAATGCAAAAGATAAAGAGCTCATGCAATTTTTTTCAGATTTAAAAAAAGAGGGTTTTTATCACTAAAACTCTATTTTTTCTCCTATTTTAGCAAAATTCATTTTCATTTCCTTTGTAGCCGCAGCGGAGGCTTTAAGGTAGTTTAAGCGAAATATCATTTAACCTCGAAATTAATGAATTTGGTCTCATTTTAAATACAAATATATCACCTTTCCATTGTCACCAAAAATTCAACCCCTTATCACATTACTTTCCGAGATATTTAATAAAAATACTAGCCCTTTTAAATGGGAAATGGTAGGTATATTTACTTCAGAGTGACCTTATATTAAAAATGAGGCATTTCCTACACTTTGATCTCGTCAAAAAACAACAGTGTGTAGTTTGTGTGTTTTTTCAACTATTTTCGAAAATAAATCATATCGTCACCGCAGTAAATTCTTCGATATCACAATAAACCTTCCGTTTTGATGGAGTTTCAAACACACCGCGTGAAAAAAATGAGTCAAGATAAAGACTTATTTAGATATTTTCATTTGATTACTTACAATTTCTGTCATGTAAAACTATATTATTCCACCATTATTAATGCAATATTCAATTCGTGTGTCTCACAGCTGGTGAAATTAAAACGAATTATTTGAATATGGTCTCTATTATGATTAGGGAACTATCTCGCTCGCACTACCTTAAATAGAAACTTATGGCTGAGGTTACATAGAATTGGTGTGTGGTTTTAGTTGGGGTGTTTTCGAACCGTACTTATCCGTGCTTGGTAATGACTGCCACATGGTGGGATATATCAATTGTACAGGTCACATAGAAAGTTTTTAAAAATCTACTATACCTGATTATATATTATTCTTCCCGTTACATGACAGCGGGCACTATCTTCAAGTATCTATTTTAATTCTATGGCAGCCTCTACAAACCTATCTCCATCTCATCAAATTAGGTCCATTTCTTTCACCACGAAAATCGTCTCTCCACGTGGCTTCATCATTTATGCTATCCGCAGTGGCTTTATATCACCCATTTTGGTCTTTTTTTAATCGGCATGGGTCCTTTGACCACCTGGAGCTCTAGTTTCTGGGGAAGAGGGGGAGGTGGGACACACTCTAAGTCGAGGTTTGTGATTGCGAAACGCGTCGTGACAATGGTCGGTGACATAGGTGTCGTTTTAGTCGACTCATTTCCACCCTCCCTGGTCGTGCAAATCATTTCATGGGTGACCGGGCGTTTTTTATTATTTTTTCGTACGGCAGTCCAAGAAGTGGACAGTCAACGGGATCGCCCGTCAAACCAGTTCACTCAGGCCAGTCGGAAAAATGAACGAAAAATCACCCAGTATTTTTCGGGTCACTGGTTTTTTTTGCCTCTCCAATCGACCCACGCAGGATTTTCACGATTCGCCAGAGGCTTGGAGGTGGATGAGGAATCAAGGGTTCCAAGGGTTGTTTCCAATTCATTCTATGCACATGCGACCGTTTCTCATTCCTCGAGCATTGTTGACATTTGGAACAGACTTTCGACATTTAAATGACCCGGAAATATCGGGCGTTGGAAAACCTAATTCGCGGATCAAAGCGTATTCTTTCTCAAAGAAAATTACACGCCTTTAGCGGATGCGAAATGGCTCTTCTGTCAGCTCTCTCTTGTGAAACAATGCACTATTACATTATTCTTTTTCTTTCCCTAATAACCAAGTAACTCAGGAAGCATTGGTAGATGTAAGAAGGGACAATGGTGAATGAACATTTTGATAATAACACCTTTGTGAACGCAACAATGTGATTATTTGATTTTAATTAAACCTTCAAGTTGCTGTATGAGTCTTACTCTTTCTTATGGAAGATATAATTTTATGCATTTTGTCGCTTGATGTTTCCTACTCTGGATTATAAGTGAGTAAGATTCGTTGGCGTGATAGTTTTACTTCTACCTATAACAACGGAAGAAAGATATGGGATGCATGCAGTGAAGTATGAACCTAGTATAAAGTATTATTCAGCAACAATAATTTATTTATTGGAAACAGCTTCCGCCAATTATATCCTACAATATATACCGACGAAGGTACACTAGCAAAGTGTATGTCAGAGTGATGTTGTAATGACATTCAGGGAAGTGGCTGTCTGCTAACATTGCCTGAGTAAACAACTTATCATTTTCGTGTTGCTTTATCACTGAGTATTTCTGGATAAGCGGCTTGCTTGAACATCATGGCTATGTGAAAGTCAGAAAAACTTGATAGACTTTAGTCGTGATACATAGGAAGACAGGAGACTGCTGTAACGAGTTTCAAGTCGAATCTTAGGATCATGAAAGGCTTAAGAGATTAACAAAAGGTTGCTAATCGGTGGCTTTTAAGACGTGGTCCATTTTTAGGGTCTATATAAATGTCAGATTCATATTATTAGCATTATGTTTGCTTCCAGAGAGTCATTCTACTTGAATATTTTTTGCATGGCATACTCTATTTTGCCTTTTTAAAGCATTGTGTAAGACCGAGGAAATGTTGGGCATGATTGCTGCGGAATTCGGTCTTATCAATGGCCTCACGAAGTCATTACTGTTTATTCGCCAAATCTTTATCACAAAATGAATTGGGCTCTTCCAAATGTCAGTGTTCATTCTAATAATTCTATGAAAACTTTTTCCTTTTCACTTCATAACTGAGCAAACGAATATTAAATCATACCTACTATTCCTTGCTGAGCTCAAATGCTACAGTGCTATCAGAAATTACGCTTAAATTAAATGGCATTATTGATAGAAAAGTTTCTGTAACTATGGAGGGACATAAAAGTGTGTTGCCAAATTAATAGTGTTATGGTTTTATGTGATTGCTTGCTATTTTGTTAGTATTTACATCTGTAGGACCTCGTGGTGGACTAGGGCTTAGAAATTTAAAATGAATTCTGTTTTTTAGGAGGCTGTTTATACTCCAATAATTGTTTCCTTTAACCCATTAGAATAGCATTAAATACGGTGATGTTTTTAATTACTTTGCTTTTTATAAATTTCTTACGTTAAGGCTATTGAATGCATATTTTTAATCATTGAATGGCTTAAAAAATTAAGTAATTATTATTTCACATGATTTTCACGTACGCGTCGTTGTGCCTAAAAATTGCGTTTTCACTTTCAAAGTCATCATTTGTTCTCTCAATTCTTCAAAATACTCGGGTACCTTAGCTTTCATTCTAAATGAATATTCACGCCTGTGGCATTTCAAGGTCAGGTTAAATGATCAGTTGAGAAGCAGTAGCAACTTTTGGTTTGATTTTAAACCTAACTACTCTTTGAGTGGCTGAATGCAAGGAGTTCTGTATGTACGCTAACCTTTAAATTGTATAAAATATTTTGCTATCTGATTGAGCTTTGACACCACGGGGTGATAATTTCTGTAAAATGATGGGTACTGATATCACGATTGCTTGTACATCATGATTTTCAGGAAATTTTATTTACTTATTTTATACAAGTTTTTAGCAAATAATAGACATTAGTAACTGTGGTTCGTATTCAGAGGAAAGGATATTCTCTGAAAAAATTGCGAGGTTGATCAAGTCTAAGTACATTAATTGCACAAGGTTAAAGCTGTTATTTTTTGTCGTTAATAATGTTTTTCTTCGCTACATCTTTATTTAAATTTCAACCAAGAACTAATAGCAGATTTGAGACTGTTTTATTCCTCGCTTAGTTCCTACTTATAACTTAGTATCCACCGTTGAGTTTGAAGCTTAATTTGTTTCATCAGAGTGAGTTTTTCCTCAGTGTAACCATATGCTGTTAGAACTAGGGAGATTAAATTTAAATGGGTCCAATTGTAAACATATCTCCAGATAGAAACCAAGCAATACACATAGTCAATCGATTTGGAAAGTGGTAGGGTAGTGCCGCACAATCAATGGAAAGCTCTTTCGTATGGATAAATATTGAAAGGAATAGGTAATATTCCATTTTAACGACAAAGTTTTTATTTTTTCCACCTCTTATATTTCTGGTGCTTTAAAAATCCATCCGAGTCAGATGAGCTGAAGCCTGCTTGTCATGTTTAATCAGAAAATTAGATGGATTTTTTGTGTCCTATGTATGAAAGAAAATGTGTTCTACCCCCTGTGAAATTTCTATGAATAGCTTACCCTCAGATAATGTATATTTGATGGGTTAAATAGCCCAATGCAATATTGATTTTATGAATAATACTGAGCTAAGTCCTAGCCGTCGTTAAAATTTTTCGTGAATTTCCTCCCTCCAAAACGAACAATAAATTTCCTTTTATACATAATGTAGTGTACTTATGATTAATTAGATATTAGTTTGTGTATAAAGGGAAACTATAATTGTCTCCTATGGAAATAAAAATAATTTTTGTGATTTTTATAGGATTGGTTGGTTACTAGGTCAAGAAATGGTAGCATCACCGGGACTAATGCCAAGGAACTAACTACTTAGGAAGTGACCTGGCCCAATAGCTCTCCCGTAAACTATGCAAGTAAATAAACCAGAAACTTTCTGAACAGGTCTGGAATTATCTTTTCAACATAAATCTCTTAATAACAACGAAATATCAAAGTCCGCGGAGCAATTGGGAATCGCGCCCTTTAACCAAAGCAAGTCCGCTGCGCTCAAAGATTTAACGTCCCACCTACCCATTGATTTTTATCTTGATTTATATGCCTGCAAAAAGCTGAGGAGGTTGAATACATTCGGCGTAGGCTCTCCGCAGCGTTTACTTTTTCCACATGAAGCCCCGACGTTTTAAATCCATTCTTTAACGCCTGAAGTGTTTTCTGTTATTTAACCCTTGGCCATTTTCAAATAGCTTCTATCTCATGCGTGGTATCCGCAACTATAGAAGAAGTTGACGGTATGTAAGTTTTTGTTGAGACATATCGTGAAAGATAGATGAGTTTGTCTCGAGTAGAGGTGTTAACTCCATTGGTCGAATTTTCTCTTTTGTGAAAGTCAGTTTAGTTCAGTTCTTAAGTGTAGATCGTTGGGTAACACGCTCATCAGTTGTGATGAGGGTATCGCTTTTTAATCCCTACTATGCCATGGATATGCCACGTTGTCGTTCGATGCGTATGAGTTCGAATCGTGAGCAATCTAAGCCAAATGTTTCTATCATTTCCGCTCTAGTCATGATCTTGCTGGTGCTGGTGTGGTGACGAGAGCTCTGGTCTCCCACTCAGAAGGCTCCTTGTCCATTCCCGGCTTCGGTGGATATTTTTCAGTGAAATTCTCGATTCCTACGTTGGTGTTGAGTGGAGGGATTTTTCTATCCTATTGTCCCTCTGTCAGAGTGGAAGTTAAACTCTGGACCCCTCGGTGATTTAAATTGAGATGAGATTAAATCCGGGTTTCTTTCTAATTTTTCTTCACTGCCAAAAATATTTTCCCGTTAAAACTTCATAAATTCCACCCGATATATTTATTTTGGTGCCATGGGCCCCAGTTGTCAGTCTCCACCATAAGGCCGTTTTACTTGACAAAAGTTAATGAAACTAAATTCAGCATATTTGGTATCGTATTGTGTAAATTGACCAGTTGAGTTCTATGTATGCTCAGACTCCAAATCTCAATCCTGAAAGCAAACGTAAGTACGACGCTTATAATCCATTCAAGTATCACATATGACTGCCAGTCGCGCGCGTGTTGAGTGTTTCAAGTAATTACCAGTGGAGGTGCCGGAAATAGCTTTGCTTACATCAGTAAGCGGTGAGTTTTTCAGTTCTGGTGAAATTTTTTAACGGGCTAGGAACGCTAACTGAATTCATAGAAGAGTATTCAAGGGGTGGGAGTTTGTATGTGTGACCAATATAACTGAACACTTGAGCTTCTGCGCTTAAGCTCGGCATAGCGCTGAGGAAATTTAAATATACGAAGAGAGGAAATCATTCTCCAGGACTGTGATTCTAATGCCCGAGTAGGCGCCTCGTGTTTAAAAACCCTAATACGCCCTTATACCTGGGTATCCTTTTAAGCAATTTTTTTTCAGGTTAGCTTAAGAGAAGCCAAATGTCTTACGAACTATGATAAATAGAAAGCTAAAAAGTGCTGGTTTTCATGCTGTTTTTGCCTCATTCCACGAAATTATAGCCTTGCTGACACTTGTTTACTGAAGAAGTTTTTTGTGACAATTGCCTTCAAATCTATAGGAATCGCTCCTGTGTGTTAATGGCTCAGCCGAGCTGATTTCTGGTCCGTATGGGGTTCGATTATTTCCTGGGGACGCGAAATCTTTCCCTCGTTTGAAGGCCATCTTAGCACCATCTGTAGTTTCTCGGCAAAATAAATTACTCCGCTCCCACCATTCATGAATTTGGATTTTCATGTGACTGGTTGTGGCAGTGTCCAACTGATGGATCCTTGACGGTGCTCTCCTGTGTCAAATCTTAGGAAATGAGCGTCAAGCTGACCTCTTTTACAGGATCATTGAAGGGAGCCTTTGAAGTGCTCGCACGAAGTAATTGTGGGGTCACTCTTACGTTAGCCCAGTCGTTGTAGTTTCGTCATGCCAATGAGGCTTGACCTCCACTTAAGACGAAGAGCACATCAACTTCTTTTTCGATTAAGATTACACCATCGAGTTTTATTCAAACCTCTAAAAATGGTAATTGTCGGTAGAACTTGCTTCGTATAATTAAGCTAATGAAGGCTTACATGAAGAGAAATATTAAATGCAAACTTTTATGACATAAATAATAAGAAATATGCGCTATTGCGACAACGATTCTTGCAGGTGTCATATGTTTCACGCGAGTAGGCGGACGATTACAGTTGAAACAAGAATTTAAATATTTCTAGCTGAAACAAATCGTTATACATTTTCATGTGCCATACCGCCTTGTAGCCATGAACGGATAATATAGGTAAAATTGTGGAAAATCCTGATTTGAAAGCCGGTCATGTCAAATGATATATTTTAACGATGTATCTTCGCAAAAGGTGCTTCAAACGGACCTTGAGTATGTTTTCAAGATTTTTTCTTCCTGAAGGCTTCCGCATTGTCATTCATGACGGTCTGTGATATTCCTATCCGGCAGATAGAAATTGACTCCTAGATTACTTACAAAATTTTTAATTTAGAATTGGCCCAGAATATTGGAGGAATTCCGTCGTATCATACCTTTTCATTCGTCATTTCGTGCTTTTTCGCCATAGTAATTAAAGACAATTTTTTATAATCGTCAACTTTGTTTATAACATCGACCCAGATTTGAATTACGCCATAGTCATTTTCCAAATGAAACCTCTTCGGCGTTTGTATTGTAGACTTGGGCATACTCTACTGGAGTCCTAGACTCTTCAAAATTTTCAGCTCTCATGATGTTTATGTGTCTTACCCCGGCTTCTGTAGCCATGTTGGTGACACCTTGGATTGGTAACCGGTATGCTTCGGATTAGAATTCCATTTGTCGCGTTAACGACATTTTACTTTAGAAACAATGTCCTTGGCCGAAATCTCAAGCCTAATAATACCGCTATTATTCTTCCTGATTATTCTATCTTGAAGAAACTGGCTACATCGCAAATAACACCAAAATAGGCGGTATAAAAATGTTCTCTTAAAAAGATTCTTCGCAGGAAATCAGTTAGTGTGTGGCTTGGAAATCAGTTAGTGTGTTACGGCTTAAGGTTAATTTTGGTGTTTTATTTTTTTATATGTCAATCTTTTGGTGTTTTCTCGTGGAAGAGCAAATAGGCTTTCAGCCAGAGAAACATGCTTCTTAGGTCTAGGTGGTACGGTGTATGTATTTCATATCAGACATCTGTAAATCATACTCCTAAAATAAGAGGAAGCTTTCACGAGACTATTAGAGAAATTATTCTCCACCTTTTTTCTGTCTTGAAAACTTTTAAAGGCATTTTCCCTGTATTTGTTTGTTAATCACTGATACATTTTTAATGAGCCGTCACTTATTCAATATACGATCAAGGGTGCATTGTCCATTTTACAGTTTTTATTTTCCTCTAGGTTAATACTCATCACCACATCTAAACAACCAGTAAAATACGACGAGAACTGCTCTATGGCAACTCCCAAACGCTATTTTTACAAGAGTGAAAACATTTGGTCAATACGCATTTATTCAGTCTTCATTCACCGTTGATATTTTTTATCTTATAAATATTACGATCCCAAATGAAACGTCCATTAAACCCCATTACATATGATATATAGACATTAAAACATATGTGTACGTTAATAACGCTGCTATGCCAACCATCTGTCAACTAGTAAGCATTTAGTTAGAGTACCAATTTTAACCTATATATTTTTTAAACACGATTTGGTCAATGTTGAGAGAAATATAGTGTTAAGCAATACTTCTTGTTTGATCAATTTTTTCGAACGTTCCTCTACCACGGATTTAAAGACGACTTTCCCCTTTCAGATACCACTTCCTTCGGCGCCACACGATGAGCTTTTCGTGATCGATGCCGCTGTCTTGTTTTTAAATCTCGACCTTTCATTCTATCCCCGGTTTTGGGCCGTAGTATTTCATTCCCTTTTGCTGTGTATGCTGTTTTGAAGATCGAGGTAGTCTATTTTGGCATTCTGCGTTTTAGCCAGCTTAGACACTCTACGGAGAGAAATTTCTGAATGAGTTCTTGACATTAGCTTATTTTTGATGGACGATGATTTGATGGCGGTAATAATTGGAATTGTAATTAATAACAAATCACATTTACAATGAACTACTATAATTGCTGATCATTACCCAGTAATACATCGGAATAGATCTCGTCAACATATAAAAACATACTTATAACATGAAAATTTAATTACAGTCATTGCTTATAAGGTCGTATACGGTTTCAGCACCAAAGAGTCATTGTCAAGACAGGAAAATGTTTGTCTTAAAGTTACGATTTAACGACCCCATAAATAGTCACGGGGAGATACCAAGTCTATTTTATAAATGCGTAGATTCCGTGAAGTAAAGGCTGAAACGTTTGAATCTTTCCTTCTACCCCAAATCCCTCTTTGTCTGCTCTAGGTATCTATCTGTTTGTTAGTTTTCTTTGTGCGACTCATCCTTCTATTTTAACCTCCTGAAAGTTTTTGAAAAATTCACTCTGCAGGGAATTTTATCGAGGAAATTAAAATGAAATGGTGGAGACATGGCAGTGAGCGCTCATTGGCGCAGGTGAAGCAAGAGCTTGGGTAGGATTTTCTACTAGGGTTGGTATACCACTCACAAATTAGCGCATTATCTGTGGATTTTAACATATACGTTACGAAATTAATATGATCTTTATCTTGCCGTATAATGTGATGAGTGATGTTGGGCCAGCCTTCCTAAACTGCATCACCAGTGACTTCTGGTGAATCTCCTGCCATTCTCTTTGGGTTATCGAATTTATTGAGAACATGTTTTCTCATAAATAAGGTGAAACTCTGTGCTATATTTTTCAGAATGCTACGTTTAAACAAATACATTCAGTTTAATTTTTGCCCTCTAACGTTAAAATTAACTTAACAATGCTTGAAATATGATGCATGTAAAGGGAAGCCAGATAATATAGTGTAGGCTTTCGAAAGTGTTGACGGATGCTTATGTGTTGCTGTTCTACGCTTGGAGATTTTTGAGGAGGAACCTGCGCTTCGAATCGATATTTTCTTAAGATTAATAAAATCTGCTGTAATGAGTAAATATAGGCTCATTGTTGCTTCTTATATATTTTTTAAATTTCAAGTAAATCATCCTTTGGTCACATCTTATACGACAAAGCGTTTACTGTTAGCTTTTACCTCGTAACGAAAACTAGTAATTTTACTGACTCCAGCCGCCATTGCTATTGTGTCGGATTGGGCTTAATAATTGTTTAATGACCTGAGGGAAGGTTATAATTATCTTCAGAGTTAAAACATTAAGTTATGTACGTAACATGCCTAATTAGGAAGTAGTTAGTTTAGAAATTTGGCAAGCAAGGTAAATTGATGGTTTCCTTGTCAGCGTTGCAACATTCGTCACAATTTGTCGGCTATTTTCTCGGACGAAAACCGAAAGTCTGTCATTTAAATCTGAATACACGTGCCATATTGGCTGAAAAATAATATATTAGATGCCTCAATAAATAGTGCATATGGTACAAGTTTTTGAACAGTTTTATTCGGGCGGAATTTGATATAAAAAGTAATGTGAATGGATACCTCTGCTCTGCCATTGAGGCAATGTATTTCAGCGTTAAAGTTCATCACTTTTAAACAATATATCTTCGTTAAATGACCGATGGTGTAGTAATATATTTTCACTAACCGTTTGTAGAAATCTGACTTACTAATATGCATAAAAATCAGGGTAGATTATCGGGGATTTCTAAAATTAAGGTTCCTCCCTAAGCTCAAATTTTCAAGTTGACTCCTGAAGACGCTCGCTGCAACGACTTTGTACAGCTGAGTATAATGCTTCAAGCGCTGCATAACTCGAAAACTACACCAGAATCGGGAAAATTTTATTTTTGAAAATATTCCTTAGCGTTTAATTGCACTTTTAAAAGTTTGTATGATGCAGAATTGTAACTTTGCCATTAGCTTTATGATATGGTGTCGTCATGTTTAGAATCCCAGTCTCCAGGTTGGTAGTCGCGCCCTCTATCATTCATAAACTCTTGCCTGAAAAATAAAATTTACCTTGATTACGAGGTTTTCGATTGGGACGCTTGGCAGGAATTGAACTGCGCTTTGGCTGGAGAGGGATGAAGTTAGAGTTAGGTAGCGGAAATGAGAGAGCCAATATACAACATATGAGGACTGAATGACAATGTGTAGTCAAATTCATTTACAAGGTTTCAAAGAGCTTCCATGTAAGAAGTGAGTTACAGGGTTATTTTAATATAAATCTTTTTCAAATACCTTGCGCAAAATCCGGGTTGTCATACCCAAACCGAGCCTCACTCTATTTCAAAGATGTTTTTTGTATACAGGTAGTAAAATGTGTAACAATTTACACGATTCTGGTCTAATTTTTAAATTTTTATTAATTAATGAAAAATATACCTATACGGCTGCTAATTAAAGAATATAAGGAGAAATTTTTGTAAAATGGCATGTTGGCTATTAAAAATATCCGCTCTGAGCATTTGTTTTTATGCTTTGTTTTTGTTTCTGTGACTTTGTAAATCCTTACGCATTCAATTCTGCGTGGCCTTAAGATATTTACGGTTGTATGTACGTAGGTTTTTCTTCCCTAAAGCTTTGACGTTCCTTCAAGCTACATCTCAAACTTATTTCTGTGCGATGTATTATATTATTATTACTATGGTAGAAATAAGAATTATGCATCTTACCAATGGGAACTGCAAAGAAAATTTTGGGTAAGAGGGCGAGAAGGGTGAAAATTAATATATTTCATAAGATGATATAGTTTGAGATGTAGCTTGAAGGAAAATATTATGAGCTAGAGAGGGAAATAATGTGAGGCACAAGGTTTGTAATGAAGGAAAGGTTATAATTTCCGCTGTCACTATTAAGTTAAAAGTAATTTTAAAATGCAAATTTTTAATTCACGGTGTCTGTATGGAGGCCGTTGGTTTTCATACAGAAGTAAAATTTTATAAAAAAGGGATAAAATTATTTCCTTCGAATTTTTTTCCCTTTTATAATATTCCTTTGGCCTGCGTTTTACCTTTGTTAACTCATACTTTGACTGAAAATGAAATTAATAGGAGTCATTGTTGAGATTATGTGACTTATTTGTGAATCGAGGATCATGTTATAATTTTTTCATTTGAAGACGTTGATATTATTTCAAAGTTGTAGAGTGATACTGAGTTCTTGATAACATTCGATACTTTTTCAATCTATTGGAAGCAGAAGAAATAAAATAAAATGCGATGGTCGAATGTGCGTCAGCTCTATCCAGCTATTTCCTCGACATTTGCACGCATAAGGCCCTGAAGAAAGTGCGATGAAATACTTGTCATACAATACTTTGCCATGAAACAGTCTACCTGTGGTTAGTATCGGATAATGGACCTTTGTTTTACCGGGATAATGCGTAGATTAATGAGATGTTACGGGATCGAATTTGTAGTCAGCTAATTTATATTTCACATAATCCGCGTAACTGCGCCATAGCCTCTGACGCCGAGAAAATAAAAAGAAACGTTGGCAATACGCGGGCATCAAACCGCTGGCTTTCGGTTTTCCCGGATTATAAGCGTACCACTTCGCTACCATTAATTTTTTTCGTGGCAGTGTCTGAGGATTTAGACACTGTGTAATCACTATGCGGTCCATCAAGCCATATGTCTGAAATTCGATTCCCCATCCAGGTGGATTTTTTTCATGCGGCAGTTTCTACTTCGCGACCATTATAATACAAATTAAATATCACAATGTTGTAATTATTTCTGGAGAAACGATGCACGGAATTTGTCGTAGCGTTTCCGTGAATTTCCCTTGCTTGGGGGCTGTAATTAGACATTTTATTTTCATTTAGTAAGCGCGAAGTCTTGTACCGTAGTCGGAGTCGTGCTCCTTGGTATCTGGGAATTGTGTTTCATAATATCATAAAATGCTATATTAATTAGAGTTATTTATATGTATTTTCCATCGCTAGTAAAATGGAATCGCGTAAAACGGGAAGCGTTGATAATCATTCAGACCCGCATAGCCAGAAAAATTTATCTATCGAGTTTTGTAAAAAATTTATCTATCGATTTTTTTTCATTTTCGAACCTCTTCCGGCTCTTATTTCCTGCTTAAAATTCGCAACAGATGCTCATTCTCGTGCTGCTGTTTCACTCTTGTTTTTTTCGTGTTTGGGAAGCGATACGAGTTTCACTTCTCATTCCTTAAATCCATTCGTAATCTTATGCCTATATTCGAAGGAATATCCTGTCAGCTCTCAATTTCGTTTTCGTGTGTTTGGAATTGTTCATCTTTTAGTCATTTTACAGAAATACTTCGACGAGTTAGTTGTGCAGAATTCATTAACTCGTCATTTTACGAAGGACTTTTTCATTTTACTTCTATCTAAATTATAAATTTCAGCTATAGAAGGGAGAATAAGTCGCTCCAACTCTCCTAATTAATGATTGTTAGTTTGTGGTTAGGTGATTGCGGTCTATACTTCATGAAATAATTTTTCCAAAATAGAGTTGTTGCCCAAGTCATTAAAGTGAGCCATGAAATTGCCTTACACGATATTTTTCCATGAATGCACGCCTTTCACCAAGTTTCTCTATACAGAAATAATGATTTTTATTATCACAGTTTGTAGTGCCAGAACCAAAACACGATCTGTAAAAAGCTCGGTAGTAAAAGTCTCCTGTTGGAAATTACGTCAAAAGGAAAAAAATGTTTCTTTCTCATTGAGGATTGGCTTTTATAAAAGTTGTCATGGAAGTTTACAAAAATAAGGCAATTTTATATCACACATGGTGGTTCTCGAAGTAGTATCTTGATTATTACAATGTGTATGGCATGAAATTATTGCATTCGAGGTCTAGTATAGTTTTCTGAAATTGTAGAATAAAGCGTTAATAGAGTTTTCTTAAGACTCATGAGAATTTCCCAGTTTGTCCTTACCTTTGCTTGAAGCAGGAAACTTCATAATGATTTGATTTTGAAAGCGACTTTGAAATGATAAAAATAATTGGCCGACGAAACGTGGAAACGATAATACACATACTCGATATAGTTTCCTCATTTATGAGATAAAATTGTCCCAATTTTTATGGTGAAATATCAAATTTTCTGCCGATCAAATCAATTTCTATCAATTATCTGCCAATAAAATTTAATCAAGTGGAATTTCACCGTGTTACTATTTCTCAGTTTAAGTGTCTATTTCGTGCGTAAGGGTCACTTAAGTACCCCCGCTAAAGTTTGCAGAACCTTGAGTGTGAGTGCATATGGATCGTAACCTTCATCTAGGAATTATTTTTCCATCAGGAAAGGGGAGCAAATCTCTTGGAATACTATCTTCGGTTAGCTCATCCCGAGGTGGGTAGAACCTTACGCTTACCCAACGGATTGAAAGGCCAAGTCTAAGCTGACTCTTTTTATTTTATAATATACGATTAACATTTTCTACCCACTTCCTCGTGGTAATAAATTTTCCCTTTGTTCAAGTCAGTTTTATGCTTCCAAGCGACTACATTATGTCGAATAGTTCGGAGCTCTAAGATCCCTTCAGCCGATTGATCAGAAGGACGGGTTTAAGGAGTTTATTGTACGAATAATACGAGCAAGTATGGTGATCCGACAAACATGCTTTATTTATCAGAGATGTGAGGTGGATTTTTATTTTACAGCAGTCATTTTCGAGGAATGAGATGGAAAATCATTTGGAAGAAACGTGCAAAGGGGAAGGGGTGTTTAATTAGGAACTGGCCGAGTGGCCCAGGGGGGGACAGTGGGTCACGAGGTGTCTCTCTCCGCGTATAAATTAACCGTAGTAGTGTCCGTATCCAAGCCCGTGTCCGTAGCCAAGACCGTATCCAAGACCGTGTCCGTATCCAATACCGCCATAGGCGACCTTAGCGACGGCGGGTGCGGCGACGACTGCGGGTGCGGCGTATCCGTAGCCGAGACCGTGTCCGTAGCCGAGACCGTGTCCGTATCCAACACCGTGTCCAATTCCGTATCCGTAGGCAACCTTGGCGACGGCGGGAGCGGCGACAACGGCGGGTGCGGCGTATGCGACCTTAGCGACGGCGGGTGCGGCCACAACGGCGGGTGCGGCGTATCCGTAGTGTCCAACGCCGTAGCCCAGTCCGTGTCCGTATCCATAGCCTCCATAGCCAAGACCGTGGCCGTAGCCAAGTCCAAGGAGTCCGCGCTTCTCCACCGTCTTGTCCTCTGCCTCGGCTTCAGCGGCGTAAGCGCAGGCGGCAAGAGCCAAAACAATGCATGCCTAGGGGAAGAAAGGAAATGGACATAGATGATGAGTAATGATGTTCGGATATCTGTCGTGATTTATATGCTTCCTGCCCTGAACACCCTAGCGGGGTTGCTTGTGGGTCCTTCGAAGATGTAGATGACTTTGGGAAGGCGTGTCAGGTCTCTAGCGGGGAATTTTTTGAAATTGAGGCCGATTTAGTGATGAGCATCGATTTCTTTTTAAATATTCATTTCGTTTTTCTTAATGGTAATGGTTATGACCACGATAGAAGAGGAAGGGATAGTTAAGAGTGGCTGTCATAAGAAGCGCATCAGGTTATAATTCGGGGAGCCTACGAGAGATGTGGTTCAACAACAGAGAGACCCCGGGTAATATCAGGTTTGGATATGATTTGGTTAAGTATTAGCTGATTTCTTTCGAATATGCAAGCGCTTTGTAGATTTTTGTTCAAGTTTCTTCCAAGATCTAGTCTGCTAGCTTAATGAGAAACTCTTGGCGCTAATTTTCCCTCAGATGTCTGACCTATTTTTAAGTGCTGCAGTCAAGCTGTCCCGCACAAGTAAAACTAGGGATCAGTAGTTTTTTAGACTTTGTGATGCTTTTGTGGGGTACTATGAAAGAGAGCTGAGCGCAAAAAATTTAATTATTTATCCACTCTACATGAAACGTAGTCGGAAAAATTCCAATAAATCGGCCTACAATGTTTTGTTTTTTAGAAAGTTATGTAGTATAAGGAAGTAATGCTTTAAGCTTATGTCCTGCCGCGCCAAGTACGAGCTAATTTGGTTATGAGCGCCAATTTTTAGTATTTATAGAACACGTATCGAACAGTGGGGAGTGGTGGCGGAAGTAACTGAATTTTACAAATCTTGGAGAATATTTCTCACGAAATAAAATCCAAAATCCCTGGTTAACCGTGAAAAAAACGTTTTAACATCCAGTACTCGTGGCAGAAATAAATCTATGTGGAAACCCGTCGAAGTTATTTGGCCGCGGGCTACGAGTCGAGCCAATTGTTCAGACTATAGGTTCACCGACGCCTCAAAAGGAGGTATGAATTGAATGAAAGGCCAGTGCATTTTAACTCGATCGATGGAAACCTCGTTTCCAGACCAACCAAACAATTCTGGGAAAGAAATCGGATAAACCCTTCACCGACCGATTTCTCCGGAAAAGGACTCTCAAGATAGAGGCTAAAAAAAACTCGTTTGAGAGTACCAACTAGGGAGTGAAACATGCTGAGGCGATCTGGGGGTACGGCGTAGTAGGTATCCTAAGATTCAATCCGAGGGCACTATACTCACCAGGACCTTCATTCTGGTGGTTGTTGTGTTGGTTTGTTGTTCCTTGAGATGAAGCTAACTGCTTGAACACCAAGTGTTGACTGTGAAGTTCCCATGATCACAACCGTCTTTTATACTCACTTTTCAGAGGAACTTCCTCCCGCCTCCTCCTCCTCTTATCCTCCCCCCCGCGGCTTGTGGGATCGCCGACGTACGGTCTGTCCCCGAAGTCCGAAAAGCGCCTTTCCCTGCATCACTCGTCACTTCCTTCCCGCCCCCCAATGAACCAACTCCCCCGTCCCCTCACTGCCTTCCCACACCACCGGTGGTGCCTCCCGCACACTATCGTGGAGTTCTGTCCCTCCTCCCCACCGGGAGGCGCCAGCCCAACCCTCCCCCCATGGATCCGCGGGGGAGCGGGGCACCTATCCATTCTCTCCATTGCTTGTTACCCTCACACCACCCTCCTTCTCCAACAGCACTTCCCCACGCTTCGAATCCTGCACCGCGCCTATGTCTTTCCTCCCCTCCCCCACTGTGAAAGGGAACTTCCCTCGTGTTAGCCTTCCACTGGAGAGTAGGGGTGTGGGAGCTTGAGAAAAGGAGGTATCACTCTCCTCCACCCTTTAAGGTCACTGTTGTTCCAGATTACCCTCCCCCCGTCTCTCTCTCTCTCTCTGCCTAAGTGTTCGGACGATTTACGTAGCCTAGAGGTGGAGAAGGAGTTTTGAGTGATTCGATGGAAAGGGTGGTTGAAGATCTCTGCGCCTACATGCAGCGAAGTGAGGGGAACCTTCGTGTAGAGGGATTCCTCCTGACGTTACATTCACTCTGTTTCCTTCTCTCAAGACTTCACGCCCTTTCCCGAATCTTCTGGAAGTCTCTGAGTATTCGATCCCGCACACTTCTAGGGGGGGCTCCGGCCACCTTACTGGTCCACGTTATTAGAACAACTTTTAGTTTAGTTATGGCCATATAACAACAACTTTTCTCGCTAATTAGTTATTTTTTCAGGAATTAAAGATACGGACTTCAAAATTTGAAGGATAGTTATTTTTTCATTCGTCAAACTTTCTAGGAGTTTCACCCCGAAATAATTTGGATTTTCTTGGTGTAGAGGGGTTCCTCCTGACATTACATTCACTCTGTTTCCTTCTCTCAAGACTTCACGCCCATTCCCAAATCTTCTGGAAGTCTCTGAGTGTTCGATCCTGCACACTTCTGGGGGGGGGGGGGGCTCCGGCCTCCTTACTGGTCCACGTTATTTGAACAACTTTTAGTTTAGTTATGGCCATATAACAACAAATTTTCTCGCTAATTAGTTATTTTTTCAGGAAATAAAAATTCGGACTTCAAAATTTGAAGGATAGTTATTTTTTATTCGTCAAACTTTCTAGGAGTTTCACCCCGAAATAATTTGGATTTCCTTATTTTCGTGTATGATGGACTTATGTAATAATATATGTTACATTTTAAAACTAATAAAATCTTACCTCTCTCCATTATTGTTCCGCGATTTGAATCGTAGAGTAACATCGGCTTTCAGGAAAGAATGTTTCTACATATAAGAAAATAGAATAATTTATACTTTATATCAATGAAATACTTATATGTAAAACTGTTGATGAGATGATTTCATCTTGAAAATTACATAGCAAAAGATAAAAGGCACTCTTCCGTTTTAATATTTGAGTTACCATCAAATGACTGTTGTTATTGTAGTGAAACTGTGTTAAAAGTGAACATAGCCTTGCAGGATCATGAAAAAGTTGAAAAACTTATAATTTTTCATTCTTAGAATTAAAACTTCTAGTGATTGCAGAAGGGAGAAAAATGTTATATTTAAAGTAACCCAAGCAAAGAAGGCATTCTACCCAAATACGAGTCTATTAGCAGCAGCCAGAAACACAATACTCGAAATAATGAAGAACTTTATTGGAGGGTATGGGGCATATTCTCATTTTTGCAACGAGGGTTGGACGGCAATAGCTCTGAGGTAAGACGATCGAAAACAGTGGGGACCTAATGTAGTGATAGAAGGAATACAATATCAAATAAGCGGTTCGAATAGCCGGTGAAGAAGTTTTACGAAAAGTGAATGAGGAAGGATATTTCGTGAAAGCTCTGCGTTGTAGAACAGGCATATTTATTTGATATGTTCTGAGACATAATGGTCTTTCCAAACACTGATAGAAGAAGAAATAAACGTATGGAAGACCTATCAAAGTATATTGTCTATGGAATACACCAAGAAAGTCATGAGATATGTTAAAAGGAAGATTTTTGTGGAAAGAAAATGTGCAATTAGCTAAGATGAGCGTGCGTTGGATGGATCCGCAGCTAATCAGTCTTCCGGATTGACGAGTGTTAATGATAGCTTTATTCACTCGTGATTAAGGCTGATCACGCGTGAAAGGAGTGTTTTGTTTTAGATACAGACGAAATATCGTAATTTTTCATTTTTTTAGATGTATACAGTCTCTCATAAAATATTTGTAAGGGGGTAAATACCCACGCACAAGCTTGGAAGGGTGGAGTGCATGTGTGTCTATGCGTGCGTATGTGTGTGTAGATAATTCTTCAAGGATTTCTAAAAGGCGCCTCTCCCTCAAGTCTCTTGGCGTTGTTTTGATTTCCCTCTCTACGCCCTTCCATCTCCCCCCTTGTCCCTTCTCCTCTCCCTGAGTTCGATGTCTCCGGAAGTTCTTGAGAGCGTCCAAGAGACCAGCGCGCCCGGCGAGAGAGCCGTTGATGACTCGGCGCGAGGTGACGTGGAGTGGGTCACAATCGTTAAAAAGGAGAGGGAAAGCAAGCAATAGGAGCATGGCTTGCTACCCTGCGATGTGTTCCGAGTTTTCCCAAAGGCCAGTCAAAGATGCCACCTATACTTAGCCTTCCTATCAGTTTTTTTATGGCGCAAGTGACATCGACAATCTGGGTAGCCTCCCCAAATTATTAGTAGAAGTATTGTTTTTTATTCCCAGCTGATTATGTTTCCGTCCTATACGTAGAGTTTATTAGTTAAAGAAGAATTGGTAGGGCCTCCTTTGATTTTGCGTTAGGTGTGTATGTGAGAATCAAGCAAGATAACAATATATCCTTAGAGCTATCAGTGGTGAGAAAATCAGAAACAATATCAAATAGATTGGAAGAGGCTGTAGAATTGGCGAGAGCTTCGGAGGCGTAAAAAAATGGGAGGAGATAGAGTTTAAATACGTGATCGATAATAATAATAAATTTATTTATTATTTTAGGAGTTTTACTCCTATAGAACAAAGTTTTATTAACACTATATTGAACAACAACAGTAAGAATAAGAAATATACAGTATTCACTAAACCAGGAACAAAAAAATTGTTAAGAAAATAATCAAGAAAACTCATGTGAATGTTGCTGATTACATTTTTGGGTAGTTACATAGTGAAATGGCTGAATAGCTTCTTTCTGTTGTGAGCATGGGTGGCAGAAATATAAAATTAACAACGTAATCTCACAACGATTAATATGAAAAACTAAATTGCATCTTCTGACAAGAGAAAGAACAGCAAAGATATCAATGAGCGAATAACATGATCACTGATTAAGGATTACTGGAAAGTAAATGTCTAAAATGTTTTCTCTTAAATACTTCCAGCAATGCAACGTCTTTCACTTGTTTCGTGCATTTCAACACTGGGTTCATCGGTTCTGATTTCATATAAATAAAAAAATTGTGTACTCAAATTTGAAAAGCTGATTATGTGTATTTACTTGAAAACTTGTGAATGAGGAACGAATAGAAGGCGTGACGCAACCAATTGGTAGGCATGGCTGGGAGCCGCTTAAGACTAGAGAGGCTACAAGATAGCCTGGGGTTACCTGAAAAATTATTTTTATGCAAGTTTAAGGGTAAAGTTGAGGGTAATATTTTAACTCTACTTTACATCTTTTGTAGTAACGGAAGAGAAAAAAATAACTAAGATGTGCAGTCAAAGGGATAGCAGAAAAAAGTCCATCTGCCAAACGATACATTATTTACAAAAGGAAAGTTAGCCATTAAAGCTCTCCATAAAACATTTCGGAATCATTTTTCGTCATTTCCCTTTTCCAATTTTTCCCACAATTTCCTTTCCTCCTTAAGGCTGTTATCCTACCACCTCCTGCCGCACGCTCTTGTGACAGCTCACCTGAGTACCAGTAGGAGTTCCTCTTTACATTCCTTCTTGTATTTTTATTTCCCTCCTTGATCCCTTGTCCACGGCCCTCCACCCACTTCTCCCACCTTAGATCCCCACTGCCGAGGGTGGGAAAATCTCGACCCCTTTTCTGCCTAGTGAATTCGCCCTTGGGATTCCTATTAAGGCCTGCAAACGTCCTCTACGAACACTCTCTCGGCTCTACCAACGTCGGCTGAACCGATTAATTGTGACAGATAAAGATTCCAGTTTTTTCAGAAAAAATTTTAATGAGGGAGTAGTTTGCTAATCACTTTGCGTAATTTTTCTCTCGCCCGCGCATTATGAGTTTTGAGGGAATAATGAAACGCTGCGCTTCGTGGATCGCGGGAAATGTATGATTTTTTGGGGTTTCGCTTGAGTGGGATTCTTGACGGACTGGGGTGGTATACGTGACGAGCGTTGAAATCTCCGCGTGTGGCTGATATCTATGGGGTTTAAGCCGCTTGGTATTTTTTTTTCTTTTCCTCAACTCTTAACGAGAGCGTGGGAGAGAACGCGTTGAAATCAATTGGTTCCGACTTGAAATCCTAAGAAAATTCTCCCGGAACTGCTAATGTGAGAATTTATTAATCACTATAATCTATATCCTGATTTTTTCAAGTAGTGAATTTTGGAAATTATATTCACTGAATATTGGGGGAATATGAAAGTTTCGCGACATAACTGTTTATAGGTTTACTTGGTCATCATCTCGGTTTATTTGAGATAAACAGTCAATTTGGAGGTCACTCAAATTCATTTGTAAATCTCATGTCGTAGAGCAGGGGTCAGACAACTCCTGCTGGTGGGTCATAAGTGACTCTTCGGTGACTGTAAATGCATGGCTCTGAAGTAGAAGTGAAAGTCAAAATATAGCTATCATTGTGTCACCCTTATAATTTTTGGGTATTTTATTTAAAAAATGCTACCTCTTCTGAATATAATATAGATGTGATAAATATTACAAATATTGTCGTCTTAATGAAAGTTTTATTATTTGTAAATAAATAATGAGTAAATCTTGAGTAAATTATCACTTGTTATGTGGGGCATGTTAATCTTGTCTCAAATTTTGACCAAACCCTGGTCTTTAGGATGGTACTTATTGTATCAAGTGGCCTTGTGAGCGTCTTCTAGCTAATTAAAGATGTTTAAACTTTGGAGGTACCTTCTACAAATTTATTTGCGATTCGTGCGATTTTGCCCACCACTGACTATCTTGGGACCCTATCCATAATAAAAAATCGCGGATAATGCGAAAATAAATGCACTTTGAAGGGCACAATTCCAAACTCTTGCTAGTGAACCCTCAATTTCACATAATAGCGTCACACTTACTGTATCAGATGAGTCCAAAGAACTGCGACGTTCTCACGTGGATGCTCAGTAACTTGCCTAACTGCTCCAATGTCATCCTTAATGCTAAGTGGCCACAAAGTCAATGATTTAAGCAAACAGCGTTTCACAAGTGGGAAGCCGCGTGAAAGCTGGTGTTCCTCTTGCTTTCCCTGCCCCTCCCCCACACGACAGATGGTCAGCCTTATAAGCTTTAATGTATCGTACATATTTGAATAACATCATGAGTTACGTCTGCATTTGTTAGAGTCGTTAGATGCTTTTAAGATACCTGCGTAAGCTCGATGATTCATGCGATACTGTTATCTCGTTTTATAAATTATTACTATCGCTTTCCACAAAATGTGTAATGCTGGAAAAAATAAATTTCCTGTGATTAGCGTTCGGAAAAATCTCAGTGTCTTTATTTTCCGGCCTGAACATTTCGATTGCCTAATCGATAGCGGTGTTGTTCGGTCAGTCGTAAAAAAGCCTTTTGTTTTCCTTGGGGTTTTCCCAGAATAAATGTTGCAACACAGTTACCGCATTCAGGAACTGTTTAAATGATCGTGGCCTAGTTTATTTTATATGTTCATATTTGTACAACTTTAATGAATAATTTACAACTCATCTCTCAAGCAGAATGATGCCATATTGTATCGTGATGAATATCTGTTAACCAATTTATTGCTGGAGCTCTTTGAGTCAGTTTTGCAGGATGGTTAAATGGCCACTCTCCCTCTTTATGAATGCATATGTGTTCTCATGTTTACAAATGAGGACGTAATGAAATTACCTTTTAGATTTGAATATTCGTTCCGTACTGCCTCAATATTGTGCGTTGCAACGGGATCCCCTCATGTATGACTGTTGACCAAGTAAGTTTTCATTGCTCGAGAGTGGTTGAGTATCTAACCTCAACATTCATCAACATTTTTTAAATACATTCAACGTTTCAATGGAAGCTTTGGCGTCTTTGAGACACAAATCTGTACTTCATATCCGTATGTGTCTTCTTTTTTCAGGCGAAACACGAAAGGAGTTGCGATGTTCTTTCTTTCTCAGCTGTCGTCATTGCATATTCTGAGATTATATTTTTTACTTTTGTATATTTTAAAAATGATAACAGTTGTCCATGATGAATCCTATGCAACTGATGTAAAGATTAAAATAGAGATCATCGAAAGTAACGATCATGCAGTAGCCACTGAAGGCTTTCTCAAATTACTGTGGCAATCTCTGCAAAAAAAAGTGCCCTGGAAAGAGTTTTCGAAGTTTGAAATTATTTTTTCTTATTTCTGGGAGTATTATCTGCTTCAAAAAGAATTTTGGCTTTTGGAGGCTGTTTTTCATGAAAAACATCAGCGAAACTGATCAAGAAGATATTTCGGGTATCAACTGCCTTAAATCACAGTGATGGTGCAGTCACAGAATTACCGTGCTGAAACGTGTAGAGATAATGGAAGACCAATGCTTATTCTTTTACTCGAGATAACGACTTGCGTTCATGGAACTTCGTATGATTGCTTCTCGTCCGATAAAATGTTTCTTTCGGTAAATTGTCCTTTGTATCACTTCAGTCAAGTACAAAGGATTGGTATGGTTAACTTTAATCTGATTTGATAAGTTTAAAATTGAGCGTTAGTTTCTCTTACGCGAGAAAAAAAGAGGTTGCATCGATTATGATATCAAGCATTGAATCAAAAATGACAGGCCTTGTGTGGAAAAAAAATTCGGCTTCAAAGGCTCGTGAATCTATGAATCAGTTATGAGACAACGAGACCGGGAGCTTATACTCATTATTATGATCACGGCTCCTCCTGGGTTATCGTTTGCTTTACTGATCGCAATCTATGTTGCAGTTTGGCAGATTCCAATCATGTTAGTATTACTTTCGTGCATAGGACTGAAAGTGCGAATGCAAAGGAACGAATTGAATTTATATTCCTTGATGCTAGTCCAGAAGTACGGTGCCAAGAAGAGTGGTTCTTGTAAATTACTCTAGGCCAATAAGATTCATAACGTTTTGTTTTATTAACTTAAAAGCTGTCTCAGCATATGTCATAGTAACTGCAAATTGATCCGCGGATTTTTCACTCTTCTAATGGAACCTGAGAAATTTATGATATTGAATTTCCAGCTTTGTCATTTTCTGTCAATTATCGCAAAAATCCATTCTTTTATTGCTATTTCACGAGCTGCTGCTTGAGTTCGAGAATTGTTTTTTGTTGCGTTCCAGGCCTTGCCTGAAAAATTTCCTCCAAATAATATATATTCTATTTCCCGTAGTTTTTGTACATATAGTTGTATTTACTTCTGGAATGGAGTATTTGATAACTTAAATCCCGACATCCATAATCGCCATATAAATGAACTTGCTTACTTTATACTGAAAATATACTCATCGAGGAAGTAGTGGGATGTATACTATGGGGCTTAATTGAAAAACAGTGATTCAGTGAACGCTGCCCTTTTCACAGACTTTTTTTAGCATTCGCTGCCTACTTATTAATTTCCTGCCATTAAATATTGAGCTCTGGATGCGTGATCGTGCATACGAATGGAAAGAATTTTTTATGGCTATTTTTTTATAAATATACTTTCTGATTCTGAAAGTCTAGATTTAAATTCGTAAATGTGCTTACTGCAGAGCATAGACGAATCTTTACACAATGGTATCTGAAAATCATATTTGTGACTCCAACAGTGCAGAACCTCCAAGTGATTATCATCCATTTATAACTGAGCGAGTCTTTTAGATAATATGTAATTTTATTTCAGGTACATTTAGGTTGAAAATCATTCGGTTGAAAATCAAAATTTCATTCGGAGTGAAAAGAAATGCGTGAGAGATTGTTAGCATGGTTTTAAAACTTCTTTTATCTAGTAGTAGGTTCCTCAGTAGTCTTTAAATGGTGAATAAAAAATAGAATGCCTATCCATATAACCCCTCTAAATGAACTTTGAGAAATATTTATGCGGTCTGGAGCATGTTATATAACCTGAAAGCAGTGTTGTTTCCTGGGAATAATGTTTATTGCCAACGTCTTTCTCTTGAAGTTCAAAGTGCTCACGCTCTCACGATACATTGTAACAAGTTCCTAGCGGGGTAAAGTTCACCTGCTGCTCTCAAAAGCTATCTATATATAACGTTCCGTCTGCTACTAGTAGTTTGTCCATTGTGTCTACCAAGTATGGAAGTCATTGACCTATCATGGGATAAATTAAATATGCAAACAATGCATCGTAGGATTTGTCGGGCGTAATATGTGAAGTGATTATGCATTTGTTTTTCTATCATTGACTAGTATAAGCCTACTTATCATATCATTTTTTTGCTTTAAGAAATTAATCATATAAGTAAAGCCTTCACGAATCAGGTCTAGTGTTTGGCTCGTAATTCCTGCCTATACCAGTAAGTAGGGGATAAAAAATTTCAAATTAAAGAAGTCGTTGATTCCTATGAATACGCTTTTCCGTAAATGTTTGCTCTTCTTTTATCTGTACATTAATTTGAATCTTTCGCTTCCACAAAAACAGCTGGCAAAGCTATAATATATATCCACCCGACGAAAAACACGTGTAGTGCACAAATATTCTAAAAAATGTCACAGGCGTGACTGGCAGTTACACATAGAACACACAAAAAAGAAAAACTCACAGATATTTATATATATTCGGCGGACACAACCGCCTTCGTCAGAAATAAATAGGTACTCAAGTACCTACTTTTTTCTGACGAGAGATGGACCATTGAGATTGGGATGACTGCTAATGTTACGTTAGTTATAAGTCATTTACTAAAAGTTCTATTCAGCTATTCAGTGTTCATTAGTCATCCATGAAAACATCGTTGAAGGAGCACGAAATAGTATGACACCCTTATCGGTTTATTTCTTTATTTTTATATATAATGTGTACAATTTTTATGAATATTTATGTGCAATGTGTCCTCTGCGTGGTCTTTTTGTCCTGCAACTTAACGTGTGAATTGCCTAATTAAATACTCTTGAAAGAAATCAATGGCATGTACACCTTAAATAACAAATAGCTTTTTTTTAAATATGCATCATATAGGCTACAACATTTTCTTCATTGTTTTTAATTTTCATGCGCTGGGACTGAATTGCAGTGACAGCCTACCTAGGCTGTTTAACTATTACTTTTAAGTTTACTTTATTGGATTAATAATGATATTTTCATGGCCAAAGTTTTTGTATTTCTTATACGCTACGTTTGTAATTTAATATTTTGCCTATTTACGCCTGTCTCATTATGAGGAATTTGATGAATTTAATTAGCTGGCTTAGAATAAAATTCTGTTTTATTTGTGATCGTTCCAGTAAAATGATGTATAATACGATTGCACAGTAAAAGGTGGTGCAAGAACAGAATAGAATTTTCCGCCCGGCTGTTGAAAGTGCCTTTTTGTTTCCACTATAGATTAACTTGATGACTTTTGAAAAGTGATGGATGGAAAATTATTGTAGCTGTGACATTCGTATTGCCGTAGCCATTATTCTCCGTCAATCTATCTCATCTTTTGTCTACTATTCACCGTAAAAATTTCTTTCCTATGCCAGTGGCAATAAGTTTTCAACGAAAAAATCAGTTTGAAAACTTTTCATGTATTATTTAACTGCTCATCTCAGATTTTTAATCGATTTATGGAAATATTCTAATTCTTTTAACATAAAATAGTTGTATAGATTTTATACCCGTTGCTCTCGGTATAATTTCTGAAAAATTTCCAGTTGAATATTTCTTCACTTTCCATTTAATAATTTCATGGTAATAGAACAAGCTCCATTTCAGAAACACGTATTAAAAGACAGGTTTTAAGCAACGGTTAAATCGTAGATGGCAAATTAAGTGAAATAATGTTTTTCCATCATTTAATGATTGAGTTTTTTTTTACGAAGAATTACGTCTTGGTCGAGTAAGAAATACAAGTTGTAAAAATGTAACACTTATACTGGAAACCTTACTGAAATCCTTTATTTAAGACGTATCTCAACTTATCTTTCCATAACCGCCAGCGCCATTGGCGATCGCGTGAAGACTTCGCCTGTTAGTCCTGTGTTGTGGGTTGAACCCCACCTACCTTGGGTGTTTAGGCCTTAGTGTTTTAGAACTGCATAAAAGTCAGATGCTACAGTGGTCTGTAGAGTCCTGCGTTAATTACTTTATTTGAAGATGGCGTGGTTGAAATTATTTTTCTCGTCAATGCTAGACAGTTCAATATGTTCTGAGGTGGAAAACCTAGGGTCCTCTAAGAGTTTCCTACCCCACCCAAAAATATCCAAAAACCTCTCACTGCCTGAAACTTTGACCTTCTTGCTGGGCACTGTCACTTTGGTTCCTGTGATGGGCTCCTAATATTCAATAGAGTTTATTTATTTTAGAATGTAGGAACCTTGACGCTTATGGCCTCGCTCTCCAACGAACGTACGATTTCCGTCCTGATTAACGCGGAAGAATGAGTGTACAACGGGATGCATTTTTCCTTAGCGTCTATCTAGAGTCAAGGAGAGTCATATGCTTGGCGCGTGTGTTCCTCCTTCCTCTTCGCAAGGCTCAAGACGTGACGTATTGAACGCCAATTGCATCCTCCTATGGGCGTTGCCGTAATCTCACTTCCCCCTTCTGCCCACCATTGAACGCCCGCCGGGTATAATAGAGAATGCTCGAGAAAACGGAGATTTGAACGAGCGACACGACAAATGCATCCCGTTAGGGCGGGGAGGGGAGCGGTTGGCGCGGTGGGAACGCTAAAAGGCGTGGCGGGACGGCGGCGTGCTCGAGGGTCGTGGCGCATGGGATAGTGTCGGGAGGGAAGAAAAAAACCTCTTGTCACCTCTTCTCTCCGTCGCCATCATTGCATATGGTTAAATATTCCGTAAAAAGTTTCGCAAAAGGTTTTCGAGAAAATTTCCATGAAACATTTTTATAAAAGCTTTTTGAGTGATTTTTGGAGAATCTATTTAATTAAAGCTTTCAAGAAAATCTGTCGTGAAATTGTTTTATAAAAGCTTTTTAAGGGCAGTCTGTAGAAGGGTTAATGCGACACTTCCATTCGTTCTAGACGGAATTTATTGCATAAACATACGTTGGGCCATGGTAAAAAAATTGCCGTATTTTGCATTTGCTTCAATGTCAGCGTGGAATCTACAATTGGTGAAAGCTTTCTGCGCGGAATTGTGGGATCTTGGTTCAAATTCCAGTGTTAGTGGAATACTTTTTTATTTGCGAATGTCTCATTACTTAGATCACCGAAGTGGACTTCCGTTCGGCTCTTCATCGTTGCTAGTTCTGTAAAGGCATTGTGTAAAATTAATTGGTATTATTTTATACTTTTAAAGAGTCATTAACTTTCCCTACTGAATTGTCGTTTTAAATGCATATCAATCCATGAGATTGATGACATACAATCCCCTCATTCCTGTTTCTTACGAAGCTAGGTTTTAAAATATATATTATTTGTAACTACTTTCAAAAAATTACAACTTTGTTTGTGGAGAAATACCAATTCTTTCAAAGGATTTTGGATACCTGCGTTTCACTAAAAGATATTATGAATCCAATTTGGTAAAAATCAACATTTTTACATCCAAGTTTAGGAAATTTTCGCGGAAAAATTTACCGTAAGTAAAGCTTTATGCTGATAGCAAGGACTTGGTGATGAATTTGAAGGACCGAGTACCCAAATCTAATATTTCTGCTACCTATCACACAATGGTTTTATTGCATGGAAGCTGAAACGATGAGTTATCACTTGCTATGAAATCACCATGTGCAATCCCAGCGACATTCTCGACATAAGTTATTTTTCTTCCCTCAAATCCTAATATTTATCCACTTGAAAGTCACTTCGACCGCATATACCCGTGGCTTTCTCATTTTATCCTTCACCGTTAAACTATTATCTCTTCTGCTATAAATCTGCTGGTGATTCTACTCTACTCTATTCTCTCCTAACGATCAAACCAAAAACGTGCGCTCGTCTCATAGCCGTCCATTATTGGAAAATTCTATCCACATTCTATCATGACCCTTTAATTCCTCACTCAGTCACTCTTACTTTCACCGCAAACAGTTCTCAGATACTCTCACCCAGACCCCTCACTTAAGCCAAATTAGTATAATAAAGGAGTTTGCTTGATTCTTTGAGTGTTTACTGCCATTTTTTTAAAATGAAAAATGTATCTACCAACTGGTGACATTGTTGTAAGCACGTCTCACATGTATTGCGTTACGAGAGCTTTTTCTTGTAGTAGAATCAGCCCGAGTTTCACGAAAAATTATAATATTTTATAAGATGATTTCACGGAAGGTTCAAAAGTAACTAGTTCAGATTCATTTATCTAGTGCTTTTTGGATATCGCATCGTGAAATACATCACAAAAAATTTAACCGCGTGCAGCAGGCACGGTAATTATTCTCCCCTGTGCTCAATTATACGAGATAATATATAATTATGTAAGAATAAGAGCATAGAGATATTTTCATATCCCTCTCCGTCATTATTTCATATCTGATTCACCAATAAAAGAACGTAGAGAATAAAATAATGAGTAAATGCTTCATTCTATTACCAAAGCTACTCCTGTCTTTATTTACGATATGGGAGGATAATTTTTTCACCTTGGTCACTGTGGACAAATTTACTCATTACAAGTTTCTTCATATAATTCATTGTATGAGCGGTAAACTCATGGGGTATATTCGCAACTCAAGCTAGGATTTACAGTTTCATTTCTGTAAAAGTAGGAGTTCCTACTAAAAAATAAACGTTATTTGCTAAGTTCCGTCAATTATCGTTTAAAAATTTTTTTTTTGCCCAATTCGAATGAGATAAATATCCACCATTAAACTTATGAATTCCAGAACCAAATCAAGTTGATAGGCGTAAATTAAGCATCAGAAAGAATAAAATACATGCTTGTATTTTATTCTTGCTGGTCTTTTATTCTTCTTCATGCTTTGAAGACCGCATTCATGAATTCTCAATACAGTAGTGTTTAATTGAAAATTATAAGTGCTAAATTGAGTTTTTGAAGTAAAGATTAAAAAAGAGAACTTATGGATATATTCCGCACGTTGCTACATATGAATATCAATATAATGGAAATTCCAGATCGACGTCATGGAATAGTTATCTTGCCGTTAAAAACGGTGAATACAGCCAAGGCTGAAGAAGTTTGGTGTGCCGCGGTGACTTTCTGATCACCCACAGTAATGTATTTTTATTATACTACAGTCGTTGCATTTTTTTCACCTTTGGTTGAAAAAAATTCACGCAATATCCATTAGTTGAAACGCCGAAAAGAGAGGAATCCGTTGAAAAATTATCGTATACCTCGATGATGCCGCTTGGCATCAGTAAGCCAAAAGTAATAAAAAAAATGGATTTTTTAAAAATTACGTCTTCGCTGAGCCTTAACTTCAATTACTTTAATATAAATCTGGGCATTTTACGCATACTTCATTGTGAAGCATCTATCATATATGTACAAAACCTATGCCTATATGTCCGAAAGTGTTAATTATTTAAACGTAAAACGTAATTAAAAAAGTAAAACGAAATTTCATTGTTAATTGGTTGGAAAAACTCCCTCTGCAGTAAAATATGTCGAGTAAATATTTTTGATCGATCTCTTTGAAGTAAAATGTTCGTCTACTTTTCACTTGTAATACGGCCATTGGCGAAAGCTGCTTTCATCAGCAGTTTTTAAGTAATGTCAACGGGCGAGAACCGTGGCTACTGTATTTTCTTTATTGGAAACATGTTGCGCGAACTTTGCGCCACTTCAGTCATTATTCTCAGAAAATAGGCTTCTCTTTCGTGCCCCCCCCCCCCTCCAAAGTCTCCTCCACTTCAATCTATGAATTCGTCGACTCATTCTCAGTTGTCTTCCCCTCTTTCGGTACCCGCGACGTCAGTCTCCTCCAGTCGTTCGTCCTTCCCCATCGTGTTGGAGGAAGAATGGTTGGTGGTGCGGCGGCCGAGGAAGGCATCGAGTGGCAGTGAAAGTAAAAAGCCCACGGCAATTTCTCGCACCGTTGCCCCCGCTTGGAGGCGGCCGCCCGGCCCGTAGTGCCCCGACGGGGAGGGGCCCGACCTTGGGAAAAACGGAGCTTTCCCGCACGTATCGCGTGTTTTATTATTATTACGAGCGTTTCCTCCCTTTAAAAAATTCTTCACCTTCCCCCACCTTCACCACTGTGTTCTTCCATAGAGTTTCTCACCTCTGTTCCTCCACCGGTGTCTCTTCTCTTCTCGAAAGAGGAGACAAAAGAGCGAGCAGCACCACTTTGTGTGGTGCCAGCGGTCGCTTTGCACGCGTCGCGTCGGGGGAAGACCAATTGGAGACGGACGATGGTGTCGAAACTCTTCGTGGTCGCCCTCGACCATAAGGTGCGCGCGGGTAAAGGGATGGGTGACGGGAGGAACGTGGATGAGATGAGGTGGTACGAGGGCCAGTGCTAGGAGTTTGAAGGGCGGGGGTTGTGGTTGCAGCCGTAGTGAGAGGAAAGAGGCCATATCCCACACCCCGCTGTCTATAGGTACATACATACAAGATATGGGAGTCGCGCGCTACGGCCAGAGCATTCCACTCGCGATGTTCATCGAGTTCCCATCTGGCAAGTGATTTGTTACGCGAGGTTTAAAGGGGGAAAACGCTATCGAGTTTCTCGTTAGATTTAAATTACGCGTGCATTTCTGTCGAGTTCTCCGCATTATTTCCTGAGGGCGAAGTTTCTAGAAACGTCGTACTGCCGTCTTGATTAAACTGTATACTACTTTATATAGCTTCTTGGGGCGTGGGGAATTACACTCGTTCTACGCCTAAATACTTTCCGGATAATATCGTGTTTAAGGTTCGTTTTTTTGGCGTGACTTATATGGTTTTCTTTCGAATCTGTGGAGGTGATATATTTTAACCGGCTTCTGCTTTTACGGAAGAGTTAATAGCGAGTGTAAGTGGTCGGGGAAAATCCATGGATTATAAAAGTGCCTTCCGTAGTTTGAGACTACTTTATGGCAGCGCTATTTACATAACAGCGTGAGAACCTTCAGCTATCACTGTGATCATTGTGTTAGAAAATACTGTGCCAGTGGCCTAACAATAAGGTTTTGGCCGTGGTGGTATGATTTTATTTTAGATTTAGGTACCGTGTGATCTATTTCATTACCTTAGCCGAGGCGTGGTTTAATCCGCGATATTAGTTTGGCTGGCGACATACTTTTTCTTTGGCCATCGATCAAAACCTGTCCGTAAGTTTATCGACGATAGTTAAGATTGATCTCGCATGAGCAAGGTCATTGTTGGAAAAATAATTGTTTGTATTTTTTTCTTCCGCTTCCTGTATAATGATGCATCAAACAGTCATAGTGCCCAGACCGTTGCTATCTATTACGAGAAAGTCGAATGTTATAACTGTTTCTGTAGTTTCAACACGCTCACATGATTTGTATTTAATGATGTTTAATGTTTTGTAGCCTTTGATAAAATTCAATTTAGATAATATTGCTCAATTTATTGATTGGTGCTTAGAGTCTGATTCATCCTGATTAGTAGCACCCAGTTATTCCTCATGGATGCTGACCATTACCTGGCTTGAAACACTTTTGATTGTCGCCACTCATAGTTAACTTCCCGCGCCGACTCGCGTGCAAGATATCCTAGGAAATCCATCAGACTGAAGGTCGCTGTAGCGGATGAAGGTTGGCCGCTTAACCCCCAGGCCGGGCCGAATATCTCACCTTCGTTTACGTGGTAACAATCTCTTTTCCCCTGATGCATACTAAACCTCTTATAAACCTTTACCCTTCCAAGTCGCGGCGTAGGATGAGCTCTTTAAGGTGGATGGAGCGGCAATCGTGGGTCGTTATGTGCTTATTTTAATAAATATTTGATAGCATCGTAGGCCTACTCGGCCTCGGCCTATATCGGCCTACTTTCATATAAGCGCACCCTTTCACTTACTGTACTTTTACTAACCTGCCGTACATGTAGAGGTAGAAATAGTTTAAGAAATACATTAGCTATAATTAATGCCAGTTAATGGTAGTTTTCGGCGTAGCGTTTGAAATTAAGGCAAAATTCGAAAAAAATATATTTTCCTAATCTTTGGCTTGGCGTAAAATCCTTGATATGTTTCAGCAAAAAATTATAACAGTATGAAATGTATCATTTCGCGTAGAAGTGAAAATAAATTCCTAAGTAATCGAATTATTATGAAATGTATCTCATGTGTTGCACGTCTACGAGTTGAAATGGCATTGAATTGCCAATGCATCAAATCAGTAAATTATTTTTTTCACTGTTTTATGTGGGTATTGTCCATAAGAATAGGTATGCAAATTTTCACGAAAATCTCTACAAATGCATTGAGATTGCTCCCGCTAACTCAGCTATTACTTTTGGAAGTAAGGAATTCGAATACCTTCCAGTTTACCAGCAGAGTTCTTCATAGCCTACATAGCTACCCTCCGATCTTTGCTCATTGGTGCTAGTTCTTCCTTCTTGCACTCCCTTAGTGTCTAATTGATCTTGTTATTTTTATTTTCGGAGTTTGGAGACAATTCAAAACTATTTCTTTATGGAATGAGTTCAGGAAATTATTTACGAATGAGCACTCACCCGAAATCTACGAACATATGAGCCTAGCTGTGCGTAATAAAACTGAGAGGAGTGGTCAGGTGTTCGGATTTGATGATTAATATAACGTTTTCTCTTCTTGAGTTACACACCAGGTCACGTCCATCATCTAAACGGTGTGTCAATATACGGCTCGATGATTTGTGGAGATAGAATCTGTCCTTATGAAATTAATTTAACTTTGGAGCAAGTAGCCTTAATGAGATACGTTGCTTGAGACTGAAAGTGCACTGCTTATGGAGCGTAATAAAACAGGTTAATGTAAATATGTAGAAGGCCGACTATATGTGAATAAATGAGTGTGATAAACTCTCGTTAGTGGAATGAATAATTAAATCATGGGGCTTTTATGGTAAAGGGTCTATGCTTGGTTGTGGTAACTGTCATCAGGATACATCCTAGTATATCGAGGTGAAAGAAAATAATTGCTGCGGATGAATAATACTATTCATACGACTTTTATAAATTATCAAGTGATAGAAAAATTGAAATTTTGAAACTCTGATAAATCGTTTTAGGAAATGGTTAAAATATAATACGGGCCAGTCCTTCTTTCATTTTTAGCTCTATCATTTCCATGCAATGTACTGTTTGAATAATTCACACAAGGTTTTTTGTTAAATTTTATTATTATTTGGTAATACATCCTTATTTTATTCTATACATCTATTTTACAGTCTTTTGAAAGATGTGAATTGCTAGTGCAGCTTTGGCGTCGAGTGGGTGAGCTATTCATGAGAGAAGATGGCTCCTTATGCGATGATTTTTTTCTTTGATTTTCATTCGACGATTTCCTGAAATAAATAGAGAGAAATTACATTTATTAGGATGTTACATTTTTATTAAGAGTTATAATGGGCTTCATACTTCGGGATTAGATACCGATTGAATTTCCAATTTTCCATGAAAAATTGATATTTTTTGTTTTGTTTTGTGTGAGAATCAACACTCAAAATCATTTTATTTTCCGCTGTTATTTCATAATACTGGCGTATTTTTCCTCATCAATTGTGGTCCATTTTAATTATGCACACAGCAAAATCACCTCACGATAATTCTTATAATGAAATCAGTTGTGGAACGTATTAAGACTGCTGCTCAACTAACGAATGATGGAACGATTTTACCTCTGGAAAATATCGAATGGCGAAGAGCTCTGAATTATGTAATCGGAGTGAATGAAGAAATCGGATCAGAATGCCTTACGAAAGATTTTTTGCAATGAGAAATATAAAAAATTCTTTGTATTATATCGCTATAAGTTATGTTAAATTGATTCCTGCCGCAGATAATTTACATTCAACTTCTCGGTGCAGGCTAATAATGCGGGCAAATATTACAGTGGGTGTGGATTTGATGATTAGAACCATGGGCTCGCTTGATGCACACTATATTAGTTCGTCACTTGTAATTGGGCCCTTTTAGGGTGGTATTAGAGTAAAAAATATTCAATCCTGTTAATAACCTTTTGTTTTTTATCGAAAACTGCTTAGAAATGCTGTGGTGGACTATTCGACACTAATAATTTCAGAATTGAGAAAGTGCTTTAGAGGGGAGTAGTACACTTTTAGTTAAGTTAAGATGTTTTAAATAACGACAGTTATTTATTTATCTTCATATTCATGATTAATTACTCCCTTTATAATGTTCCCACTGCGGAGGTGTTTGTATCTCTAACTCTCAACTAACTATACCAACTCCCGAATGAATTATTGCCTGGGAAAGAAACTGGCACTGTGAAATCAGCATCTTAGGGAAGTTTTTGCTAGCTTTCCCTGTGATTAGAAATCTTGCGTGTCGGAATAACTCATATTTGATTATTGTCTTCCCGTTTTAGTAACCTTATTTGAGTAAGACGAATACGACCGAGTTTCTAGGGCCATAAATACATCTCGGTAATGAATTTCATTTGATGCATTCCGTGACGAGAGATAATGAATCTGTCCCTTAAATCGTTAAGTGCTCTGTCATATTGACCGTCCTTTTGACGTCAATCCGCCTCATGGTGTCGGCCTCACAGTGGTTGTGCTTTGCTAACCCTTCTCTTTCCTTTACCTTATTCCCACTACTTCCCATACTCGGTAATAAGCGGGAGCTTGAGGCCGAGAGGGACGTTTTTAGCTCGGCGGGGAGACCCGAAACACCTGTACTAGTGGCCAGACACAAGTTCATTGAGCTAAGTAATGAAAATGTTGAAGAGATATAAATAAATTAATGAAATTGTTAGAGAGTATTGGTCCTGATAGACAACAATCTAAGTTACTTATATTTTTTTAAATGTAAGGTCTCATGGTTTTTTTTATGCGGAACGCTTTTGATGCCTTGACAAGGGAGCAAAATTGCTTGACACGTTTTATTTCATTCGATTATTTATTTAATATTAGAGCATAGTTTCGGAATCGGCTACTATTCTTAAGTTGAAATGGCACTTCTATGCATTTTATCACTATTGAAATTTTGTTATGCACTATCTCTATATTAAATTCCATGATGTGTATTTGCTTTAATTATCACTTTTGTAAAAATAACATCAAATTTATGAGTTCCCGAAAATTGTAAACGACTGTTTCCGTGGTGTTGCGACGTCGCCGATTTGTTTTAAGTGATGGATATGGAACTGCTGCTCCCGAAGTAGATCCTATTTACTATTTTATTTATTTATCATACCTCAGGAACGATTATCAAACACGATGGTGATTATTGTAAGTGTAAATAAGTTTCATCATACGATTTTATCAATACTACCTATCTACCAGTTTCTATCAGTTCTAGTTGTCACATATAGTCCTTGTGTGATAATAATGTCGTGGAAAGCATTAAGTGGTGATACTTCAAGGAAACATGCAATAATCTATTCTTTTTGAGTGAGATAATGATGCTGACGATTCGAGCATTGCTAGTGCGCGACAGAGGCAAAGAAAATAGCCCAATTTATGGATTTTACCCTTTTACCTTCTTTCTTTCCTGCGCGCAGTAATTCGAAATTCTTGATGGAGTTGCACACGAAGCGATGGATCTTAACCGTGGTATCCATGTCCATAGCCGAAATGACCATATCCACCATATCCTCCATATCCTCCATAGCCTCCATAGCCTCCGTAGCCGTGGCCGTATCCGTGGCCGTAGTACGGGTATCCATATCCGTATCCGTGGCCATACCCTAATCCGTGTCCGTAGCCCAGTCCGTGTCCGTAGCCATATCCGTGTCCATAGCCGAGACCATAACCATATCCCCCAAATCCATGGCCATAGCCGAGACCGAGATATCCCCTCTTCTCCAGCTTCTTGTCGTCCGTCACTTCAACAGCCAGAGCACATGCGGCTAGGGCAATGAGGATGAGGGCCTGAAAGCAGAAATAAGTACAAGTTGGCGACTTGTTTCCATGAACGAATTTCTATTCATACGAACCCTTTTAACAAATGGAATCCATGTTGAAATTACATAATTTTCTAGAAATTAACTGAAAAGTGTGCTTTTTAAACTGTTTTAGTTAACGGTTAAACTATTTTCTCGATTCTAAGCCGAGTTTAAGGAAAGTATGCTCATAGAAAGCGCTCATATCTCTTGGTTATTTACCCTTTAAGTTTAAGGTACTTTAAGCTTGTATATCTAATTCATCTGTATAAAAGAAAAAAACCTTATATTATTTGAATATAACAAAATATTGGCCAAGTAATTTACATTTTTAGATATTTGCTGGCAAATGAAAGCCCAATTACTTAGGATGTGGTGCTGCTGTGCGCTTAAGAGACGTAAAAAAAATTAGGAGTTTCCGACCCAGAGATAAATTTGGACACTTAAGGGTGTGCATATACCTCGTATGTTATAGCTATTATTTTTCAAAATTAATTCATTGCTCTCCGCAATACCTTTATAAAGTCTAAAAAATATTTTATTTTGTAGGAATTTTCAGAAAACGGTGTAATATAAGTTTTTTATGTTAAATCCTCCAATAGATAGGTATATTATTTTGATTGTTAAGAAGTATCGCCGTTAAATGCTAAGTTTACCACTACTTACATATCTACTTCATACCTTTAAAAAATACATAAATTTCAACATAAAATTCGAAAATGGTCTCTATTATAAGATGAGAATTATCTCGCTCAAACTACTTTGAAAGGAGAGCCTGGTGTCACATCTTTGGATTAATAAAATAATGCTTTCGCGAATCGTCAAGTGTTAATCGTTACTGGATTTTTTTATAGCTTTGCCTTCTTTCCGTATTTGGAAGGAAATCACTTAGCAAGTTATCCAATTGAAACCTGTAAGTCTCTTCAATCACCGTAAAATGAACGTTATGAAGCATTTCCATTCACAGTTCGATTTGATAGTAAAATTGCCTGCATTTTCCTGGAGTTTAGTGTTCAGATTTCATGGCTGGCTGAATGAGTCTTTGAATGGCCATTTTCATGAATGGCTTTGAATGTCCACGAGTTATCGAAAGTTTGATTACTATGAAGTTTATATGATACTGGTGAGAACAAATAATTCGAGGAGAATTTCACGGGCCGTATCCGTTCTGATCTTGGACTCATTGGTTCCCAAATTATTTCACTAATCACGCCGAGAAACATCTATTTGTTATGCACTTAAAAAATTGTAGCAATATAAAGGACAAAAACCAACGCCAGATTACATAAATACCTGCCGGAACATCTTTTACAAATTTTTAGGTAGAGAAAAGCGTAAGTATTGCAGTTGTAGAGACACGTAGAGAAAACGAAAGCTTCGGAAAAAGGATGATTTGTGTTTGTATTACTCAGAGAATGCTTCATTTTGAAACTATTATCCATGCTATTATTGACTTTTAGGGAAACTGGCTATATTGAGGATATGAAGAAAGATTTTCCTTCAACAGCTCGTTTTGATAATTTTTCTGAAGAATACATTTTCCAATTATCTATTCATATTCCACAACAATTCTTGGAGACCTTAAGACAAAATGACCAACCCTGCAGATAATAGTTGAATGCTGTCAGATTGTATTTTACTACTATACAATTAGAGAAGTTGATCTATCCAGTGTAATTATACTTCATTGAAGTACTCGTATTCAGCTAATGAAATGCTAACAGGGTAAGACATATTCTTTCTGAAAGACATCCTCAAGGGATAATGGCACCCAACATACATGTAAAAAGCTATCCCACCAATGCGCAGATTATAGATTCCATCCTCTTTCAAGGCACGATACGGCACACCTTGGATTTGAAACCAATCAAATTACTAATAAATAAAATAAAGTTACTAAAATCAGCGTTATTTAATCACATTATGCATATTTTTTGTTTCGATTGAGACTGATTTTTATAGGAAATGCAATATAAACAAACCTTGCAAATTTTATCCACATTTTTAGGAAGATATGTAGTGATTTGATTTCGAAACATTCTTTTAAACTACGGTTTTTAAATCTTTTCTGAACAAATATTTGCAAGCTCTGCGATCGTTTATTCGATTACACCTGAATAGTTTTTATGGCTCTGGTGAATGGTATGCATCGACCAGGCTATAACTTTTATGTGCGTAAATCGTGCAAGATTGAATTACCAGTGAACAAAAAGTGAAATGGTACCGTAAATCGGAGAAAGTGAGAGCTAAAAGTGTCAATAGAACCCGATGATAACATTGTTCCTTTTGTCTCTATTAGCAGGAATATTTTTTCAGAAATTTGATTTGAATGCTCTGAAATGTGTGCCACATTATTTCTGGAAGGTACTTAAGTGTTCACTTAGAAAAACTTTGCTTTTTGTCAAACGGTTGATAATGTGGAAATTTCTATTCCTTCCACTTATATCGCGAGTCGATTAATTTGTGGCGAAGTTTGATAATCCTAAGCCAATCGTCCGTCCTATTTTCTTATCGCAATATAAATTATTAAACTACCGATACGTATTGTTTTTGATTTCAAATTGACTCTCAGTGTATTGCAGATTTATGAGAAAGATTTGACTGGGTCGCAAAGTAAAATTATGAAGGCATTTAACTGTTTGGCCATATTATTTTTTCCTCTCAGTGGCAAAGTAACATATAATAATTTCTGTTCCGCTGTTTAAAAGATTACTCCACAAGATTACTTTTGCTGCATGCCTATTTACGCGATGCATGTAAAACTGTATTCTTGTGGTGCATTTAGACTAGACGGTGACCATTTATAAAAACCTTGTTGATTATAAGGTTTTACGTGTTTACAAAATCCAGTTTTGAGAACCCATTTGTTCGTGCGTCTATCTCCAAAATTATATCTGGAACGTATCGTGCAACCGCAATGACGTGTCTGCACGTTTTTTGCTGCATCTCTAAGATCTTAGAGTTTGACTTGCTCTGAGTGAATTTCAATGCCTCCAATCTAGCGCCATTGTGGATGTTGATGTTTCACCTGTATCTACTTTTAATGGATGATAACGAATGGCTTTCCCTTTATGTGACAATCGCGGATATGCCATTGCAATAATTATTGTTTTTATAAAAGCTGGCATAAAAATTTTATTATTTCCAGTGTTATTGCTGGTGTGGATAGTGAATTAGGAACTTTGATAGAGAGTCTTGCGCAATATGAAACCTAGTTCAGAAGAAAAGAAAGGCTTGCATTCAAATTTTCTTAGGATCCAAGATCTTGGGGGAAGCTAGGTTTTCGTTATCTCCGCATAAGTTACGCTTATCTCTCTAGGTCTTCAGCATTGAAGCATTATGTCGTCCAGACTTCTCTATAGGAAAATTTAGTTTTATGCCACAACGAATAACAGAAAATTGCCCTTTCAGATTGTTTTCTATGACCAACCCTCTTAATCCCTCATTTCACCTCCTCTAAATTCACCCCTTTGCCGATCAAATTGCAATTCCAACTTTTATACGAAACCACTCCTCTTTCATGCAAACATTTTGGAATTTCTGAGTATTCTTTTTCCTTGGTGCTTAACAATATCGCTAAGGCTTAAGGCTGAGTGTTAATTTTTTTTAAACGGGCATTTTTTCGGCAACCATTGACAAGTATGCTTAAATGTTGTGGGGAAAATGCAGCCCAGGATTTGAATTATTGATTCGAAATTGATATTTTTTGCGTATTAAAAATTTGTAAACGAAATTGCAATATTATTAACCTAATTATATATTCCATTCAGTTTGTGAACTTCTTTACGGAATAACTTATCTGAGTTTTACGCCAGATTCCGGTACGTATTATCCGGGGAAGTATTTCTCTAGGATTCCTGTGAGATTCCTAGGATTCAAAGTGAGATTCCAAACCCAGAACCCGCACTGGAAAAAAGGGCCTTTACGTCATCGACCTAATCGAGTATTGACACATAAACTGGGAATCAACACGAAATCAACTCGAAGTGAGAAGTATGAAGGCGTAGTATAATAAAAGGGGTAACTGCTTTCCCGAGCCGTGTGGTAAACCTCCCGAATCCCGCTTATACCATAACTTTATTATGAGTTTAATTAAAAAATAGAACTTTTTTAGAAGTTGCGCACGATTTTTCAAAGAATAAAGTTATGATCTCATAATTTAGTCGACTTCTTGTTAAAAAAAAACTCAATTGAATGTTCATAACTAACGGAATGATTCCCTTTATTGAATAAAAATTTACTACAAGTATTTGAATTTCTTGAAATTTCATTGAAATCAGTCGCCCCTCTAATATGATATACTCAACTAAGTTTCATGTGTTACTTCTACCTAAGCATTCTAATTCTTATTCTCGCAGCACCCCGCGATGCAAAACAGCGGTGATGGATTTACTGGGGCTTTTTGAATTCTCGGATTAAGTTTGAAATCCCACAATGGTGCGTCAAGAGGCACTTAATGAGTCGAGACATGAGATTAATTAATGATGGCCTGTAATGATTGATTTACTTTGAAAAAAAATCCATTTTTTACGCGAAAGTTGTGTGACGCGCTGGTGTAAATCCTTTTATTGTGAAAGTATGTGGGTATTACGCTAAGCATATTTCAAGTTTAAGCAAATTTAGATGATAGATATTTGGAGTCCGAATCAAAAGATTGACTCAGTAACATTCAATCATTCTAAGAGTAGTGTGGATTAAAAGGTATGTTGTTTTCCAGTTCTCACAGACTTGAGTTTTTTCCATTTTTATCAATCCAATCACAACAGGAATCTTAAAAAAAATTGGCACCGTGTTTATGAAAGGGGTGGTTAAATATCTATCAGCATTTTAATCTGTAAAGCCGGTGCAAACCGAGTAGTGACCGCGCAGTCCTTATTCTCTCAAGCCAAAACTAGCCATTTATGAATGAAATTGACGATTGAATTGTACTTAAGTGACCGGGAGGATCGGTCTGTATGAGACGTGCCAAAACAAGTCAATATACTATTAGTCTCTGATAATATTGAAATATTACGCAAAATCGTTGTAGCTAGTAATACTTAATTCGTCTTTTCGGTTGACGCAATCATGTTTTGAATTGAATATATTTAGAAAATTGAAAATATTCAGAAAACTTTTGTTTTCAGGAACTTAACTATTACTCTTTTTGCATGCCAGAGATAATTTAGTATGCGTAGCCGAGTAATCCTTTCACTCAGTGGCATAATTGCCTCCTCCTGCAAACTTCCAACACTTACCTGGACTTTCATGTTGGTACCGATTGGGTGCTCCGCTTCCGCTAATTCACCAGAATTGATTTGAGACGACTGACGATCTCCCATTGGTAGTCCGCCGTTTTTATACCCCCTTTCATAGTCTAGCTGACTGCCTTCCCCCCTATGAAGAGACCCACTCCCAAACCCCTTCCCCACCCACTATTAAAATAATAACTTTCATTTTCTCATTTCCCGTCTCCTGTCTTAAAGGAAAAAAAACGTAGGCGGTCTTACGAGAGCATCCCAGCCTGTCACTCCCATTCCACTGGGATATACTCTCAATGATCCCTTCTCACACCACCGCAAGGCCTCCTCTCCTCTTCACTGCATCACCGAGAAGTTAACTGGCAGAAGGCCGGGTGAATATAGTATGGAGAGCGGGGGGAGGGTGGGTTATCTATCTCCCGTTCGTTGGGTGCGGTTTACGCCGCATAAAAAGAGACCAATGCGTCCAGTTTCTCTCTTTGAGTCCCTTTCCAACTTACACACGCACACGCCCCCCCCCCCTCGATTTTCCTTCCGTCGAGAGATGCTATCACGGTGTCCGCTCACCTTCCCCCTCCCCCGACAACGACGCCTTCGCCACCCCCCGCGAAGTGTGCCTCTCAAGAGCGTCTCCTTCCTTCCGCCTGCTTACCGTAAGACCACCCCCGTTTCCGCGGTGCACTCCGGGGGAGGGAGAGAAAAAAGTGATATGGAGTGGAGAGGGGTGCGCCAAGAGGCGTGTGACGCCGTGAGTAAAACCGGACGCGTCGGGGTTAACGCTCTCCTCCGCCGAAGCGTAAGACGTGAGGGGGTAGGGTTATGAGGATGGGAGGGCAATAGTGGGAGGAGAAGGGATTTCCCTTTCATTGGTGGCGGTAGGGTGGGGACGAAAGGGTATATGTGCCACCGGGTTAGCAGCTTGGACGTATAGGGGAAAGGTTTTATAAGTTGTAGTGCTATGAAATATTTTTTGTCGTCAATGTAAAACTTAAAGAAGACATTAGGAAATTTATGATTTTTTGTGGAAATTACAATGACACTTCCTGAGAATTCACCAGGTATAATTCAGTCAAAGGATTCTTAGCTGATTAAACCGTGACTGTGAGATTCACAACCAATGCTGCACATTTTTTTATTTAATAAAACAATCTGCTTTTTATAATGAAAATCCGTAACTATTGGAAAATAAAATTAAGAAAGTGAATTAGTAGATCAGAGGACTAATAATGTTATAAATGAACAATAACATTAGGCAACGGGAACTGTTGCTCCATTTTGATAGACCTTTCTTTATTTTTTTGCTGTACATTGTTTAATATTTACTTTCTTCATTTTTGTACTCTTTTTTTTGCAGTAAATTGCTAATAAATCGAGGAATATATTTCCAGGAGCCAATATTTTATAATTATCCCATGCTCTGGAAGAATACGTTTCTTGTGAGCAATATTGTTTCACAGAAAGGTGCTCGTATTAGAAAAATTATGTTTCCCCCTCGTGTCTCCCATATCACCATTTTACGCCCATATAATTTCAAATTTATAATGCAAAGAGAATAGCGCGAAAAGGTGGAGATTTTCCTTTCTAGTAAATAAATTCCTTGTTTTCCAATAACCTAGGATTAGAAAGCTTTTTTATGTAAAAAATTCTTTTGCTATACGTGAGGCACCAGGTCTCCTATAAACTAGTAAGGTCATTATTAATAAGGCATCCTCATGCATTCATACCTGAAATATCGTGGCTATTTGTGAATCGCTTTTCAAGACTTCACCTTAATAGTGGGGGCATTAATTTGGGAATATGTGCTAAATATACTTCAACTATTTTTAGAGGCGTCTGTAAAACAGAATTAATGTTATTATCTGGGAAATACAATTACGTACCAATCGAAGGCCACGGCGTATATTAGATTTCAAGGAATAACTTTCAATTGATAACATTTGGCGCCGGTGGGATAAAATTGACATGTGCACGTTTTGATCATTCCTGGTATTCTTGTCTTTAAGGGAACATGTTATCAGTTTTATGATGGCATATTTTTTTAGCAAAAAATCAAAAATACTCGTATCCCTCCCGGAAAACATCACTGGAACAAAACGTTTGTTGCAACTAACCTTACAAATCAGGTCTTAAGGGAGTCGCAGCAAATATTTGATGCTGAGTACGATAGTGACACAGAAAAAGCAATATATTTGACTGCCTATGCTCCTGTTAAGGATGATAAAATTATTTTTCGATAAGTACGCGTCCTTTTTTGTTATTTAATATATTTTAATCAGCTAGCGGTAGTTCGGTCGATATATTTATTTGTATGAAATTGAACGCATTTTTCTCATTGGAAAGTACGAAATTTCTAATTAGACCAACGTATGCAAGGGCTTTTATTGTCCTATTTTTAGGAATATTCTTCAAAAAACAGAGGAGATTTTCCATAGTATAGGTACGGTGTGCACTTCTTAGAGGTGAGGAGTATGCGACGCGCAGATCGTGTCGGCAATTTGACGGTGCGCATTTCGCAGTGCTTATGTTTCTCCGAAAAATGAATCACTCACCATCAAACTTTCAATAAAATTATAAAACAGCTTCCGGTTGCGGATTTTTTTTCAGCGCACGGCGTTTAATAAATATTTACTTCAATATCTCAAATAAACATAAGCAAATTTTTTCTTCCGTCGTCATTTCTGTATTTATTTAAGGGTTCTTGTTACAGCTTGAAAATTTAAAAATAAACGTCTAATATAGTTCCTAACATGGCAAGAGAAAAATCCCTCTCCAAATACCTTTTCGATCACGGCTTAAAAAATTATTGCAATTTAAATGACATAAATAGAAAGGTGGGGTTTCCCATCGGATCTTGAATCACACGCGTACGTAAGCCTACGGCCCATAAAGGGATCAGTAGGACATCGGGATATTCCTCCCCCACCCTTGCTCGTATTATGGGAGCGGTCGAGCTCCTTGTGAGTGGAGAGAGACGCGTTGGTACGCGTGGTCAGGGTACCTTCTACTCTCAGGCCCCGAGCGAAGCGGCCCAGATCGCATACTAGATCCTGCACTTCCTCTCGCTTTCTTTTGCCGCCGGCCAGCCCTCTTTTGATTCACCCCGATGCGATGGGGAAGAGACTGCTGACCGTCTTTGTCGTCACGTTGTATGTCCAAGCGTAGAGTACGGACGCCGAGGCGCACCACGGCTCTTCATGGAGTTTGGCCAAATGAGGAGTGGCACCTGATTTATTTTCTATTTTTCGATCTAGGAGGAAGTATGTGCGTACAACCGCTATTCCTAAGTTCCTTGATGTGGCTTCGGGAGAGGCTTGAGCCTCATAAATGGAGAACGCCATTTTAATTTTCAGTTTGTCTGTTTGAAAGCATGGGAAAAATATTTTGGTGATGCATTTCTGGACTGCCCATTTCTCAAGTGTAATTCGATTCAAAACTAAAGAGAAAGTTATTTTTTTGTAAATAATTAGCTTATAATGAATTTTTTCTCTGATAAATAAGGTTTTAAAATGCATAGTAGAATGGCTTTAATTAAAATTTCATGTTCGTGTTATTATATAATATTGTTATTCTAATGTTGTTTTGTAAATTTTACGGAACATTTTTGGTGTAAAAGCATTAAGCAATAATTTTCATGGTATTTTGTACAGAATGAGGATTCAATTGATGATTCCATTTTTTCTCGGCAATGCTCTAGTATTTTCAACTTTTTTTATAAATTTTAATGTCGAAAATAATCCAAAGTCGATCCTATGATCCAAGTATGGCTAATAGAGCCCCTCTAATTTAGTTAGCATCTGGCAAATCAATAGGAGAATTGAACAGTGCAAAGCTAAATGATTGGGGAATGCTCAGCTATGGCGAGGGGATATGTTTTTGTTGTAATACCGAATCAAGTATCCTTTAGGGCTGATAACTTGTTTATCCCAAGATAAAACTTTCCAAGGGCATCAGAGAGAGACGAAATAGATGCATTACGAGTATATTGCTTTAAAAATTTATAGAAGTTATTAATTTAGTGATAATTCTTATTAAATGATTACTTTTACGATACCGCCGTTATCCATAGCTTGAGTCGTATATTGTTGCATACATAATTAATAACCAATGGAAGAACTTTTCGTAGACAACCATTTTGACTTCATATCGCGTTTAGAAATAATTATGATAGCAAATATTATTTGCTTGGGAAGTAAAATTCGCGCAATTTTGTTGCTTTTGACGGATTTTAACTCAACAATGGATATTTACAACAATATATGCGTGTATATATCATGATTTCGTTTATGACTCCCCATCTCTTGAGTATCAAAGGAGGTCCGATGCGAGCACGGCTAATTTGAAAAGGAAACATCCTGCTATACTCTTGTGGTTAATTCAGTTACTTGGAAATTTACCAAAGGGGTCAAGTTCGCATTTGTATTCATTTTAGGTTTCATGGCAGTAAACTTGTTTAGCTGTGGGGTGACAATCAGTTTAAGAAGTTTTTTTTTTAATATTTTAGCTTTATATAGCATCTTTGGGAGCTATTCCCATGAACGACATCCATAAAATTAGTATTGTTTGCATATTTTTATGCACGTAGGGTAGGTAGATACAAGAAAGTTATAGCTAATCGTAGTCATTAAACTATAGTTATGGCTGGCTTTTGTCAAAAATCCATTTCAACTCTCCAGAGATTGGGGCCGTTTTATAGACTAACAGTTAACAATGTGGAAATTAATTCTATAATCTGAAATATAATTTGTCTTGGTTATTTTGCTGTCTTTGTCTTAGCCGTTGGAATATTATCGGATATTAAGCCTATGTGCGGATAAGTAATTGGCATAAGATCTTTTTTAAATGGTGAATGGAAAAAGAAGAGATAAATTCCCTATGCATTACTACTGGTTGTATAATTCAACCGACTTATCAAGGATAGTTTTTGTGTTTTTTCCTCATTTGATGCACAATTCCAGCGGCATTACGCAAACATTTTATCTATAACGTTTGTTAAAAAGTTTTGATGCTGAAACAGCTATCCAAATGCTTTTGAAACATTTTTTGATTTTTCTGTCATGATTTATTTCAAAACGCTCTTTTGGCGCATTAAATGCTCTCAATTGGTTTGACAGGATTTTTATTAAAGGACGGTTTACACTATTAGCCTGTGGTGTTATGCGGTTCAAATTATAACCAGGCTACTAATCAATAGGCAACTTCAACAGCTGTGAAAACAAGTGGGTTCAACATAAAATGTGTCTAATCCCGACCTATTATACATTTGATTCATCCTCAGGGCTTCCAATTACAAGATAAATATCAATAATAGTGATGCTGAATTACGAAATATTCCAATTTTGGAAAATGGATTGACAAAAGCCCATGACAAAGGGAAAGAAATATTACGCTTGTAATTTCCAAGAGTCATATCTCGTTGAGATATATAGTTATTTTAGTAGAATAAAATATCGTGTATAACTGCGTGTCGACTGCTTGGGTCATTTGCACCTCACGCTACCTACATATACAAGAAATTATAACAATTCATTCAAACATTTGTTAATGATTTAATACATACTTACATTCATCCACAGCTTATTAAAAATGTCTGCGTCTTATTAGAATTTTGAAACGCAGCTGTAACCCCTCCAAATCATTACCTATCATAAGGCTTCGTTTCTCCTTGACATCCAGCCCGTCATATATACTCCGTTATTTGTCTGGAAGTGTCTCGCGCTGAAAGAGCAGTTGCTTGTCTCACATTGGTGGGAAGGTATAGTATACATTGTACGTGTCGATGCATTTTATAATTAAGGAAGTTGTTTGTAAATGAAGCTTGAATCATCTTTTTATATTGAGAGGATATATAGTCTTGCAATAAATATTTTTAGTTATGTTAAGTACGATTGTTGCTCTTACAGTGCATAGATCTTTTGCACCGCAGTTGGACTGGCCGGGTTCATCGTACGATATGCGGAGACAGGACAGCGTCAAGTTAGGAAAAAGACACAGCTGTCACTTCCAATCCAGGCTATAATTTTCCAGCGCTACGGAATGCATCTAAGTGACAGTACGAACTGCGGTGAAATCTATTCAGATCAGAGTTGAAAGCTACCTGAGTTATCCAGTAGTGTTGCGTGATGGAATATACTGTTAGTTATTCACTCGGCCTTATGAAAAAAATGATGCTGATGGCTGTTTTCACTCGAGAAATTCAACGCCCGTTTGGAATTAAATTTATGTCATATCATCGGTGACGGTTTGTATTAAGATTGCATGCCTACGGATTAGGCGCCTTATTCCTAGCTGACGAGGACGGATTTGAAGTTTCTTTTCCTTTTTAATTACTATCAATATAATTCCGGTTTTGCGTAAGGAAACGATATGGCTATTTCTATACATCTGTCACTGTTATATTTCAATCATCTCGCCAATTAAAGACAAATATCGGTTTTCTATAACTTTGAATCATTATTGAATGATATATAGTTGATCTAATTTTATTTATTTGTGTATATCCATCTCCAAAATGTTTGTTTAGCTCCAAATGCGGAAAGTTATGCGCAGCAAACAGTGGAAGGACACAAACACTTATTTCCTTTGTGGTGATAAACCTTCCCATGCGGGATTCGAATCCGCGCCCCTCGGGTTGGTAGGACTTTACCCCGCCGCCACCAGGGTCGACATAGTTACTATATGTACCTATAATATACATAAATAATCATTTCTGAAATAGGTTTTTTCTTGAAATATTAGTTTTTAATTGCTTCGGTTCCATGGTGATTGGTAATTTGAACTTCTCCAAGGAACATGGCTCCCTGGCTCAATCAATGACTAGTGCCAGGAAAATAGTATTTAAAGGGATGAAAGATTCGAGGATGAATTTGAACTATTTAATTGATGCGGTTAATTTAGTTAACTATTAAATTCTTCACGCAATATAAATATCTCTGTTGTTTGTTCTCTCCCAATATTATTTTTTCCCGAGGAGAAACTTCCTTGGACGGTCTTGGAGACGAAAGCATGTATAGTTTTCTCAATAATTGCAACATTCATCGGTGTTAATGATCAGCGACGTATAAATTGACGGGAAGACGGATAATGAAGCATTAAAAGTTTTAATTAAGGATGATTTGACTTACTGAATTGTGTGTGTCACTACATTTATCATTCTGTTTTGAGCAATCGCATCATTGAAATGAAAATAGGCCTTAATGTGGCGCAATCTACACCGCGGCCCTCAAGGTAGCCCCATTGTAATTGTGGCCGCTTTCCTAAGGAGTTTTTGAATAATTATCAGATGACGACTTATCCTTGTCGATTCTCGAGGGCATACCTGTCGATTTTCGAGGACATACCTGTATTAATATGGGAAAATGTGTGCCAAATTATGCATGAAATTGTCATTTCTTGAGAGGTTTCTTTTTTGTTTTCTGCTTCCTGTGTAACAAAATGATGATGATTTAGAACAGGAGGACAAAGCTGTTCTATTCCGTGATCAACTGGGTATATATCGTTTCCAATCTAAATCTTACATCATACTCACTTAAGATTTTGGTCATTTAAACGAACGAGGCAGTGTGGTCAGGATTTTTTCATTGCATTTAACTGCATATTTTCAATCAATTTCTACACTATATGTTAAATTTTTCCGTGCATTGCGGCTGCAGATGATAAAATATTGTTTCCAAAAGCCATATATTCAAAACTTAACATTTCAAGACTCATTAGATCTCCCGTGGTCATATTCCCCAAATCAATCAATCGGGTATTTTTAAGTAAAAATGCGCAAAAATGTCGCTGCTGGAAAAAAATATGAGACCTATTATAGAAAGGGAGCAGTTTACCCTTGTTTACCGATGACTCTTCTGACAGTTTTTTTAGTTGTTCCTAGATAAAGAACCGTACTTAAACATCTGTAGTTAGGCATGGTTACTGTAGTGCAACCGCTCGTAAAGTCAGTCGTCCATCAAACTGTCAGTGAATTCGTTCGTATATCATATATTTAGTGCCCTTTATAAATTCAATGTAGAGGCAGATTTTTATGTGGCATCAGCAACAATTTTTCCAGGTTAATTTTTTACATTGCCTTCATTATTCATTAATGAATCTGTGTCAAAAGATTTATTTCGTAATAGGTACATATCGAATTGACCACTACAAATTATATCATTAGCAGACTAATTGCAAATCTTCATACACCTGTGCTTGGCATTTCAAAGAGTGCTTGACTCAGAAGCTCTGAATAATTGAAATTATTTTGGTCCTTATCAATCACTTTCTACGCTGAAATAATCTTTGAATGCTATTTATCACTATTTTGTACCTCTATCATGAACGTATTATGTCATTACAGAGCGTGGAGAGCTGTGAAAAAGAACAATTTATTTCGTGTGTATATTTTTGCGAGTGAATAATGACAGATTACACAATAATTTTAGCATTGAGATTTCATGAAAATGAATTTGTTGAAATAACAATAGACAAATGTTATAAGGCACAATGAGCTTCGAAATACGAAACTTTAATCATAGATATGGTAAAATTACGCGGAAATCATGTCCTTAGGCATGATAATCAGTGATCTCAGTTTTTATCGGTTGTTTCTAATTGTTCTATCAGCTTTCAATGATCAATACAGTCCATTTTCTTGACTTTTTATTAAAATCCTACCCTTTATTTTTTCCTGGCGGTGTTGCTCTTCTTTGGCTAAGCGAGAAAATCCATGCTAAGTCTTTCTGCAGCAATTCAAACGCACGGATGCTGATTTTTAACAAAATTTTTCCAGCTGCCACACCAAGGATGGTGACGCCATTTACTTATTCAGCCGACACAACAAGGAAAGCGAAATCCATATCAAGCCTTTCTTCCACATTTTGAGCGCACGGATGCTGGGTTTAAACAAAATTTATCCAGCTGCCATAACAAGGATGGGGAGCGACCTGATATCCTATATATACTCGCTTTTTGAATCCCGCCTCGGGCATGAATGGTTTACTATAAGGGTCTCAAGGTTTATGGTTAGATTTTGTCCTATCAGCTATCACATTTAAAACCTATGTGTAATTTTGCTATTGGAGCTAATGAATACAATTTGTGTAATCTACACTAGCACCATGTCCTACTGAGTAATACTGATTTCACCGAGTGTTACTATGGAATGTAGTCTTATAAACGAGCTTTTATCCAATTTCCAGGTTTCGAACTTGACTGAATTAATTAGTAGGTAGTCATTCATAGGTTATTGCTTCGCGCTAAGCCGCAGTTGTTTCGTGAATCGCCTTAGAGGTAAAGTAATCGACTGTTGAATGATTTTTGTTAGGAGAGACACTGCATGTTTATGTATAGACCTTTTGTAATTGACAATAAACTGGCGGCGAACATTTTCCATTCAATAAACAGAAATGCTTTAAAACAGTTACATTATTTTTCGATCTTAAAAGATTACTCCGCAAAGGTCTCTATTTCTTCGGGAATGTATGTTAACTAACCAAATGTGCGCTACGATTTACCCGCGATGTTGCATTCAGCTTTAGCTGCTCTAAACGGAAGCTGATGTTGGAACTCCCGCTTCTCGATACTTTACGATAATTGACCCTTCAAGGAGTTGCCTTACCACTCGGGAGTCAACTACTGTTGAGTGGGTGTGTGAAAGATGCAGTCCAAGGTCAGCCTTGGGAGTTGAGACTTGAAGTCCAAGTGTCGAGAACATGGGCCGTTCAATGACGGCAGGGGAAAGGAGAGAGAGCCTGTTATCCGAATATTAATCAGAAAAATAAATGCGTTTATTTCATGGACATAAAGCTTAAAGTATACTTTATTCACCTTTTCATTATGCATTTTTAAAATCTGGGAAAGTTGAAACGGGCGGCCTTTTGAGTAACAAGCTTTAATTTTTATAGGGGTCATGGGAGATATTTCGTAAAATTGAAGGGGATGGATTTTGTTTTGACTCATATGCTCTAATAGCATCGTGATGTTCATTTCTATAGTTCTAATGATATTGTATATAGTAATCAACTCTTTGAAACCCTTTAATCAGCTAGGAACATTTTATATATCACATTTCGTTATTAAGTCATGGCCTTGCTCATCACCGGTCGTTCAATCCAATTCAAAGATTGGTTGGCTGCAGCCCTCAACCCTTCCCTATATAATGCTAGTTCCCTTACCTCCATGATTATTTTTGTAGGTACTTTCCTCTTTATTTGGTCCATGGACTTATTCCTGGGTCTTTCTTCGGGGACTTTTCCCTCTATTTTACCTTCAATTATGTTCGTCACGAACCCATTCTGTCTCAGTGTGTGTCCAATCCTTCTGGTTCTTTTCTGTACTGTGTTCCATAAGGTTCTATCCTCTTCTACTCTTCTGTGCACGTCATAATGCCTTATTTCTCTGTCTATTTTATCTTCAGCATTCTCCTCCAGCATCAGGTTTCTAAGTCTTCTAGTCTGCTCTGGTTAGCTTTTCCACGGTCCGATTTTTCAATGCCTCCGATCCATTGAGTCCAACGCTCCACCCGAATGTTTTCACATACTTTTTCATGGCTTGTCGACCTGTCTTCTTTGAGCACAGCAGTTATCTTTTTCCCATGAGCACCTTCTTAGCCTGGGCTATTCCTCGCTTGATGTCCGTTGTACTTCTTCCGTCCCACGTCATGGTACTGCCGAGATAGGTGAAGGAATTGCTCTAATTGCACTTGCTCTAATTTTTCTCCTCTTAGGGTGACTTCCACAGTCAGCTTTTCACTTCCGCCTACTAGGATTTTAGTCTTCGTCTTACTTATTCTATATACTATATTTGGCTATTAAGTAATGGCCTTGCTAGGAAAGGCATAGAACTCTTTACATATTCGGCGATATTGACACGATCCATTCCTGCGAAAGTATTGGTCACACATAATGTATTTTGGAATCGGTATTTGAGATTTCTTTCACTAATTTGGACTTGTTAAGTTAATGTAATACTTCATTGTTATTTCTATTTGCACAAAGTGATAAAAAATGCCTTCATTGAGACTGTTGCTGTTTTGCCATTAGGAGAGCAATAAAATTTCCCTTAGGTTTAGCTGTGGCATGGCGGTATTATATGAATGATCCATAATTCAGCAATGTCATCATGCTAGGTATCTCAAATTGACTAATTAACTGTAATTTTAATGCGATTCATTTTCTAAACGCCTGGTGTGATTGGAAACATAAAAATGTGAAAGAGAAAATCAGATTATTTTTGTAAGCTGATAAGAATGTTTGCCGCAGTGAAACTGTTGCATGTCCAGAACTAAGCAGAATAGGCGCTTTGCTATATTTTTCATGTATATCACTTTACCGTCATACTTATTGCACTATTACATTGGTCATGAATGTTATCATATATCCTATCTTAATGATAGCTCAATGATGGGTTTAAGTAGCGTTTGGCAACTAACCTTGGTGTATATATTCTCGCTTCGATGACTTTATTGTGATAGTTTTTTAGAGCACGACCTCGATTTTGGATCAGTTTATCCGCCCGGCTGTAAAATGATTTATTTGATACGTTTTTCGTGAGTTGAAAACCTCTTCAACCGCCTTTTCTTCTCGAGGTCTAATTTTGCATCAATGTGTGGTTGTATTATAGCTTTCGGTTTTTTTTGTTTCATCATTTAGTACCTTTGCGTGAGGACGCCTGATCAGGAGGCAGAAAATTTAGACTTGTATAGGGCTTCAAATTATACACCCAGAGCCATTTTTCTTGAAATACGTTTGTGAACCGCTTTCTTTTGGTGAGCGCCATCAGAGATTATTTGCAGCAGGAGACTCTATACTGAAGGAAACAGCTGCATACTCTGTTTATGTATTATAGAAATATTAAAAGTTCAATGAAAATGTAAAATAAAGCATGCGATTCCATTTAGATGAGAAGTCTATCCCTCCAATACTGGTAGCGAGTAGATATCATTCCAGGATCCGGTGATATTTCTGTTAGAAATTTGTCGAATTAGCGCATTGAAGTTCCGGAATCAAGATGTTACTCAACGTAGGTACTCCAGAGATATATTGTATTTTGGGGCGTCAAGGAACTTCCATGGGGAAAATTATAACAAATGAACTTTTTCACCGAAATGAACTTTATTGGGCGTTGTGAGGGTACAGGAAGTAAGGGTAAGGGTGTTTGGGAGACAATTTTGCAGGTATTTTTTTTTTGAAATGATATCTCGGTGAGACAGGAAGTTTTCCGCCGTCAGTCGATGATGTTTTGACTACTCGCGGCCTCCAACTCCTTAGTCACCAAGCAGGCCTGCAAAAAAAGAGAGAAAGATATAAAGATCACCAAGGTTTTTCAACTCAATTGTAGTAGTGTTATAACTATTGAATTGAGCGATTTTTTCTGAGATTTGTCTACTGTATCTAGCGTTTCTTGTAATTTTTCTTTGGATTTTGATTTGACTGCAAAAATTGCATGTTATTCGGCTGAAAGATTTTGGTTGATAACTTTGCAATTGAAGCAGAACTCTTACGAGCATATATTTTAAGAAAGAGTATAACCAACAGATTTTTCTTCGAAGGAGAAGGAGTAGGAGAACATTTCGTCGATATCTGCTGCCGTAAGCTCGTATTTCCTAAGTGTTTCACTTTGAGTCTTCTAAAATAATTTAATTTATTTCACTTGTGAATATGATGTCTCTCTGAGAAATCCCGAATAAATAAGCAACAGGAGATAGCGCGAATGAAAATTTCTTTCTGGTGGCAGCACACCAATGTGAACTTTGCAATTTACTTTCTGGTAATCTGACATGAATGAGGATAACATGAATCAGTAGAGTTTGGTAGTTTTCCTTCTGCTTACCATGGTCGATGTCGATGATTGCTTGCAGTCAGGTCCATCCTCCTTAGTAGACGTACGGGTAGTGGTATCCGCTGTAAGCAAGGGGGACGGTGGCAGCGGGGGTGTGGTACTTGGCGGCGACATAGGGGAGGGGAGCGGCTACGGGGGCGACGTAGGCAGAGTAGGGCACGGCAGCGGCATAGGGGTATGCGCCATATCCCAAGCCGACGACGGCGCGCTTCTCTGGCTCAGTGGCGGCAGCCACGGCGACGAGGGCGAGAACAATGCAAGCCTGTGGGATGGAGGAGAAAAGAGCGATTAGAGAAACACGTCAACCGTAACCTGTGCCGTAGTTGGCTATTAAATATGCTGCGGAAATGAGAAAAAAAGCATTGCAGAAGAAACCATGATTATATTTCTTCAACGGCGTATCCTGCTGAGGGAATGCTAAAGAATATGCTCAATTTACAATGGTTCAAGTATTCGTACGGATTCGGATTCAAAACCGAGACGCTAGTTTGGGAGAATGATTATTCCTTTTGAGGATTCTGTGCATTTTTGTGCCTTCTAAACATTGACTTAACTTTAAGGCATCGTTATCTCCATCGGTTAAAGAATAAAATAAAGTGCTTGGTAGGCTCCAATGGTTTTGTTCCTACGCATACATTTATGTAATTCAAAATATGTTAAGATGGCATCCAAGCGATGGAAAGATTTAGGAACACAAGGAATTCATAACTTGAACAAGCTATTCTAACGCTCACGGTTTGGGCCTTAAAATGCCATTTTTCAAAAAATGCTTTTCTCTTAAATCTAACTGATAGCTATACATCCCATGGGAACTATTCTAATCGTAAATCTATTTAGTTTACACGAAATTTGGCCCGCTAAAAACTTAAAGTAGCTATGAAAATTATCACAAAAGTCTTCTATTAAGGTTATGTTTGAAGTTTTTTAAGCTAGCTTGTTGTAAAATGGCGTACTAAACACGATATTTGATGAATATTCTCGTATTTTTAACATTTAAGGAGGAATGTTACATTCCGCAGCGCTGCGGTCGGACGGATATTGACTGAATGAAAATATTTCAATCCTCGTTAAATTTAGCCTAATTGACAGCCAAAACGGGCAGATACATATTTTCTTATATTTAATATTAGTTTACTGATTTATTATGAGAAAAAGTAGATATAAACACGCTAGCTTAAGATCAAATAATATTCACGGTCCTTGGAAATCAGTGAAGAGAGTGCGAAGCGACCCTCGGATGGTGGAAGTGGCTTGGTTGGAAAAAGGCCACAGCGGGAGAACACATTAGCGGAGTAGCTGGAATGGAGTATCGAGCTGAAGTTCACTGCTGATCGATTCCGAAAGTTAGCGATATCATTTAGGGAAAAATGGATGCCCTTAAGAATATGTTCTGAGACTCCGTTCAGAGAAGAAAGTGCCGAAAATATTAGGAGCGCATTGGATAGGTGTTCCAATATCAAAGTATTTCCAGGAAAACTTGGTATCCGGGGGATATCCGTAATCCTTGAACCACATTAGGGGGCATCTCAGAATATATTTAGATAATCTAACGAGAGTAGAAGATAGTGGCAAAGGACTTAGAATAGCGGTGGATAGATGTTTCAAAATCAAATAAGCATTGTTAGGCAAAGTCGGTGCCAGGAAGATATCCGTATGCAGTGAGTGACATAAAGGGGCCCCTAAGAATCTCCTCAGATAATCAGAATTAAATAATTATTTCAAGGCAGATTTGGTATCAGAAAAATACCAAGCGCAGTGAGCTAGTTAACAAGGTTCTTGGCAATCTCCATCCAGAACGGAGGCGATTTCCGTTTTTAGACCATGGCTGAGGCTGTTGGCTGTACTTACCAGGACCTTCATGGTGATTGGAAGTTTTGAGGGCTTCGTAAGAAGACTTGAAGAGCAAGTGAGGACTCAGAAGCGAACTGTGTCTGTGTTTTGGCTAGGGATTGGACCTCCTTATATACCGATCCGTGGATCCTCCTTCCCCACACCACCTGCGTCTCCACCCGCCCCCCACCGCCAATTTTCAATTCCATCTTCTTCCAAGTCCTCCGCCTCCACCGCCCATCACCTTCCTGTCCGTCATATCCTTCTTTAAGTCTTCCACCTTCTCTCCGTGCACCCTCATCCCTCGTAGCCATTTATTTTCCATGCTTATACCCTCACTTCGTCTCTCCCCACTGCCTCTCCTTTCGCCTCATAAAATTTATTTTTTTCCACCCACAGAACCAACCGTCTCCTACCTCAACCTCTCCCTCATCATCTCTTTCGCTCATTTATTGGTCCATTGTAAAATGCACGTTTTTTCTTCTCATTCTTTTCCATCTCTCGTTGTTCTCTTTCTTCTTCTTCTCCCACACCCACTTGCTATCCGACTTTGCTTTCTACTCCTTCTCTCTCCCTTATCTTCTCCCTAATCCCACGTCACGTTCCTCTCCCCCTTGCGTCTCCCTTTTGGTTTGGTCTTGCTCCCTTACCCACCTCCCGACTCTACTCCGTTTACGCCCCATCTCCTCCAGCCTTCGTCCTGTTTCTCTCTTCTCCTTTCTCAACCGTATCCTTCATTCCCATACTCCTCTCTCTTAGATACGTCCATCGCGGCCTCCTCAATTCTTATTGTTCTCCTCTCCTCCGCTCTTCTTTTGGCCTGTCCTTTTCTCCCTTCTCCTCTTTCTCACTCCCTCCCCGAAGGCTTTTTGCTCTGCTTTGTTTCTTTTTTGTTTTGTTGCTTCCACCTCGTCATTCCCAACCACACCCTTTGCTGCTCTTGTCATCTCCCACCAATACGCTCGCATCACTTTGTTTCCTTTGTTTTTTTCTATCTCTCTCCCCTCTTTTCTCCCAGTCCGACCCCCTCGTGTCGCCTCCGGAGGTCCGGGCAGTGCCGGAACATTCGCCCATGCAGTCTTCTTCGGATTCTCCCACGTTGTCCATCGCCTTCTCCCAATCCTCTATATGATACGTCCACTTTCCACGCATGGGGTTAGTGAGATTGCTAAAATCGTTTACATCGAGGAGTAACTACGGAGAATATCTCTAGTTGTATTCCTGAATTCTCAAGTTAGGTGGGGGCAATGCATAACTCAAGTTAACCTAAGGATCGGGTTGATATGGTGGCAAGAATAGTATCTTCCCATCCTCGGGGCCTAGGTTCCGATCCAGGCTGTGTTGAGGATTATTTTCTCCGGAATTCCGATTTCTACTGGGTGCTATTCTGGAGAGTATTTCAATAGCGTTGCTCGTCGTTCGGATAGAACATTAAACGGTGAAACCTTCAGGGCCTATTGTTATCAGTTGGCTACTGCCTACGCAGAGTTTCACTCTACCATTGCTCCACTCCATGAATAATCCTTTTCCAAAACTTCAGTAATATTTAATGGAGGGAATAACCTCAGTTAGAGATTGCCTCTCCAAAGATCTAGTCCGCCAAACTAACACTCTGTGAATTGGTGTGGTGAAAATCGGTGTAATCCGGCAAAGATTAACTTTTTAAAGTCTGTGATTGTGCATAATAATTGGCTGTTTTATTACATTTTCTACTTATTTTGTTTCATTTTGTATTGTGTTACTAGCAGTTGTGGAAATAAATCAGAGGATTACGCATCTTTTCTTGGGTGCTATGTGATTGACACTTTAAGATAAGAAGGTTTTCTGCTCATGGAATGAAACATTTTACTCTCATCTCTTTGCCTTTTTATGGAGAAAAGGCTGATTCCAACACTGGATCCCTCTCCACTATTACTTCATTTTCCAGATATTTCATACCCTACCATCCAACTAGCTATCCTTAATAGATGTCTATAAACTTAGCATTACACACCAATGCTAATAAATGACTTACTACGGGCAGTAAAACCGCTGACGAAAATTGATTTAATACATGTAAAAATGTTTCAGTTTGATTTTGTGTTTCACCACCTGGAGTGGAGACATTATCTATGTGTATGAGTGAAGCGCATATCTATTGCCATTCTCCGGAGGTGATATTGGACATTGCATTGTTTTAAGATCATTCGTCCATTTGGCTTCTCTCCTTTCAAAGACATAACACAGGCGCCGAGTTTCTCTTTACCCTTTTACTATTCATTAGAATTTTCTTCGTTTACTTACCAAACCACCGGTCCTCCAAAGGGCGTAAATAAACTCAGTTGTCTTATCGCCTCTCCCATAACAACATCCACATCCGCTTCTCTCGTCACCGGAGGCATCATCCATTCGGTGGGCGTTTCGTTCTCTCATCATCTACATTTTTCTCCTCATCCTTCTTTGCAGCTAATTTGCCCCTTTGACCAGCGCTTCATTCCAAAGAGTCCTCTTCCTTTCCCTTGGCAACCGCGGCCATTGCCAGTGCCACGCCCTGGCCGAAGTTAATGGTCATGCGTAACTTGTCCCCGAACTCATTACTCGCATGGTAACCGCGTCGCCTACCTTCATGCGGTGTAAGCTACTCTCCCACCTGCTCGTATGAATCGTCCATCGTTTCTTTTCTCCCTCGCCTTCATCGCCCTGGTTGCTACACAGTAGAAATGAATGAAACCATCGATGTATTGACTACCTTGAGCCACGAAGGCTTCAAATGTTTCCATGCCCAATTAATTTTGGCTCCATACTGATGTATATACCATTAAAACGAATTTATGATGTCATATCTCGGTTATAAATCTGCCATATTTTTCATTCTTCGGCTATATCATCATTCTTGTTGCTGCATATCAAAATTAAAGACTTGTGGTAATTGCGTTGCGACAATTGTTTTGATTCGTTAAAGCATTGAATGTTTCCATGCTGAATACATTTTCCCTCCGGATCATTTTGCCTATCATTATCTCGAGATACTATTTTTAATGTAGACGTTATTTCAATGGCTGTGTGGGATAATTTAATTTTCACTGGCACCTCATCCGAGGCTGGTATAAATTGACTTTATAAATCCAGAGCATTAACTCCCTAAAACATGTCATTTGAGAAGTCTTAATCATCCAACTACTCTATGATTAAGGTAATACGTGCCCCAATGGCTTTTTCCAAGGAAATAATTTTTCCTCTTTTCTACGAATACATATTTCACAAACGCGGTAGAAAAAATCCAGTATCAACTGGTGAGATTTTGGTATTATCTTACAAAGTTAATTACAAAGTTAATAAAATAGGTAAGAGTTCAAGGTAGATGTTAACGTATGGGCATTTCTGTGGTTTGTAAATGTAATTGGAAATCTTTTATCGCCCTGCTCAAGGATAGTATTTATTACAAGTTTTTACAATTTTCGAGAGATAAGGACTAGAAAACTCTAAATAAGAGAGGTCTTCGGAATCTGTTCTAAAGGTGTATCGATATAGGAAAATAAATGGATCCTATCAAATTTGCAGCACTTCCACAGGTTGTTCAAAAGTTTGAAAATACGAATTCAGGTGTCATATATTATGTAATTTAACTTAATGAAAATTTTTTATGTAATTTCTCTAGCAAATATTGTAACTAGTGCCAGATATTCTCGTTTTTATTTACAAAGTATCATCTGTCCTATATTGGAGGCTATTCTGTATGGTAACATTAATCCCCCCTGAGCCGTGAGAGACTGCTTAGGTTCCTAGTAAATAAAGCTGGTGGTTCGGTTTATTTTAAATAAAATGAAGTAGCTATTACATATGCAGCACCTCGAACAACCGGTATTTCAGTTTATTTTAATCCATCAATTTTTCTTTCTCGCACCATCTTTTGGTAGCTCATATTATACCGGGTGTTTCTAAATGAATATCGGAGTTTGAAGGCTTTGTATTATTTAAACGATTTGATTTATAATTATAAATTATACATCAAATAAAAGAGCAGAAGATTGAGGAAACACTGAATGCGCATTCGTTCAAGTGTACAACGAAACCGTTTGAATTGATTTTTCATTGGTTTTATAATTTTATAATTATAAGCCAAATGTTATAAGTACTTCAAAGTCTTAACCCCGATATGCAATTTGAAACACCCTGTATTATCTTGGTAATTTAGGTACCATCAATTTGCCTTTTTTCCTTTAATACTATTTTTTACGCATTAATAAACATGATGGTTTGTCTTTTTTAACTATGTATTTTATAGCGAGTTTTGTGTTACGGAAACTGATTACTTAGATCTATCCTGTCGCGTCCATCGTATAAGAGTTTGGTTTTTTCGCTTCCTTGCAGTTATGTGACCAGCAGCACCTTGTTCCTGCGTCCTTCACCAGCCAACCGGAGCAAAGCCCTTGCCCTCCGCCGTCGGAATCTACCGCCCCGCCACAGGTATTTCGTGTGCCTATCAGATCGGCTTCGTGACTCGACAACTTCGACGGTTTACACCCACATAGCCCGTGGGTCCTCCCGGACGAAATTCCAATTGTTTCACGGAAGGCTTCTTGCGTGCTCAGCATGGGGTTATTCAGTGTTTATTCATGGAGTTTCTTTTTTTACAGTTGTGTTTCCAAACTTGATTCCGAAATCCAATTTACTTATAGGTATGTCAGAATTGAAATTTGAGTTTTATGACAATTTTACATGTATATATTCATGTTATGTTTCAATAAGCTGTGAGAAGTAGGGTGAAATTATAATTTGAATGAGGCGGTCGGTGTAAAATATTCAAATTTCAACGCCGTTAATTCGAATTCAAATCCATTTCGACTCGGAATTTCATTGACATTTCTCGTGTGAAAGTACAAGGCAGTTAATAAAATGAATAGTTTTAAGCGGTAAATGGCTGTTCCCGTTTAAGGAGACAATAATCCGGATCTACGAAAACTGCGAAATCTGGAATGCGTGTGCTTGGCTAATGCAAAGTTGGTTACGAAATATCTAGATAGGTGAACTTCAGATGTCTCTTTTATTAGATTAGCTGGGTTTTATTGGTGCCTGTTTCCACGTGTGCTTATTTCGACTTTAGATTTTAGGTTTACGATTCGATATTAATTTTCCCCGTTATTCCGGAAAACAAGTCACTTTTTTAAATTTTGGAATAATCTTTTGACGCAGGACGCGATATATTTGGAAAATTCATTTTTTTCTGCTAAGAACACTTAACTATGATGGAGTTTATATTATCCTATCTTCTTTGTACTTTATGTATACCTATATCTCATTTCGAGTATTGTTCATTTTATTTCTGAAGTTTAAATGATTTAAACATAGCATCCGGAGCGGAATTTTTTCCTTTATGTGCCGTCGTGATCTCCGTTGACCTTAATATCAAGGTTTTTTGCGCTATAAGAGCACATCTATAATTTAGCGAATTTGAAATACCCTGACAGTAGGTTGGGAAACTTCAAATGATGAACGCAGGTCAGGTCAATGATGCGAATTTGAGCCGATGGGAGATGGAAACCAGTTAGTCTTAAATTGCCGGAAGAAAGGTGTAGTTTCACTATAATTTATGTTTTGCTTATTTTTTTGGTTCGAAAATATTCCTCTTTATTCGACTTAGCGGTATATGTTATAAAACTCCTTTGAGTTCGACAATGGATGGGAGCAAATTTTTTTCGTTTTCAATTTAAAATGGCGATAACTTCTCTCAAACAACCATTGAATAATAATAGTTAAATCAAGTTTCACTTATTTTGAATTTTATTGAAATTTTAAATCTATGAGTATTATCTGTGTTTTTGGGAGAGTTATAGTGGAATCGGCGTTAGCACGTTACTATACGTCATATCTTTAATTTTATTTTGTGAAAAGAATTTTCTTTCACTTTCATTTTTTAATTGATACGTTTTTTAATCGTTCGAACGATCCAAATGACCACCTCGGATTTTACACCTTCATCTCAAAAACGAAGAATCAGATTTTTCGAATGCGATCGGGATATTTTATGACATTTTATAGTTATATTTTCGTATAATCTCCCTCGGATCTGGATATAATGATGATACCTATTACCTGTCTTTCAATCAAAAGTCGGATACTATTAGTTTATCTCTTCGTATTCCTATTTTCTGTGATCACATGAATTAGCATGCATCCGGTGCATGTCGTGATAATTCAATGTGACGTTGCCTTTTGCTGTATTTTATGCAATGAAAGTAAAAAAAGAATTGGAAGCGCCATCGTCAGTTTCGATTCTTTCCTACTCATTGTAGGTTTTATCGCGTCCTGATATTTCTTTTTCCTTTGATATCTCTCCATATGGCATTCGCTCTAATGCCATGATTTTACTCCCGGGATAATCTTATACACTGCCTTAAGTTATATTTATAACGAATCCGTTGGTTCTTAGGGTGTTTTTATTAATTATTTTAGGTATTACAATCCAAATAGTTCTTTTCACCTCTCGGAAGTACTTATAGAGCCGTGCCAACGATAGGTATAGAGTTATATTTCATCAGATGGTGCCACATTTATTCCGCGTTCATACAAAGAACATATTATTATTACTAAGGGTTCACACTTAAATGGCAATGCGCGACAACATTTTAATCCCTAAACATTTTTATTTTGTACAAATCGAACGTAACATTTTCTATGCTTATTGGTTTCGGCACAAGCATGAGGTACGTTATTATACATGAAAAGTGGAGTGCATTATTTCAGTAGTAATGAGATAAATGGGTATTTACGGATTTTTGTGATTGTTATACTTTTCTCTCTCATTCGAAACCCGGATTTATTATGGTGTATTCGCCCGGACTGTAGATAGAAGTCTTTGCATGGAGTTTCACTTACGTATTCAACTGTTTGAGAGAAGTCTAAATATTGGCAAGCTTTAGTAAAAATACGGAAGCAAACTTCACCGTTGCAATTTTCAATTAAAATCATTATGTTATTATCATATCGAAGATGCTGTCTGAGACAAAACTGTGGAGAGCGATTTTGGAAATTTGAGACCAAGGTCAACGAGTGCTCATTTACTAAATGTAAGTGCTGTATAATATTTTGGGTTTTTGATATGATTGCGATAAATATTTATTTCAAAAACTCTAACTCCTCCTTAAACATTAATCAAGAGCTGTTCTGAAAGTGTGATTTTTGGCCCGATTGTGAAGTTCCTAGTCGGTTTCAATCGCATATTAGCGTAAGATTTTAGTTAACATTTGACTGAGAGTTTGGTTTTGTATAATAACTCCGTCTGTCAGTTAGTTAACGAAAGTATTATCGACTGAGGAACGCATTAGTGTCGGTTTTATCGAGAAATATTTTACCAGAGTCCATAAAAATAATGTTAAATGCCCTGAAATGACATGACTATTGACTAAGTAGCCACTGGGGCAGTATTCCAAACCAGATTCAATTGATAATATAAAAGAAGAGAAGCAATGTCCTTTTTAAAATTTTTGATGTTGGAATCTTGTTCGCGAAATAAGCCTATCCGAAGGTATTGGAGGGAAAGATAAAAATAAAAAGGAAAAAAAATACTTGAAGGGTGAAAATTTTGCTTTGTCATAAATTTGAACCTCAGAAGAAATTGGCTGTATATCCACTTTCCCAAATTTTACGCGTGAGGTGAGAATCTAATTCATTTCCAAAATACAGGCTGGTGTTGCTGATATCCTAGCATTCATCTTATCATTGACAATAATAGCTTAATAAATTTTCAGCCCACGCATAAGACTATTCATGTTCAAATCATTTTTACTGGGGATGAATGAGTTTTATTAGAAAGTGGAAAGTGAGTTTATATGGTCTGATTTCAAGTTAAAACGTTGGTACATTTTTGTTGGAATTATGAATTTCGTCGAAATGAGACGAGATAGCTGAGTAAGCAAGGTTTTTTATTTCATGTAGGTACCTAGAAGGCAATGGTTTGGTAGTTGATGGTATTCCTTACGCTCATACGGTTACTGAAAGTTTCCTTTATCGGTCGGTGGACCCTACGGTTAAAGTCTCTAATATTTCCACTCTAATTTGATTTTCCTGTTTTTATTGATTTACTGTGCTAATGAAGACTTTTATTTTGCTGCCTGTTAGCTAGTTGTTGTGGTGTCGATTCAGTAGAAGTGTTTTTTTCATTGTAATTCCTTGACTTTTATGACTTATTTTTCGTGGAAGATGCCATCGAAATAAAATCATGTAGTCTATGCCGCATTAATCGGTGCATTCATTGCACAATAGAATTTTCAACTATAGGTACTTCAAATTAACTGGTATGTAGTAATAGGTACTTAGAACGAACAGGATCGAAGGGAACATGCCCATCTCTATCTAAATCCACCTACATCAATACCGATCTATATGCATACTCATCTTCATCTGTATTGAAGTTGAAGAAAATCGGCTTTAGTGGAATTTCGATTAGTAGCCGAGTATCCCATTCCGATGCCTTCGTGGTGTACATTGTCCATCTCACTAGTATTGGATGGAGCTGAGGGGTGAAACTGTCATGCGTTGTGGACAACTCGCACGAAGCTCAAAATCGTTTGAATTTCATGCATTTGGTTTTAGGAGCAAATTCTTTCCATATCCGACGTGCGGTTTCCTTTGGAATTTTAGCTAGCACTCTTAGAATACTGGCTTGGTTCATACAATGGTAATATGTACAACGATGAAGTTGAGACCATCTACTTCCTATTTAAAAAGTCTGACCACGGTACTGATATGTTACCTATTCAATATTCAGTCAGATAAAAGCCGAAATGATGGACGAGGTCCACCCTATTTCTTACTTATTCGTCTCTTATTTTTTTTCGATATCGCTGATAGATCGAGTTGTAATCAAATATTTTTCCATCCCCAAAGAGTGCTATTAATTATCGTTGACGATACCTAAGATCTGTTACAGTCTTCCTGGCGTTTTTAGCTTGATTAGTGCTCGTCCATAGCTCAAGCGATTAGTAATATCTGGTTGCCAGTCTTGTCTCATCCAGGTGATTTACCGCCGGAAAGGATATGTACATCCATGTCCCAACATACTTGAAACCGAAAGAGTTATAGTCAAACTTTTCTAATCCACGAAACAATTTAATACTTTTTCACTCCAATAGTCTAATTAGAGCTGATTATAGAGGGGATTTTGAGTACACTAATGGTTGCAATGGAAATGAAAGCAAGTGAAAATGACTACTAAAAAAGTAATGGTAGTGGTAAAAGATGGAAGCTGAGAAAGTTTAATCCTTACTGTGATTTCTATTCAAGTAATCGTATCGTTTTTTAACGATGTGTTTTCGCTCTTTAATTGTGAGTGTTTCACCTTGAGTCACTTTTTCTCTAGGCTCTTTTTTCAGGGGTTTGGCTATAGTCCAGAAACTCTCTCCCTCCGTAATTTCAGCCAAATACCGTTTGAGGAAAGTTGTCTGCTACTTATCGCGTTCTACTAATTCCATGCTAGCCTACGCCTACAGGTTATACTTCCTCGACTCAAGATTGGACGGGAAGTATGTGTCACGTTCCAATTATTAATCAGCACAGTCTTGCATCAGATGTACTTACTGGATATGTAATAATTTATTTGATTGAAGAAAAAAATATCGTCATTCATGATATTCTTAGCATTGATACTTGTCGGTTTGCCATTTTTGCTAGTAATTATTCCATGGACATCATGCGGGTGGTTTCTTTTATCTGGTTTTCAGTATACACATTATATCCATTTTAATTCCTCTGTTTCTCCCCTTACTCACGAAATTTAATTCTACTCAGTTTGGTGAGGAGTAATATCTTAGCACTTATAACAGATTTTTCCTGGCATGTAAATATTTTATAAATAATTCATCTGATATTATTTCATAAATTTCATTTAATGTTAAGTTTTTTATGCTCAATATGGAATGCGTTCTTAACTCTATTAAAATTGCTCTCATACTGGCGACGCATGTATTTTAAGGCGAGGGGGGAAAATGCATATATACCCCATTTTGTAATAGGGTCTTTTGTTTTTGACACCTCTGTCTCTTGGGTCTTTCTCAAATATTTTTTATCTCAGTGTTTTAGCAGGAAATATCTGTTGAGAGAGTACTGTATACGAATACCTGAGTTTATTTTTACGGGTTCAGTTTCTTTTCGGAGAAAATAGTGAATAAATTGGAAAGACAAACTGAGAATGTCAAAGAGTAACTACACAAATGCCACCAAAATTTCCAATAAGTTCCCCCTCATCCTATTGACCTTACAGTAATGTTTTCTGTTGATAAATATTGCAGGTTCCACGGCCGTGAATCCATTCCATAAATGTCGAAACCGTTCGAAGCTCGCCAATTTTCGAAATCGATGCCGATGACACAGTAATTTTCTCCTCGTCGTCCCGAAGGAGGCCAGATTTAACTCTCGCTTTCCATTACCCGGGCAAACTTAAATTATTTGCAAACATGCACATGTGAGAGTCACAGTTTCAGACCTAATATTCTCGTGCATTAGGCCAAACTAAATTATTCCTTCATTTTCCGAAGGAAATTAAGCCACGCGTTTTTGCTATCTACGCAAAGCGATTGATTGGCTTATGGTCTTATAATACCTACGTCACTTTATTAACGGATTATTCATATCCACGAGTTTGATGAATGTTAAGGCACATAGTAAATGTATTTCTTCAGTAAAATGATGTATTCAAGGATGATATTTTGCAACAACTGGCTTTCTCTAGCTGTCTGTCGGAAAATTAATCATTGATGTCTTACATGGACTAATGAATGGTTTTGATGATTGAATGTACAATTTCATTAGTGATAAAAAGTGGTAAGCATTCATGAGAATGCTCTTTTAAATATAAGTAGTTATTACGTGCTGAATGATTGCTTCAGTATTAAAGCCTAGTAACTTGTGTACGAGATCTTAAAATATTTTCCGATGCATAAAATTCGCGGTAACCTCTCATGCTTGGAGCGGAAATACATGCTAAAATGGGCGGAGATATTCTATTTTCAAACAAAAAATGGATAATTATTCTAAAATTAGTGTCATTGTACTTTTAATTGTTGCCGCAAGCTAATATAGATCAATAAACTTTGTTATTTCATCTTTTCTAGACTAAAATGATTCTTTTTATATTTGAATTTGCTAAACTTACGATTCGTAACTTTGCGCATGGGGAAAACTTTGTATATTCCCTCTGCTTTTGGTATTGTTTTTGCGTAGATTTATCATACTTTTCATTTTCAAAATTAATAATTTATTTAGAGCAATCTCGATTGCATAAAGAGTTTGAAGTTGGTGCGGGACTAGGGCACTGATATTCAGTATCGAGGGTCGAATTAATGAAGTTATTCACTCCTACCGAAAATACAGTTGTGAATGAGTAGAAATTTTGCTAAAAGGAAAGCCACTTTGGCCTAGAAAATAATCACAAGCAAACAAATTACCGTACCAAGGCACAGACCTACTAGGCTTCCTAATTCTCGCGACAATTTGCGATGATTTACCGAACTTCATGCGTATCGCTTATCATGCTCTTGCAGTCCATCAAGGATAGTAACGTAAAGGAAAACAGCGTTTAATCAAAATTGCGTTCAATTATATTTAAATCCCATGCTAGGTTGATTCTGAAGGTACTTTTGTGGAATCTCTTGTTATCTCTCTGCCGTTATTTTAGGCAGGAGTGAAAGGTCTTGTTTACATTGGTGCTCATAGCCAGTATAAGTATTCTGTAACTCGTTTACTTGTACGATCTACAATCGACTTATGTCTACTTTCTACCTCAATCAGTTAACCTTTGTTTTAGTGCTTTATTCTTGAAGATGTTTAGTTCAGAAGTCTTACGGAAGTGCAATCTAGCATTAAAAAACCGAAAGCCAAGCGCTTATAATGGTAATTGAATGACAGTTTCATTAGCGTGTTACAGAATATCCCTTCAGTGATGATTTAGGATGTACTTTACTGTTTCTGTCTTTATGGAATCTTTTCACCCCTGATTTTGATATTCTTGAAGGACAACTTGGGAATACGATCTCTTTTTGTTAAATTATCCTTAAATTGATGTAATACTTAGTACGCTTGGTAGCAGAGCGACGAGTACATTGGCTCGGCAGATGGTCCGTTGGATATATGTGGTCCGATTGTGGTGGTGGATTTTTTTCTGAAATCCCAAATTTTACTTCAGAATGATGATACGGTGTGTTAGTATAGCAGGTACTTTGTCTTACGAATGGGACGTTGGACTGTTGATCCCTGGCGCCTTTCATTAGGAGTGGTCTGTAGCGTAAGTCGTGGTTCTCTCCGCCCTTCTATTCGCAAAGCAGTTCTACCGTTGAGCCGTTGTCAACTGACCCATTTGACTTCAATGAAGCCTACAACTTGGGCTTTCTTGAATTCTCTGAAAAAGCCACACTGCGCTAATACTCTATTCAACAAAAATTTTATGAAACTAATGTTTAGTGGCTTAGTATATACATGCGCCAGTACAGCTTTATATATAAGGTTTTTTTACGACTAATTTTGTAAAACGTTGAGCGGAATTTTACTGTCATGGGCAGGTAAGAGGCTGACACTGGTTTTTCTGGCACCAGTCAGGGATTTCCTCGAAGACTTCCTGTCATTGAGACACTTCGTAAAACGTTAGAGCGCATGGTGTTTCCCGGGGACTCTCATGCAGCCCCATTTATTGAAGAGGTTTTCTGATTAATACTTTCAATATTTTTGTTCATTCTTTTGAATTGTCTATTTGAAGTGATTACGACGATCTTTCCCTCAGCAAATCTTTACTCTTAGGGAGACTTAAATCCCGTTCAAAATCTGTCTGTAGGGTGCCTACTAAGTGTGGAAAGGCCAATTGCTCATTACCTATGAACAAAGTTTATACATTTATTTTTTGTAATTGCAATGATGTATAAATTGTGTATCATATCAACAAGTACAAGGTAAATCTTAAATTTAAAATTACATATGATATTAATTAATCACAATATACATGGAATAGTTAAAGTACTGTCATGAGATTTCCTTGACCAGAATTTAGGGACACTGCATCTCATTTTAATGTTTGCTTTTTCTTCCAAGCTTCATCCATTTTTCGCGGTATAAGCAATGCGAAAGAAGAACTTGAAATGGTCACGTTTTTAGTTTTTATTATCCCTCGACTATTTTCAAGGTCGTTACTGGTTCCAGCTATCGTTAATTCAAGGTGATTTCATCACTGAGCCGTAATTTTTTTATACCTGACTCTCATCTTCCTCTCTACTTTGAATTATTCCAGTTTCGAAAGAAAAGTTAATGGAAGTTTTTACCGCAATAATTTTTTTCGATCGGAGCAAATAATTGAGCGTTATTTGTGGTAGAGTCCTGAATCTTGACGGTTAATTCAGTTTTCCCGTGATGTGAGCTTTTTATTTTACTCCGCGAATGAAATGACGAAGCTCTTGGGGCTGCGGCAATTTAAGAAGTAATTTAGTGGTGAAACATCATGTAGAAACTACGTGAGAGTAATAGCTTTGAAATGAAATCACTAAGGAACGATAGTGGAAATCTGATTTGATATGACATCTCCTCTGTCGTTTAATGACTCGGAAATTTGGGCATCTGCGACTGGCCTGAAAAAGATAACGAAGTCTGCAAAAATGAACCTCTGGAGGTACCTTGGAGACTAAAGACAAAATACCGTCTAAAAAATCAGGGAGCAGGGAGATATTGAGTGATTGTATGAGAAAATTGAGGAACGCAAAAAACGGGAAACGATCATGTCGTGAAACTGTATAAAACTCAATGCCTCACGAAATGTATGAAAGGAACAGTTATGAAATGTTTGCTTAGGACAATAAAAACAGCCGAAAAGTGAATTTTTTAAGATGATGATATAGCCATGGATGAAATGTTGAGAGAAAAGAGAACATTGATTTATACAGTTATGAGGTGGATTATTTTAATACGATGTGAATTGTGAGAGGACTCAACATTACTACATTACCGTGATTAGTATAGTATATTATTTTATCTACTTGCAGCAGCAAGATATTTTAATATGCTTAGTGTAACAAGAACATATAATGGAACTTATTTGATGATATGACTGTATAAGGTCATCTGGAAAAATAATAAAGAAAAAATACGTTTTAAAATTATATATTGTGTATTTCGATGATTTGTAAACTAATTCACTTCGTAATATTCCATAATGGTTTTTATTATTCCGACATAGGTTTCGACTCAAGTTACCTTGATAATGACTTAACTTGAGTCGAAACCTAGGTCGGAATAATAAAAACCATTGTGGAATATTATGAAGTGAATTCTTTTACAAATCATGGCAATGTTGTTCCACCAATTGAAGCCTGAGAATTTATTATATAATATGTATTTGCTTACGTTAACGATTTATCCTGCGCATTGCCCATTTGCGTTGGAAACGGTAACCTCAACCGATTAAAGGCATTTTAATTTTTCCTTAAGAAGCCTAACTTATTTGTCGATCCCTCAATTTTCCTATTTTCTCTTTAGTTTGTTCAACTGGTGTAGGTCACCTATGTTTTGCTTTTTAACGGCAACTCTGAAATTGAATAAATAATTGCCTGCCCCGGTGACGACAGGGTCCTCGTCTACTAACCTGAGGGTCACGGGTTCGATTCCCGCCTTGGGGGAGTTATCACCACTCAGGGCATGGATGTTTGTGTCGTCTGTTGTTACAGTTCTTTACCCGATATAAATTAGTCCAAGGTGCTGTATTCGGGGTAAATTAGATAAAATTAAAAAAAACATAAGTTAAACGTTTGCGTTGCCTGGTCTTTGTAAGCAAGGTGCAGAGATCAGGAAAAATAACATTGAAAGGATATCCCATGTAACCTCAAAAGGTTTCGTAGATTCCTCCTGAATGACTCCGAAAATAGTCTCCTTATATTGTGACGCCTAGCGGTAAATATTTTCAAATATTTTTTGGCCCAGTTTATGCTTAATTCAAGACTATTTTTCATTAAATTGTATCTGGCAGTCTTTTGTGGAACTGAATCATTGTCAAAGTGAATGTTTTTTTCTGTGCAGAAATATTTTTTTAACTGATGCAGATTCTGACAATTCTCAGTCATTCCTTCTCAAAAAAAGAATTATGTTGATGCCTGGGTCAGTAATTTAATACAAATTATGGCCGCGTACTTGGAATATCCGTTTTTTACGCTGTTTCTGGTATGGGTACACTTTTGTTTCGGGTACACTAATATTACTATGCCTTATGCACAGTTTAGTGGAAGCTTTTTGCGGCGTGTCTGATGATAAGATCAAAGTTTTGACTTTGCAATCACGGAAATCAGATGGTTGATTGTTCCTCTCTTGTAAAACAAACGAATGTGTCTTTCGATTAAAGTAAACTTTTTTGTCATTCACTCACTGATTTCTGTGCGATTTTATTTGTATTATGTAACTGCACTGCAAATGTTTGGTTAAAATTACGGTTGATGCCCAGAAATGTATTTTTCTCCTGCAAAAAGTCAACGAGTGTTTACTCAGCTCCCCTTTTACTCATTTTCAGGATATTTTCGTAAAATGCGCATGTATGCAAGTTTTTTTAGATTAATCAGCCAATTATGGACTCGGATGAAAAAATAGTTGCACTTTCATGAAATTTACACAACAAGTGAATGAATAAAAGACGGTATAAGCGCTCTTTTTAATTGGGGGTGCCGTGGTATTAAGAAAAACGTTATTTAATTTATGGGTGTAGTCCCATGTGATTCCTAGTAAAAATTAAGGTAATTTTTGCGACAATTCTCGTTACTTTTTCATCAGATATCCCTATTTATTGACATATTAACTTGGTACGATATATAAATTTACCGTAATGAGTGCCCTTTGCATACTTGCTTACCGTGTGTATGAAAATTATCACAGCTTGATTGAGCTTTCAGGTCCATTCCCGTAATTATATTTTTTTGCCCTTCCTCACCTTCTAGGTTTGAAGAATTGGAGATAAAAACTGGAAAAATATAGGATATGGTTGCATGTAAAAGTTATGCCAAGTTTTCATAATCCTTGTCAGCCTTGTTGCTGACCTCTAATTGGCAAGAGAAGGGCTTTGAAAGGTAAATTTTCCTTATTCCTGCTTTTTAATTCTTGAGGGAATGGTCCGAAAGCTGTGAATCCCAAATCGTATAGTCCATAATACAATAAGACATTCCATTTGGTGTTGATATTGATCGAATAAATTTCACGCGGATTCCTCTCTAACGACCGTCTCATAAAATTTCGCATCAATTCAGTAGCTGCTGTTTTTGTTCAAGCTTATGAAGAATTTTTGAGTTCACTTGATATTTTGGCTCTACTTTACCTCATAGAAATTGTAAAAACTATGATGACGCATATTTGTTCCTTTCTCGGCTCAAGGCATTGCAAAATACTCTCTGTTTCTCCTCCATTAAACAGAATGTGACGAAGGCAAATCCGGATTTCAGTTGCAAGTGGGACACCAAACACTTCTAGCTTGAACAAAAACTTCAATTTAAAAGCTATGTTCTTTGCTCTTTACATTATGAGAATAGGTAGATGCATAGCTGAGGTATCAGACGTCATTATACCAGAATAATTGTCATACAAACCGGGATGTTGTAAGCACTTTCCTGAAACAAATACTTGGACCATGCTTTGATGTGACTGAGATTCCTTTGCAATCACAGCTAAAAACAACGGAGACATGGTGTTGTAATTGAAAAGTAATGAGTGTCAAACGAACAGGGAGCATTTAATGCGAAGAAATTGCACGAAGAGTTGGAGAGAAAAGAAGTTTTATTAAAACTCTGAGAAGACGACGACTTAGGCAGACAGGGAGATTTTGCGACTCATTAAAAACAGAAATGGAAGGAAATTGAAATGGAAATACGAATGGATGATCAAGTATGAAATGAATAAGCCATATTGTTAAGGAAATAAAATTGAAGAATTATATTTAGAAATGAAGCTGTTGGGTGAGATGAGAACGGAGGTAGAAGTTGCAGCCAAGTGCTCCTTCGGACTTATATGATTGATTTGGATTGCTAATGGAGATAGTTGATGCTTTTCAAAGAAATTTTCTCAGCGCAGAGGCCCCAACTGGAGTTAATTTATCATGAAGATACATGAGTTCGTACTCAAGACCGCGATTAATGTGAGTCATCGTTCTTTTCCACTAGTTTATATTCGTCATCATCTTTAGTTTCTTCGTTCGAGCGTTAAATACCAGTTGGTGCCGAATATCCTTGATAATGACCTCGATGGTTAGAAATCGTGGTCGCTGGCCGTGAAAATCAGAAAAATGGGAAGGGATTTTTCATATGATGCACGCCTCCACAAGTTTTTTTGTGAAACTTATTATTCGATTAATATTTAGAAGATGACGTTTTAGATGGTATGACATAGGCACATGGCCATTATTTAAATCTCAATTTTTAAACATGTCCTTGTTACTTTTCTTTTTAATTGATAGCTTAACTCGTGTTTGTATGTTTAATTTATGTATTTGTTTATCAGCTCTTGGGGGTTGTTGAAATAAGCAAAAGTATTTTTATGAGAAAATGGGGAAGTGACGGAAGTGTCCCCTGAAAACTGGATTTTAAGATAAGTTGTAACGTTTTGGACGAAAATTATTTCTTATATTGATTCTTGTTTTAAGCTTTTTTCTGCAATTATTCCGAGAAAACTCTTGACATGGAATGTCAATTACTGAAAGGAATCAATTGTACCTTGACATGATGAGCCACGCTAATTAGGGTCGTTCGTATTATTGAAGGAATTCCTCACTGTTCTCTCCAACGTTTATTTCTCAATTATGCATCTTGACTCTCTTTGAACCCAATGTTCTCACTGATTAATAATAGTTTGGCGCAGTCAAAATATTTGCTCTAACCGAGCCTTATCAAATTGCTTACACCGTTTCCTTAGTCATTATCCACGTATTTCCGCAAAGTGCTTACGTATCAAAGAATCCACCCAGTCACGTGTTCCCTCAGGTTACCTACAAATATATTTTGCGTACGCATGGGTATACAGGATATGCTCTAAACAATTTGGTACTTTCAAATATTTGGCAAATAATATGTGAAATTCTCTCGGGCTTCACAACGGGTAAATATTTGGCTGCTGCCAACGTTTCGACGGAATGCAGAATTGATGACGGAGGAGTATATATTGAAATGTTGCAGCCGCCAAATATTTCACCTGGTTTGAAGCTAGAGAAATATTTCACACCATGATTAGCTGTTCAAGTATCTTAGTCATGACCTCATTCTTTCCCGAAACAATTTTATTTCCGAATTTATGGGTTTAAAATAACATTTTACTCAAGTAGAGCATTTTTGCAGGAAAAATAGTTTAATTATTTGTACTTCAGGTAGCAGTGGCCATGTGTCTAGATCCGGTGGGATGATTTCCATATTGATGTGAATGGTAGTGAACGGCTGGTTAGCATGCTTTAAAATATCTTGCATAACTCAAAGTACTTTTTTTCAACATTAATTGAATTGGAGATTGCATCGCGTACATAATTTATTTAGGCATCTGCACGTAAGCATTATTGATTGAAAATTTGAAAATAATTTCAGGCAATATAGTTAAGAGGCAGCTATGTTTTTACTTGTTATACAATTATATGTTTGATGCATTATGCCAATTAGGTAAAAATCTTTTATGACATTCTTGAAGCACACACCCGGATGAATGCACTTTTGTTTATTTTACAAATGTTGCTTATTTTTATCGTATTTATCGCACCAGCAATTGGTTTTTTTTACTCATCCTCAACCATCACATCTCTCATCTATGATTGCCTATATCTCAACATTTTAGGTAGGAGTGATTTTGGCTGATTCAATGTCATTGGTCGTTCATTCCTAAGATTGGTTGGCTGCAGTCCTCCATTCGTACCGGTCTAGAGCTAGTTTGCTTACAATGTGACAGTCCTGATTTGCCTTATGTGTTTATTCATTGGCCTTCCTCTAGTGACTTTTCTGTCTGCTTTCCCCTCAATCATCTCCTTCTTAAACAAATTGTGCCTCAGTGTGTGTCCAATTCTTGTGCCTTCTTTTCTGTTCGTCTGTAGGAGGGAGAAAATTTACACTCAGACTGTCGCAAAGGCAATGAGAGAGACGGTTTTATATTTGTCTGTTTTTTCCGAGTAAACCCTAAATTTTAGAAGGTAACTTCTGATATTGGCAGCACAGCATACTTGGCATCCAAAATGGATTGGCTTTTCTCTTATAAATTGCTTCGTTGACTGTCGTCCAGTCGAGGTAACAGATACCTGGAGAACCACCTGAGTGCGCTGATCTGACGAGAGCGGTCGAAACGAATCACTGATACTTTCATCACGAGATGACAGATGCGTTCTTGGTGTATCTCTTTCATAGAGAGTCCGCTCATTAGGATGGTGATTTGCATTTTATCCCAGGCTTCCAAGATAGTGGAGAATATTTCAGTACACTCGCATCATTGCCGCGGGCAACAAGTTTTAAAGAGGTTAAAGCACATTGTGGTCATTGAATTCCTATTGTGGGGCATTGGGGAGCAGGTTAGTGATAAACAGGCGTTGCTATTCTCGGCATGAGAAAGAAATGTGGTTTACCCTACCGTGTGTCTAAACGCACACAAAGTTTCCACCCGTATTGGATTGTCTCTGAAATATTTGGAAGTGGTCATATCTCCTCGACATTGATATGTGTGAACTACTGTAAAGTTTTTGTTATTTGTGCACTGTTCTCTTAAAAATGAATAATATGAAATAAGGTATAAATTCGCGTTTGTAGTGATTCACAGTTTCCCCAATGATGGACGAACGCAGAACGAATAGGTGGAAATCCAAGTGATATATGCCTTCAGAGACTCCAAAGAAAGTGATCATTTTAATTAAAAGTTTAACCCTTATGAGCATCGTCGAGAAAATGTTTTACATTTTTACGTGCTTAGCGTATGGTTAAACGCATAGTGGTAAAGAAAGGGGTACCAGCAGGGTACAGTGGTGATGAGATTTTTCCGGGAAACCATCCGCTGGATAGAATAATGAAGTCTCTCCTCTCTGTATCCATTATTTGCTTCGACCATTGTCATCAATCGTGGCAGTCAAATCAAATACCATTGCCATCTACTGGGAATCAAATATTAGACCTTGAAAGTTCCTTTCGTGGAATTTTAAAATAATTTATCATACATAATTTACAGAAACTTCATTCCATAGAGTCGTGATAATTGTAACCCACGTCGTTTCAATCATGAACTTTGACGGCCGTACGTCTGGTGTATTTTTTCCTCGCAGATGGTCCCTACAAGCATATGATAGTAAATCTAAAAATGGTAATGAAACTCATAAATCATAATTTCTATTGAATCACGGTTTTAATACCCATGAGCATCGTATATCTAACCTTAAATATCACGTTTTTGACCTTCAAAGACCGTCAATAATACCCTGTCTGTCGAAGAAAATCATGATGATGAAACCTTTAGATCGTGTCTTCAACCTCGAGATCATCCGTTATTTATGATTATTGCCGCCATTTCAAATAACAAATCTTTCTAGCGGTCTGAAAAGACAGGGATGAACTGCGCATTTAGCTAGTATAGTTCTGCATATGCAGTCATCTCATCCGTAGAGCCCTAATCCACAATTCATTGATGCAGCCTACATTTTTCCCCTCAGTTTATCGTATGTATCTGAAAATGTCTCGAATTACTCTCAACACATTTCTTTATTGATTAAAATTCTTGATTGAATCATTTTTTATTTATTGCTCTTCTTTTTCTTGTTGTCCAACTTTCGTCCCCAATTTTCTTGGCAATTTTCCTTCAATGCCTCTTGTGTTTAACTACTCTCGATATTCTCTAAAAGTTCTACTGTTCTCGTAACGGAATCTATAAGTCTTGGCTATATCATTCCCTCCCTGCTCTAACAGCGCAGATCTTGGCGTGGCGTGTGTTTGTATTGTCTGATTTCATTAAGGTTTTTATCGCAGTAGCTTATATGTGAAATTTGGAGAATCATCATCAAAAATACATAATTTCGAATTAGATAGTCTCATCTAAAATTACTGAAGTAAAGAACCAATGATTTTTTCCCTGTGGATGTCTATGCACTGGTTTTATATTAACGATTAACATAAAAAGGATATCACTATACTTTTATATCGTTATTTGTTCACTGTGAACGGGGTATACGTAATAGAAAATCAAGACGGGGTTGATAATACCGAAATAACTTGGTACAATCGCTTGGCTAAACTTGCTATCTGGTTCTTTCCATAGGGCTCCTCTTTAAATTTACTTATCTCATAAACTGAGTCCTCGAATGTGCTCGAATGTGATCGCACGTGCATAGATAATGTGTGATTTTTTTACAAGTGCCAATTAGGTAATAGATACCAGGTATTAAGTTTACCGTCTTGACCTTATTGCCATATAAATTGCAATTAGATGCTGAGGGCTGAAAAGAGCTTTGGTTTAATTTTGAAGTACGACCTAATTAAAGAATACGTTTTGGAGTGGGTGTTAATGCTATGGTTCTGTGTGTTTTTGGGACCACACAGAGCAACGAGTCTGCAGTTACGTTGACATAATTTTCCGGGAATGGCTCTTCATTAGGCTGTTTTAATTCAGCTAGAAAAAATTTGCTCTTATTTATTACGTCAACTTTCATCCGTCGTAAGAAGCAACTTTCTCCTTTCCTTGGTTTTCTTCCGTATCTCGGCGTCTGGGGCACAGATGACGCACACCAGGTTATCTCGAGAAGAAAATATAAAGTTTACGCCTTACTTAACTATTTACTGCGAATTTGAGAGGAAAATCCTGGATCTTTCGCTGAAAAGATCGGAAGCTTACTGTTTGTGACTAAAAAAATGTACAGAAAGGGTACATTAGGGTCACCGGAAGGTTTTACGTTAATTGGATAAACATCACGTCTATATCACATTTAAATTGGATAAAAATAGAAGATACTAAGCCATATCATATTTTATTTTTCTCTTGTATTCTTGATAAACGACCGTAAAAAATTATTTCACCAGTTCTCATTTACCTCTATAGGGGAGCGTGTTCGAGCCCTACCTGTGGGGGAAATTTGCCTCCTACGACGTGGTTGTGCATGTTAATAATTTGTTATACGTTTTTGACCTTATATCAAAGTTCCTATTTGTGGTTTCCAGATAAATTAATCAATTCTATTCCAGTTATTTGCTCTTCGTAAGTGAAATTCAAGTTGGATGTTGTCGAAAGGGATATCAAAATACCTAAACAGTCGCAAGAAGAACTATTAGCACTTTTCCGCTGTAAAAACACCCTTCTTATGCCATCAGCCCCAAGTTCCACCACCTAGCGCTACCTTATGTGTACTTAGCGTGCATTAGGTAGTTCCCGATGAATTTTAAGAGGTAGAATTATCTGTTACATTTGGGTGGCTGATTATAGTTTTACTTGCGTTTTTGGAACATCTCCTTGAATGGAAATTTATGTTACTAACCAATTAAGAGATGGGAATACTAGGTTTTCCTTTTAACACTCGCCGAAGAATATGTGGATCGCGAATAAATGAGGTATCGTCAAGCATGTACCACCTAAACAATTTGATTAAAATGGTAATAAATAAACTCTGTTAATTTGTAGCAATATGTCTGGCTTTTGGACTGTATTCCTCTATAAAGAGGAGAGCGATCACTGTATAATTGTACGAGTGCTTACAAAGATATAAATTTTTCTATTGCTACTGATTACGTCGAAAACGCCTTCTCGGCGCGGTGCATCAGAGCAATGCACCTAGGTTTTGATTTAATATTGGTGCTTTTTCATTTTTTTAGCCTCTGACCGAACTGTATATGCCAATTTAATAATGGATTGGAGGAAATATGGATATCGGTAAATGGATAGATGAACGATAGGAAGACATTCATGACACCTTTTATGAAATCAGTTGAGTGATTTATATGCTGGCATCTTACCATTCTCTCCTCTCCTTGGATTTAAGGCTTATTACATCTCTCAGTGGCCCCAGCGGAATTTTTTTAATGGAAAAATGTGCATATGAATATAGGTATGGTAAAACTGAAGCTCGGGGTGAAAAACTGGAAAGAACGGAATCAGTCATTACCAGACTTAGTCACAGGCTTGGTGGTGCGCAGCTAATGTATCCGAGTTTTATTCAAGTGTCAAAACTAGGATAATCTCCTTGCCGAAATCGAACACGCTGTAGAAACCGTCTAACTGTACTCCCGAACCCTGCAGTACGTTGTTTAGAACTCTGATTTTCATGTAGGTGTATCAAATAGTATTTTCCATCAGCTTTATGATATTTTGGCGCTCATCTCTCTGGCACGTTTCTATTACGTCGCCCTATTTTTTCTCCTAGTTTAAATTTCATTTGTGTCATCTTTGTGTTTCTTTTCATTTGATATGAATTTCAAATGGTTTAAGTAGCTATTATTGTGATTACCGGTTACACCGTAAATGTGAGAAACTCAACTTTGCCCTCCACAAGTAATTAAAAATTGTTTCCGTACCATGCCCTCCAAACGGTTCAATTACGGGACTCTTCCACTCTGTGCTTTTACCTAATTAATGTACTGGTAGCAGGAGTGAACATTATTGAAAACGCATCAAAACTTTAGATTTCAACAATGGAAATAATTATATTTTCCCCTTATTCAATGCAATAGCAGCTCCTTAATTATTGCAGCATACCAGTTGGTTATTCGAAATGCGTTCACTCTAGTTCTTATTGAGTGCATTCACAACTTATAACCAGTGTGCTTTCTGCGAGCGCGGGTAACTTATTCAGTGACTTAAAATTTCAATATTCAAAAGTTTGCGATCGAATTATTTTTTTAAATTCTGCGCGTTGTGAAGAAAGACGTTCATGTTTTACTGTAATATTTGTTTGATATGAAGAGCATTTTGACTCAGTTGATTTATTGGTTATGCAAGAATAACGTGACAACTTTTATTTCCGCTCCTCTAATTTTTAGAATATGGAGTATAAAGAGCCCAAACTGGGTTTCGCATGATCTATATTGCCGGAAGCCTGCCTATTGTGGAAGATATTTTCATTTTTTCAGGCAGTGCATTTCATTACCTACATTCACGTGCTCGAAAATCTTCCGCGAAAGAGACTTAACGATTCAAGAGAGTACTTTACTCGGACTTTTTTGTTCCTGTTTTTAAATATTGGAGTATTATCATTTTCCAGGTGCTATATTTTACATTTTCCAGTCCAGTAGTACATACCTTCAAATTAAAACTTGAATTGAAATAAGACTTACAGCTTCGGTACAGTTTGTTGAGATAAATTTCCGAGCACGTGTGAAGGTATATCCTCTGAATCTCGGGACTTATTACTTTTTATCGAGCGTAGTTATTTGAATGTCCCGTCGAAATATATTGTTCATCCATCGTTTCATGAATTATATGGGTATCCACATTATGCTTGGCTTCCATGCGTGCTCAGCAGAATTTTCCTGCTAATAAACTACAATCTGACTATAATAATTTCTTTGTTAGCCGCAGCTTTCATCAATTATGACCAATTTAATATAATTTTAGGCGTATGCTCAAAGAAATATGCCCTGGTTGGTAAAAAAAACTACCCAGGCAGGAGTCGAACCGACGACTTTCAGGTTTAGTGGTGAGCACGTAACCCCGCCGCCACCGTTACCAGAAAGAAATGTAAAAAAATATGCGAGACACTTCCGATTAGTACCTCGAAGAGCAGCTTTCCAATGTTGGAATAAGAAACTGCTTCGTCGGCTTCCTCTTACTCTTCGGCAACGACCCCTTGTCCGTCTTTTCAATGTCTCTTCCCTCCACGCGGTGTCTCGAGATTCCTTCTTCCCTACGGTCGACCATTGATCAGAATAGAAATGAATGCGGGTTGATGCCTCGTGGGGCAGGTAAGGGAAGCGGGAATATGGGGGGAGTGGGTGGGTTGGAAGGAGATCCCCGACGAGGAAATACTTTCTAGCCAACCTTCCGCATGCAGACGGTTGTCTGTTTGAGCGAACTGTAAATAGTGTGGGTGGAGCGATGCGGAGAGGAAGAGCTGTTGCCGGGTCGTCTAACTGGAATCACCGACGCGGTAGTCTGGCCGGAAAGTAAAAGGGATGACGATGGCGCTTAATAGGGAACGATGTGTATAAATACATGTTGGCTGGCTCTCAAGTTCACTTTTAATTTGCGAGTCATCTAAACTGTGTCATGGTGCTCAATTGGTGCCTTAGATTCTGGGATTCCTCTTTCAATATGTTACGTACATTACTAAAATTACGCTGCCCTGTGGTCAATGTCACATCGGTAGCGTGGATTCATGTGAATTATTTATGACAGATGTGAGGATTGTAATCAGTCAATTGCCTGTTGACGTTTTCTTGTTGACGTTTTTATTCCGCAAAAAGCTAATATTTTCACCATAAATATTGCACCAGCCAAATAAAAGTTTACCGTCTCTCCCCTGCAGTGATTATTTTTCTTTAAGTAATTTCTCTATCATAAGTTACAATTTCTATTCCTGCTTCTGAAAGACTCATTTTATGTAGCCTATTCAAATTTCTCGCAGATTTCAATTGAAAACCAAAGGGTACTGGTAGATTTTGCGAAATTCCACGGGGAAAAAATCATCCGCGTTGACCGGGATTCGAACCCGGATCCCTCGATTTCCGACCGGTTGAAAAACGACACCATCTAACCGCCCCAGCGAAAAGGGCTAATTGGCTAAAAATTAAGACATAGGTGCGAGTTTATCTCCGTTCATCTTTTGTTCTTGTGGTCGGTTCTGGTTGTATGTATGTAGATCTTGTGCCAATTAACATGGATATTCGTATAGTGTGTGAAAAGTTTTAGCTTCATAATGTTTCCATGAGAGAGGTGTTAGGGCCTGTTTTATAATCTCTGGTTACATTTTTTCTTCGATTTAAATGGATGTGAATGCGTTCTTCAATCCATCAATCTCACATTAATTAACCTACAGTCTGTTTTAATTGATACACACCAACCTGAATCCATAGCACCAAGTTATAGCTGGCACCAAGTTAGCGAAAGGGTAAAGTCATCTTGCGGTTATCGTAAACCATGAGTATGAAATGGGAACTTCATTGTGTGTTAAATTGTTTATCATTTTAATGTTGTGGAACTCTTCTTTATGAAATAACACGGAATGACTTAGTATATTCATTCAAATTTAATCTTCACAACCTAGGTCTCGTTGTTGCACATAACATCCGGTAATCTAATGATGTTGTGCTCCAATGAATCCTGGTTTGTGAAAAATAAAGTTAAACCCTTATTTATTACTAGCTATTGCATCTTACTTTAGCAAATATCTGTTGCGAATCTGTCTCTGGGTCAGCAAATGGAGTAAACGGACGAACATGGAGAACAATGCATTCAAAGACTCCTATAGGAGGAAATAGCACGCCAACGATTGAATAGCTTAAGAAGGACTTAAAAATTCCTCACTTCTCTCGATGTCTCTCTCCGTGCTACGGACTGGTATGTGATAGCCGGCGTGACTCCATGCAATTCAGTGGAAGAAATGTTTTTTTTTGTTTGAATGCCACCCCCATACGGTTTATCATTCTGTCACCATCTCGCGCTCACCGCTAGTTTTTTTATTTTTATTAATTTCCTTGGCAGTTCGCCATATCCTCAGTCGAAGCAGTATTATTGTCGCATCTCCGACGCGGAAGTCTTCTACCAATGTGAAGGAAGAAGACACCACCGACCACCAGCTGATCGCGATCGGGGTCGATGCGTGAGCAGATATCCGCCAGTTGGACATTCGCCCCACCCACACATTTATGTGGGTGCTGTCACCTTTCTATTTTGCGGTGTCCAATTCATTCGAAGGTACTCCATACATGCTGCGCATGGTAAATGCGAGTTGCCTTCCTTTTTCGCTCAACGCTTCCCGTGAGATCTGTTGTCTAAGATTTTTCATTTGGCGGTTCGCCTGCCAACTCAAAGGTCGTGAGTTCGAATCAACCCATTAGGGCTGGTTTCTCAGCATCGAGGGAATGATTTGTGTTTTCGACTCTATTTATTCTGTTACTAGTTATTGACAATTGCTGTTACACATAAAGAATCATTATCATTTGGAATTTAGCTCAACTTCCTTAGAAAATTGCAATTAAAAAATAAAAATTGACAACATAGATGTAAGCCCGATTTTATATTCTCCGGTTAAATTTTTTTGGCATTATAGCGGAAACAATGAGTTCTCCCAAAGACACCAAATATTAGTCACGTAATAGTTTTACATGCCTATTAGGAAAACTACCGCTCTGCTGAGGAATGACAATGACTCTTATAAGGTAAAGCATTACGAGAGACTCAAATATGTTTTTCCCGCCGTAATGGCAGCCCCCACTGAATAAGCAACGGACCCCAGATTCGGAATAGGCTGAGAGTCAATTCCTAGTGTGAAGGAGACCAATACGATCTCCTTTCGGTTTTGCTATCGTTGAATAACCGGCCATCTGATTTAATTTACAACACCTCCACTCTCATGTCGCATCGAAATGCTATAAGGTCTACGTCATCTAACAGTTTTTCTTCGCACGGCACTGTAGAATCGGGCATTCTTTTATCTTTTATTTATAGTATCGTACTAAATAATTTGCGCGTACTAAACTATCGTACTAAACATTTTGCTCTCCCCGGTGCCTTTGAGATGTAATCAACCTTAAGCGGCCCGAAAACAAGTGAAAGATCACATTACCGTGATGGTTTGAGTACTGCCTGCCCAAATTTAAGGTCTAAGTTTGGCTCCCGGCCATGTTAAAGATTTTTTGTGGAACCCCGATCCCCAGGCAGGTACTTTGTGTGGAGGGCTTCAAGTGCTATGCTTCGTCCGTCACGAGAGGCATTAAACTGTGCATTACTTGCCTCTTTTCTTTGAGATCAGCCGTAAGCCAACGCTAGGTTTCTATAATTTCTTTTTTTTTTGCTTACGACCCCACTCTTATGTGAACTCTCTCAAAACTTAAATGAGCTCAGTTATCGCCCGCCTCCCTAAAAACATTAGCTGATCTGACAATTTTACTTGGGGTAATTTAATTTGGAAAATAGGAGTATTATTAACAGACTTTGGGATTTATATTCTTTTTTTGATCGGGTTTTATCAAACCTTTGAACCCCCTGACCTCATTTGTAAGACAATGACACTATTTGAACTTGACTTCGGATCCTTACCCACGACCTAGGGATCACTAGGCCCGCACTAACCGTATAGGTTACCTCCAGCGACTAGAAAAACTTATTTGGATGCTTTTTTAATACGTCCATATCACTTGTTGATCTCACTCTTTAGCAGTCGTTAATTTATTTCAAAAGAAATATTTTTGGTGAATGCATTTAAATTCCGTTGAGATTAATACGAATTTTATCGTTTTATTTCCGTAATTATGGCATAATTTGAAATGTAAAATGAGAGAGGAGGAACTGCTTTTTCATCATCACCACTGCAAGAGAACTGTTTATATCACTCATGTTTTGTTGACCTTCAATTATTAATTGCGTGAAATGCATAAGCTATAAATTTGCCATGTGTTCTAGGCAGAAATATGAAGGGAACTGCAAATATTGGTAATATTTTAATTTTAATGTTATTATTTTCCTTTTAAGGCGTGAAACATTGGTGTTAAGTATATTTCATGTTTAAATTTCCATTGGAATCACCTGTCTGTATTTTTCAAACACGAGCTATTTCAAAGTCATGTTCGAAAAAAGGTTTCCTATTGTTACACTCCTTATGGAAATAGTTTGGAAAATATGGAAGTAGTTTGTTCTCATGGACTCCCTCGCTCAAGGAAATATCCTTAAGGTTGTGCATGCCTCATGATTAATTTGATAGTTGGCTGAGTTGCACATACGTGCGCAAGAATGAAAACCAAACAAAAAAATTCCTTATTCAAACAATAGTTCAACCTGTCTTATCTGCTAATCTGTGCGTTGGGAGGTAATATTGAAATATTAATGGTGAATTTCTAATTTTTTCTCTCCGTATCCAATGTCACTATGTGTAGTAATAGTTTTAATTAATCAATCTCTCCTTCCAAAAATAGATTAGAAGGCATTAACGGATCTTATCGTCTTGCCAAAATTTTGTGCCTTATTAAGTGATAAGACACTCTAATGACCTTCTCTCAGCTAACTAAATCTTTCCCTTGAATCAAATTATTTCTATTAAAAATTATCCGTATCTTTTTTAGATTGTTCCTAGTAGCATATATACATTAGCATTACGTTATCTTATGGCTAAGATCATGTATCACTTATTCCGTCATTTGCAGAGAGAGTCAACGACAATCAAATGCATTGAGGTAAGGTACTTTTTCTTTATCTCTCGGTGTATTTGGTCACCCAACAGCACCGTACGTTAAGTACTTTTTTGAGTTTGCCAGTATGTTGTCAGAAATATGCAATATATTTCAGCGGAGTTTATTGCGACGACTTGAGTCCATGTTTTGCTTTTATAGGTTTCTTTATTTCCATTTCCCTTGTCTCGTCCGGTCAGGAAAGCGTCCATATGCATTGAGCAACATATCCGCCACCGAAAGGTACATGTAAGATTTCTCGCCTTCTTGTGACGATCGTAAAAGTTACAACACCTACTAGGAAAAGACATTCAAAAAGAAAGTCATTTACGGTTTAATGAATCCATGTGTGATTTATGGTTGAAAATGATTTTAGAAGAGAAAAGTAGCGATGGAGCCGCGTCGTCAACCAACTGCCATGCGGAGTGATTCACAAGGTCCGCTGTTTATCGTCATATTTATAGGACAGATGCTTAACCATATAAGAAGGCTTCCAGACACATAAGTGGGAGACCGCGATATCGTTAAAATTTCTCATAGCCGTGGATTCACAACCATGCGTTATGTTCCATTACCTTGCATTTTTGCTGAAATTGAACTAATTGCAGTTCATTGTTGAATGTTTTTGATGATAACTAGTCGGTAGCATGAATAAAGGCTTTAATGAAATATCAGTGACAGATGACCATGAGTGATGAAAATTCTGGCTACAAATTCTGTTTTTAGGTGCTGAAGGTTTCTTAATGCAATCCTCTTTGAATTGGTCTAGTTTACTTCACAAACGATTACGACCTCTCCCGACCGCCAAAGGGCACTCAAACCGGCTTGAACTGTTGGCAAACTTAAAACTCTTTGCTCTCAAAAACAGGAATTCAGCCATAAGGTGCGTTTCTTCGGGCACGGTCAGTGGGAGCGAAATGTATCACGCGTTAGAGCATGCATGAGCTACTCAGTTCACCAGTAAGGTCAAGGCAATCGTTATCAATAACTCTGATGAGGATGAGAAAGTCTTCTATCGAAAAATTGGGATGAATGAATAATTAACCCGGTTAGGAGCACAAGAAGGGGTCATCTATGTGTAATTTTTAAAACATTAGTTTAGAAGTTTGAAATGATTTAGTAGGTATTATTGTTATTCTTGCCTGCGTTTTTAATCATTTAATTAATTATTAACTAAGTTGTCCTTGACCTAGCTAAGTTTTTGCCTTTACTAAGTTTTGCTCTTTATTTAATGTGGTAGAATATGATTATTGAGTTAAACGTTTTGGTTTCTGTTTTTTCACGCTTCATAAGAGTTTGCCCGAATAAGGATTGGATTGGATTTTGGGGGGGGTGACCGACAGCTACGGTCGATTTCGCTATACGGTATAGGCAAGGGAGGAAGGGTGGATATAAACCCGGCGTGGAAATTAGCCTGCTCTTAACGAAAGGCGCCAAGAGGACCATAGTTTAACGTCTCATCTGACAGACGGAGTACTGTACTTATAGTGCCCTCCACAAGACACTCAAGTATGGATTGGCTTTACTGTGAAAAACATCCTCCTCTGCAGGGATTTGAACTCTGTCCGTTCGTATGGGTTAGCCAGTACTCTAGCCACCACACCAACCCGATCCCCTTTGCCCGAATAAATTAGCATGATTTTTTAATCAGCATTTAAATGCCTTGATGAAGATTTATAAGTGTATCGAAACGTAGGTAAGGATAACTTGGTTTATAATTAACCAAATACCTCAAAATAACACCAGCAAGAATGATTCATTCAGATGAAGAGAATTAAAAAAGAATAAGTATCATTACTGGTCCTTCATTCAGTTATTTACGGCATCTTAAATATTTACGATCTATGAATGATCGAAATTGTACGGAGTTTAATATGAACAGATTATTAGAATATATTGTATGAGATGGGAAATTGAGTGCGCATGTTTGATGATATGTTTAAGGCGTGGCAGTCAAGCAATGCGATCCATTTAACATAGTGCAGTAAGATACCTTGAAGTTTTGTGAGGAAACACAATTTGCTGAATGAAACTCACTGTCAGCGAATGTACTACTTGCTTAACCCGCTAGTATCTGTTCATTTTCTCTGGGATATTGGAGCCTTACCTTTAAGGGAAGAGAAGATGATACGTGAAATGGTGGTTGTATATTATACAATGTATAATGCATTTTCGTCAGTTACAGACTATGAAGAAAATAAACTGTCAAATACCATATCTTGTTATATTGAAAAGTTGAGGACTGATGAGTCCAATACCACACCTCTATCATTGGTACTGAGGTACTGAGTACGTATAGTTTGGCCAAATCGACGATGGCTGCAATAAATTGCTCTATCTGCTATGATCTTAACAAGTTCCACATCGACCAATTACTAATTAAGTATTGGCGAGTAGTGGGAAAAAATGGAAGTTATGTCCAACGTGAGCATCATAAATCATTGTGATGTTTTTGAGTCTAAGGTAAAATTTATGGACTTCTATATTCACGTTCAAGTATGGGAGGATAATATGCGCTTGATGATTAAACTAATGCAATTAGCGCCTTGGAATAAACTTCTAAAATAGTTTTGCAGTACTCCCTTCACATTTTTTTCCACGTAGACCAGGCATAATATAGAATATTATGTGTCGACTTAAAAAATGTCGGGTTGGCAGATTTTCCTAAATTCTCTTTAAATTACCAGATTTTATTTCCTTTAAACCATTTCTTTGAGTTAGATCTGAATGTGCAATTTACAATATTGTCCTTTTGTACCACTTCCAATCATACAAACCGTCAAAAATCACTGCTTACACGGCAAGCTAGGCGCTTGAGGAACTGTCGTTTGAATGTAATGGATGTGCTAACCCGGAATTATATAATATATCACAGGGAGAAATTTGTTTCGCCTATCTCGAAGTACAATGCGGTGGTAGCGTGGATTACCCCCTTTCTTTGTAAAGGGGTGTAGATTTTTTGGCGGTTTTTGTTTATATCGAGCGAGGATGGACTAAGCAAAATGATTCAAGGATGGTGGAAATCTCTCCGCCACTCTAATTCCCGTCCCAGTATCCCTTCTATGTACCAACGTCTTCTTCACGGAAAATACTTCACTCTCATTCTTCCTTTTTGTCAAGTAGAACGCCAAAATATTTCGTTCTTCCTGTTCGTGGAATTTTCACTCAATCAACCTTCCAGTTCCGCATGCCCAAATAAGTTTCCTGCCTGTTGATATATGTCCTCTCTAGAAACGAGTTTGGCGCGATTAACGTTCAAATTTTCGTTCGTTTGCGGATATTCAATTATGAAAACCGGTGTCAATGGATTTCACAATTTTATCGATGCAAGGCACAGATGGCTAGCGCTGGGGAAATACAACCCGCGGAGGATGGAGTTTTATGAATGCTCCACCTGGAGCATACTCATAAAATTTCGCTCCAAGCTACTCTGGGTTTCGCGATCCTCTTGTCACTTCATAGATATAAACCACACCTCCACTATTTACGAGGTTCTTTCCAAACTGCCGCATTACAGCGATGAAATACGTGTGTTACCGTGAGGATATACACCGGAGTTTTTAATCGAGACACGCACCTTCGGCTTATCCTACCCAGGCTCCCTAGTTAACTAGGTAATTTTTGGAGAATATACAGGTCTGAAAATCACGCCCCTGTGGCTCATCAATGCTCGCAACGGAAGGGAAAAGAGAGAATCATAAACGTAGCCTATGGTGGTAATTGTTAGCGTAGGGTTTATCTTACTACTTACCGTTAGAAGTAGTCTTTTTTCTTCTATTTCCATTCTGTAGGGGCTACTATAGGTTACATCTTGTTCCCATAATTCCTGAAAAATTTCCTTGAGAATTAGGAAGCCTAGGTCGCATTTTGGTCTGCACCCTTTGGTTTTCTGGTAAAGGACCAAGTAGATGTTTTTGTCATAGCAACGAACAACTCCTCCCGTTGAGGAAATGGGAAAACTGAAGACGCCATGAAAAAAGAGACAGAAATGGTAATGTCTCATATATAAATGCGTCACTTCAGCCAGATGAGCCAGGCGAGCTCATCATTGAATATTTTGTTAGATGAGCCAAGCCGAGTATATCTTTTCATAGTTTCCTTCAAGAGAAGCCTGCCCAGCATCTTTAGGAGTCCATCATGAGATAGGTTTGCCACTTAATTCTCCGCTACACTCTCCCAGCATCCAAACTTTTAATACCTTCGCTAGTTTTAATATAAACATCCATCTCTTCCTTCGTCTTCCTTTGACGTCTTTCCATAATTTTATATTTTTATTATTTTTTCAACAGGATAGTGTACCAAAATATATGCAATCGCTTGTATCCTTCTTCTTCTCAGTGTTTAAATTTTACATCTATTCTCTCCAATTCTTCGTATGTCTCCTTCATAAGTGATTATGTCCATATCATCATCACTACTCTTCCATAACTCCATATTTCCTTTGCCTCCAACTTTCCTTGTTATCCTTTTTCTGCTGTTATCAACCAAGTTACAGTGCCATGCAACTGCATGTCCAAAAACATATTTTAAAGAAGTGCTTCCCTACTTCAAAGTTTAGGTTGCCTCCTAATTCTCCGGGAGCAAAAATTTAACAGAAGCTGTACTTTTATTTTGTCCGAACCTTATGGTGACGTTGTCCTCTGGATTACATGTACAAAACCATAATTTTGCTTTTCTTTACCTTGATCTTCGGGTAATATTATTTCCAAGCTTTTTCCAATGTAGTTCTGAATATTTAACAAGTCTTATTTATTCTCTGCCAGAATTGCTGTCACTAGATCCAACGTAGTGTACTGATTGTGTTTCCGTGCACGCGAATTCCTACCATTGCTCTTTGTTTCATTTCTTGCATCTCCTTTTTATGCATCGATTGTAAGTGATTAAACAATTTTGGCACCGGGTAGATCTTTGGTGCACTCCTTCCTCTCTTTTGCTTTCTTTGCAGTGCAGCGTGAATGACCACGTTTATGACTGCCTCTAGTTTTTCTGATAGTATGCGAATTATTCTTTATGAAGGAGCTTTCCTTTACTCCTCAGTGTAGTTAGCATCCTGTCACTAGTAGTCATTTTTGAATGCTTCCTCTAAATTGATGTTATAAATAAATTCCCCATGCCATTGTCCTTTATGATGTGCTACCTTATTTTAATTCTCATATTTTGAACTCTTTGAAGACTAGCTTTCAGATAGGATGCCTTTTTCGCTTGAGCTATTCTTCGCCTTCACCCCGCGTGTACCATTTCATAATTTCCCTACCTGATGAGCTAGCCTGACGAATCATTTCATAATATTCACCTCCTCTGCATGCTCTCCTTCCTCCTTCGGTGGTTCCTCTTCCCAGGCCCTCTCTTGGGGTAGGGAGGGCGGGGCAGAAAAATTAAAAGCATGCGAACGGCAGTGGCGTTGATGCCGCTGCCCGTTTAGCCCGGGGCAGGTGGTAACCGACGCGCTGGAAGGGGAAGCCTGTGCGGAGGAGAGAAGAGGAGGCGGTGGGAGTTTGATGGGTGTGGTCGCCAAGGAGGAGGAGGAGACGAAAAGAATAAAAGGAAAGTAGGGAATCTTCTGGAGTCTTCGCGGATGATCACGGAGTCAAGCGGGGCGAGAGAAAGAGAGGCGTGGGGAAAGACTGCGCGTTGTTACCTAAGGGCTGGTTCTCTTGCGGGGAGGCTGTGAAGTTTTTTTAAAATCTTTTAAGAGTGTGGGGAGTCGGGTATGAAGCCTGTGGCGGCAAACGGTAGGGTTTTAGAGGAGAGAAAGGGAGAATAGTGGAGGAGAGGGTTGCGCCTCGGTGACTGTGTAGTGTGTGCGTTGGGTCCCGATGCTCAAGGACGACCGCTATGCCGCAGCCGGAATGGGATAAATCGTCGGGGCGGGGGAGGATGGGCGTAGTTTGGGACCCCACCCCCTTTCTGTATCCTCCCCCCTGGACGAGGTGGATGTTCTGCCCCTTCCCCAGCTTTTTTGGAACCCTTTCATTTCTTTTGTTCCTGGAAGGAGGCAATGGGAGGTGGAGGGCGGAATTGGCGGTTGGATCGCCATAGTGTGGAGAACGAATACGGCAAGCCTGATGTATAGCGGTGTGGGCGATGTGGGCTGACCAGAAGGTTTGGAGCAAAGATCATATACGCGGTTAGGAGAGAAAAAGGCGGGAGTAAGGGCGTGCCGGACGTATAAAATTTGGGCAAAGAAACCGTTCGCTGTTGAATGGTGGCAAATATCTCTTATATTAGCAATCTCAAAGTTTGAGATATACTATTTGTGGATATTTGAGTGTATTAGTGGTACTAATATTAGTATTACTAGTAAAAGTACTGACTATAATTTGTTCTAGATGGAGAGAGAGGGATTGAAATGGGCAAGTGTTAAGGCTTGCCAAGGCCGGGGATAAAAAAATATTGCAAAAGTGAGCCCAATTTTATAGAAAATAGTTGGATGCTTATGCGTGGAGAGTTTCTGTGGGGATAAATATCTTTTTGTCAAGAACTATAGAGAGAAATTAGAATATGAAAAACTGAGCTCCTGAAATGGCCGAACCTTTAAGATCTAGTTATCGGAAAGAAACTTTAAACAAATTAGCTATTTGTTCTTCCTCTGAAGAATTGTAGTCATGATTGAAATATTTGGGATATAATATATCTGGGATCAGCTGAATAGGAATATTGCGAGGATGCGAACAAGTGACCCTGGTCAGGTCGCACCTAAAATGACCTGACTTATTAGAAGAGAGATTTGGATTTTCGTCCATTCGGAGAGTTACGGTAACAATAGGCTTCGTTTGTAGTGCTTCAGTAGACTAAAGTTATATTGTACCGTCCAACCCTATGCATTCATACTATAGGAATCACAAAAACCATCCGGAAGGGAGAGCTTGAAATTTCCGTGTTTAAGGATGCCAGGTCAGCTTATTTACCAATCTAGCTCCCGTAGCCGGCGTAGAAGATTCTTTCGTGCTAAGTATCAAATTGAGACGGTTTTTTTTCATCTCAGCAAGTGACGGATGCGACTGTATTTATCCTCCCAGTCATCCAATTCACTGCTGCAATTTGATTCAAGTTTTGCAAGTTAGGTTACCAGAGGAAGTTCTGGTGAGGGACCGAGATGAGAGATTTCAAAGTCGCAGGGAGGAGAGAAAGAGGCGAGCGTAAGGGATGTATAAAGTTTGGGCAAAGAAACCGTTCGTTGTTGGATATCTCATGCGTAGGCAATATCAAAGTTCAGATATCTCATGCGTAGGCAAATGCGTATGGGCAAATATCTCATGCGTAGGCAATATCAAAGTTCAAAATGTACATTTGCTGGATATTTGAGTCTATTTGAGGATATTTGAGTCTATAAAAAGGCAGAAATTGTGTAATTTTTTAAGCCCTTTACATGGCGACTCTTCCTCTCGGTAACCACTCTTAATTAGTTATCGCGATGTTTTGAAATTATTTCTTGGCTCACCGGTGCTTTTCTTATGTGGACCAGTCTAAAAAAACACGCTGGTATATCTGGATCAGATAGTTCCGGCTAAGGCATTTTTTTCCTCTCTAAGAATTCATCGGGCCGAAAAATATTTCAAAGAAACCCGATTTAAAAAAATCCCAAAATCTTACCCTATAAAAGGTTAGGAAGTGGCCAGGTATAATCAATCTTATCTGCTTACGCTGAAACTGAAAAATTTCCAATGAGGAGAAAGAGGTTATGTTTCCACCCATTCAAGGAGAGCGAAATGGCGACAAAAGTCAAGTAAAAAAAGCGTGGGTACGAAACGAACCGGAGAATGGACGTGACCTTTCCCCCTGGGGGCCATGGTTTGTATCTAGTTCTCGAGGTCGGAGAGTGGAGGCGGTTATTCGCGAGAGCGACTCTACTAAAATCGACGAGGTGACAAACGATCTTACCTCCTCCCAGTTGGAAAAAGTATGCTCATCTGGTGACATCAAATACGGGCCTTGGCTATCTTGTAAATTATAGCGGGAACCTCGTGGATATCATGCTTGTTTGACAAGGAACAGGCCCCGGAATGGTAAAGAAATCGGCATCTACCTCCCGGGACTATGCCAAGAAAAATAAAATTCTCTTGTAACACACGATCTATGATGAATGAGATTGAAAAACTCGATAGTTTCAGGCTTTACTTGGTGAAAATCCATTGTAAAGAATTCAAAAGATACATGGTACTTTTTCGCAGTTGTTATTTCAAGTCGACCGGTTTCGTCGCATAGGCGACATCATCAGGTACATAAGTTTAGAATGCTGCAGAATTTATACAAAATTTTACCCCTCCCCTTTTCCCTGCCTCTTCCCCCCTCCAAAATTTTGTATGAATTCTGCAGCATTCTAAACTTATGTACCTGATGATGTCGCCTATGCGACGAAACCGGTCGACTTGAAATAAAAACTGTGAAAAAGTACCATGTCTCTTTTGAATTCTTCAGAATGAGATTGAAGACATGAAAAATAAACTAGAAGGCACGAATAGAAAAATAAACGTGTGCTTAAGAGAGAATGATGCTGGGAGATGAATAAATAAATCCAAATTCCCCCATCCAAAATTTTGTATGAATTCTGCAGCATTCTAAACTTATGTACCTGATGATGTCGCCTACGCGACGAAACCGGTCGACTTGAAATAAAAACTGTGAAAAAGTACCATATCTCTTTTGAATTCTTCAGAATGAGATTGAAGACATGAAAAATAAACTAGAAGGCACGAATAGAAAAATAAACGTGTGCTTAAAGAGAATGATGCTGGGAGATGAATAAATAAATACCACTTCATTTGAGAGTGTTGATGAATCATTGGAAAACGTGGGAAAAATTAAATTTGGAGAGAGAAATTCGAGTTAAGAACTTTAAGTTACGGAAAACCCCCGGTCCGACAGGAAAGTTAGATTTAGATCACACTGATGATCAACCAAACATTTAGTTATCAAAATTAAATAAAGCTGGTGCAATAATCTGTCGACTTTGAAGAATGCTCACCTCATCATTACTTAATAGTTTTTGTCTAAGAATTCCCGCTTCTGTTTTTTGTGTTAGATATGATGGATACTAGGGTATTCAATCCTTCTTCCTTCCTATAATTTTTTCTATGCTATTTTTGGCAAGTATTTTCTCAAAATACGAAGACTGCAGACTCTTGAACGCTATCTTTTACATATTAACAAGTATTTTTTTCATTTGACTTACTACGTTCGTCGGAATAAATAGTAATTATCTACTAGCATGATATAATGACCGCGGTATTAGTATTTGAGTGGAAGGTAGCATACATGGTACTGTGTTTGTGACCTACCCTTTCAAGTATAGCGGCTCATTTTTCGTGAGGTAAAACAAGAAACCACTGGATTGTTGGCTCCGTGAATAAATATAACTTCTGTGGTATCATCTTGATAAAAATTTAGGGATGCAATAAATCAATGCTTCAACATCATTTCAAATTTCCAAGGAAACAGATCTTTTGCTTGTGAGTGCACATTGCTGGCGCTGTAAGCTCGGTGGGTGACACACTCGCTGGCAAAATCGAAGGTCACCGGTTCGAAACCGGCCTCAGAGACGGATGTTGTCACGCCATGGATTTTATTTGCATCGACTCATTTTAAGATTTATTATGCAGTCTAGATTGGTCGATGTTATATGGACGTAGGCCTCCTCGTATAATCAAAAACTCAGACAATAATGGCTTATGAACGCACATAAATTACGACAAAATAAATTTGGTTCATGCTTTGCTACTGTAGTTCAATTTTTGTCATTTAGAGATAAATTATCCTTTAAACCCCCGGGTACATGAAGATCAATTCCATTGCTGAAATCAGACGCTCGCAATATGAGCTGAAATGGCTTGGTAAATCCACTACAAGAGGATGTGTACTTGAATCAAATATGAAGCTCGAGCTTCTTGGGCGGAAAATGCCGAGAGCCGATGTATAGCATGGTTATAACATTGATTCAGTTTTTATTGTTCAATACTCTTCTATTTTCCCTGTAGTGAATATAGTATATTTACCAGAAAATAACACAATTTTCTGGCGGTAAAACTTTTCTGAATATTGATGTAATGATATAACTACCTACTGATGTGATTTCCAGAACGTTATACTTTAATTACTATTTGGCCTTGACATCAAATTTTCTCCTGAAAACAGACAGTAAGAAGATGGTTCAATATGATTCAATGACTGTATCAATTTATATTACAATGACTATATCTATTAGACGTGATGTAAAACGCCCTTCAAGAATAATTTTCATAAATTTGACTTTTTCTCTAAATATTTTATGAAGTAGTGATGTGGATGACGTCATTAAAATTTTTCTAACTGAAGCATTGGCTGAAAACTGCTCGTTGTTGCGTGCAACCCACTTGTCTTGCCTAACCCTGTTTTAGGAAATCTTTAATTTAGTTGTAAGGATCTAGGAAATTTTATCGTAGGTGTTTAAAGAATTGTCCCAGGACTTGCCGGAGAGGAAAAAGTCTTGTTTTTCCCTGACTACCAATCGTACTTCATTGCGCATCTGACCTCCGACGCCGAAACTCGCAAATTTTAATTGCTGCTGGCTTCCTTTGCACCTGAAGCTATGTTCCTTTTATTGACTCATTTTGGTCATGAGAGAAAACTCACCTTGTGAAGTGAAAGTTGGGAGTGAGTGACGGAACGCCCACGACGCCAATGCAACCAATAAACAACAGTGACAAAAGTGAGTAGGGACAGGGTTGAAATACTACATAGGACATAGTATTCCTACCGAGAAAATTTAGGTATAGGGGTTAACGCAGTCCATTTAAGCAAAATTGAATTTAGGGGACAGAAAAATAGCCAGAAATGATGTACAAGTGCTATCATCAATGGTATTTGCTACGGAATATCATAATCTGAGTTAATATTTCATCCGAGTTAGTATTTCATTGCCAACAACAACGAATAAATTCCCTCTAACTTTGCCTGACCTCTTCTTCTCTCTAGGAAAACATCATCAGATCTAATTTCTTGTATTTGAATGGTAAACGTATTTGTGTAGTTTTAATGGATGATTACCAAACGACCATTATTTTATTCCTTGCAAATTCGAGTTATGGCTATTATCTTATCCTAATTATTTCCCGCTCTATGTATTCTCATGAGAGAGAAATATTTTTGAATAAAAAATTATGAGTTAATGTAAATCCGTTCCGAATTCTTTCAGACTACCTTTTCCTGGATTGCTGCACGCACGAGTACTCAGAAAAATTGTTTTGAAGATAAATACTATTTACTGTCTTTTTTGTACTATTTTTAATTTTTAGGGCAATTTACGCACAAAACTGGCGATTTTAAAAGCCAAAAGAATCATCTGTTCAAATAGAAACCCTTTTGGTTACGACCTTATTTTTTTAAAGTATTAGTCTTCATCTTCCTATTTAGCTGCGCATTTCAGCCTTGTAACGACGACTATTTCTCCTCCACGGGAGCCTTCAGGTCGAACAACAGTTCTACTATGCTTCCAAGATGATAGCGCAGTCAATAATAGTGCTGTTTTGAAATTTTAAGATCGTGCAAAACCGTTTACATATTTTATGCATCTGTGCGAATCAGTATATAACTACTGCGCTCTAAACGGACTATATCTCCGTTATATGAACTGCAAGATTTATTTTTATAATGATATATTTTTCATCCATTACCTTTCGTTCAATTTTTCATCAGTCAAAAAGAGTTTTTTGACGGTGGATTTGGTGAAAAGAATGGTATGCTATTTAAATAAACTCCAATATCTTATCCCCTTTTAATTCTTCGTATCTCTCGAATGCTTATTCCTGAATTGTATTTCAGGGTATGGATATTTTAAGGTGGCAAGATTATTTCCATACCGTGGGCCCTGGGCTCGATGTCTTCTGTGGAAAATATTGTCAGTGGAATCCCGATTCCTACTCAGGTGCTTTGAGGAGGACACTTAAAAGCCTGTAATTTGTCCGTCGAATGAGACGTAAGACATTCGGCCTCTTGACGCTCATTGCTGTGAGTTAACTAATTCCGATGCATGGTTTCTCTCCACCCTGACTCCATTATCCAAATTATCCTTCCCTCGCAAAATTAAACCATCTGGTATCAGTCACCGTCACAATGAGCCAACCAAAAATATTTTTTTAGCCCAATATAAAGTTATTTATCAATAGAAACACTAAATAATCATGTAGCCCCCATAAATCCTGGTGAAAAATACCATAAATACCCCTGACATTCAAATTTATTTGTTTTACTCACTCGAAAAATTATATTTATAAGACGCCCTTTGACTCTACTTTATGGTATTGATTTTCCCATGTATCAATGAAAATATCTCATTCCCATTCCACACAGAGATATTAAATTACGACCGGTTCAATTTTTAATTCTTTACGAAATTCGAACGCTAAATGTAAATAATCCGGTCGTCATCTAAAGAATCTGTGCAAAGTGACGTTTTCATTCTTTCAAAATTATTTTTAGCAGTAACAAATTCACACACTTGTTAAGACTTTCGTTTAACTTCTCTGAAGTGTCAACCAGAGTACTTCAGTGGTGGTGGTGCATTAGGTTACTATGATGATGGATATATATTACACAAAGACGCGGACGAAGGTTAGGTAAGCCTACGTGATTTTTGGAAGTTTGCCAGGACACGAGAAGCGTGGACGAGAGGGAAAGGGAAGGAGTGCGAGAGAAAAGGAAAGAGAGGGAAGAGTGAGGAGGAGAGGAGGCGCAAAAGAAAGATAGACCGATGGAGAGATAGTGAAAGAGAAACTCGTGGAGTGGGGAGAACCACACGTTTAAGCCGTTCCGGATTTGATGACCGCTTGCGGAAGCGGGCAAAGTGGGTTGGGTGTCCACGCGGGGGGAGGGAACGGGGAAATGGGTGGAGGGGTTAGAAGTGGAGCGAATGCTGGTTGTAGTGGAAAGAGGAGTAGAGGAGAAGCAGCGGGGGGAAATCTACGAGGGATCAAATCCGGTCCACGATGGTGAGGCAGGGGATGAGGAGGCCTGTGACTTCACCTTACAAGACGATGCCAGATGAAAAACGCTCGACGCTAGTCGAGAAACAAAAGCCATTTCTAAGCTCCTCAGGTGAGACACTTCCTGAAAGTCTGTACATATGCTGAGTGATTCCGGTTTTAGTGGATTAATGGATGGACGTAATATTCTCAGAGCGCTCTCTTCCTCAGAAAGTCAACCAAATGCGTAAGGCAGGTAAAGCGGGGTGTGGAACAGAAGTTTGTTGGGCTTTTAGGAGTTTAGAAGGGGAAAGGGTAGGATGAAGGGCTATAGCCAATCAGTGTTATGGTATAATGGTTAATGGTCATGATTCACTTCCTGGGAAATTGTTTACAATTTGATAATTATTTAGCAAAAAGATAATAGGGAGAACTCTTTTCTTTTTTATATGTGTCTGGACAAACATAAATTTGAAAATGCGACTCATCTTTTCCTCTAAGCAAAGGGGCTTAAGTACCATGTCTCCAACACCGTGAAAAGTGTTTGTTTGAGTTTAGTTGTTTGTTTAGTTTAGTTTAGTGAGTTTAGTTGTTTGAGTAGTTTGAGTTTAGCTTGAGACTTAAGTTTATGTGGTTGAAGAGATTATTTTAGGATTAAAAACTTAACATTTTTCCCTCGATGAGCGTGCCGAGGTCCACGTTAACCTCTCTACCCAAGGAAATTATTTTCCCGTGTCACTTAAACCCCGAATAATATTTTTTGATGGTCCAAACAAACCGCAAAAATTCCTGAGTTTATAAAAGATATTTTAATTACTAGTGAAACGTTATTTATGTCTTATTCTTTAGCAGCGAAAATATTTTCTACTCTTTTTTACCTTAACGTGGATTTTGTATTTTCAGGCTTAACTTTATGAAAATTCATGGCCACTTACTTTACAAACTGTTTGTCTCTGGGGATCAACTTAGTGTTTAATTTATTTCATCGTGTAAGAGACTTTGTAAAGTAATGGGTTGCCCACTTAATGATACCACTTGTCCATTGAATTAATTAGTGAAATCTGTGAGAGGATAGTTATTTCGATTTCTTAGTTTTTCAGACCAGAGAAAGTAAAAAAATGTCTGCACCTGATATTATGTGTAATTCTTGGATGGTTTTTTCAATATGATCTACCTTGAAAGTTTAACGTGATTTCGTATACATTTAATCTAATAGGGATATTTCAATGAATCACATGCTTCTCAATAAAGACGAAGTTTTATACCCTTGACCTCGTCGGAATATAAGTAAAATTGTCCTTCAGTTTTAAATTTATTTGTCCGGTACTTGAAATTTCCACGTTGAAACATTCAAAACACTACTCGCGTTTCTTACCTCCCATCGCATGTAGTCGCTACTTCGGCGTAAAAGGGAGTAATTTAAAAAATGAAATATTAAGTGATTTTGAAATCAACTTTTTAAGTTCCCAAAACTTAGAAAAATTTGCGTTCCTTCTATGTGCTCCAATTATGCCAATTTTATGTGGTGCATATGTTATTTCTCGGTGATACACGAGTAATAAATCCCAAGTTTGTCAATGGAAAAGTGGTTAGCCCTCTCAGGTTAGCAAAAGGAATAGAGGATCTGTGGCGGAGAAGGATGAGTTTATTTTTATTGCATTAGGTAACAGTAATGGAAATATATATCACCTTCCCACCGCATTGTGACGAGGGAGTTGGTTTTTGATTCTGTTTGCTTGTGAGGTTATGAATATTGATACATGTACGACAGTGAAATATAAGAACTTTCACAAAGCTTAAACGTTTTAAATTTTAGGTCTTAAGGGAATTTTTTAATGAGTTTGGTCCGGCCTAGTTGGCCATTTCTCTTACTGTCGTGACAAAAGAGTCATAGACATTGTAAGACTAATATATGTTTCAGGTTCAAAAAGTAAGATACTGGGCAGCCATTTCAAGGTGATATTTGTGTAAGAGAATAGCGGAGATAAAATTCATATTCAAATACGTCCTTTTAAATTTAATTTTAATTCTACGGATGTTTACTCATGCATGAAATTAAGTCTTGAACATCATAGTATTTCAAGCTTATTTCAAGCCTTCGAGAGATCATCCCTTTTCAGTGTTTTCATTCTGGTGCTGGCGTCGGAATTCTCTTGTTATGGGAAAAATGTTATCTGACACGGAATCGAAAAAGGACACAGGCTAGGGCAATGAGAAAGAATGTCGAGGTTGTTGGGCAAAGAAACTGAAAGGCTGGAATTTTGAAGGACGCTAAGAAATTGACGTCGGGGAAAATAAAGATCCTGAGGGACTGAATTTGTATTTAGAGTTTAAGCATCGAATAATTCTATTCTAGGTCACACTCAATGCCTCTTGTTTATAATCGCGAAAGAATATCTTATCAGGCATATTTTTAGGAGTATCAGCTAGAGCTTTTTTTAATTTTTTAAATATCCATTTACCTCTTGATAGCATTAACGGCCATTGGAAACAAGTTTTTTTTAACATACAGCGGAATATACGCACAAACACTCATGCCCATGGAGGTGAAAAATAAACCCAGGGGGGACACGATTCCGTGACTTCGGGTTTAGCTGGCGAGAACCTTTCCATACCGCCACCGGGATCGTCAAATGGATTGGCAATGATTTACCCCAGAATTGACTGCACTTTTCCTCATATATTTGCAAACGTATTGGTTAAAAATAGCCTTGTCTCGTGTCCTAAACGTGGAGAAAGTTGTCTGGGCAAAAATTGGCTAATTCGGCAGTTTTCAGTACTTACCCTAATTCCATTTGTAGACTGGATATTTGGGGCCAATAAATCGTTAAGAAGGAATATGAGTCATCAATTAATAATTCTTGTGAATTGGTGGATATAAAAGATAGGGTCGGAAAAAACCCTGAGAAGAGGGAAAAAAACTTTGTGAATTCATTGGGCGACACAGCAGGCTCTTGATAATAATAATGGAATGATAAATAAATGAGAACAATCACCGAAGAAGACCAAGAGTATTTTAAGCATAATAGGAAGTACGTGAAAGAAAGCACTAATTAAGAAATTACTTTTAACGGTTATAAATGGACGGAGTTAATAGTTGCAGAAAACCTAACACTGGATTGATCACTACTGATGATACGAAGCTCCTGCTATACCTGCAAAATTTTTATATTTATTGCAAGATTGTATGTGACATTAAAGATATATATGACTTAAGAAGCGACTGGTTTTTCCAAGTAGTATTACTGCTGAAATTATTAGTACTCTCTCTGCTTGAAACTTGGTGACATTCCTACTGTGGAAACTAAACAAAAAATTTTAAATACGGATTTTTTTACGAAACTCTCGAGACGCTCAAATAATCCGACAGGTTAACTTAGTATTTTCATATTTTTTCATTTACAGCTCACAAATAAAAAGTGGAATTCAAAACCCGTCCATTCCAGGACCTCTGCCATATTTTTCTTTTCAATTATACTTCTTTCGCTTTAAGGAAAGGTATCTGCTTCTTATTTATGTGACTGGTTGAGCGACCTTTTTTCAAAATCATTGTGTGATTCATTATTACTGTTGTAGTTCAAACAACCTAGTCATGTTTTTTCGTGAAAGTAAATCTGCCATAAAATTTCTATATTCGATATTTTGTTTACAATAATCCCTTCAAATTTCTTGCTGGCAACTCAAATGAGGGAAGTGATATCTCGTAAAACTTTGAATTCAGTAATATTAGTCGCAGGAATGTCAGCCTTGCTAAATGCCCGAAAGAACCGGTTAATCCTTCTCAGTGGACGTCTTCAACTTTCTTGAATTCCAATTTTGTTATTTTACTTTTAAAATTGGGATCAAAGAACTACGTTAAAAATGGCAATTATATGTGATTATCGGATAAATGTGTATCTACATGACGGTCGATTCTTTTAACTTGATTCTCCGGAGAGGTAGAAAAAAGTTCACATTAATTGGTAGACCGGAGAAATTAGTGGAAGACGGGAGTTACCATTTCCGTCTTAACTTGCTGTTGATTTGAGGGGATCTTCCGATTTATACGCTGAGAGAGATGTGTCGTTTCATGGAGGGGTTTCCGGACGATAATTGAACAGCGATTTGGAATGGAGTTCCATCCATAACACTCCCCTTGGTTGGACGGACCCGCTTTCGAAGCTAGCCAGTTGGAATTTTCCTTGGCGGATATAATTTAAAATATTTCCGATCCATTTTGTTCACCACAGCCCCTTCATTATGATCGAAATATTTTTTTCCCACCTCCATCGGTTACGTCGAATTCAAAACGCGATCGTCAAGAAAGGTGTGTATCATCATTGGAGGGAGGGTTCCAGCTCCAAAAAATCCACCCCGCGGCTAAGTTAGCTCATGCAGGGGCCAATCCAGTATTACGTAAACGCTTTTGGATGTGGAGGGGAGAGGGATCGAGATTTTCTTACAATATCTTATGTGTAAGGTTTAAGGCACCCAGATCACACTTGGTAAGATTTAAGCTATAAATTATTTCTTATGTGTATCACTTTCTGAGTGATCGTAAGGCGACTAATTTTAGTATGATGCTCTGTAAAGAGCACGGAGTTTCCTTCCTTAATAGTTGTCCCCTAGTTCATTGAAATTACAAGTTATGAGAAGGAATCATACCCGGCTAATTGTTACTACCGTATCCTAAGCAAAGCTTGATATAGCATCTCTCGATCCTTGAACACTGTTTGAGTGAACAACTTTTGATGGTTATGGCTTATTTTACTAGACAGTTGCATTGACCAAATTCTGCCAGTAACGTGAATTCTTCTAGGTACTCATGTCCACTGAAATCGTTACTCGTCGATAGATGGCAAAAGCATGATCCATCGCCACAGATTTCTTGCAAAACTTATAATGTGACATTCTCAGTACTGCCCTGGGTATTGTCTCCAAGCGTTGTCATGGAAATCTCTTATTCTACCGCCGCATAGTTCTATCCAAATTTGTTTATATATTTCTCTTTGAATTCTCATTACTAGCCGAAATTTAGCGAAGCGTCATCAATGAAAACGTTAACTCAGGCCCATGCATCCATAGATTTATAATAACTTAACGTCAGACTTGGAGGAAAGTGAGAGGTTGGGGGCTCATAAAAATTTAAGTCGTTTTGCATGGGGGAGTGTAATAAAGTGGCCAAAATCTCCTTGCGTAATGCCCACTCGAATGGCTTCTATCTGGGATTGGTCGGAAGGAAGGGGCGAAAGGAGAAATGAGATAGAGAGGAGGAGAAAGATTGGGCGTGGAAGGAAAGGAGACTGCAGGTGCGTGCTCTTTCTTCCAACTGCTCTCTCCCCCTACTTCTCCTCACACTTAACTCCCTCGCTCTGACCTTGATACGGTCCCCAACCTCTCCCACCTCTCTTCTCAGACTCCCCACCACTTCTTCCACCTTTTTTAATTCCTTTCTCTTTCTTCCCTCCCTCCCTGTGTTTTTCTCAAGGCCATCCTCGCCCTATTGCCACTCCCATTGCCACTCCCTTCGAACTAACCCTTCTCGATTCAAAAAGGCTCCTTCCATTCCAGATGGCGTCTACGCGATCGGAGAGAATGGATCCCGGATCCGAAGGAGTACGGGACACCCTCCCTTTTGCAATGAGCCACCTCGGTCTATCTATATATGTCGAGATCCGCGAATAGGTGTTCCTCATTGGTCCCTGAACTTTTTCTTTCGCTTCTCTCCCCATTTTTTTATTTCTTATTCGAACAAACGCATGTTCCGTTCGATGTGTCCGGTGCGGAGTCGGCGGACCTTCGTGGACCTCAGTGGAAGTGGTATACATGAACACACGTCCGTGAAAAAGAGCTCCCGTTCTCTCAGTGTGTCGCTGGCGCTCTAACCGTCGAGTTCGGAGGTTCACGCAAACGGTGGTGGATTCGAGACTCGTGCTTGTTATCATGGGTTCCTCGGTTCATTCTCGAGGCTCTGCTCCGAGCGAGTAACTTCCCCTAGTTTAAAATCTCATTATAAGCACACGCAGATTGGTTTGCTTGCACCTCTCTACTCTCCTCTCAGCTAACCAATTAATTTCCTGGGAAGTCGTTCCATCGTAATATTCGCGGCGTTGAAGCAAATGTTCCTAATTTCTCAGGTGTTGAACGCGTAGCTTGTTTTTCTAGACAACAGTTTCGTCGATAATACATTGGGCGTCATCTGGTCGAAAGTTCATTTTTCCTGAAGACAGACTGAATACGGGTGGAACTATTGTCTTGAAAAACAACGAACGCAGTGAAAACTCAAGAATGCTGGAACATTTCCCTCAGTAGTGCTCACTTTGGAGAACTACAATTTTCCCTCATATATTTTATTCTGGGTTATTTCATCTACTTCTTCCCATTCATTTCTAGTGCCATTTTTTTCAATAGGCTGTTGCATAAAAAATTGTGTCCAGCCAGTTTTTCTCTCCTACCTTTAAGTTTTCATCAGTGCTTCTTTTCCCTTCAACTCCTTATAGGTGTACTCTCCCTTTATAGACTTCTACATTCGTGGCTTTCTCCATCCGTTAGATCTTCACTCTCGCATTATATCCAATATATTTTGCCCTGCATTTGTATTGTCCAAGTTTCACTGAAATGTGAGAGCATGCTCCACATATATGTTTTGACAAAGTGTTATTTTACTTTCAAGGTTGTAATTATACAAGCTTCGAAATTTCTTTAGTTTCTTTGTCCCGTGGTATTTCTGGTGCTTACATTATTGTTTATTTTTGTCTTCTGTGTTCTCATTCTCTCTTCTAACCAAATAGGTTGCGAATTTTCGCATCATTTCGTGGCGTTTAGCAGTTTATTTCACCTTTTGCTCGTTGCTAACAGATAGGTTTGTTTTCCGTCAATTATTGTGGTACTCTGAATTATTGACGGACGGAAGTGCTGCAGTTGTCCTCATTTGGAAAGCATTTTACGTCAAAGATTTTGATGGCTATTTATATCATTTATCTTTGAACTTCCACATTTCGAAGCAGAAATTTTGCTTTATAAATCATTGTGCGACAGCATAGCCATAGTTGAAGTTTCGTTAGCTTTTTGTTAACGAAACGTTAACGTTAACACTTTGGGGATGAAAATATTTTCAAAAATAAATAATTTGTCATTTCAAACACAAAGATAAGAATTCAGCTTATTTTGTCCTAGGATATCGGTTGAATCAGAAGATAGTGAATTTCCGCTAAAAATCTCGATTTCTATTTACGCTTCAAATGATATCCAAGTTTTATATAAACGAGTATATCCAAGTTTTTACAATACAGGCCACCTTTTTTACACAATTTTCACTCGAATGATTTGTAATCATCATTTGATATCCTCGTCATGCTCCTCTATATCCAATACCTTAAGATATTCAGTTCTCACTCCATCGCCCCGAGTTTTGGAATACATTTTTAAATTATAAACCTCTTACAATATCTCATCTACGTTACTCATAATGTTGGGTTATTCCTTTAGAGTTTAGATAGATAATTATCCGAATTTTGGTTGTTCACCTTAGTTTAATTGATCCGTTCACAAGAGTTGATAATCTTTGGATTATATGATAATGGGGCGTTAACTGTAATAGTTACAGCGCACGTTCGTCAAAGCGATCTTACAGCTCAGAATCTGTAGTTATCAATTTAGAGTGACTTAGCAGGACTACTTTGCTCCTGAATTTATCTCCGACAGGTAAATTACGTAAACTACTTCAACTTGAATTTTCTTTAGTGGTATTCGAATCTACACCCTATACAATAGCTATATTATACGAATGTTCTTTATGGAGTTTACTTTCCGCAGGTAGCAGATTGAATTACCAACTATCTTAGTTTTTGATTCGCTATTCTAAGTTGTGAAGATCATGAAAGCATTCATTTTCCTTCAGAAAACCCACTACATTAGTTATATACTTCAATAAATATTATTTTTGGCCATGGTATTACTGATATCTTATAAAATATGCTAATTAGTTTTAACGGCAGTCACTTGTAATGCACTTTCCGTGTGTTAGTCATTGATCCTTGAGAAACTCACGCCGCTCGGACAAAGGTTACCTTCCTTGTGTCGTGGCCTCCTGAAGGTTGCTTCTGTATCTCCCACATTGCAGAACGTGAGTAAATAAAACGACTAAAAGCGATACATTGGAGGCGTGTCACTTCTTTTTCGGGCAAGCTCGCCAAATTAGTCGATGATGTCATGCGGCAGAGGGCGCATTCGTATAAATCGTCTAGCACCTGGAAACTTTTGATCAATCCCTCCGGTTACTATTGAGACCACGATAATGATCTTTTGCCTCTTTCAAGTCATTGAGACGCCATTGGCCGTCTATCACTCTTATCGATTCAATAATTTATGGCTACTTCCATGGTGATAGTTATAGTGGACACCTATGCTTCAGCCATGATTATGATCATACGTTCAGACTTTGTAGAGGACCAGGCAAAGATTGGACTCGACGATCTAATGCGTATTATGTAAATAAAGTATTTTTGATAATTTTAACAAACTTTAAAATTTTAGTGCCCACCTTAACCCCTGCCGCAAAAAAATATAATATAAGTGTAAGTTCTTTTTTTCCCTGTCTCATGGCTAATCATCAATTTTTCCTGTATAAGTTAGGTAAAACAGACGCTTAGTGATTGTAAAATCCCTGATTGCATACAAAACGGAGTATTAATTCTCTTGCATTCATATTATTGCTGATGTATATTTTAACTTGGCTCCCAATATGGTTTACCTTATTCGACAATAATTAAGTGGCACTTAATGACGAATTTAGGCATGATATTGCTAGATGCAACTCGTAATTATGACATGAATCAGGGATTTTGGAATTCCATTCCCTTAGTGTGTAAATTTTAATGGCTCTCAAAAACTAATGGTAGGAAATTCCTGTAGCAAAAATTGGATGTATTGCCGGTTTACATTATCATCTCGTAATGATTTAAAGACAAATAAATAGCATTTGAGTTCATCAGTTTAGGCGTATAAGTATCTTGAATGTATCGGAGTGGCCAATCTGCAGGCAAAGCGTGAACAGTCATAATCACCCCGGTGTCAAAGAAATATTGGGATACCCTCAAGCATCACTACAAATTATTAATTTGCTCAATCAAACAAAGATCTAAGGTCATCAATCTTGGTTTATTCGGTGGTCTTTTCGTACATGGATTCCTCTCGTAGCCTACGTTCGCAGATACTCTTTGAATTTCATCTTTTGGTGCCTCAATAAGGTTTTTCCTCGGATTTCTAGGTAAGAAATTTGGTAAAAAATAATAGATATAAGGGATGAGAAAGTCATAAAAATCAACTGCTATTAAAAACTTAGTCATTAAAGTGGCCTGAAAACGATGTAATTTTGGTTTAACAAAACCTGTGTTCTTGATGTATTATTCATATGGAAAAGGATATCTTATAGGTATGACGAACATCATCAGTCATCTGTATTCAAAAATACAGTAAATCAGAAGTTATCGTCCGTCTCTCAAATCTTAAATATAGAGAATAGCCTGTATTTTCTCATATTCCTAAGTGTTTTATTGTTTTCTTATAATAAGCCTTAAAAAAGATTATGCTTGACCGATTTAGATGGCTTAGTTGCGCATGGTTCTTTGATATTTGTTGATATGCATTTCACGCGTAACATCTTAAAAATATTTTGATCCTGGAGCTCAATCTGACAGCCGGAGCTCTCTGTGTGTTCTCTTTTTCTGTGCGAGTAAATCGTGGGAACAGTGACAACCTTGAGGAAACAAAAGACTAATTCCGTGAAGGCGTAATTCACGCTACGTTTGTCCTTCTCTTTTCTACCTTAGGTCATCTTGAGTGACCCCGTTTCCATTGTACAGCAATCACGTCTTGCACGAAAATACACCCACCGTTTTTCCTGGAGTGACGGAAGAACATAACAGCCGTCATTAATTCCGGGTGCGAATATGATGGCTTGAAATGAAGTTGAAAATCATTGAAAGACTCTCTTTTGGCTGATCTGATTCATTTTCTTCCTTAGAAATTTCAGAACTTACGCGACCGATGATTTCCTTCGCCTACTAAAGCTCATTTTAATTTTACAGACTTATTAAATGAAACCCTATAAATTTTTTAGGACGCTAGCTCCACAGCTTTTAATCATGCCTGGAGAAAATAATTCGCATAAATACTGAGGAGACCCATTCCAGTGGAAACACTCATTGGGGAAAATTATTTTTAAAAAAATTTCTAACAGGCAAAGTTCAAAATATTTGACTTTCGGAAGTATCTATTTATTTTTGAACGAAATGTAATGTAAATCAAAATGTGCCTGTTATTTGTGGGGAAAGGTTTAATGTGGTACAGTCGCAGGATTACTTGCATTTGTTATGAAAAGGAATGATTTATTGAGCACTCTTTTATAGGTGACCACTAGGTGAGTGTAGAATATAAATTGAAACTGAGGCATCAATGTCATCTTTTCTGGCTACTTTTTCCATACGACTTGAAACCCTAAACGTTGTTGTTAACGCTTAAACCTTTTATTTCTTTGGTTCATATTTTTTTTAATTCCCAAAAAAACGAAAGTAATATAAAAATAATCTGTTTAGCATAGGATTCATCAATATTTCTTTTGAAGGGGTAGACATTGCGGGTCTATTTTTATTATGCCCTCCCTATGATACACCCACAATGTTCATTTAACTTAGGTATCGCTCCCCCCAAAAAGAGACGGTATACTCCCAAAAAAAAATTGCCTTCTCTGAGAACAAAACCTTGGCCCGCTGCGTGGAAGGTCATGTCAGAGCAAGGTCCCTCCTTTCGGTTTTATTTCCTAGTTGCATTACATACGACTTTAGGGTGGCAGTTAGTGATTCATCTCTCGGTGAGAATTAACTTCAGTCGTGATCACACACATGAGGGATATTGTCTGTACAAATAGCTCTCACTAAATTAAATTCTCATAAGAGCTGTGGCTCTCATTAAATTGGAGGTCCATGAAATGAAGCTCAGTGATTTTAAGTGTATACCTTGAGGCAGTCCGTTTACTAAAAAGTATTTCTCCAGAGTTCATCCCCATACTCCCTTGAACGAGTATATTTTACTGGATTTTCGGTGTCATGCTTGCTTGACCCTATTTACATGTCAAAATATATCTCAGGTTCAGTTTTATCATTTTGTGACTAAGCTTAGAAAGGATAAACCTTCCTTAAAGGTTGGTATTATGATGTTCCTTCTAATCAGAGGCTTCGTCTTTACCAACGCCTCAAAGAACAGCTCGCGCTCTTATTCATCAAGGCTTTTCGATACCGATCTATAAGCCGATTCAGAAGCCCTGGTGACGAAGAGCGAGTCTTTCCTCGAATTGATTGCAGAGATGTGACCCTCTTACCCGGTGGTATACACGAAAAGCCTTCCTTCACAATAGCCGCCGGGGAAACATGAAAACTCTGCCTCTTTGATCTTTGGAATAACTGCGGCCTCTTAAATTGATTACAGTTATTTCATCAACATTAACCTTCAGAGATGATTTTACGACTTTACAGCGAAATATTTTCAAAATGAGCGAAATTCAGAATAGATAAAAATGCATTAATTTCAAAATCCGTATGTCCCCCTCGGCTGGTGACTCTCTAAATTGCTTCAGAAAATCTCTCTTTATTTCAGCCCTTCAAGTTGCCTCGGTGTCGGACGGAAACTTATCAATGTGAATAAAAGATGCATTTAAAAATATAGCTCGTGATGCATTGCAAATGCATTAGTTACTCTACATAGAAATTATTCGGATAACTGGAACTTAGCTAAGCAGGTATATGTTAAAGACTTGAGAAGCAATTTCGAAGTCTCTATAAGATACTTTGGTGTAATAAGGGAAGGCGTTATATAATTGGCAATGGCAAAAGCCGCAAGATATATAAAAATAAAAGATAATTGTACAAGATAGAATTCATGAGGAAACTGGAGATGAATGAGCAGGCTGTATTTGAAGAAAAAGACTTTCAGCCCCCACAATAGCTATGTCAATCACAACAGTAAATGATTTCTCATTCTTACTGATTGTGGTGAAAGTTTGATTGTAGGTATAAATTGATGTTTTGCTTGAATTTGAATAGAAATTTTATATTTGAACTGTTCCAAAATGTTGTTGTCTTCAATGTTTTTTTATTATATAAACATTTTCATTGTTTATTTTTCCTCGTCTTGTTCCGTGCCTGGTTTTCTTTAGCGTTTTTCCTCGAAGAAACCTGTATCTTGCTTCGGTCGATCCTCATTAGTGACGAATGAATGACATCAGACTTTACGATATATTTCTGTGAGCAAGAATCTTGGAACGTGTATTTGTAGACAAGTTTTATTATCAAAAGGAATTTCATTCATTCTTTGAAATATGGTAGGAAAATAGCAGAAATTATAATAAATTGTTTGTTTAATATTATGATCAATGGTGGAGTCAATACTGAGGGGCTGCATGTAAAAGAAACTTGACTCGTGGCCACGAGTCATACAATTTTACTTAGTTTTTATTGAAATTGAGCAATCCTTCTCTTTCCAATGAAAATATATGTTCCCTTTCCAAAATTGCTTTTTCCCTAGTCACGATATGTGCTCCGCCTCCAGAGCTCCTTCCTCAGATTTTTGCACACGTGTGTAGGAAGGTATATATTCCACGACTTTCCAACTTTTTATTCGATCGGTTGGTAGATAGGGCCTTTCCAATTATACCGAGTTTTATACTTCTTCTAGTCGTTGGGACTGTCCACTCCCGTCTTATCTTAGACATATGTGGTCGTGCTTTTGTTTTTCTACGTCGCTCGTCGTTTTGGCCTTCAATTTTATATGTATTTGTCTTACAGTTTCATCGAATTTTAACTATCGTCCATTGCACGCCAGTGCCATCGGCCTGTAATCTTTGAAATGCTCTCCATTCATGAAGTCAGCCAAGGAATGGCAACTTCGACGAATTCCTTTCCTGGAAATATATTTTTTTTAACTCTGCAGCTAAAAAAATTTCTATTTCCTCCTCCTCAAGAGCCATCTAACTCTAATCCCTAATGTATGAGAAGATGAGTACTTAATCGTTTTTGATAGATGACAATTTTACCGTTTTAAATATTCAATTGGTCTTAAGTTCAGGGTAGAAACACCTCTTGCCAAAGTGTGATGTTCCTTGAAGTCTATGTACGATATTGTATATCCATGGTAGTCAGGCTTGATTGCCTACTCCAGGAAGTCAGCCGTTTCTGGCGAGATGAAGTGGAGCAACATTTTCAAAAATAAAAATCAGTCGATGTTGTACTTTTCACTTTATATAGCATATACGAGGTGTTTTTCGATTTATTTTAATGCCATCTTCTGTGCAATTTTCGCACTTCGGTCAGTGATTGGTGTTCATGCTTAGATTACAATTGACCCATTTCCTTTGTAATGTAAGCATAAATATTGACCACCAATCGGAATTTGAACTTTGTCTCTGAGGATTGTAAATGTCGAAACACGTGTCGTATGTGTTAAATAAGGTGGACAGTACATCCTTTACCGATTTTCATTTCTGTACCATTTAAAGCTTATTACTTTCACTTTTACGTATACATATTGTGAGACTACCATCTATTAGCTATCTTCTGATAGTTATATTCTTTCCAGTAACTGAATTTGAGGTCTTATTTTTGGACCTCTCTACCCACAATATCTCGTGTTGATGAAGTATTTTTCTAATACACCCCAAGAAAACGCGGGTTTTTGATCGATCGAAATAATGGTGACAATGATAAAGACATGGTACAGAACTCTACCTTGCATTGATTTAGGCAATATTCTCAATCTCTCAATCATCCCAAAGGTGAGGTGATTTGAAAGTTCATGTCCTCTCTCAAATTCAAGTCGTCTTTAAAATGTTCTCATATTTCCAATATTACTCTGATTCTTTTTAAGTCTAACTGATCAGGGCATCATGGATGTAGAGCGCGCTTGACCATATTGCTCATTTCTTAGCTAAAATAGTTGATCACGGAGGTCATGTATCTTCACAATATGCCTTTTGATACTCCTTTGCCTTGAATTTTCATTTCTAATTGTCATTTTCACTGGCTTAAAACAGATCTATAATTCATATAAAAACATTCTTGGCTACAAACTCCATCGTTGACTATCCTGAATATTTCTTCTGTCAAAAAATTCTGAATCTTTCTTCAGTCAGTACAAATAAGTCTTTCATAACTTTTTGAATACCTACTCTACCTATCCATACACGTCCATTCCTCCATATGCCAATCCCTGGACCAGAACTCACCAAGCGCCCACATTTATTTCGCCTCTCTTCTCTATTGAAATCTTTTCCATCTAAGTGGTATCCCACTCTGAATGAATTAAATTTTCCCTTTTTCCATGTTAGACGATGTTATAATAGCCTGTTTTGGCTGATTTTCATCTGTATCCTTCCCTTATTTTTGCTATATATGCCGCTGTAAATTGGCATTACTATTGTATAAGGACAGTTTGCAAGTAAAAAAATAAAATGGCGTCACATGCGTTATTATTGAGTTTACCCTGCAACAATTATCAAAGACTAAAAACTCTGATTCTCCACAACTGTGTGTAATAACGTCTTTACCGCGAGATTTTCTCGTGTAATCCTGCTTGTCATTATTATTTCTCTTATTTTACATGGTACTGAAACGATGTAATAACGCGTTCTCTCCTTTTTGACTTATAATTAACACTAAAATCAACTTACCAAATAAAAATTACCTGATTTAATGGTGGTCTTGAATTAACTTCTGCTGTGAAGGTGCTTGCAGAGACAGCCATAGAAACGTTGACTGCAGCCGCCTCCCTAACCCAGTGGGAACCGCGATAAAATTTCATCAGCTTTAAATCTATTGTTCTTATGTGTTACAGCCTGTGGAACTGGTTGATGAAAGCATTGGCATGGGAATATTTTGAGTTATTTTATTTTTAATCATAATTTAAATAGTGCTGAAATGTTGTCAAAATGAAATACTTTTTTCTTTTAGTTGTTTAATTCATATAAAGTTCTTCAAAATAAATCACAGTTATCACATCAAAATAGGAATAAATCTTTTTCGCACTCAGAAACGTAGTGCCCAAAATTAGCAACCATACCAGAAGATTTTCTTCTAACACCAAATATTGGCAGTACTTCTTCATTTTACGCATGGTTTTCATTGATTAAAAGCTATCCACTAGTCTTGATTACAGTCGATCGGGCTGAGCTTTGGCATCGGCTTTTTATCACGGAAAGGCTCGTTTGTGGGCTCTACTAAATCAAAGGCACGAAGTCGCTGCCAACTTTGCCAGGACAAACTCACTAATTATCTCATTCACGGACATCGCAATGTGAAAATCTTGCGTTTCTTTTCTTAATTGCTCGGTCTCCTAAGCAAGGACGCTCCCGGGCGTAGACTACGATCCCCGCTCGTTAAACTTCCGCGGTAGGCTAGCGCCATTTCCGGCTCGAAATCATCCTCAGCTGAACCGCATCAAAACCTAGTGACCCAATCAAGACTTCCAAGGTGAGTTTGTATCATAAGCCATCTTAAGGACGAGTAAAGATTTCTAAGCGAATCTTGCGAGGGTTTCTTGGCCTTTATCTGCAGACGACTTCTAAAACTTAGGAAGCCCAAATCGCAGTATCACCTTTCTGACTCTCTTTGTAGCCTTGTACGAGGAAGGTTGACGTATCACTTAGGTCAAAATCGCTCTTTTAGGTATCTTTATGGTGAAAATAAAGTTTAATTGAGGAGTGTTGGCGCTCTTTAATTTTCTTTTTCATGTTTAGTGATTTTATTCAACGCATCCTCCATATGATATGATGACTTGGCATGCATTTCATTTTATCCGGTAACAACGTAAATTCTGAATGATTACATCCAATTACCACTGTTTATTTTTGACCTGACCCATTAATTTTAATTGATGTATTATGCCGTTATAAAAACGCCCTAAATCCTGAAAATTTTTCAATTATTTTTGTTAACGAATCGAATCCTTCATTGGAAAGAACTTTTTTATTCCTGTTTATGCTATGCATTTTATTAAAAGAGTCATATTAGTTTCGTTCATTTCTTATAGGTTTTAAGTGATACGATTAAAATGGAAGACCTTATATTTGGATTTAGATGAACGAACATATTTATTTTTAAATAGTGATCCAGCTATTCAGCGATGAGTAAATTGTTTCTTTATCTAGCTATTATTCTTTTTTTACTGGTCGGGCTCTAAACAGCTGATCTGTGGCATCCACGGTCATTCCTTCGAGCCAGCAGTGGACTAAATTTTTAATTAATATGTGTACAAAAATCTGTTTTTGCTCCACCATAGCAGAATATTATGCTACTTATCTCCCCTAAGTTTCTGACGACAAATTATGATCAAGCTCGTTCAATCCCGTGTAAGGCAGTGCATCCAGGGAACGAAGGATTTTGTTTGGTAGTGTCTGACCCTTGTCAGTAATTATGAGACTATGCAAACAAGAGATATCTATTGGCAATGCACCCAATGTTGCCATATTTTTGCCGTTATAAAGAAAATCCTCTAGACAAAGTCAAAGTTATTAAAGTGAGATGTGTGGCATCAATTGACTTATCAGTCGATATTTAACGATAGAAAGGTTTCTTAATTCACACCTTGGCCCTGGGCAGCAATTGCGGGCCCCAGCTATCGTTGCTTACGGAATTAAGTTTTGTCCACTGTTGTGGTGCTGTCATTCTTAAAAATGACCCACCCCTCGAATGTAATCTGATGTGGCACAAAACGTGACAACGCTTTGGGTCATATCAATTGACGATTAAAAATAAAAAATTTTTTATCGAGTGAAATGAAGTCCATTGTAGCCACATTTCCCACTTCTCCGACTTCGATTAGAGGACCATTTTTTGATTTCTACATAAATGTTGTCAACCCTGGTGTCGATGGGGTATAGTCCTCTCTTTCTAATCCGAGGGTTGTGGGTTCGAGTCCCGCCTAGGTGGATGTTTCATTACTTAGGTCATGGGTGATTTTGTTTTTATTAAGTGTAGCAACATCAGGTGTAGAATCCGGACTCAATATCTATTGTTCGTATGGTTCCACAACTTCTGCTCCTGGGATATATCCTCGAACGCCGTGATAATTGTCGCTTCCGAAAATAGCAATCCCATCGAATTATTTCGTCGATTCAGTTTTGCCGAGGTGTCTCATCCTGTTCGGATGTGATAATTATTGCATGGAAAATATGAATTGTTGTTTTTGCGTCGGAAACGAAACTTTCGGTAATTAGTTATTTTCGCCTGCAATAACCATTCCGATGTTTCGAGAGTCGATCCCCAGATCAGCCCAGAAAGGAGTCCTCTAGTGTTGCTGTGGTGAACCTTGCTCAAACGAAGAACCCGTGCCCGTGGCCGTGTCCACCGTACCCAATCCCCACGCCGAAGCCCCCGTAGTGCAGGTTGAGGACCGAGTGCGGTGCGGGGCCGTAGCCCTTGTACGTGCCCAGGCTGTATCCGTGGCCGTAGCTGACCTTGTGCAAGTGGTGGACGTGGGCGTGGTGGTGGGGGTGCAGGGATGCGGGCGGCGGATGCGTCTGCAGCAGCCCGTGGCCGGCCGTGGTGGAGACCGCGTGGCCGAGGCCGTGCGGGAGAGGGTGCGCCACCCCGTGGGTGATGCTGTGGGTGAGGGCGAGAGCGGTGTGGTGCTGCACGTGGTGGTGAGGCCCCAGTCCGGATTCGAACTGTTGGTCGATGTCGTAGCTGAGGGCCACCGGAGACCTCTTCGTCCTGTGTCGCGGAGCCCAGTCACCGCCCTCGCCCTCGGAGTAGACCACGAGGAGGTCCATCGAAGAGATCTGGTTCACTTGGCAGGCGATCAAAGCCAGGAGCGCTGCCGCTGCTACCTGCGAACGAAATTAGTTTCCGGGCTACTTCATTTGGAACAGTATTTGGACATGATGGATGTCAGGAGAAAGTTTCCGGGAAGGAGAGATACCACGGGAGGAATGAAGTGAGAGACTGCGAGGTGAGTGGACCGGTAGATAGGGCTATGAATTATAACCGAAAGAGAAAGAAGAGAGATAGGAATAGCTCTCGAGAGACTGGACTATCTTTTGAGGAGTAGATGATAAAGTGCGAGAAAAATAGCAACGGAGGGATATAAATAGCGCCGAGAGACAGAAAAACCTACAGCTTCAATTTTCGCGACGAGATTCGATTTAGGTCATATTGACTTTGGAGACCACCATTAGCTTCCCATACCTATATGTTCAATCGAAATGGCTTTTATGCATTGAATGTTTAAGGTGAAATGGTAAAAACTTTTCCTTATTTTGATTCAACACGCATTTCAACATTTAGTGTTCATCCTTTGCCAATTCTAAGAGGACTTGTTGGTTTATTTATTTCTACATTTAAGAGCAACACATCTGACAGATAGGTCTATTTTTCAACATTTATCTATTCAAAACGGTTTTATAGAGATTGGGGGGGATGCCATACCATTATTACCTGTGTTAAGGGTTTTGAAATTGCCGAATAGCCGAGGAAGAGTTGAATATAGTATGATATTCCTTGTTTAGACTGACGTAATTGCTCCCCACGGATAGGATTTCTCCGCTACACTTCAAATTTTCAGAGCAATCATATATAATGACAATAACTCGTATTTGGCGCTTTGCAATTATCTTCCCTGAATTCGTCATCTCGACTGCTAGTGGCTTTGTCTTCCTCATTTTTGTTATGACTGAGGTTGTTTCACTTTTGTCAAACCAGGTCGCGGCTACCCATTTTCTTAGAAATGAAAAAGTAGCCCCGTAAACGTAGGAACAAATTAGACCTTGTGTACCCCGCCCTCCTTATTCACCTCGTTTAATATTTTTTGTCACGTCGTTTGTTTCTACGAAACTGCCCTCTTGTGACTCGTTGCGGTGCATTTCAAGCGACTTCTTGCAGACTTACCCATAATCTTTAGACCGAGGCGACGGCATTCCTGGCCGCACAAGGCGGATCCCACTATATATCGAGGCACTCTCGGTACCCAGCATCCAAGCCTTTCTCCCTTTTCCTTTTCCCTCCTACCCTCTCCCCTGCCGCGGACCGCGTGCGAAAGCCAGCGGCCCCGCAACTGTGGACACTTCAAAAAGAGCGCTATGTCGACCGAACGCACGTGACGGTCGTCTCGAGGCCAACGAACCGTTCAATCTCACGCCAACGGATTGTCGGGAATTCGCTGGTGCATGCTCATTCACACGCGCTCCGGAACGCAGGAAACAAATATAATTATAATTTAAAAAATAAGGACTCGAGAAAATAAAACGATAGGACACTCTCAAGAAATACAAATACGTTTCGGCGTTCGAGCCCTCTTCTTCGGCGGTTGGTGACACTTGGAGGTGTTGGCAAGTAAGTAGAGTCACCTACCGCCGACGGAGATGACTGTCGAAGCGTCCGAAAAATATTCGGAGCGTCACTTTTTCTTTCAGTATGTTGTTCCTGTGTTTTAAAAACATTTTTACATATATGTACGTTTTTGTGTGCTCGCACGCTTACCTATACGTGCATAACATATATACTGGATGCAATTGGTATTCTCAGTCATTACGTTTATATAACCAATTTCCCGTGAAATCGGCCGGTAAGCATAATATAATATAGGCATTCCTCTTTTCTCTTCCCTCTTGTGATCGTGTTTTTCGTGAAATAACGCTCTCAACCTAATCCAGCCAGCTTGTTTTTTGTGCAATTTTTTATTTCCTTTCCAACCCTCATATTTTTCATCCTATCCGGCTCCTCCGCAATACGCTCCGGGCTACTAATTTTAACGGAACGTTTTCCTAACTCTCCCTTCCCCATCTCTCTCTCCATCTCTCCCACTATTTTTCATCCCCCCTCCCGAAAATATTCTCATTGATGGATTATGATACACTCACCTTAAAGGTCCACATCGCCGAAATCTAAAAGAAAAAAAGAAGTTAAATAAAATGCAGAAGAGAGGCCGTGGATCTGTCCGCAAAGAGGTTTTCGTTTCGCGCGTGCGGGCGTGGCGGTTCCCCCTTCGGTGGTCGGCTGTTTCATGCGTTCGCCTGATTTATTTTTCCTCCCACTCTCCGCACTTTAAGCTACACTTTTCTTTCTTCCTCCTCCTCCTCCTAATTCTCCTTCTGACCCCTCCTCCTCCACTGCCTCCCTCCGGGATGACTAGACGGCGACCGTCGGGATTTTCGGACGCCGGGCAGCGTCCTCGTTCGAGGAATCCATCGGCTATTAGCTTCCCGAGGCTTTGGCAGTGCATTGTTGCTTTTTCTTCACCTTTTATACGCAAGGGGTGGTGGCGGCGGCGGTGGTGTCGGCGCACGCTAGCAGCCGAGTGGTCCCCGTGTGGGGTAGGAGAGTGACGGGTGAGGCTTGTTTGGTGGAAGGGATGGATGGATGGAGGGAGAAAGCTCCAGTTGGGAGAGATACCACGGAGGAATAAGAGTGAGAAACTGCGTGGACGGTGGCCCGGTAGAGGCAGCTGCGGATGATAACTGAGAGAGAAAGAAATAGCAACAGAGAGATAAAGATAGCGCCAAGACATAGAAAGCACCGATACAGGGATATCTAAACATAGCGAGAGAAATATCAACCGAGAGGTAACAACGGGGGGTGCAAAAGCCGCCTATAGTAAGGGAGAGAGAGAGATAGAGAAATAGCAACCGTAGGAGATTAAAAATTAACAAATATACCATAGTAACCTAAAGAGATATAGAAAGATATGGTATGAGAGATAATTGAAAAACCGAGAGAAAGAGATTTCAAAAGATTTGAGAGAAACAAACCAAGAAACTGCTTCCGAGAGAAATGGCAACTAAGATATAGCAGCGGAGATTAAAATAGCAACTGAGAGATACGATTAGAAATCAAGAAATACAGATAGCAACAGAGAATGAGAAAAATAGCAACCGAGGGAGGGGGGAATAGCAACTGAGAGAGTGTGAAGGTGGGGGATTTATAGACAGGGCGCGCTACTCCAGGTGGCGATCGAGAGGGAAAGTTTTGAAGTAAGTGAGCGCGCATGGGTGGTGGCTGTAGTGATGGGCCGGTGGGTTGCTCTCCTTCGCGTCACGAGTCGGCGTTTGGTGTTGAGGAGGGTGAAATGAGCTCGGGCGACAGGATACGGGGAGGGAGGACAGTTGTCGCCACGCCCTCTTTGAAAAAAATATATTTGGTCTCCCCTCCGGGTCACACGCGAAACTTTGACGATCCCGTTTCGTCTCTCGCCGAAGTGGAGAGTTTCGGGGCGATAGGCTATGAGGTCCATGATTGTGCTCTTTCTGTAATCAACCGAAAGTCACGATCAGTCTTTTCTCTCCCGCTTAACCACCTTATAGTTACCACATGTTATATACCACAGCCTCTTGTTGCCTGTGTTTGAATTTTGGACTCGAGGATAGGAATGCATCGAAGATAACCACTCACTTACAGATTCCGATCTCTGATCTTAAGGTTTCGTCAGCATTTAATTTTCGTGTGCTTTCAGTCTCGAGTCCTCTTTCGCCTTTCTTCTCCATCTTGGTGTTACTTTCCACTGATGAGTCGATAGTTGAGTTATTTTGTGGAGGCGACCGACTACTGATGTGATTTGCATCATTGAGGAGGATTGGTAGGTAGGTGGGTAGGAGAAGTATTACTCGGGGAAATTATGTAGGCATAAATTGTAGGAAAAATTTATGTAGGAAAAAATTATGCAGGCATTGTGGAAAGAAACCCTGCGACGATTCTTTTAGCGAAAGATGAAAGTATATATATGCTCCATCCGCTGGACGTAGCGCTTGACTTGAAGTTCTTCTCTTATTGTACTCAATTATGGATTTGGATTATTCAGAAAAAACCGCTGCAGTTGACAGGAATTGAAACCGGGCCCATATTCGATGGAAAGGTGGTACCTCGTCACCACAATATCCCGATCCCCTACACTTGAAAATTTTGATGATGGATTGGAAACATTTTTGAAATAGTTTCTTGAATAATTCATTATTCTATGTAAATTTGTATTCAATAACGGATGTATAAACCATCGCAACAAGCTGGATTGAATAGCATTGAGACTCTTGCCTCAATGTGATTTGCTTAACTATAGATTCCCTGGCTCCCTAACTTGTAAAGCGTGACGCACATTTCTCCGAATAACTTGTCTCACCTCCACCTACGTTTTTCTAACCATCATGGTACTACCATACCCTTATAGCGCATGTTACTCTAGCTGTGATCATAGGGGTCTTTTAGGATGCGTTCTGATTATAAATCGAAAAATTGACTAAAAACTTATGTCATAGTACGGCTTCAACAATCCGTTCGACTGTTCCTTGGTCCATGCCTTATGACCTGGTAACGATTTGCTCGTCAGAAAAAATATTTAACACCTCTGCTTTTAACAGCTAATTAATGAGTTGACAGGAGGAAAATGTTTAGTTTTGCCCGTATTTTACCTTCATGAAAGTTGCAAATATTGCTCCTCGCATTATGAGATGAACATATATCCTCATCAATGCTTGCAGCGTGGTGATTAGAGCAAATGACTGTGATATTAACGAAACCTGCTAAAAACAATACTCATTCCGGCTTTCGTTGGTGTGAAAACTAATGAATAATCGTAAGAATCGCTATTGGCTCACTCCCAATACGTACAATTGAACGATTAATTCATCTCCCTAACTGATCAACGAAACCTTAGGCTGCGTTTTATTTTATTTTATCTTCTTGTTTCAACTTGGTTTCCTCCTTATTACCCCGTTTACCACACCTCCGCCGCGCCTGTTTAACGAGTGTCGCTGTTTTTTTTTCAACCCGTTTATTCGCTTTAGAATGGTTTTTTCATCCCACTGCCACGTATCTACTCCTTCCTTGGATGTTTTCGTGACCTCATTATATAATGGGACTGTGAGGCGAGGAGGTCAGCGCGCTGGTCACCCTAGAGCCTTGGTTCAATGCCCGATGATGAAATTTTCTCGGGAAAATCCAGGTCCCTTCTATTCTGCACGAGTTTAGCATTTCAAGGACATCTTACAGATCATCGGAGAGTGTGTAACACTTACTGATCCATGGTTCTATGAATACTACCTTCCACCGGGTGATTGGATTCTTTCGCCACCTTGTTGCTGCTCCTAGTTTTTCCGCGTCAACAGCCATCTTCTGGAGAGGAATGGGATTCCGATTTCAATTTACAGTCCCACTCGTGACAGGCAAACTATTCACAAGACCCAAAGTTCATTGATTGATGTGCACGTGGCTTGAAGAAGCAAACCGGTGCTCAGGCCGCGAGATGGTGCTTGGAATTCGATGATTCAGTCAATTCGCAATCACTGTACATTTTCTTGACCACTTGTGTACCACTCTTGGTTCGTAACGACTTGATGGCTAGTGAAACATACACTTTTGAACCACTGTTTAAGCTGCCAAGGGTTTGGCCGTTTCATTTAATGGGTAAATATCTCTGCAATTTAAGCGTTAGCCTTGCTCGGGCAATTTTGCGAAAGGTGCTTTTTCTTCGCCGCGAGGGACAATTTTGATGCGCTTTTTACCCCTCGTTTTTCGATTGTTTTGTTTCGGTGTCACTGGTATCAATAGTTGTTTACGGTATTTTAGCTAGAATAGTTAACGGAATTATGTTGAAGGAATTAGTTAACATTTTATTTTTGATAATGGTTAGTCATTGATGTAAATTTGACTTTGACATTATTATTACAGTTCACAGCAGATGTCGATCTTTTGCATATCGTAAAGCAGAAAGCAGTTGAAATCTGATTGGAGAAGTTTCCTGCGATGAGCACGTGAGGAAGTCGATTAAGTAGTTAGCTTGAACTTGCATTCGTTTGACGCCAATATCAATGACGGGCAATGTCATACGCCGTACACGGATAAAATCACTCGCCTTAAACGGGGCAGAGACAGGCGTGGATGAAAACATCCACCATTATTCAATGAAGCTTCGCGACTTCAACTTGATGGCTCAATTCGGTGTATGAGTGGTGATCATTAAGTACCGATTTTATCTCTGGTAAATTATATTTATCAGGGGTAAAAATCTAAGTCCTCTCATCGATGGTGCTTACGACAAATAACCAGCATTCTAATGTAATATGAAAAATCTGACCTCTGAGTTAGTATAAAGTTAACAAAAATGTCACGTCATTTATTGTTTAACGCCTACCAAGCGTAAGCCAGGCCTAAAGGGATACTAGAAGTCAATGATCTCCTCTAAGACGATGTGTCATACATTATGCGCTCTCGCATCTTTTGGTTTCCAGCTTGTTATTTCAGGTGGACTATCTTTCTTCGCTGTGAAAAAAGCACGAGTTCTTTTCCGATGTTATGAACCTTATGTAGTAAATGTATGATAATTTTCAAACTGTGGGCAGATTAATGTTTTTATTACGAACCGTGGCTTTTTAACTCGACCATAGGATAAGAAAAAGTATCATAGTGACTATTTAGTGGCAACATTCACTTTATCTCCGACGGTTTTCACCTAGTTTCGGGCGGACTACCTATGCAACGCTCTCGAAGGAAACTTCTCGATGGTGAAAGTAGGAAAAATATAACCCCTTGTAGATCTTTTTACGTAAGCGCCGTCTTTCCAACTGCCGTGAATGGTTTCTTGCCAATGGGTAAAAAAATTACTCGGATACACATATGCCAACCTACCCGTTTTCCGGAAATGGATGTCGATATAAGTAGATAGATAAGTCTAAATTTCCTTTCGACCGCAATCCGATCGTAAATTCTTTCGAAACAGATTGCACGGTGTCCATTATCAGCATCGGCCCTGTGAATAATTTCCGATCAGACTACGCCCTTCTACTATTACTATAGTATATACTGAACGTTTTTTTAGGCAACGGACAAATAAGGGGAGTCACTACATTATCGAAGGGACCATCTTGCGTCCGATGTCTCGTCCATTTAGGAGCAGGTTTATGGCACGCTGTCCCAATCGAGGTGATTTGATTCGGGTGTGAGTTTTCGCGTGCAAAAAAAATAAAGAGCGGGTAGGTATAGCTTCTTGAATGCTCATTGTCGCGCATCACGTACAATCCCCTTAAGAAGTTATACCGACACATTAAAATTTCTTCCATTCGGCCCTCTTTAGTGTGTTCGTACAAAGAGAGGGACCTGAAGGCGTGAGACAAGGTTCGACCGCTCCACTTCGACCAGTCCCGATGAAGAGGATGAAAAAGGGAAAGTGAATGAAAAAATCTACCTAAACGCTGGTATCAGCTCACAAAATTTATGACCTTTCGAAGGGGTTTTTCCAACCCGGCCTCCTAAACTAGTCTAGAAGGGATTCCGGTGAATAATCTCGATTGACCTCTGGTAGGATATATTCTAATCCAGTTCAGGTGTACCGGATTAGCATAGCGGCTAGAACACTGCTGGTTTCCCACGTGGAGAGCACTGGCTACACTTTACCTTACTTAGACGCTTTGAGAAGAGCACATTATTTACGGAAATATCAACGAAGAATTAGTGATTAAGGAGAATAAAATGGGAGATGACTGCGTTGAATAGCATGTTGACAGAACCTCTTATTGCCACACTCAGTTTTTATTTAAACGCTAAATATGCGAAAAGAAAGAATTTTTTGGATTTATCAGTTTGGCAGTTTATACATCTTATTTTGTAGTATCTATCAGTTCCAGAAATATTATAAGGCGTCAAAATACTGTCCTGAGGGTCGCTTAATGAGAATGTTCCTAGTAAATTGAGCTTTCCAGTGTATTGCTTTCATTCCTGTAGCGACAATACTCCCTCTGCCGGATGGGACGTTAAACCATGGTCCCCTTGCCGTGCTTCGTCAGTAGGCAATAGTCTGCGACGAACTTTCCTCAACCCGCCCTTACTTTACATTTAAATCTATTTACTTATATTCCCGAACTGAAACGCCGTTCGTGACGTGACGTGAAACGAAAGAGACTAGATTGATGGTGGCAGGCCCCCTCAGAATATACCATTTCTAAATTTTGGGGATGTCATACAATGTTTTGTTGAATCGTATCTTTGTCTGGTGATAAGGCTATGTGAATCGGAGAAGCGCAAATAATCAATCAAATTAAGAGACATAGAAAGCTAGTAAGTTAATGGTAATTACAGATAGAGCATTTTGAAGGTGTCAACTGTGGTTTGCGACCTTGGGGACTCTACTAGCCGAACCTGGAGACTGCCTTTCTCCCCAGTGCGGAGTTAGTTCGTGGGGAATCGACTCTTTTACTGAAATGGGTCCTCAGCTCTACTGCCCTCATACTTCGCTACCCATGAGCTGTGGGATAAATGAGGTCCATGGATTTATAATAACCCGGTCTGGCCCCCTCGCGGTTGTAAATTTTGTCCAAAGTATGCGATCGCTACGTCAATTTCTGAAATCGTGGAAGTAATTCTGTACACCCTAAGGTCGAGTCGAATTCGGCCGTGGCTATCTCGCGTCCGACGAAAGCCTCCTCCCCACAGTCACTTGTTTTACTCCGTCGATGGAGTCTCTGTTATCAAAGTGTCTCTATATTTTTGTTCACAGCATTCTCTCCCCGCCGCTCCCCAGCTTCATTGGTGATGTGAGCTGAGAGAGAGAGTACCTCGCTGCTCCCTTTCTACCCTCGCCACTAAATCCTCCCCGCGGAAGGCTGCCACGCCCATTTTCCGCCCCGCATCGCCTCCTTATTACCGTAGATTCACTTTTCTATCGGGATGAGAATCTAAAGGATGCCATCCATAGTTTATATTGATTATGCTTACGATCGATTCATCATGGAATGAAAGAATGTTAAATATACCATAAATATTGTAATTCTTTAGAAATATAACCATTTTAACGTTTCTTCTTCATCATCAGCCACGTGATGCCTGAATATTAGTAAGTTAATTAGTATTACCGTATGGATGAAAATGTGGGGGAATCACTCTGAGCTTATTTATTTATTTCTATATTTATTTGTTTTCGCTTCCCCGAAAACTGCACATTTGGCATTTTTACGTCGGATGAATTAACAGCAGCAATAGACGATCACAAACACCTAAGTGCATCTAAAAAATCCACCCAGGCAGATTCGAACCCATGATTCTCGGATGAGCTTACGAGGAATTAATCCCATCGACGAGTTCCTTTATCCTCCGGAAATGAATTTTGTACTAGTTGAGCCTGAAATTCTCGCACACAATCGATTCTGGTACAATTTCGATCTTTTCGGCCAGTGGCTTTGAACGTTTATGCTGAATTCCCCTCTTTCAATACAGTTCAGAATATAATTCCCGACGTAATTAATCAAATTATCATCCAATTCCGCAAATGTAAGCAGTGCGTATGTATTAGAGTCTATATTAATCGGTAGAATTCTACAGGCTTAACTGAACGATACTAAAGAAATGGAAACAAAAGACAATTTTACAGATATTACTCACCTAGTCTTCCGAACAATACAATGGCTGAATTCTCCTGAAACCCTTTTCCTTCTAAACCCTCCTAATTTCCTCTGCTGGGGAATCCTCCACTGACTTAGAACCTCGACTTAAGCCTATAACGTGGAACTTAAACCATTAACGCCACAAAGCTGAACTCAAAATCCATTTAAAAATCGTTATTATGTGGGTGTTTGGTTGATTTTTAGGAACGAGAAGTGACAACTCAGGTCAACTTAGCCGCTGGTGAGGTCAACTTAGCTTAGGGCAGGTGAGTTGCTTCATACACATTGATTTACTTGGGAATGCAGGAAGGATGGAGGAAATCCCGTCGTCATAAACAGGCTACTCTTAGCACGACCATTTTAGTACCTCGGAATTGGAAGTTAGTTTAATATTCCGCATAATAGCTCTATCCTACCATTATAATAGTTACGGCCGAATGCTGGCAAAAATTTAATCTTAATAGTGTAGCAGTATTCCTAGCATTTATACCACCTTATGAGAAAGTCAGTGGTCTGAGAGAAGCTATAAAGCTATCGTTTCTAAATGTATTGGACAATCTCATGAAACAGTACTGTTATTTTATGCATATACTTTATAACACACGAGACAGATTCTTTTGAGGGACTAATTGTTTAACAGGGAGACTCTTTTGGAAGAGATAATTCCGCAGTTTACTATTGTGGACTTAATGTTCAAATATTTAACGACTTAGAAAAGCAGTTTACTGCAATATAGCTTTATAACAATAATACCAAGCCAAATTCTTCCTAGCCAGTCCCGTCACAAAGCGTGTAAACAGTTGACACTATGTGAGGCACTAGACTTACGATTGCGAGATCCGAATTCGAATACCGATCAAATATAATAATGTTTGTATGTTTGCAAGCTTTTTTCACGCTTAGGTGTAATGTCAATTATTAATATTATATTAAACCATAGAGTTATATCTTCAATTGCACAAAAATTTGGTGAAAAATCATCTGAGACAATTTTTGATTACTGGAAATCACAACCAAACATCGACATTTGTAGCCTAGCGGTCATAAATGCTCACTCCCTATTCTCTGAAGTGTCTCCGTTACTCGAAACCCTCTGCCCTACTCGCCACCTTTCTCCTCTTCTTATAAAGCGCACACACATAGCCTTTGTAACCCCAGCCAATCCCGACCGTATCTCGTTCGCCTCGCGTCATTGCGGGATCGGATCTCGCCGTATTAGGTGATCGTGTGCCTCATGGACGGTCTGTTTTGTAACAAAGGGATTGCGCTCTCTTTGCGACGTAATGAGTCATTCTATCTCCTGTAACTCAGCGCTAGTGAGACAACATGGAATCAATGATTGCAAAGAATGCTGTCTCGAGAGTTAACCATGGAACAACGTTGCACCATGTGGGGATACGTGGAAATGGTCATACGCTACTGTTTCCGATGTTGTATGACACAAACTCCGTGAAAAAATCTTCAACGACGACTGATTAACATGATCTCACCTAGAAAAAAATCAATCAGAAGATAAAATTTAAAAAAATAAAGTAAATAATACGTTTTATATTGAAGACCAAATGTTTTCGAAGAAACTTTTATGGAGAATTATTAAGTAGTTTGGCGACCATATCGCTTATGACTGACTTTCTCCTTAAGGCTAAGTTATCTATACGTTCATTGCTACTATGATGAGTTCATTGCTTTATAGTCTCTTATTTCAGCTGACGACAGAAAAAGTAATCCTAGTCCTAGACTGAATATTCTTGTATTCCATTTTAAACATTTGGTCTTTATTTCTTTTGCTGAATGTCTTTCATCACTGGCTGATAGTTGGGTAACTTTAATTTATGAGGCAAGATGAAGAGTCCCATCTTCCTTCTAAAGTACACTCATACCCATCTCGTTGTTTTCTATGTAGGAAAGGTCAATAAAGCTCAATTCTCAATCGTAATCCTGTAAAATTGACTCCGCATTTACGATTTCCTTCACTTTGGTCTATCCTAGCAAACCTCTTCTGCCTTGGTCACACTCGTGCACTCGTCTTACACGCCTTCCTGATCTTGAAACTCTTGTAGTACCTCCCATTAGGATCATCTGCCACTACACTCACCCTTGAATTTCTCGGTATACTCCTTGCTCTCATGTTATTCACCTGTCTGTCAATAATACGTTCCGTTTTTCGTTTCTCATCCATTCTCTCAACATGGCCGGACCAACGAAGCACGTTGTTTTCATATGTTCTTTACTACTTTGATAGTTCCACATTCTTTCGTGACCCTCTCATTCCTAACCCGCAAGCATTTCTCCAATACCCCGGTCCCACTGAATTCAGTTTACTCTTTGTCTTATCCTGGTAAACCCAACATTTTCCACTAAGGATACAAAAAGTGGAAGGAGTACTTTTTTGTGAACTGCAAGTTTTCTTCCACATAATCCAACAAATAATTTTTTACTTTCATTGGTGAGAAACCGGATCATTTTAAGAAATATCGAATAACGCCTGTGATACTGGACTGTATATTGTTTTGAATTGCTCCCACAATGCTGTCACGAAGGTAGATATGGTTACATTGAAACTCTAGAAATTGTAATATTTCAATTCATTCCCTGAAGGCGTAACTTCATCTCCATGAATGTCGATTGTCTTAATTTTTCAGCAGTCATTACTCATCATGCAGTTTAGATAGGTGGGGGCTAAGTGGTTGATCCATTTTTTTGTTTGAATAGGCGGCTATAGGTCAAAACAGCGAGCTCTTTTCAGCCAGAAAATGGTGTTCCTGTCCTGTAATCCTCGCAGCACGCCTGCCACAATAAGTGACCCCAAGGGTGTTGGGAAAGCTTACCTCATAGAGGTGGGGAACTTTTTGAGTGCTGTACAATGCTAGTTGGCATACCATCATTACTTTAATCGGTTTTGGCTTCTGGATTACTGATGATATTTTTGTTTTTCTCCCTCATCTTCGGGGATAAAGTTCAGAATACGAAAGCGTCAAGAGATAAGTTGGAGTTCTTTCAGTTTTTCTTATTTTGGTAGTGGCTCTAATTATTTCTTCACGCTGCATATCAGTTATCATCTGAATATATAATTTGGCCGAAAATAAGCTTTCATTAAAGAATAAGTTTCAAGAACAAGTTGCTCAATATCAAATGCTACAAAATGTTCTACGCTACAAAATCCCCAAAAATAATGCTATAGAACGTTCTGAAAGAATGACCAAGAAGCAGACATTAGTCGAAGACGCATTAGAACTCTAAGACAATTTGCTTAAAATCTTTACATTTATAAGAGAAACACCATTGAAGTAATACCGTTCGAGCTGCTTTCCCGGAAATTTAAAATTATTAGTTCCTCAGCTACCCTAGGCTATGAATCGATCAGAATAACTGATTAGATAAAAATTTTTGGGGGAAAGTATATTCATGTTTAATAATTTACTTTTCAATTTTCCGAAAACATGTGAACATTATACCAGACTGATTGAAGCCCGGTCTTGTACATGCTCAACGTATCCTCTGCTGGGAGGGGGGGGGGGTAAAATTATGTTCCGTCGTGTATATGTATTTTACGATAAGCGTGGAAAGACACTCTTTCGGGCTGGGCAGGCAGAGAAACGAGAGCGTCGGGCAGCGAACCGGTCTTTCGCGCACCCCAGTTCGCTTGTCTCCGGCGGCCAGACGCCGATGCCTTGTGCTCCCATTGGCCGATGGCAATTGTGTGGGAACGTGCGAGCTTGCCGACCGCTTGCAGTCTTGTTTTATTTTCCGCCATTGGTCAACTCTCCCTGGGATTGCGGAGTGCCTTTCTTTTTTTTTTTCTTTTTTTTCCTTCCGTCTCCTAGTCTTCACATTTCACATACGCCATCTCGATTGACGGTTAACTAACGGCCCGGAGTGGTTAGCATTTCATTTCGTAATAACTTCCTTTTATCAGCTAATTGGCAATTCTCCCCCAGGGCTGTTGAAAGCAGGGTTCTCGTCATTTCCAAATCTCTCGTTTGTGGATATGAATTTCTGCCCTGAAAATTCTTAAGTTTATGTTCGTACCGCGCTTGAAGCCATTTCCCTGAGAATACTTGCCTCTTTTGATTCATAACGAGAGCCGTCAGCTTAGTTTTTGAAGGTAATCCAACTTACTGATGTTGAATTTGATTAAAATAATCGTGGCTGGGCATCTTATCAATCCGTGGGTTATTTTGACACCTAGGGTGGTAGTGTGAGTGAAAAATCACTCATTCCGTACAGAGAGAATGCATTACATTTCCATTTATTTCTTTTAGCTAACCATTCCTTGGTCGCTTAGATAATTAAAATGCAATTGGTCGCGCAGCGTTTTTCAGATGCCATTTTGTATAAATGATAGAAAATGCATAGGAATAGACAATATTTTAGTTAATATTTTTTATTTACCATAAAGTTACGGTTGCATATGGGATACAGGTACATGCATTATTTTAATTTATAGCTATATTTTAATATAAGACGATGCATTTACCTGTGACATACATTTATCCTTTTCTTGCGTCTACATTCGTTCAACATGTTTATTTTCAAAATAAATACAAAGAATTCAGAATGATTTCAGCAAATATAATTATTAATTTTTTTTGCTTTTTGACATTCGTTTCTTTTTTCCAATTAAACATAAAATCTCGTAAGAGCTATGGAAGTTTAAGAGTATCTCTTTGCATTTTATTTTTGGAATCTTTTTGATGAGCCATGTTTTTTGATTGGTATTGCTAGTCTTTTATGAACATCATAAGGACTATCACTAACCTTAAGTTACTTACAAGATTGCTAATCCTATAAAGCCTTCTTTACCTTCATCACTGTCATCTGCTTGTGATACTTCTGAAACAGTTGATTCCAATATAATACTTTGAACATGGTGACATGGTCCTTTTCTGACATCATTATAGTTTTCCTTTTTCTTTCCATATAACCAGGGTGTAGATGAAATGGAAAACAGCGTATATGGTAAAAATTAATGATAGAATTAATATATAATGAAAAAAGTGTCCCGAAAAACATCATGTGTAACTGATTCCAATTATAAAGTGCAAACACTCTCAGCGTCACAATTTGAGATAGAATGAATGACGTCAAATAAGGGTCGTAAATTAACTTTTTTTATTTGCTATAACCAGGACTGCCGTGACACTGTGAAGTTGGGGGGATATTTTTAAAAAATACTTGACAACTAATAAACTTGATTTGTCAAAAGAAAATAAAAATTGCAATTTATATCTCCATTGATAAAATTATTTCTTACTCATGGTCATTAAAATTATATTCTTGAAAATTGTGTCATTCCGCACTCTCCTACCATTGGAAACTGCAGTGATTTTATCATTTTAGATATTTTCGCTCATCTTCGTGGAAACTATAAGCGTCCCGCACCGTGTCAACGTAACTACCTCCTTAGAGTGATTATCTTTTTCAGCAGCTGCCTGATTGAGAGGCTTGATCCACGGGAACATTGAGTAAATGAGTGAGTTGTCCGAGACATGGAAGCCCATGACGCCGATCATCCTCCTTTGACGACATTTCATTTTACTTCTTTTACGAAAAAACGGAACAAAAAGTCTTATCATTGCGATTTTCTTGTGAATCTAATGAGTTTCATTGACTTCGATGGTGGAAACTTCGACAAGGAAAACCTTGTAGTTAGTGACCGTGTACAAGTGTAATTGAACAATGTTCTCTCATGCCACATTGGAATTACATTATTTACAATACCTAGAGCATTTTTTAGTTTATTTATTTATTTTTGTTGGCATTTTTATTTTTTCAAGCTAGGTCAAGCCGTCATTACATATGGACCTCAGATATATGTGCCGGTTACTATTATTTAGGTGTTATTTAGGAATGAAAATGGTTTCATGCACTACTGATAATGATGTAGGAAATATACGTGAAAAAATCCCTTCTCAGGTATTGAAGTGACATAAAGAGCCCAAGGAATTCAAAACATATATGCTATGAAAACAAATAAAACATTTCCTGAAGTTCCGAAAGAATAATTGAGGACCAAATACCTTTGTTCGCAAAAATCATATTCCTCTTGGTGCTAATCAATAATAGGAGCGAAATGTAGTAATTGAATTCCTTTTTTAAATGTATAATTTATAGTCATCGTAAGCAATGAAAAACTAGCCATTCTGCAAATGCTTTCAATGCATATCGCAAAAATAATGAAGTAACCAAGTATACTCGAGTGGTCTCGTGGCGTATATCAGACTCCAAAGATATGAAAATACCAATATGAAATCCGGTGATACGACGAAACAAAAAACATTTAAGTGGCTGATGGACAAGCATAAAATAATGACCCATTAGGGTTTTTCTGGAACTACTCAGAGTTAGCTCTCGGATTTGAACTTACTATGATTCCCTTGCTAAGTTCGGTTGGTTATTTAGGAAGGCGGTTACAAATGGAGGCCGTTATTGCCACCATTTTTTTGCGAGTGAAGTGGCAAGGAAAAAACTTATTTTGAAATTTGAGGAAGGGTGGAGAGAAACCTAGCGTCGGGATTTTCCTTCTCTTGACGAAATACGCCGGTATTACAGAATCAGGGAGGGAGAAGTAGATTTATTTTAACATCCCGGGATACTGTGTTCTTTATGAGCACTTAACGTACTCTCCTGTTATAACTCAATTGGGGATCTATAACCCGCAGAAAAAACTCCACCACTGCCTATTTTCAAACTCAAGACCCTCTGATAGGAAGTCATTAAAAAAGCAGATTGCCCTCAGCTTAGCTCCAATGATATGTCCAAAATGCTCTGACAGAACTTGTTGTCAAGCATCAGGTAAATACTCATCATTAGCAGCCATCAATCCAAGGACTTTTTCACCTCATGTCTTTATTTCATAGTCTAATGCTTTTTTCTTACTAAATCGATATTTTAACAGCCCTTGCTGTTTACTTGTTGTATTTCATCCACGATTTTCCACAACAATTATTCTGATCCATTTTTTTCTTCTAAAGATATTTAAAGAGACTGTGTTCCCCACCTTGTGTTCAATAAGCTTTTCTTCTCTACTTCTCCATGCATTATTTCCTCCAATCATCGTAGCATTTCTTCTTGAACTTATTACATTTGATCTCTATCGATCTCCTGCAGCACCACATTTCACTTGCTTCGAATCTTTCATGGTATGCAGCTGCTCGATTTTAGCTTGTTAACATTATTAATGTTTCCGAATTATGTGTTGAGCTTTATGAAGGAGTTTAGTGTTTCAATTTCTCATTTAACTCGTCTAGTGCTACCTCAAGTGAAACTTTATTAAGTCGCTCAACTGTTTCCGTTGTACTCCGGACAAGGCTGTCAGTTGAATGACCATATTTGCTTATCACTCTTGTATTTCCCATTTACATACTGCTATAGACCAAGTAGGAATCTTATGATGGTGTAGTTTGGTGCAAAGGAGAGAAGAATTGGTGTAAGTATCTTTCTGCTCGACTATAACTTTGATTTGTCGCTTTGGCTGAGCCATGCATATACGTAACTCATCGTGGGAACAATATACTTCGTATCAGTTTCAAATCCGGGTGATTTAAATATCTTGTTTACTTCAGTAAAACTAGTACATTGCCTCATATATGCTCTCTTTTTCTCAAGACTCCTGATATCACTCTCTTAAAAGTATGCTCCACCGTATTCCCCCCTAACGTACTCCGTCTATCCCTTGCTCTGAAACCTTCTTTAACTACATTGCTTTGTAATTTTACTCTCGTACACTCTCTCAACTCCCGCTCTTCCGAATGCTGGCGTCTGCTGTGTGCTTTTTGCCAAATATTGGCGTTACGAGGTCTAGCTAGAGTGGTGTTACATATTGCCTTTACCTTTTAATCCTAGAACATTACCGCTATTCGGTTTATTAATTCTTACTCCATGAGTACGTATCTAGCGCCACGAATTTCTTGATATGTTCTCCTCGCAATAGACCTGGATTTAAAAAAACGCTCATATATTCCTTCACCGCAGTAGGCACCTCTCGTAAGCTTATGAAATCCTTTTTAATGCTCTTGGCACTTCATTGCTATTATTGTTTTCTGCGACCTAGTTACTTTCACTCATCATTTCGTTTCGTTTCGTTACAATCATTTCGGTTAATATACTCATTTTTGATTCTTAACCTTTAAGTATATAGTTCTATATAATAACGTTTAACGACTCTGGGTCATAGCCGCCTTCGGTGGCTTACAAAAGTATCATTTAAGTATCGATGAAATCCTTTTATCACTCTTCAGCGCTTTCACAATTGGTCACGCTCGTTCTTCAATCCCTTGTAGATTATGCATGTTGATTTAACTGTGTTAACAGTGTCCGCAGCCTTAGAAGGGGTCGAATTTTGAGGGTGTACCGTTCTTTGACCCCGTGGAAATAGGTAGCTAATCCACTCATTTGCTCCACTTGCTTGGTTTTCACTCATTATTTTAATCTGCGTCATTGAGTATAGAATTAATTATAAAAGATTATGTGCTTAGTTTGTGATTGTTTTCCTATACATTACAACACTATAAGATTTCATAGCTATTTTTTATTGCGTTTAAACGACGATTATTCCTACTGGCTTGAATTGGGTCGGAATTAATCTCAAGGAAACTTTTTATGCATGTCCTTCCAAAGGCAACTCTTCTCAGCCAGGTCTAAAATATGAGGAAAGTAGATATTAGTGTTTTGGATGGAATCTGAGACTGATTTTTAAGATTGAAAACAGATGAATAAATTTACTTTCGTTCCTTTGCCACCTTTCTATAGTACATTCGGCAATCCTTTTGGGGAAAGTTGTATTAACAAACCTGTTCTCTGCTACCGTAATCCATGTATCACGTCACGATGGCAGGGAGTTATTTATGTTATTCTGTATGTCATTGAATTAAACGTATTACTCTGTTTATGCTTACAGTGCTGTCGAAATAATCTTTTGCAAGTATTTCCATTGAAAACGATTCTAATTAAGTGAACATTAAAAATCTAGAGTTATATTCAGGATACCAATTATTTTAATGTAATGTCAATACTTTGTAAAACAGTGTCTATGAAATGGGAATTTAAAAGTCCATTAGAGATGCAGCGTCATTATAAAAGTCTATCCGCATGTCACTTTATAGTTTTATTTTAAAGAAAACTGGTTTTGTGTTTAACCATGTTTAACTATGTAAAATTAGTTCTAATTAAAGTCATCATCGTTACTCTAGTTCTGGGTGAATTTATCTGAGTTATAAAAATAGTGCTTCGAAACCCTATTTCCAACTAAACTTTTCTGCTGCGGGAGGGACAGGGCCTATTGCATTTAATGAATCAGATCAAATGAATTCTTGGTCAATCTTTGACCCTCAACCAACAGCAGGTGCTGCTCTGATGACTCGCTCATTCCAGCTGCCACCTTCCACCGTGAAAGCTTTAAAATTGCCGAATCATCCCCATGGACCAGATCGCGTCTCAAGGAATGATTCTTTCGGTGACGCGTTACGTATCAATTATCAGCGTATCCTACATATTCACAATTTGATTCCCTGAAAGCCCAAATATTTATCCATAGAAGCAATGAAATTCGCTTCATTTAATCGTAGTATTTTTAGGTAATTCAGCAGATATTACATTCTTAGTTACATGCTGTGGTAAATTATTGTTTTGAAAAGGATTGGTTTGACGTTTTTTTATTTTATCTTATTTGAATAGGGACTTTTCTTATTTTATTTTCAGTTTTTAAAAGCCATCACTCTTTTCTGGAGTACAATAATGAATGCCTCACATGCTGTTATCCGCTGAGTGGTAATGTGTAATAACTAGGTATGGGAATTCCCCATGGAAAACATTGACATCATCAGTCTGCGAACCTGGATATCCCTTTTGAAGGAAGGGTGTGTTTGACACTAACTTTACCAATACATCTTTATTCAAGGTTGAAATTTATGATGGACAAGACATCCGACTAATGAACATTTTAAATTCAAACAGACTCCTTTCAATATCCGATGTAGAGTGTTATATGCAATGCCAAAGGCTGCGTTAAGTGGAACCTATTTCATCAAGAAATATCTAGGTATTTTTCTTCGGCCTGTGACCTCGGGGAGGCATATGTCTGAGAAGGAAAAGTCACTCCTCCTAAACATTTTCACGGTCATATCTTTCCTTTTCGGTAGCTTGATGAAAAGCGTCAGAAAATAGGTCTTCTTCGAGGCAAGGCAAAGACTTTCCCCTCTTTTTTGTCCATGGTTTCCTAATATTGTGCAATGAAAATGCAAATACATTGTTTTTCCGGTTTAAATTATTTAATCCTCTTCGAAATGAAAAGCTCACGCCAAATTGGGCAACGCCAAATGCGTTGTGCGTAACGCACCTGTCAAATTATGCCACGCAACAATGTTGTTCCGCTTGGATTCCTCTCATGTGAAATTCAGGAATTTCTGAAAAAAAAACGGGTTTTTTATGAGCCTATATTTCCATTTAGTAGTTCCATTCAGAAAATGAGAAGCATTAATAGTTGCATCAGCTGTTTGATGTTCGGCCGATTTTGACAAGGAATAGGTTGTTGCATGGATTTAACCTCGTGTTTCTTGATCCTTGAGATACGATCATTTTTCCTTTTCATATCCCAAACGTTCTACTTGCTTGAATGGTTGCGCTTGTTGGCACGATCATTCAACAACTTTTACGTCATCACGAAAGCGTATTTTTTATGAGCCCGCTGATTACTGAATGGCATTGAAACTTCTATCCAATACGATTTAATGAATCTATTCGAACGATTACTAGCAATAAGCTTGGAAGTTGGGGTGAAAAAAAAGAATCAGGATGGCTTGTTATCTCATACAAAAAAAGGTCTAAAAGTTTATTCATGCGGTTATTTTCTCGTCAGGGGAAAGAAGTTCTCATGTAACAGGTACTTCTCTCCCGGGAGGGGAATGACTCAATTCTCCCATCGATGACGACGTCATATCGGCAGTGAATTTCACGCGTTCATTTTATGACAGCTGGCATACTTCTGTCGAAAGATGAATGCGTTCGCTAAGATCTAACGAATAATTACGCAGTTTATACATTTAGGAGATTTGCATTTTAATCAGTCTTGACGTAAGGAATGGAAGACGCTTAGTATTCAAAACAGGAGAAGTTGCGGTGAGAGTTTCGTGGCATATTTTCCCTTGTGAAGGCCATTGCTACGTGATGGTTTTCTACGCCAAGTAGTTAGAATGCTTCGAATGAAATCATTTTGATATGTTAGTCTCTCTGAGTCTATGCCCGAGTATTCTTGTCATGGGGGTAATTGCTTGGTAAAAGAGCAACCGAGGAGACAGAATGACTCAAGCAATTTTGCTGCTGATATATTTTTAAAATAAAATTGTGCATAAAAAGGCTTGAGTTTTAAATGAGGAGGCTATTTACTTTCTACCAGAGACTGAACCTTTTTTTATATTTAGGCAATCCATCGTGTCCCGAGTCTTACTGTATAGATTGAGGAGATCATTCACACGAATTCAGTTCTTTAAGAGCACTTTACTTTTCCACGTTAATTACCATTACCATCGTACCATTAAATTATAGGCTTAACCTTTTAACTAAATTTCAAGAAAATCATTTCTCTGACGACGTCAAAAACATACTATTAACCCCCTCGTACTACGGCAGATTAGATCGCGCCAATAAAATTAGAGAGCTAGATTGTAGAACCGATAGGTATAAAATGTCATTTTTTCCGCGTGCCATTCGGGATCATAACAGCTGTGATCGTCGTCATGAATAGTTCGAATTGTGACAATAGGCAGACAGTAAATCTTTTTCTTTATATTCTCCTCTTTCTTATTTATGCATGATGTAAATATTGATGTTCTTATTTATGCCTGATATTGTGAATCTGTAGTAGTAGTCTTTGTATCCCTTGCATGTTGGAACGATTGACGATAGAATGTTTCTTGGGTATTAGATTTTTAATTGGCGCTTTGCATGTGTGGTACGCGGGTTTCAATGTAATTTCGGTGTTCTACCGTATCATTCATGCATGCCTGGTGTGGAAGCACCCCCTGCCACACACCCTTTGGGTGGCTTGCAGGGTATGACGTAGATGTAGATGTTCGTTACTGGCATCATTTAACCCTATCCACCTTCTCGATTAAGTATTTCCAAAACCTTTTTTTGTGGTAAAAATGCCTAGTACTCATAAGTGAAGTATTTTTAAATCTTTAAATTTTATCGCTGGTAAATTTTGTGTGGGTAGTAGCGCGAAAAAATTTAATTACAGCATAATTTTATGGTCATAGCTGATGTTTAACGAATTTTCGTGCCTATAACTGCCTATGAGGCCTCAATTTAATGGCTCAATATAGATGACGTGACTATATATTCAAGGATGTATTGACCAAGTTTGCTACGAAATAAATGTGTATCGCAATGGCTGAGGTGGCAAAAAAATTTAGTGTATTTTTATTTTACTTTTGCTTGTAACGTATCGCACGTCATTGATCATGAGAAGTTACAGTACCAGAATAAGGTATGATAAGAATTACGTCACCTCTCATCTGGTGCTTCTACATACGTACGAACCGCCGCTGAGGTGTCTATTAGTAATAAGACACAGCCGTTTCAAGAGGAGGATCTTGGAAAAGAGAATAGGAAGGGCAAAGGGACAAATGCTAATTGCATGTTAACTGAGTGTTTTAGTGCCAAGCACTCTCTTTTGAATACTTAGTCACTAATGGCACGCGAAATGAAGGCATTTTGTTCTTATTAGTTCTGAAGGGTATATTATTTGTTAGTCTTCTCGGATTTTCCACCAGGTAATGTATTGGTTGGCCGACGCTTCGATGATTGCCTCCGCCGTCCTCATCAGTGCTCATCTTCCTATTACCCTGAGGATGATGGCGGAGGCAGTCATCTAAATGTCGGCCAACCAATACCTGACCTGATGGAAAACCTGAGACTTTATTAAAATTATACGCCGGGAAAGCATCAAATCATCCTTGCGAATCTCTTTTGTTTTGTCGCTCCTAGTCATTCATTCATTGGTCGTTCAATCCTAAGATTGGTTGACTGCAGACCTCCTTCCTTACCATCTTATGCTAGTTCCCTTACTTCCCGGTAGTTCGTCTTTGTTACATTCTTTCATATTTGTCCTTAGTATTTATCCCATAGCCTTCCTCTTGGGACTTTTACTTCTATTTACCTTCATTTATGTCCCATTCACAAATCCATTGTGCCTCAAGGTGTCGCTCCTATTTGTCCTAGATATATAGTGCAACGTTCGTGAGCATCTTCCATGTCATACTGAACTTTACCTCGCCTCAATATTCAAAGTGATCTTAAACTAGTGAATTAACTTCTAGTTACTGGAGGTATCTTCTCAAGTGCTCCCTTTAGCTGTGTCGCGCCCTCTGTTTGGTCTTAGCAGTTTTTAACGGATCATGTGGAGAATCGAAGCTCAGTTACTTTGTAATCTTAGTCTGACCAAACTAAGTGTGGTCTAACAAAAGATGTAATTCTTCAATTACACGTTATTGTATAAAAACACAAAAACTATCACTATTTGGTAATTGAGAACGCGTCTTAGTCTACTGGTAAAGATAGGAATATCTAATGCATCGGTTTGCGGAAGCAATCTTGGCCCATTTATATGCCGGAAACGTGTTCTTTTCTGTTGTCCAAGTTGTTAGGTGGAGTTTTCTAGCGGCTCTTTAGGGTACTAGGCTCATTTGTGTATACTTTTTAAGAGTATTTAATTGTCTTAAACTCATCTTAATCGACGTACTGAAAATGTGTAAACATCGAAGGGACACTAATTAGAGACTATAGATACTGTATAATGAAACTGCAGAGCGATGAAAAAATTATTTCTAAGACTTCAGGAAAAAACGGAGAGAGAGCTAGGTGACATTTTCTAGGTAGATTAAAACTGAAATACATTTGGAGTGAAAAATAATTTTAAATAAAATCTTTGTAAGCAGTATAATAGTTAAAGAAAAAGAGGATAGATTAAAGAGCTGCAGTAAATCAATTTACTCATCAAACCTGCTGATGAATTGATTTTTAAAAATCAATCCAGAAACATATGCATTCCTGGATTATAAGTGTTCGCGTCCAAGAGCAGCCGAAATATTTTCTTGCATTTGATCGTCTTTCGCTTGATTCTGTGTCTGCAAATCTTCGATCTTCTGTGAATGTTCATGATTGAGTGCTCATGGAGTAAGCACATTCCTTCTAAGGAGATTCCGAACACTAATACGATATCGTACTATCCGTGGGATTGTGAATCCAAGCGTCTCAGCTGTAGTCACACTGTGAATATCTAATTTCGATATTGAACTCGTCTTCGTGAGAAAGTGTTCATGGAGGATACAAATTCAGTCTGAGGAGCTTTCAAGCACTACCACGGGAATCTTAATAAAATTATACTAAGGATAGAACATAATTTGACGCTGGGAAAAGTTGTTTTAAATGACACTTTTGCATTAGCCGTGGCTAGCAGAATGTAATGGGAAAGTCTCGCAGAAAATGCTCTCACGCGCATAAAAAGCTAGAAGATTGGATGTCGGACGATCGCCCTTATAGTGAGTGAAATGCTGCATTGGTACACTACTTAGCGTTCCTTCAGTTTTTTTACCCGGAGCTATTACCTCTTCTACAGAGTGAGTACATTGCCTACGCTCCGCTCGTTGATCTCCTAAGGACTTGAAAACTCTTACCTACCCCATCCCCAGCCACGCAATACAGTCCATCGGAGACCCGGCCGGAAGAGGGAAAGGGATATTGGACCGCGACCACTTGCCCAATATCGCCCCGGGGGCTCCAATGTCTCAGGTGTGTGAGACGGACGCAAGGCAAGAAGGCAAGGTTTTGACCGAAGAGAGCAAAAAAGTCGATGCCAGGTGTGGATGATGAGAGGCACAGGAGCTCTGCGTCTTGCGTGCGGGTGGCAAGTATCAGAGATTCGATGCACAATTGGAAGAGGTTTTCCCGGGGATTTTAAGCCGAGATTAAGATGGTTCCACCACGACTTTTAGGGACTGTTAAATACGTCCGGGTAATTGGCCAGTTACTGTAGCATAAAAAAATCCCTGATTTTTGCTGAATTATATACATGTAAGAGGTAGACGAATCATGTACAGATCAAGATTTAGATGAAAATGAAAAAAAAAATCCGCTCACTGTTTTACCCTATTATTGTGATAAACTATAGTTAAAGGTTGCAAAATGTGGTTTTCGGTGTTTCGTATGGGACTATTGTCTAGTCTGGATACTTCAGTGAGATAAAAAGTAATTTATTAAATACCTGCAAAACGAGCCCTCGTTCCATAAGTTTCGTTGATTTGTTTCTACGAAAAATGTAAAAAGCCACTGAAAATTACCATTTTTCATTAAGCATTATTTAAAAAATTCAAGAAGTTCGTGCTACTATGTAATGCTGTAGAAAATTTGATTTACAATTTCAGTTTCTTTGAAAATCGATGTTTGGCTAATTTAAATCCAAAAATCCAGGGGAAGGATTAATGTATTGTTTAATGACCTTGGGTTCTTTTTTCTTGTGTAGTATTGGGATTAAACGACCAATGCTGATAGACATAAAAATTCAGAGGCGCAAGTCAAAAAACGGTAGTTCGAGAGAATAAATGGTAATTCAGACGGTAGCAGTTGCTCCAATGGATGGAAAATTCAAAAGTGTATGCGGCAAATATTACGCATACTTTGTGCTAAACGTTGGTAAATTTACAGCCAGCGCATTTATCATCGAAAGGAACGTTACTTTAAACGAACGAACAGGTCATTGTATCATCATTGGACCTTCAATCCTAAGGTTAATTGGTTGGAGCCCTCCGTCCTCTATCTAACGCTGGTTCCCATACTCCCCAGTAGATATATGTCCTTTCCTCTTAATTTGGTCTATGTATGTTCCTTGGCCTTCCTCGTTGGACTTTTCCCTCCATTTTTCCTTCCTTTCCTGCATTCTTCACAAACCCAATTCGCCCGAGAGAGAGTTAAATCCATAGGGTTCTTCTCTTATGTTGGGTATCTATAGGGTCCTTCCCTCTTCTGCTCTTCTGTACACTTCATCATTTCCTATTTAATCCGTCCATTTATCTTCACCATTCTTCTCAACATTAGTTTTTGAATGCATGTAATATATTCCGGTCTACATGTTTTGTTGATAACCAAAGATGGGTAATAAGATATGTGATACTTCCACGTGAATTTGTGATTTTGAGCTTCATCATAGAATAGTACGGTTTCGTTACTGAGTTGTGTCTTCAGGTACTTCAGGTTTTATAATGTTATCTATAAATTATAAAACCGAGCCCATATGTATGATTGTTTTCCCAAGGCCACATCATAACCGACTCTGCTTTCTGTTCTGCTGTTGGATTAAATGTTCTGACCTAAAGCTGGTTAATGTTTCTCGTTCCTTTCAGTGATAGGTCGTGTGATATATAAGTTGGGGACACACCCAAAAACCGACATAATAGCCATAATTGTCGGGCGAGATGAAGATCAGGATCAGCATACTGGGGATGCGAAGCATATGTGAAATGCTGGTAGTTTTTTACGGCGTAGGAAAACCTGCAGGCTTCCCCATCTTTCCTTTTCCCCTTCTCTCCCGGGTGCCGATTCAAGAGCTGAGTCCACACTCTCTCACCGACGTTGGTTTTGTTGCTCTCACACCCTTTGCAATCTCCCGGTTGAGATTCAATCCCTAACAAAGAAAGAGTTATCTTGATGGGGGATTTATGGGAGGCGTTCGAAGAGTAGCGGAATAATAATGCCCCCATGTCCCCATTTCTTCAAGATTTTTTTAAAATTCGTCGGCCGAAATCGAATTTCCGTTTCCAATCCAGCCACCGGCGTCGTTGTTTGCTATCGGTTGTAATCGTCTTTCGAGGCGGCTTTATTCGCGTGAAGGGGCAAGAATAATCCACGAGACTGTCGAAGGAGTGTTCGTTGGTGAATTTTGGTCCTTTCCAATGAAATCAAGGCGGCCACCGGTCCCAAGTATTCGAAATATCACTCCCTTCTACCGGTAATTGCTCGATGTGGGAACAAAGAACGCCTGAAATGTACTATTGCTTTTTCAGAGCAGCGTCGATCATGGGAGGATTTTAGGACTAATTAATCTCGGAAAATCTCGAGTAGTAATGAAAGCAAATATCCGATCATAAGTAATTAAATTAGAATAAGATTGTTTATTGACATCTATACTTGCTGGAAGCCATTCTGTGTCATTGAAAGGGGAAGTGGTGTTCTAAGCATAAAAAATGGAGTTCTTTGCCAAATTTTGACGTTCGTTTCTATGAGCCGAGCTGATTTGGTACTATCACAACCTAAATATCTGTACCTAGCATTAAATAGAACCTCGGGTAATGGGCTATTGAATAATCGAGATTGGACTGCATTGTTATAAATGTAAGAGTTACTTCTATTTTTAGTTTTCATCAAGTTAATTAGGATATAATTTTTCTGATCTTTTTTCAATATTCAAATACAATTACAGGCAGATAATATGAATGGACACAATTGTGTCGCAAAAAGTATTCTTTTAGCGAGAAATACCGGCTGCGGTCCTCCCATTGCAACATACACTCTTTTCTCCGTACTGAAATTTATTCTTTTGAAAACGTCTTTATGATTTGAGGTCCTTGCCTAACTTTGACTACACTGTTTGGGGTTTAGGTGGATCATAAAATACTTTGAAAAAAGTGATTGGGTCGGCATTTTTTTCTGAAAATCGTAATCAGCCATTTCGGACTTTATCTCCCAAAATATTGCGGCCTTGTTACCAGACGGAAAAGAATATCAAGATCTATACATAACTTAGATAAATGTTGACTAACCCAAGGGGTGGAGGGGAAGGTACAGGCTGATGACTCCTAGGTCTAAACTTAAGTTTTCCTTATTCCATCACCTAAAATTCTAGAGCGGATAGACACAGTGTCAGGTGGCTATGAAACTTTTTCTCTTACGCCTAAAATGTATTTTTTATATCATCTGCTTTTGAGCTTCAAAAGAAGTGAGCTATACCCTCATTTTTCGACACCAATCTTATACATAAGAGCTGTGTGACCATTGAGGTATATGGAGAAGGCACTACTATGCTGGCCAACTCTAGAAGCTTTTGCCAATGTTAGAAGCTGAAGCCGTTCGTTGACCCTCATTTTTCTATAGCACTTGCGGGCTAACGCACTAATTTAGCAATTTTACTATGTTTTACTTACCAACTTACTAAAAAGTCAGCAAGCACATACTTTTTTAATGTGGATTCTCAAAACGTTTTTTGCTTATTTATGTAAATAAAAAAATCATTCGCATTCCCGAGGAAAAGTATTGCAAAATCGACTAGAATCCGTAGCACTAAGCAGCCATTATATGTTTCAAAAGTTACTAGCCTTAAATTTTAAAGAGACGGTGGATATTCTTGCTTTACTGTCGCGAGTTCGTCCGTTCCGTCGTGTTATCCATAGGATAGAATGGAAAGAGCATGATTAAACAATACGATTATTATTTCGGTTGTCAGACTTCAGTTTGACGACGTGCTCTCTCCATATACCTCAATATGTGTGACAGTCCCACTATTGTTGCGAATAGTTTTTCTCAAATTCATTTTTACGATTACCTAAGGAAATTACCGTCTTTTATCTTCATCTGAAATCTTTTATAAAGTAAAAGCGTTATGATATTAAAGATAGAGATAATATTTCCTCTCTCAAATTATTACCTCCTTCATCAAATGATGCTGAGAATTTCTGAATCTAACTTCACTCTAGGTGTGCCTGAAGCGATAAATCTCACTACCACGTAATAACTAGTTGCTAACTAGATACACTCTCCAAAGACTTGAAGAATGAAATGCCATCAATAAATTTAGAGAACTCGAATGAAATATTATCGACTAAGCGTTTGAGTGAAACTGATTATTTTACTTTCATTTTCGGAGGGAATTTATGTTTATTTTCATTATATTTTTGAAAACTTTCATGTAAAAGGTGTACAGCGGTCATTATCAAATGATATTCCTTTCGCTTTTTGATCTTTGTGCGGCTCTCATCGCCGTCAGGTCAACAAACATTTCACTTTTTCATTTCGCGTGAGATATATGGAGGACGATTACTCGTTTTTTTTTATTTCCCTCTTCGACTTGACGTAAAAAGAGCAAGTACTGCAAGATGTGGAGCTATTTCCCAACCGTGGAACAGCTGTTCACCTTTATAATCAAGGTGCGTGATTGCTGGGTGTCACCCCCCCCCCTAGCGATCTGGCCAGAGGAAATCATTCGGCCGCATAAAACAATTCAACTTCCCTCTCCCTCGTTGACTCTTGGTCCAGCAGTATGCAGGGATGGAAACGTCGAGCAACGAAAGCATTTTATACTAACAGGAGGTTACGCCCATAGTTTTCGGTGTACCTACATATTTTCCATCTTGTTTCCCAATCTCATTAATTTACCTATTTTTGTGGGTGTTTAGAAGGTATATCAATTGTCCTACACACATTTTCTAGTTTGCATTCAGCACGAAATCTATCAATGATCTAACATGTGCTGCGTACAAGCTGCGTGTGGGATTTTCAGCAGCATGTATGAAATTTTCAAAATGATGCCAGTCCAGTTGAAAGGTAACTGAAGGATCGCATTTTTGCTCCAAAATTGCTTGGTGTGATATTTTTATTCTTGACTGTTGTTGTTAAGCTAAGGAAAATAACTGTGCTGAATTGACTCTTGTCGTGTTTGCTAATTCTCACATGCCTCTTTTTCTTCATTTACATTCCTATATTCTCTTGAAATGTCTGATGGCTGACATTTTTTTATATTTTTAAGTCTTTGTATTTGATAGAAAAATTTGTTCTTGCATTTCGTGTATTTTGTCTATTTTTATGGCTTTTTTATTGGTGTGAAGAAGTCGTTGAAATAGAAATGAAGGATTTGTCATGACAAGTTGTTATCATAAATCCTATCTTAATCCTCGATGACTTAACTTTAGGACGAATTAATTGAAACTTATTGGACTTTTTATAACTTTTAGTAGTTATCTGACTTTATACTCTCTTCTCTTAGGGTTCCTAATATAATTACTTCTCTTTTACCTCATCCACCCATGAATTTCTTGGTCTGCTCTTTCCATTCCTCTTCACTCCTCAATCATAAATTTGTGTCATGATTCGACTCCTGTCCATTCGCTCAACATAGACAAACCAACGAATTCATTCTTAACCCAATCCTTCCTATTTTTATCGCAAATGATCCTCATATACCCTCGTATGTGTGTGTGGCCTCTCCTATGTATTTAGCCTACTTTTATGATTGACTGGGCTTTTTAAAGTTTTACTGCCGTGCAGTGGATTGGGAATGGTCATAATTTTGTCTGCTACGATTTTTGTTTTCCAAGGTGAATGTTTTATCTTGGGAGAAAAATAATACTCACAGAGCCCACTGGTATGACTTTTCTTCCAGTATTTACACGCCTCTAAATCTCCCCAACTACTCTTCCATCATTCACAAACATTCGGCTGGGTTACATAAATTCACTGCTAGAGGATGTAGTTTACTGTTGATTTTTTCAGCATTTTCCTTGATTGTACAATGGCTTTTTTCCATTTACTTCGTCTAAAACAGCCACATAAACTTTTACACACTTACCCTCAATCTCTTCTCTATTGCTTCCCATACGTTGCTTGGATCATTTAACATAGCGAATATTTATCACCCCATAGATAATATGTTCTCGAGAATAGGCTATTGATTTTATTTTTTATAGGGATAAGTTTTTGGCAAATTTCTCCTTTGAGCTCACTGGTAAATGGAGTGAATAGATCATGGTTATGTCTCTAAGGCTATTTTAGATTCGCAGAGGAGCGCTCAAAACCCGCTAGGTTGAAAAAATAGGGACGTTATCCCAGCTGAGATTGCCCCTTTGGAATTGTCGACATGTTTCTAATCACACGCTTTTGAACGTCTTATTATTGTTAGATAATTACTCATGTAGACACTTCCTTTCGCAAATGTCCCAATATCCCGGCGTTTCGTTATCCGGTGTCCCTCAATCGGTGGGAAATGCGGTCCAGTCATGGCTTTTTCTTTCAATCTGTCCCATGACCCGTGGGTCTATGCCTTTTCTGGGTAACTTTTGATTTTTAATGGATACTATTGGAGAATGATCTCGCTTCTTGGTTTTCGCCATTAGTGCTTATCTAGGGCGCTCTAAATGATCAAAGATCATTGTGATCGTTTTCAATCACTATGGAGGAAAATAAGTTTTCGGATCTTCTTTGACTCCTTTAAAAAGTGAATCCCGACGATTAAAGGGACTAAGGGGGTAACAATTACGTGTAATTGAATCTTAATTGGCATTCTCTCATGAGTTGACGGAAGCTCGTTAAATTCGGGCTCTAAACGAAATTGAATACGGGAAGCAATTTGGGATCGCCAACTCTTCAAAATATAATCATCCCTTTCGTATCCCTGTTGATTATCGTACATAAGTCCCGGATATACTTGATTGTGATTCAAATGAGGCTAATTGAAATAATAGATGAAATAAGATCCAGCCGATGCGTCTTTGAGTTTTAGTGGCAGCTTTTCCGGCTCTAATTTGAATAATGAGCGTTCAATGGAATTTTTCGGGTGTGGTGGTTGATTTGTGGTTTTGAGGAAAAGAACTATCAAAGGATATTCAACAGCGTATCGGCTGCAGAGCTATGAATAATTGTTGTATGTGGCGTGAATACTTGAAGAAATTCCGGAATTCTTGACTCATCATAAAAAAATCCTAAAAATTATTCCTTAAAATGACTTACGCTTTCATTTTTCCTTCATATTCAAGCTATTATATGATAAATAGAGGATCTTATGGTCTACGCTGTTGAAATAATTTGAAATGATTGTTGTCTAACACTTTACTTTTCAGTAGAAAATTCCGATGAAAGGCGATATATGTTACGCTAATACATTCTCCGCTCCAGTCAACGTTGTAGATCAGAATGGATTGCAGAATCCAAATCGTGACGCGTATCCAGATGGAGCTAACGAGGATTTGAAACACGTGGAAGTTTTTGTTACCACCTATTATTTTTTTTCTCCCGCATATTGTTTCCTCCAAGGATTTGTTGGGCGTACAATTTGTTTGGTCCGAGTTCCGATCTAATTAAGGCCCGGGAAACTACTTAGACAACAATCCATTGCGCTCGAGTTTCCCAAATTTTGAAAAGCCCAAAGAACGTTGCGTTGTGTATTTTTTGTTCCCACCCCGTAATTGTTTGTAATAAAACATCTCCCTCTCCGAGTGCCCCGCCCTCGTCTCTTATCTCCCCCTTCCACGTCCGCCCTCCTGACTTTCACTTCCCTATCTCTCCCCCGGTGGGAACGCCCTCTCTGCCCATCTCATTGACATCCTTCCCACAGTTACGTGCATGCCTTTCCCTTAAACCCTCCTTCCTTCCTCTCTCTTCCCTACGCAGCGTTCCTCTTGCGCATCGCCTCAAACCTCTCGCCCATATTTGTCCCACTCCTCCTTGGACGCTTCTTTCTTAATGAGCAACTCCGGCCTTGATTCATCATTTCAAATGAAACCAAGGATTGTCTAAATCACTGGTGTGAAACTTGAGACAACTTCACCTGACCTTCCTGATTCGAAACTAATTACGCTGAAAAGACACCGTCTGCTGATCTACTTTGTGAAAATGCTTTGTAATATAACCAGGAAAAGATATAACTCTCTGACCTGAATGTCTGAAGATGTAAATCTCTCATCAAACGTCATTTTTTAAGTGATCGTGTCAAATTGCGGTGTGGTATTTTCATAGCATCCACTAAGGTTGGTTGATTGGGGATGTGACCCACAACTTATCACATTGAGGATTGGTGGGTAAGTTTTCATGGCTAGTCGCAAGAGGGAAATGGACGTAGTGTGGAGAGAAACCCGGCATTGGCGTTTGATTTCTCCTTCGTAAAGCCGGCGAGGGACCACAGTTTGACGACATACCTGTCGGACGGAGTGCTGCACATAAAGCATTCACCCTCCTGATGGCACCTAAGCAGGCATCGGAATTTCGCTGCCAAATCTTCAACTCTATAACCCTGTTTGAACTCTGCTGCTCTAGATGAAATAAAATCCTTATAGAAAAAGTTATTTCAACGTAATCAATGGGATGGATTCTTATTACCCTCCATGTTCAACTTCCCTCGCCTTTCTTACCAAAAGATGGAGAAAGGAGAAAACCCGGTGAGGATATTCGTTGGGTGATTATTTCGAAAGGTGACCGAGAGCCTAAGTAATTTACCTCACGAAGACGGATTGGTTAGTCAGGAAAGTTTTATTCATTGAATGAACGAACGATGGAAGAAACCTGATGTGGGCGTAAGACTGCTCTCAACGAAAGGAGGTTGTGTTTGAAATCACTCGAAATGATACATAGCATGTAAAAAATGAGTTATGTGTTCTGCCGAGCATAAGGAATGGCAGGAGATTTTGGTAAGTTTTACCCACACGGATGGATAATTTATGTGTCTGATAAATTTTTTGTCTCTCTAGACGCGATATTCAACTTCATCAGCAATATTACCTCAATAAAAAATCGATCAGGAGGGCTGCGTGATAATTTTACGAGTGGTTTGAATACATAAAAATCTCGAACCCTTCGTGATTGTTCCGCGTGATTCCTTAGTCACGTGCTTTGGACCATTTCGAGTGGTTTAAAATACCCTCCCCACATTCCAGGGGACCAGAGCTCAACTGAAATATCTTAGGCAATGCCGGGACTCAAACCCAAGCCCTCGGGATGAATCCGTGTCTGCATGGGTTTTCTCCTCACAAGTTTCCATGCATTCAATCATCAATAAGTCATAACCATTTTCTTGCGGAGTTTTCATCTGTTACTCGTCAAAAATCGATCCAAGTGCTCTCTATGGAGTGCAATGACGATTTTCCGTGGGAGCAATTCGAGGTATTCAGGCATGGGAGCAACGTACGATCAGACTCGAAAACAGGTTTCTAGCTTCTCTACTAACATGACCTGCTTATCTCCCATCTTCGTGGTGGCCGGCTCATTAAGAGGATACGCAGCACGTTTTCTGGAACGCCTCTTATCACGATCTCTCATGCGTTAATCACAGATTTAGCAAATTACCAGTTATGACGGCGCAAAAGAGTTATACTCATAAGGTTAAATTCATTCGATCTTCTAATTGGATCTGGCCATTCAAATCATAATCACCGATAAACCGAGTCCAACATCCAAATATTTACCTCTGTCTTCAAGGAATGTACATTCTCAAGAAATTTATTGAAAGGCAGTCATCAATAATTCCATCGATTTTTTTCTGTTGAAAAGATATGATTCTGAGAGCGGTACCTCAATGTATTTGCAGATTGACAGCAAAATTTATTATGTAACCTGAGGCTTGCTACCAGAAAACAGGTTTATTATATTCAAGAAAACATTTTTTATATTTTTTTACTTGATTGAAACGTCTTAACTTGAGATCAAAATAATGCTTCAAAAAAGAATTCCTTTCTCACCACTTTTTGCTGAAATTCAATAAGATATCACATATCCAGTGAGAGACAGGCTGAGTTACAGCAGTTAGAGGTTTTTGAAATTTTAAGTCGCCCATAATTTTTTTTCAATCCGTGAATGTCTATGTACAAATATTCTCATTGATTTGACTATTTCATTGGTTATTATTATTTTATATTTAGCGCTTATTTTCCTATCCCGTTTTCAATTTTATTACCATGAATTATAACTGTAATTGTATGCAATACTTTGAATTAAAATATATTTAAAATAATGGTTTTCCTAATGTTTACCTGTACATTTTGATTTAATGTGCCGTGATGATTATAAGTCTTTGATCTCGATGCATTCACCAATGGTATGCCAATTGCTCATTGTCCAGGTGGATATTGCATAATTTTTCGTTGCACATCGGCACCTGTTTTGTGATTATTATCGTCGGAAATAATGCAACACTTCAATTTAATGCTATCAATTTATTACATGTTATCTTAAATGCATTGAGCATGAGAATATTATCTCCATTAGAGTATTGGCGATTTATCATTTGTAAGTAGTGGAATTGTGGTGAGAATGCATGCGCCGTTGGCCATCTCGTGACCATTGCACGTGCGCTCTCGACTTGGAACTGAGCTTGTGTTTTACTCACAGCAGGAAGAGACGATTACGAAGGAAAACTGCGGAATTTGTTTCACCTGCCGTTCAATAGCCAGGCAGTGGAACGAAGCGTCAAGGATGTAACTGCTGCATCAATTGCTGTATGTGGCTATGACTCCCGAGATAGCTACATTAGAGCTCGATTGGAGGACAGGAAAATATTACCAAAGTTTGATACCAAAGCGGACTTTAAAACCTAAATAGGTCAGTTTACCCGGTTGGGTGGGCGGGCGGCATTCGATTGCAGCCACCTCCTCGTGGTGATTGATGGATGGTCTTATGTCGATGAACTAAGAGCTGCAGTTTACTTTATTTCCTCTTACCTAATCGTCGTTGGTCAATTCAAGTCGGTGTGGTCGAATTATAATAGCGGGTTATTGCCTACCCAACATCCGTAACATTTATGTATTAACTTGGCGTTTATTTACGAATTTTGGCGAACTAAGAAGCCATTTTTCCCTATTCAGACTTACTAAATCGCCAATATTAAGCAACATATAAGCAATATACGTAATTGTTTGCCATTAAATCACTCCGGAAATATCGAGAAATCATCACGAAAAGTTGCGAATTTTTGACATTTTTCATAAAAAGTTAAAATTATGATTGAAAAGTGCAGCCTGAAGATATAATCCGATCGAGTTGAAATTTTTTATGTGTTACAAGGACCATCAACCACAAACTTTAAGCTTTAGCCGCCGACTGCTTTCGAAAAAAATGGTTTTTCGATGCACACCACTGGCCGGTGGTCCTGAGAGATCTTCGAATCCCAGTTACTGTCCGTTGCTGTGTCCACCTACTAAACCATTCGTCTTAGGATGGATGGCCGAGAGTTTTTTTCTTTCCCGCCCCCTCATAGTAGTCATCCGTTTTTTCTGGCTATTTCAGAAAGTGATCCTATATCTCTTTAATTATATTGATGGTGTCCCTGTTGAAAAATTGGAGATTAAAAGAAAGATGTGTCACTAATCTTGTTCTGAATTAAAAGAAACGAGACATTTATAAGTTTCAAGCACATCAAGTTTTTTTATAGACTCAATTACATCACAATGTTATATACTGTACATCATCATCTTCTTCTTCTCCTCAACCCTAAGGTTGGTGGGCATTCAAATTCCTTCTTTCCAAAGCTAGTCTCTTTAAATCACTATATCTTCTCCCCGCTATGGTCTCTTCCAGGTATTCTTTTCTTGGTCTACCTCCTCCAGCACGGCCCTCTACCACTCCTTCCATTAAAGTAGTCATCCACTCAGAGTGACGTAGAAGGTGTCCAATCATTGCGTTTCTTTTTTTACAAATATTTTTAACAAACGTCTGTCCTTCCCCAATCCTTTGTAATACTTCCAGGTTGGCAATTCTCTCTGTCCAAGATATTTTTAAAAGTCTTCTCCAGCACCGCATTTCAAAGGACTCCAGCTTTTTCCTCTCCTCTTTCCTCAGAGTCCATGTTTCTGAGCCATAGGTGCACACACTCCAAACACGTTTTGACAAATTCTTTCCGGGTTGATAGAGAAACATTTTTTGATGTCAAAACAGTTTTCTTTTTCATAAATGCTTGTTTTGCTTGTGCCACCCTACTTATCACATCCGCTGTGCATCTACCATCAGATGTGATACAGCTACCCAGATATTTAAAAGTAGTAACTTGCACTAGTTTTTCTCCATCTAGATATACCTCAGCTTCCTCTAGTCCATATCTAGTGCGTTTCATTATTTTAGTTTTCTTTTTGTTTATTTTCATGTCCCAATTGTTTTTAAAAATTTGGTTAATTTCGTATAATGCATCCTGTAGCTTATTGTCACTATTCGCTAAAAGTGCAAATGTCGTCCGCAAATCTGATGGTTGTGTAGATGTTACCATTCACTTTTAATCCACTCTTATTTGTTTCTGTAAATTCCTTCATTGCCTGTTCCATGTATAAATTGAACAGTATTGGGGATAGACTGCATCCCTGCCTAACACCCCGAGAGATCTTTGCTTTTGTTCCGTTTGCACAAAGGATTGCTTCTTGGTTTTGGTAAAGTTGGAGAATTATCCTCCTATCCTTATAGCGTCTATTATATTTTAGCGTCTTTAAGGACTTTAAACAAGACATTACAACTGATGCAGTCGAAGGCTTTTTCAATGTCAATAAAGGCTATGACTTCCTTTTTATTGAGTCTTATCATTTTTTCCGTAATTACTCTTAACGCTAAAATAGCCTCTCGTGTGCCCCGGTTTCTTCGGAAACCAAATTGACCATCTCGTAGATTTTTTCAATTTCATTTTCGATCCGGTGGTATATTATTCTGGTTAGTATCTTTGAGGCATAAGACACCAGGGTTAAGGTCCTGTAATCCTCACATTTTTGTGCTGAGCTCTTCTTAGGGATGGTTATCATGCGTATTTTCTTAAAGTCATCTGGCACAGTTCCTTTATTCCTTGATCATTTCAAAGAGGCAATCTTTTGCCTTGCTACCAATAGATTTTTTAGATTTCTCCCGGAATTTCATATATACCTTGAGCTTTATAATCTTTCAGCGCTTCTAGTGCCCTGTCAAATTCTTCTCTTAGTATTGGTGGTCCAATCTCATCCTCTTCTATGCTTTCTTCGTCTTCTAAGATGTTTTTATCCAGTTCTTCCACTCTATATAGCTCTTCGATGTATTCCTGCCAGTGGTCGTTTATCTCTATTTCATCTGTTATCACATTTCCCTCTTTATCTCTCATTGCTGATAGGGTCTTAGTTTTTCTGTTGAACTCTGATCTTATATCTGCGTATGATTTTTATAAATTTGCCTTAGCTATATTTTCCTTTATTTCTTTACATTTGTTTTCCAGCCAACCCTCTCTTGCCTTTTTGGCATCTCTGTTTATTTTATTTTTGTATTTTCTGTACTCGGTTTGGTCTCCTAGGATTTTACACCTCCTTCTTTCTTCCATCATTGAGAGAATACTATTTGTTATCCAAGGTTTGTATGGAATCTTTTCTCTTTTTTCGATGCATTTTTTTGAGGCTTTTAGAACTTTCTCCTTAAATAGCCTCCATTTTTCTGATACACTATTTGCATTTTTGCATTTCTCCTTTACTGCATTTGTCAATTCGCTAAATAGCTCTTGGGTCTGATTATTCTCTCTGATTTTTGTGAAATTCCATCTATTATTACTTGGAATAACTTTTTTTCTCTTTAGGATAAGTTTACTTATCATTAGAACAGGGTTATGGTCAGAGTCTATATCTGCACCTGGGCAACTTTTAGCTGTTTTTACCTGGTTCTTAAAACTGTTCCTTACTAAAATATAATGTATTTGATATTGTTCTTTATCTCCAGACATTGACCAAGTATATCTTCTTCTTTTGGGCTGCTAAAAAAGTGTGTTGGTGATGACAAGGTTGTGCGCTTGGCAGAACTCAAGAAGTGCGGATCCTCTCTAATTCTTCCTCCCAAGCCCATAATTCCCGGCTAGATCTTGTTACTGTACACCATAAATGACACATATAAATATTGGATACGCTAGAAGAAAATGAGCATAGAAGTAAAGGAATTTGGAGGAGAAGAGCGCTAACGAATAAAGCATTTATTACTACGGGGGAGCAGATGCAGACCTTGAGTAAAGAAACAAAGAAGAGGCTGGCGAAGATCTTGATGCGGAATGTAGCGTATATGGATGCATGCATGGACGCTGAGAGAAGAAGACGAAAATGTGCGTCAGTCGTTTAAGCTGTAGGTGTGGATAAGCATGGAGAAATACGGAGAAAAAATAGGTTTATGAACGAGAAAGGACTTGGTGAAGGATTACTTAAGGCTGTTATAGAGGGGAGGATATTGGGTAAGCAGGGAAGGAGAAGGAAGAGAATAGGTTTTATGAACAGGATTGAGAAGAGGACGTATATTGAGCTGAAGGAAGATTGGTATTTTTGTCGTATTGCATTACATTATTGCTAGATAGGAGGGTCCTTCTCTTGTCAAGATCTTGAGTAATTTTTCTCATTTTCATTTGAACCTACCATGATTGATAGATCACTCAATAAAAATTATCTCTCAGGAATATCGCACATAATGGATAAAATCGATGTATCGCACAGTCGTACTCCATACCTCGATGGGTCAGTGGCATAGCGTCGGGAGCTCTTGAGGAGCAGGTAGCGATGGGAAACGATGGCACATTCTTCCCACGATCTTCCCACCCCCCTGCCAGGTCCCCGCGAGCGTGAGAACGCGTAGGGAATCGGTGCCAGGCGTGTCTCAGCGTACATCACGTCTTATTGCAGCGACCCTCGCAACTCGCGCGTCCGAGCCCGGCGTGCCGCCGAGAGAGAGGGCCACGCTCACGCGGCGAAGACATCCGAAACCTCGTGAAAAGAACGCGTGGTGGTAATTAATACACCTTTTAGGGCGAGTGCCTCTAGTGTCAGGAGCCATGGGAGAAGGGAACGCGTGGGAGGATAACGCAAGATCGCCCAGGTCAGACGGGCTTACCCCTCCTCATGAGGAACGCTTGGGCTTCCTGAAATGTAAGCGTATTTGGTGCAATTTCAATTCTATTCATCGTTAAAATATGGGGATAACTTCATTTATAAGCAAACAAAAAATACCAAGCATTTATTGGAAATCTCTCACATTGGCGCGCAATTTTTTAACACTCTGGCTCTGAAAAAAATAAACAGCCGCAGCAATGAAACCATACCAATGGACAAAAATAAATAAAAAATAGAAGCAAGCATAAGGATACTAATATTTGTAAATTTCTGAAGTGTCTTTCATTCAAACTTCTTGGACACCGTTATGTTTTGCATTTGTATAGTCCTAATCTCATTTTTGTCTAAATGTTTTGGTAAATACCGGGTGTCCGACGATGAATTGCCTTAGATCCAAAACATATTACACATATGGTAAACAAAAATTCGGTAAACATCAAGAAACGAATTTCTTGATTACAACAAATCCTCTGTATGGGAATGTTACCTTTGTTTAAAGATCTTTTGCATAATTGCAGAAACCGTCGAGATAAATGAATGGACAAGACATTAGCTGGAATGGAGGGGTGTAGTACATGTAGTCATGGGAGGGTTAAATATCCGCGAGAACAAGTCAGTTTTACAGGAGCTTGTTGCTTCAGGATTTAATTCGAACAAATGGCGGTGTAAAAGTGTTCTTAGCAAAATCGAAGCCAAAAATGAGCGTTCACTAATTTTGGAGAGTGCATTCCTCTTTATACGAGTGAATTTACGCTTTTGGGACCGACATTGCTTTGTCGGAAGTATTGGCAGCGTAAGCGTATGTCTGTGACGTAAGATTTCCCTGGACAGGAAGGCATGCCCCGCCTCCAAAAGAACGCGGGAGCTTTCAGAAGCATGAACCGCTGCTCTTTCTGCCATGGGTATTTCCTAACGACCGCGAGCTGCGTGGGTGTTATAGAGCAGCTTGTTGTGTACTACTAATATTTTCCCGCGTCCGAGGCGAATGTGCCTCATGTTTTATCTATGGCGTGACGTCTATAGCAATCACTCAAACCGAACTCTTGCCTTTTTTTATGGAAGAGCAATTTGTTCGTTTCAGACATTTGACCGGAATTGAATTTGATTCTAGTTTTTCAAACAGCCCACTCTGACTTTTAAAAGTTTTATATCTTATTTATCACGCTCTTCCTCCTTTCCCGCAAATCCTCATTACCTACCCTCCTGCCCATGACGGCGCATATGACCTCAGTTGTTTGTTCCTTCCCAAATTATCAACTAACTCATCTATTCATCATCAGTGCAGTGTGGAAAAATACATATACACCTGTATTTTAAATCTTGTTCCCTGCGAGTTAATAATTGGCAAAAATATTATATCCTTAGAATAGCCTAGAAGATAGCCATCCTCTGTATTGGATAATTTAGATAATTATTTTACTAAGGTGGTTATACGATAATATAATGTGCTGCGATGTCTTTCTTCATGAAACTTGAACAGTCTCATTAACACGGAAGTAACTTGGAATTCTTGCGTATTTGAATACATTGAGTAAAAATGACAGTGTGGCAAGGGATGTGAAATGTATGAGAAAATATCGATGGAACAAGCTCAAAATATTCATTGTCAAAGGTTCGATATAACATTTCCGCATGCGTAATCTCTTAAGCATTTCATAAGCTATGTAGCGAAGCGTATTTCAGCAAAGAAGTCAAATGTTCTAGCATTATAAAAACTGGTGTCGGTAGTTCACAATTTGGTATCCCTTCAAATCTATTCAATCTTAGATTTGGAAATTAGGCAGTTTGTGATAAATATTTATTAACGTATCTTCTTGGATAGTATAGGTATTCTTGCAACGTAACGTAATTACCAGTCATAGGGAGTTATTTTGCTCCTCGGGTTACTCTTTAGATTGATATCCGTGCCGTCTCCTCTTGCGGAATGTCTAATTAGCTTGAGTACGCATTGTGTTTCGACACTACATTTCGTAAGCCGTCGAACTCTATGGCTGAATTTATTGGGTACTTTTGTAGGGCCTATTGATTTATTGCGGTCGGCTGCTACTTTAAAAAACTTGAGGTTAAAGACACTCCTTCCATGCTGCTTGCGAAAGTGGAGATAATCATCATAGCCATAGTCCCTAGCTTCCCAACTTTTCATTTGCTGTTACATACGAAGAGATACATGAATTTTTTATTCGAGTGGGATATTAATGGAATTTTCTACTACGTAAAATCGCTCAAATATGTTCAAATTTTACGATGTGATTACGCCCAAATACATACAGATTTTCGCAGTATTTCTTTTAACCTTTTTAAATGAGTCAAAACCGTGTAAATTTCAAAGTTCACACAAGTTAGGAACATGGGATAAAAAATAAAATATTTTATGCCACTTTCAAATGAATGATGCAGTTGGCGGCGGATGTTAAAGGATAAAATGCTCCAGTTTGTAGGTGTATCATTAGTCGTTAGTATTGTTGAAATTGATTGTTTTCTTTGCGAAATAAACCTATTTTCAAATAAAGGTAAACCTAAGATATATAATTTCTCTTTCTGATTTTTCAATTTTTATTTGGTTTTCTACGCATTTTCGACTCTCTGAGATTCTTAGAAATTTAATACTTCTCTTGAGTGCACTTGTTTTGTATCAATTGCTTTTTCATTCTCTCGCTGTATTAAATCAGCTCTAAACTGAGTAAATTTTCAACTTTGTTTAATTTGCATCTTGTTTTATATGTGATTCATTGCATATAAATCTATCACTTCAATAATTCAAAATTTTCCTCGCATTAATAAATTATTACTAACTACGCCGCATTCCTAAATCTGAAACTTACTTGCGAGCATCTGTTTTGTAATATCTTATATGTTACGAAATGGATTTTTTTTCAATTTTCAGAATGTTATGTTAACCATGCAGGTTTCTTGAGTTTTTTCCAACCTTTGACCAATAAAATTGGATATAATGACGTGCCTTGTGGAGGAAAATGTCTCCACAAACTTTTTGATGCGTATGTTACACTCAATCAAATCTTTCTATTTCTTTCTGTGAAAATAAAATGTTTTAAAATTTAACCCAATAAATAAGTTCCCTCGACACATTTTATTCATACACAAGCATATTTCACGGTTTTATATGTGCTGAATCATCATTTATACTTTTACTACTTTATACATTTATACTTTTACGGGGTTACTTTTCCCTTGGATAACACAAGGTATCCTCGAGAAGGACAGAATTAAGTCATTTATCAATATGGAATAAAAACAAAAATGCTTGTTTGCAGAATGCTTACTCCAAACGTCTCGTTATTATTAGATATTTAATCCTAGCATAAGATGATTAGTGTACTGTTACCCTTATACTCCTCTTACCTTTGCTGTGTCCTCTTTTTCTGTTTCTTGTGCTGTTTTATTTGGTAACCAGAATCTAGGTTCCACAATTATAACTGATGGAACTTTCCAATTTCCTTTCTATAATGCCCCTTTGTAGTTCATTGTGCTTACAAGGGTATGTATGGGTGTGGCCGAGCCATCTCTTTTTCGTGGAATGCGCCATGTGGTTATCGCGTCTCTTAATGTTTCCTCGTTTGTTATTTTATTCTCCCTTTGATCGCCGGAACCTGCCATTTCCATGGCATCTCATGGTAAACATTCATACTTAACAGGAACTAGCTGTACAGCTCTCAATTCATGAAAAATTATTAATTTTGAATATGAATAAAGATATACATTTAAGAAATCTATCACATTTTATGCCCATGTAATTTTTATTTAATTAACATTCGTGTTACATAAATTGAATCTGAGGTAACTGACGGTGCTTAAAAAGGACGTACTGTAAGCATCTTAGTATCTTATTTTCTGGTCTAGTAATTGATTAATGAAGCAGATGCTTTGCTTGTGACATAAATATTTACCATCTTCAGCGTGGCAGGATTAACTAATGAATTTCTCTAATATGAAAAGATATATAAAGAAACCTTAAGTTTGTCAGTCACTCACTATACTTTGTCCTTGTAGCAAATACAGGATGATTCAAAAGTCTTGTTATGATTACGGAAAATCAGAACATTTTTATTTTTCAACATAGATACATGAAACAGGGATGAAAATGTTACTAAATGCATCAAGTTTTATTTTTTATAACTACAAATGTCCGTAGTGACCTCCATTTGAAGCACGGCCCACATCTGCACGATGGGAGAATTCATCCCAGACGTTGTGTAGCATGTCCCGAGTATTCATGTTCAGTGCCGTTGTGATGCGTTCATTTAATTCTTGAACATCAGTAGGTTAGGGAAATTAACTTCGTCCTTAACTTAAGGCCATTAGGTATAGTCATCGCATTGAAAGTTATTTAATGAATGCTTTCCTATGGAAATATATTTTAAATTATTATCTTATAGTTTTGATGGAGAGACATAATTCTAATAAATTAAAATAGAAATTTAAGGAGTTATGGGTAAAATTCAAATATTTTGTATTGATAGCTTCCGCGCATTGGTCTCGATACGTGATGGCTTTCGGTCTAACTTCCGCGTTGTATCACTTATGCGACGATAGTTTCTCGAGCGTTCCGGCTCGCTTCTTCAGGTCTGATGTCTTAAAAACATCGGTTAAAGAAGAGAATCGATGGAACCATAGGGAAATAGCACGTACGAACATTGAAACCATTAAAAGTGTAAGTGGCCTGATTGAATGGATTATGTGTGTGGTTAATACGCGTAGGTTTTAGTGGCGGAATCATCGCGTTACCAGGAATGTTGTAAATTAATAATGTAAAATGAAAATACTTTCCTTGAATAGGAAATTATAAATCGAAAATTTCATGGACAAATTGAGCGCGATAATCATGATGAGTATAGTTAACATCGAAAAAATGCGGACTTCATTTTCTTGAGTCAAGATGCCTTACGTGCTCTTCTATAATCCATTCGAAAGTATAAGAATGGAAACATTCCATTTTATTCTATCAAATTATGATAGAGTTTTCATTTCCATGGATAACTCCTCCCACCTCCGAGTAGTAGCTCTTGCTATTTATCTGATGTCTTAAAAACCTATCGGTCAAAGAAGAGAATCGATGGGATCGTCGGGTAATAGCACGTGCAAACTGATCTTATCTATTTCCTGTAGTTCAATCCTATCATTCATTAAATGCAAATCTTCTCGCGAGTGTTTTTTTTTACAAATGATTGGTCCTAAAAATACTTAATAAAAACTTTTACCTAAATACCTAAAAGAATAATAAAAACTTCTTTGCTTGGTCTTATATGCTCATTAAAGATGTTGTGTCGAACGTCCTCTGATCTCAACTGGAGTCGAAGAATGTAAAATAGGTCGGTGAACGTTCGCACTCGGAAAGCGAAAGGAAGCATAAAGCCAATATATGACTCAAACCCGTAACGGAAGCGCCGGGCGTGATTCGGCCGTCATTGAAAAATCTGCGGAGTCATGCGTTTGCTCAGAAAAAAAATCATTCTGCCTCAATAGTATAGTCGCATTCTCTTGGACAAAATTGTTTTCTCGCAGATACCGAAAGATTAACCGCGGCAGCATCTTAAAAGTGGAAAGTCTCCGAGACATTTTTGGCTATGACGTAGTATAAATAAGCAACGAATCACGCCGCTGTGATCAAGTGTCTGAGCTGATCAACGAACTGGAAAGGTGCAAGTAATTCGCAGTAAAAAAATTGTTTTCGACATCGTTGATTCCTTTTGGCAACTCACGACGGATTAATGACTACCATAGAGTTACCGAGTTATCCACAAGAGCTGCATTTCTCAATCTTTTTCGTTTTCTTTGGTCGGTAATTTCCCCTTGGTACACCTTTAGTATTCACATCAATTGAATCCCTCGCTGTAAGGTAATATGCTAATCGAAATTCCTCCATGAATAAAGCCTCTGTAATTCAATGTTTGAGTCGGCACTAGCTCGAGAATGTTCCTTGGTACAATACCTTCCCAGTTCCGTTGGATACTAAACTGGCACGCCGGCTAGCAAGAGGAAACGCTATCATACTCGATGAAGGAATTAACTTCATAATTGATGCGCTACTAGTTAGAAGCTCCCTTCCCGTAGAATCTGGTAAGTTTCGACCGATCACGTTAGCTTTTAACAGTCGTAGTGGTATCTTCATTTTATGAAATCATCACCTCTTATACCTCCTTGCAGCTACTAGTATTTTTTTGTAAATTTTATCTATAATAAATCAATCAACATTAGATGAAAATGTCCCTACATTCTTTTTTGACTCCCCTGTGGCATTGATTGGACAATTTAAAATTGTCGTTGATAGGTGCTTACATATGAATGAAATACTTTTTTTTCTTGCCACTGCAAGTTCAGTCCTTACTACAACTATAAGTTCATTCATACCTTCAATGCGGCTAAATTAATACTGTATTCTACGCCCTCATGTTAGGAAACGAGTCGCATATTAGGTCTTGTGCTGGATCAAGTACCGAGTAATACGGGCATAAGATTTTTTTGCGTATGTCTTAAACACAAACTGCATATCACTCAGGGGGAGGTACGTGTTTCATAGGTTGGGACTGCTGTGTTACTGACGCTATTGTATACGTGAAATGGGCACTTCACTGAGTCAGAGATTGAACGCTTATTTTTTCAACAGTCTGGCCACATTAAAGACTTTTTAGATTTTTTTGGGGGGAAATTTGTGATTTTTTAAATTCTGCGAAAGGTTCTGGTGGTCCATATGTCACCGTGATAAGCCTCTTAGCGATCCCTACTATAAGACATTCTTACCCTGTCATCTAGTTTCTTTGGGGCCGTACCATTAGAGCTTAACATACGCATCCAGTAGAAAACAGTTGCTACTCCAAAGTGCAATAAAGTACCTGGTTTAAAAACGGCATCGATGAAAACTGTTGAAGAGGATGTGTACAATCACTCTATTTCTGCCATTTTTTTAATCTTCTTGACATTGTGTTTTCAATCCGTTCAGTTATTAATGTGTCCTAATACTTGGGCTTAATTTACTCGATCAATGCCTAAAAAGTTTCGGATGCATTGAAATTATATCGTACGAGACCAGTATAACCCGTTTAGTTTCCTTAGAAGCTACTATTATGTGCCTCATTTATTCTGTATATACAAAAGCTTTTACGCGTTCAGCTTTGGTATTGGGTTAGCAAAAACTAGCCTCCTTTATTAACTCTTAATTTGCTAAAAGAAAGTAAATGAGAACGGAGAATGACTAATTTTTTACCTAATCGTTCCAATTCTTCTGCTCATGAAAATTTTCGTCGTTGAATTCTTTTTTTTTCAGAGGGTTCTAAAAACGATTTTTTTTTACAAGCTACTTGTTATTTTTCCTCCACTCTATCTTGGAGATTTTGACTCCTAGTTGGCCGTAAAATTAATTTCCGCCCGACTTGCAAAAAATTGGATATGTCACTCACTCTCAATGCCTCGTAAATGTTGTGGGTTACTCCTTTGAAACGAGTCAGTGGGACCGAACAACGTTTCCCTCGATGTACTGAAATTGGAAAGTATTGCTTTAGTGCTATATCCATCTTTTGCTCATTATATCGATAAATAACTAGACATTTTCTCCTGATTGGGTAATGGTGCAAATGGTTCTCACCATTGAGAAAGGATGAAAAACGAAGCTATGAACTTCAATCTGGTAAGCTTAGCATATTTTCTAAGTCAGTTATTGAGAAATGAATGGCGGATTACCCACTGGAATGGTGGATGCGGAACATATTGTTATTTAAATACCAGCATGGATTCATTCATGGAGCCACAATGCCCTATCAGTGCCCATAACTTGCCCGACACAAGTGTTTTTTATTCACTTTTTTCAGAATTCGTTTTTCTTTACTTTCTTTCTGGCAGAATTTCTTGCGAGTGGATTACAAAGTAGGGATAGATATCCATAACGTACGCTCTTGCGTTGTCTTTATTATTCAATTGTGCACATGAAAACGAATAATTATGGACATTCTTCCAATATTGTCAACAACTTTAAGTGTTTAGTTTTCATGGATCAAGTGTAGTTTTAGGACATTAACTGTGAGCAATGCCATTGTTGAGAGGTGTGTACTTGAGGTGACAATTACAAAAACGAGAAAGAAGTCGATGGGAACGGATTGTGCTTCATCATGATTGCCTGTGAATTTATCTTTCTCATTATCTTTAAAAAAAATTAACGCTGCAAATGTGATGTAGAGTAGTGGTCCCATACCCCGGCAACTATTAAGAATCGTCGCTTAAAGCAACAAACAAATTATTATTGCTTCTAAATTGTTACTAAAGAGGAACATATGTTTACAAATGAAGCCTTTAGAAAATATTCCCATTGAAACATTTTCGCTGCAACAAAAATATTTTTTGAGCAAATGCAACAAAGGTTGCTGTATGAGCTATAAGTACTCGATCTTCTTCGATCTCCGATATGAAGTAGGGAATCACATAATTACGTCTTCCCGCTTCATTCTTTCGTAAAGAATTTCTCCGTATTTCATGAGTTTTCTTTATTTTATGTTGAAAGGAGCCTGGACGTTTCCTCTGAAATTAATACTAGAGATTTTGTCACGTATTCACTGTACGCTGAAATGGATGTCATGAATCATTTCTGAAGAAATCACCGAGAGCACTGAGATTTACTATTGTCCGCTGTCATTCAGTTCCTCTGTGGAGCTTTCAACGGAGTCGTAGAATAATAAAGCACTCGTCCACAGAAATGGTCCCGAGGGATATATTGCTACGACTAAAATTCAAGTTCTTTTTGTTATCCACTTTCAGTAGTCGTTTCCTGAAGTTGTTTATTAACCCCCTTTCTCCCTGCCTATGCATAGATTTTACGCCATTGGCATAGATAATTCCTTTTTGCAGCCCCAGGTGCGATACTAATACCCCTGGGAATGCCCCTTGATTGATTCTCTTCCTTTCTCTTGAAGTGTACCTGCTGAGGGAGCGATTACGGGACCTCGTCCGCATCCAACTCGGGGGAATCACGGCCCATCAATCTTAGTTGCCCGCCCTACTCGGTGAGTCCACCACGAGAGGCACGTCCATTTCAATGTCTTTACTTCTCTCCCTCTGCGTCTCCAGCCCTCGCGTATAGCCTTTCACTTCGGCCATCCTTTCTTTCCGACTATACTTCTCATCCCTGTCTGAGACCGGTGGTGACTACGAAAAATGTTAAACTGACTCACCTCACAGTGGTCATTTTGGCGCAAAACAAGTTATAACTCGTAATTTTTTATTGCATTGAATTGCTGCAATTAATTTTCCTTTCGGTAACCACTGGTCATATTATTAAATAGCGCAAGCCTTCGCCGAATCTTTTGCCGAATTATTCAATCAATTATCAATGTTTTTAATTGCTGGAGCGTAAACCTTACATCGAAATTCACGAAGAGCTTACAGTATTTAAGGAGGTGGTTTGGGAGAGTGATTATCAGCTTTTTTCATCCTGCGAGCTTTGGCCGGAAATCCTTTGCAACGGAGGAATGGCTACGCATATATTTTTTTCGAAGTATTTTACAGTTTCCATGTAAAAGCCAAATGGAAGTAGATTGAACTAATAGTTATGGAGTAAACCTGTCTGAGTTGTTCTCATATTTCATCATTCCTTCAATTCTAAATTTGATTGACTGCGGCCCACTATCATTCCATGTGTAATGCTACTTTACTTTCTTCCTAGTTACTCTTCTTTTGTACTTTCTTCCTTATTAGTCCTGTGTCTTTGTCCGTTTGCATTCCCCTTGGGACCTCAGTTTTTATTCAATTACATTCTTCACGAACTCATTGTGTATCAGAGTGTGCTTAATGCATTTGATCTTCTTTTCTGTATTGTATTCCAAATGGTCTTTACCTCTTCGTCTTTCTGTGTACTTCTTCATTTCTTATTTAATCCATCCGTTTGATCTTCAGCATCCTCCTCCAACTCCAGGTATCGAAATATTCTTGTTTTATTCTGGTCTACTTTTCCAATGGTCTATGCTTCCGATCCATATGATGCCTGGCCCCTAAATTTTTTCACAACCTTTCCTAGTTTGTGGTCCTACCTGCTTTGAACGCAGCAGTAGTCTTTTAATCATGAACGCTTTCTTAGTTTGGCTATTCTTCTCTTGATGTCCGTTGTACTTCTTCCGTCCCACGTGATTGTATTTCCGAGGTAGGTGATTTTCTCTATATGTTCTTAGATATCTCTCTATAGGTATCTTTCTTTTCCTGAGATTTGCATGCTTATTGCGTCCAATTATCAAGATGGTAATCAAAGCCTTAAGACGCATGTTTGTCCTTCTCGCACTTGCTCGGAGACTGTTCTATTACTACGACGATTTCCCCTTTCTCACTCATGTCCAGTCAGATCAAATGCTTTAATATCTACAGGCGCTAGGGAGGGTGCTGGCATCACTATGCAATTGCAAATATCGCGCTAACAATTGCCGACTCAGAGATCTAAGAGTCGAAATATGACGAATGTACTCAGTGGCAGCATTCAAAGCACAAAATTTAACGAGTCAAACCTTATCTTCATACTCGACTCTGACTAGAAGTCAAGGTATTGCGAAGGTTTCAGTCGGACGTATCACCAATGCACCAACTTGGTATTTGTCTAGACTCACTTACGAAAACCAGAGCCACCTTAAATATCGAGAATAGGTATTTTACGACATTTGAATCAATTTATGATTATAGTATTCGTTTCTCTATTGCAGCGAAATGCTTCATAATTTAGTATTGTTATTTTTATATCTTTTTTGTTTACACAAGCATCCAAGTACAACATGTGATGAAGATTTGTTCGCATCCGCTTATGTCTAAATTTTATTATATTTCTTGATGGAGTTGTATATTACTAAGAAAAAAGGACAGTTTGGCGTTTCCCAAATGACTATTTTTTATAATATACGGAGGATCTACTGAATTCTAAATAAACAGACACCTTGAAGGCGTTCAAATGTCGTGGGAAATGGTTAGTTAGCTCTTGCTAGGGAGGTCGCACGTCACATCGGCAAATGAAATTCCGACCCAGCGTGATGCTCGGCACGGCAATTGAAAATGAGTAGATTTTCGGGAAAGGTGTACGTTATCGAGGCCACGCTTCCCTGCCCACCCCTGACGCCCATCGCCTGCTCCCCTCCCCCGGCGCGTTCCTCCGTCTCTCCCCACCACATTCACACACACACCCTTCATCTTCCCTTTCAATGGCCTCACTTTCCTTGAGCTAACACACCGAGACGTGCGTAAAACCCTCACGCGGACGAAGACGTGTCGGACCCATACCGGACCTCCGCCTTTATTCCTAATTTCATTCACGCGCCTAGGTCACGAATATCTCTCGTCCTTACTGTCGGTTCGAAGCACGTTCACCTTTTCCTTGCTTCCCCTTTCATTCATATTTTGACTAATTAACAGAGAAACGCGTTGTTTGCTCGATTATTACAACAATGACTAACCTTTCTTTGCTATTTTTTTCAAAAATTGAACTTTGAGCTATAGGTGGTTTTTAATGCAACATTGAGTGGAATAGGTTTTTACCACCCTATAAGAAGCCGTAATGTTGCCTCCAACCCATCTAATTCTTTGAGTTATTGTAAACCATTGCGATATTTACTGTCAAAATTTATGACAAGAAATTCTTCCAGGGAATTTAGGGTATTAAAATGTTGATAATTGCCTGAATCATATTTTTGATTCGCTTCAGGTGCACTCTGAAATTAGCTAAATCCTGCCGTAATTGAAGTCAATGACGTACAGGTGCACTGGTTTTTTTGTTGTGAGAAGGCGTTAATTCAGCAAAAATAGCACTGCAGCCAGCTTTAATTGAACACATTATTCATAAATTAAAGTTGCTAACAATCTGCATATTTTGTACCATTTTATTGTTTTCTAATTTATACGCCATTTCTTTGGAGGGCGCGATGTTTTTTTTTTAAGCAGAACAAAGAAATTGGAGAATTCAGTGCATGTTTTAACTTACCCGAACGCTAGAACCTCCTAAGGACTTTGGATTATTATTACAAAAATCAAAGCATGCGGAACATTCCTCATATTTAACCAGGCATAGTCATCGCTCTCACTCTTAACTCAGCCCAACGGATTGTAAAATTGAGATGTTTAAAATGCAGAATCTCTATGGATGTAATTTTTAGTTTTCAGTTTTTCTGATTCTTTGACCGTTTCAAATGCCAGTACTGCCCTGCATGTTTTACGATTCACTAATTGGAATATTTTTCTATGATTTATCATTTCACTTGTTTTGAAAAACTTGAGTCTTTTGCTGGTATTTTTGGGCGTGGATCAATAATATTTATTCAAAAAGTTTTTCCTTACTTAGCGACCATTCCTGTCATGAAATCCTTGTCAATTTTTGTGTTAGATGTTATTATAATAAATGTTTCAAAAATATAGAATACGGTTTTTGTTGATAGATGAAGGTAGTTGGTTTTCTTTAAGTGCCTCTGATCGACCTTACGTTCATCCGTCGTAAACTAAATCGCTTTGGAGGGTGCGGTAGGGTTTGGGTGAGGGAGGGTACGAGATACCGGGCCAATGACAAGTTGAATCCAAGTTTCAGGATAAAGAGCATATCTGTTCCACTCGCGGTTACTTAAACAGATTTTCCTTTGACTCTTTTTTGAATATCGAAGAGTTGAGTTATATGTATTTTATTCAAAGACTTCCCTTGGTCGAACCCAGGGCTCAGGCCCATCCATAATTTCTCAAAATCTGTTTACACTAAGCTATCGCACTGGCTTAGACAAGTGCCATCATTTATATGTGTATTCTAGCAGCTGATTGGTAAGGTTCATGAGTGGCCCTTATTTGGATTGCGTGGAAATCTTAATTTCCCTCGTACCATTGCTTCGCTCTCAGGTCTGTCTTAATTACCTCAGGCACTCTGCGCCACTTAAGTCGTCCAAAGTTCTTGTCCTCCCCCTTTATCTACCACGCCTCCTCATATTTCTTTCTTCTATCACCCTTCCAAACATGCCGTTGCTCCCCAAAACGTCTTCCATCCAACTTTTCTGTCTTTTCCAAAATTTCTCCACTGACTTTCTTTCTTTCACTGACTCCTTTCCTCTCCCAATATATCCATCAGGTATTTTCTCGTCCGCCTTGTTCGCCCTTGCTTACCCTGTCCATTATTCTTTAGACCCACATTTCGAATGCTCTCTGTCTAAGTTCATCCATTCCCACATTGGCTGCGTTAATAATTTACCAGGAATACGAAAAATTGTTATTACGCTTACACATGCGCTCCAGTCATCATTTATTCTGTCCACTCCACCCTCTGCCGCGCCAATTCCCTCTTTCCGTTCTCTAGAAAGATTTGAATTCCCTTTTTTAATACAATTTTCCTTTTCTTGGAGGGCGCATAATCAATTCGCTCGCAGCAATTCGACGCCGATGCAGCTACTCTAAAAAAACTCTCGACATCGCGTCGCGCCATCTCTTTCTTTCGATGGGTCTCGATATTTCCACAAGCGCGAACAAAAGGCGATCGTGCGCGCACGGACGATCACGACCCGTTGGGGGTAGAAACAGAAAACGGTTCTCTCAGACCGCGGTCAGTCTCGACCCAGAAACGCTGGAGTTTTGCACCCGCCCGCCCGAGAAGAACAGCGCACACAATCTCTCGTCAGTCAACAGCGTGAAAATACCCGTTCGTAAAGTGAAAGTCACCGTCCGCCCCGCCCGGTGCTCGAACCCAAGATCGGTCCGCCTCGGGTGACCCGCCCCTCTGCTTTCGAACACAGTCGACCTGTCAACTCGTGCGTGCATAAGAATTTCCGATCGTAAAGCAGCTAAATGAGCTAAGAGTGAGTGGGAAAGTGGGGAGATCGATTGAATTTTCCCGAGGAAATGCATGAGTGAATGTGTTACTGGCCTCAAGCACTTTCGTCGGGGTGCTCACGATTCAAATCAATCCGTGCGAATTGATCTGCTGCCAGTTCTATTCTTGTTTAACTGGAACTTCTTGCGCTAATTTTTGCCCTCATATTGTACATCTACATTCATATAAAGCCCTGCGAGTCACCGGAGAGGTGTTCTGAAGAGGTTGTTAGGGTTAGGGTACCAGTTAGGTATAGGGGAGGGAATAGGGTGAAGAGGGGAAATGAAAAAAAAGATAAATTAATAAATAAATGTTAACGGAATGCCATTAATTACCACTCTGTTTGTGTTATAATCACTACTGATTCATGGAAAGAAGTAACTATTGTACTGATCTGGTAGTCTACGTATCCCTCGAATTTCGTCTCTCATATCAGTTTTAAAGATACAGCGTGAGGTTCAAACTTATCTTTTCCGAGTCACCTTAAACTGGCATTATCTCAATTTTTTGCAGTAATCTTAGGCCTAGTGTGAATCCTCCTGAGTCTCTGGAGAGTTCCAGCTTACTCGTTTCATTTGCTGTATTCAATTTGCTGCTTGCTCGTGTATATACGAAAGTTTTCCATTCCTTGCCATGAGAAATCTTTTGATCCTCCCTTCATTCGGTGGGTCTTCATGACTTAGGAAGGAATCACGAGTGATGGATCCCTTTCAGTATTTTATGAAACGTAAACTTCGGAATTAATATATTTACCCTACCCACTCTATCTCTTATCAATGGTAGAAAGAGGGGAGAGAGGTACAGTATTTCCTACTAAGCGCACCTTGCTGATTTACTTCGAGCGGCAACAATGACCATAAACACAAGGAGCTTCCCAGCCCAGTCTTTGAGTCAGTCGTACTACGCTGTGGCAACATTTCACGAAATAATTTTACCAGTCACGTAGCCGAGTTATCAGTACACCGAAGACCCGCAGGGGGAGGCGTTGACGTGATTGCAGATCCCGACACTACCAGTAAATTGTCATTAAAATTTAGTACTTTTCCGCATCGTTTGTAAGGAAATAAAGCATTGAGCTAAAAAAAGACTACTCTCCGAAGAAGAGAATTTTATTAAAATTCAATAATTAGGAACACCTGTCATAAAAATGATAACAAGGTATAATGGTTTAACCCTAATGAATTAAGTTGTACTCAAGTTCTTTCAACTCTTATCCAATTTTCTTCTGGTTGGTGCCCTTTTTTGATTTTTTGTTACAGTATACCTTCTCCTTTTGTCATTTTCCGTTTTTTATAACTTTTCTCTGATGCATTCATTTTTTAGGCATACTATAATACATTCGTGGAGTAATTGGAATAACAATGAAAATGGCACAGTAAATTCAATCTGGTGAACGACCTTGAAAAATGATCTAATCACTCTAGACCACGCCAATAACTTCACTCTTTAAAAATCTCAAAAGAGCGTCGGTAAATCGTTTGATACCATACGATGTAGTCTGTTCTATGGAAGTATATGGTGATTTAACATTTCGCTACTTCTTGAATAAAGCCCTCAAATCACGGAAGTGAAATTTTATCAAAAACGACGTCGATCTATAATGTGCATTTAATCTTTTTAGGCACCTAATTCACTCCTTCAACTCCCCTGCGTTGTTGCAACTGCATAACGCTTGCTGTTTTGTCTCAGCTCCACGGATAGCAATGCTCTCAGATGTCTTAAAATTAATACAGTAATCGAATGGTACTGCGAACTTAGGTTGTCAATTATAACTTTCTCGACCCATTAAATATAGATGATAAGATTCTTGAATATTTGATCATTAATAAATTTAACTCACTGCCAATGTTTCGCCAAATGTGTTGGCATCTTCAAGGCTTTACAACACAATACAAAGAGCCCTTCATCTTGATAATTATACAATTATTAGTGCAAAAGTTGAGGAATCGGAAATTTACCCACCATTGAACTAAATATTGAACAGTAACAAAGTAAATTACTACTCCAAACAGTAAATAAATATGTAATCAACCCACTTTATTTATCAATAAATATTTTAATAAGTATTTAATTTATGTATAAATTGTGGCTGTGAGTTAAATAAATGAACGACCAAATATTTGAGAATTTTAATATTATCACTTAAGTAGTTTCGAAAAACTTCCTTTTTCATGAGTCAAATTTGATTTGCTCCGACTGGTACCGTTGTCTTTTTAATTAACTGGCTAAATAATTTTGATCGATTTAAATCAAATCGTAGTACTGATTTGTACGCTGTTAACATCCTAAAGGGCAAAGGAACTTCTATGAAACTTAACCTGTGAATGTCGAATATTACAAAGAAAAGGCAGCAGCTACCCTACTTCTTTTTTTTGTGTCAGAGAAATACCAGTCAGTAATGTCCATGCAGAGCAAAATATGGAAAAGTCAATAAATGGCTGAAAATATTGGCTGATTTTTTGTTTATTCCATACATACTGTTACATTGTGTTCCATTACGGAGAAGAGATGGTCGAGCCATTTGTTAGTGGATATCGAGATCGCGTACTGCCCTAATATTTTTTTACAAATTCGTTAGCAACCCATCACTCTGACACTGCTAATAAAGAACGAGGTTTCTCCACGTTACGAGCTATGTCCAAAAACTGAATTTCAGCCTGAAGCGTGAGACTAATATTCCTTCGGGGGTCATTGATTAGGAAACTGAAATGGTAGTTTTCCTTATTAATGACTAGTGGCCTCGACGACGAAGAAATGACTTATTTGGTGAAAGAAAATGACTTATTGCCTTTTTCTCCTCATACTTTTTGTCGGCACACTACCTAACGGAAGCAGGTGATGGCTCGGGGTACATTTTGAATTTCAATTCCTTGGAAACGCTATGTGATCTCAATGGTCTTGCGCATTTCCCTTGAATAATTCGGGAAAATATGATGCAATGTAATGATAAAGTATGGAAAAAACCTAATGTTCAAATCTCATTCCGTGATTTCAGGAACTCTTGTCTCACGACTGCGCGTCGTCTTCAAACGTATTCATTAAGTGTCATCAAACTTGGGATTTGTGCCGCTGAAATACATTTTCCGGCATCTTTATTTCAATATTGTCTTACTCTAGTGGATGGATTAAGGCTGAAGGTGGTCGACGGTATTTTTATATGTTTTTGCAGTGTTCAGCAGCGATTACCGTATTGACGATGATAGTGGCATTTAAGTTCATTGTTCATTTTTTATGTATTCATTGGTTCCTGCCTGAACTTTGTGAATATTTACAAGGTTCAGAACATTTCATCACACCTGAAGTTAAAAACATAGAGTTTATTTTCACCCAAATTTATCGTGCTACTGCTAGTTTCAACGCATGAGCACCTTATTTACGCGGATGGTTTAAAACTCGTCGCAATGCGGTAAATTTTGCTGCGAATAGAAATTGCGTTATTTTACGTCTGTTAACTTGACTTTTCTGTTTTGATCGGAGTTTTCTCCGACACCTAGTGAAACATTTCTGTATGACAAATCGCTTTTTATGTCGCTCCACCTTATTTTTCTATCCTACATTGTTTCCTTCTTTCATCCCTTATCATCTTGTTTGTGTATTAATGAAGATGAAAAAGAAACAATCAGTGATACATAGGCTTAATTTTTTTCTAGAGGTGAATTATCCATTTACGAGCCCATGCTGTTCCGCAAGAATTGCTAACTTGTACGTGCGTCGCGTACGTTCGACGCGAACGTTAGAACGTCACGTGTGCTTGTAGCATATTTGTTGCGGTAAAGCAGATCTGGGAACAAATTGGTTTGGCAGTTTGTGGAACTCGCCCGTTTGCAGTGGACGGCCCCTTAATAGGAATGTTACAGATAGCACGGATACCTTTTTCAGAGCAGGTGTCGCTTAGAAGTGACTGGTTTTGCGGTGCCGTTTGAAGTCTGCCCATGATACAATTGAACCCATGCTTCAAGCGCGAAGCGCTTCGTGCCTCAATCGTAGAATGTTATTTTCTGTGAAGTACGAGGAGAAGGATTTACGCGACCAAGTACCTCAGGTTCGCTTTTATGGATGACTTTCGATTTTTAATTTCTCTTGGGTAAGATACTTTGATCGTTTCTCCTATAAATCAATCTAATTAAGTTCCTTGTTATTTGAATAACTTTTGATAAACTATAAGCGACTGTAAAGATGATTATTAATTCTGAAACTAGCGAAGGTTCCTAATAATTTTGTGTTATAACCCTTGATGACACTTCCTCAGATGTCTTCCGCTGTGTTTGTGTACAGTGAAAATGAAGATTGAAATTGAGAAAATAGAGTACATACATTTATAGCAAACTCCTTTACTTGAATACGCTTTGGATTTGTAATAATTCATAATGCTACAGGAAATGCTGAGGAGTCACCTCAGTAGGAAAAAATATTTGTACCCAGATAAACTTATACGATTATTAAAACTAGCGTAATCAACAGCATTTTTTCCAAGCGGTGATAGTAATTGAAATTCTAATGAAAAATTATTAATTCCCCGCAAACTCGCTGAGTGTGCTGAATCATAAAAGTTCCTTGCGATGAATTGCATTATTTATTTTATTAATAAGCTGCCAGTGGTTGAGTAACTCCTTTGATTTCGTTTGGCTCTTGGCCCATATAAGGTGCCGCAGGCTACATGATAGCTCATATTTCACTGGTTATGGTGCATTTAGGGAAGGCGATTGAGCGATCGAGTTGTAGTTTGATGAATGGCAAATGCCGGAGCTACTGAATATTCCTTAATTGATATTTCTGGGAAAGTTCATTGACAGCTGTTTTGGCACATGTCAGCTCTTGTGCACATTTTCAAGTTTTCGCTTCAGGCAAGGTGAAGGTAATCTTTTCTTTAAGTGTCACTCTTGCGCTCGGCTCCTTTATGTCGTCGCTATGTTCTTGGTTTACGAATGAGGAAAGTTTTCTTTCACTTCGTGGTACCACTCTTTGCCCGCGTTTCGTCGTTTAGTTCTGTATTGATTCTCCTGTTATGAAACTTCCCAGTTGACTATCTAATCCCGATTGCATAATTCTACGGTCGAACACTCTTGGGCTTCATGCATGTAATGAACCCTTCAAGCGTGAGGGTTCGACCAGGATTGGAATGAAAAATGAAAAAAAATACTTTCGCTTGCGATTTTCTACCGGAGTTATTGCTGCTCTCCGTAAAACGATTGGAAATGCCGTCGATTTGCATGAAAATCAAACTTGGTTTCGTGAGACTTTTAGAATTATATTTCCCTAGCAGAATTTGGAAAACTGTAATTTCCGTGTTTTAAAAAAATAGTGGAGTTCTTACTCCGATCAAGTTTGAATCGTAGATGGCACTGTGATTACATCGTTAATCATCTTGTCATCCTCCGTGGTTTCCACAGTCGTAAGGTGTCTTATATAAAGATGCATTCTCGCTGTCTTAGTATATTTTTACAATTTTTAATAACAGTTTGAATAAAAATACAGGAAAATTTTCTTGACTTTATTCATAACCGATACTAAGCCATTTCTGAGCGCATGCGCTATCTAGAACGCTTCTATTCTCAAGTACCTTACTTTTACGCTGTCTTGTAATTTAGCCAATCTTTTCTTACATTTTTTTCTTTAAAGGTATTTTTAGGTTACTTTCCACCGAATTGTAGTTTATAATTTGCAAAAACTGTCAGAAAAAGGCAGAATGGATGCGATTATATCGAAAAGGATATTTTATGCCTTGTAAATTAGTTGTAACCCATGTACAGAGAAAGCTGGAAAAATTTTCAGAATATGAGGCCACATACTCATTACTGATTTTTAGCACAGAATTTTTGGATGTGGAGAGTAGTTATATAATAATTTCATTTTCTGCCATACAGTGTTCTTAAATGCTTGGCGATTTTTATGCCTCACATTCTCTCTGTGCTCAGCAGATGGAGTAATTACCTAATAAACGTTCATGAGCAATGACATAATTACCTGTAATTTTCATAATGGAATGTATATCATCCTTTCCATGTCGTTGTTGCGCCTTTAATTTTCGAGCATTGACACATCTTTTTTACCGGTAGCTTATATTTGCCTCCGTTTTGAATTTGCTATCATTAACTTCACATTGTGTTCTATCCACCTCCTATCATAACAACCGCAAAGTGTTAGACTAGAATAATTATTAACATTCGCGAGATGGTATTCTAAATAATGATGATAAAATTGATGGTAAAACTAATGATAAAATTGGACATTCACCCCTGATTTTATTTCTGGCTCCCTTTCTCCGCAGTCAGCTTTCCTTTATTTCGTAAATTGTGCCTCAATATTCGGAGGTAGCCATTATTGCTCCATAGGAACTACTGTACTCTCTTATTAAGTAAGATCAACTTAAGGTAGTTTGAGCGAAATTTAATTTTACCTAGAAATTAATGAATTTGGTCTCATTTTAAAGAAAAATATATCACTCTTCCATTGACACCAAAAATGCAACTCCTTTAGTGCTCCAACTGCAACTCCAACTCCAACGGCAACATTACTTTTCGAGATATTTGCCAGAAAATGCCACGGTACGTGTACAAGGTACGTGTATGCACTCCAGAGAGACCTTATTTAACAAATGAGGAATTTCTAACATCTAGATCTCGTCAAAAAATCAGCAGTGCGTAGTTTGTGTGTTTTCTCAACTATTTTGGAAAATAATTCATATTGTCGCCGTAGTAAATTCTTCGGGATCACAATAAACCTTCCGTTTTGATGGAGTTTCAGATGTACCGCGTGAAAAAATGAGTCATGTTAAAGGCTTATTTAGATATTTACATTTGATTACTGACAATTTCTGTCATATAAAACTATACTATGGCACCATTAATAATGCAATGTTTAATTCGTGTGTCTCACAGCTGGTGAAATTAAAACGTGTAGTTCGAATATGGCTATTATGATTAGGGATCTATCTCGCTCGCTCTACCTAAAATTCATTTTTAATTTCTAACTTAATTTCTGTCTCAATATCAGATTGAATATTCTTATAACACAAATTATATCCTATATTTTTTTCAATCCTTATATATCTTGTAAAAAATAAATGGGCCCTGTGACATAAGATATCCTCAGATAGAGAAAAGTTTTGGATATTTTAATATGTTTAAACTAAATATCATCATTTATTATTATTTTCAAATTAAGTTTGCGCCTCTACTGTGAAGTTGATTTGGTATATTGTCATGGTTTTGTTAATTGGTTGTGAGAGGGTTTTAGCTGCAATAAGACAACAATGAGAAATTACTTGGAAGAAGAAGGTGTTGATGAGTCTGCTCTCCTGAAAGATGAATATAAAAATGGATAAACTGGCCGCTATTTAACATATCTGACTCATTGAAAGTTGTCCGCCGTTATGCCCTCAATACATCTACAAATTTGTTTTGCATTCAATGCACTTAATGATACAGTCCAGCATTGGTACACGTTTTCTCTTCTCACATAAATTAGTAAATTTGATGCAGTTTATTAAAATTAGTGAAATTTAAAGTCTAGAAAATTATTTTTGAAACCTTTAAATCACAAGTCTTTTATTTGTGATAGATACAACGTATTTATATCCCTTGTTTTAGCCTTCAATTTATTTTGAGCGTTTTAAAACGAATATTGGCGACGATTTGGTCGCATGCTTTAACCCTTTTCTGGTGCTACACTTAGAATGGGTTTGCTTAGATAAAGGACTCCAAATTAAAGCTTTTAGCGCTGAAGGTTTTAATTTTTAAATAAATCACTATACACTTTTTACTAAGGCTTTTCCTTTTAGAGTAAGGACACATATGGGATTTTCGTACTGTACATTGCGTATTTGTGGTGAAAAATAAAGCATAAATATTCTACTTTGAAGACTTGGTAAATAAAAATAAATGTGTTCAAGTGGTTATAAATGCCGGTCAATATTTCGGTCGATATTTCGGTCGGAGGCAGTTATTTGAAGGAATCGCGGGCCTACATATCGAAAAATAGGCAAAAATTAGCATGCGATACGTACGGCGACTAAAATGATGGTGGCAGCTGTTATCAATGGTCAGTCGGCCAATTAAATGAATATGCTCAAAGTTGTCTCGCTAGCGCATTTAGTCTTGCTTAGATATACGACCTAGCAGATAGCTATGAACAAATGCTTATATTTTTCTTCACTGCTTTGGCTCCTCTAGAACGCCACGAAGAGGACAGTCACGGAAACCCGGCGATAGGCGGCAATAAAATGAATGCACAGCGTTCCGATCATCGTCTTTCGCTTCCAAAAGAGTTGAAGTGATGCAGATGAGAAATAGGCATAACACAAACCCTTCTACATCTACATATACATCTACATAATACCCCGCGAGCCGCCGCATGGGCGTGTGGTAGGGAGTGTTAGGTCACCAGCCGTGTAAAGGTGTAAGTTTCTTTCGGAGATAAAATGGTGACATGAATTATAGGAGTGTATTAATGAGATTAAATTTTATTGCTTATTGTTCGCTGAAAGAACGAGTTCTTGTACATATCTGTTCGGCAGTATATCTCTCTTATTTTATTGCGTCTGTCAGACCCTTGATGTATCCGAATACTTTTTTACGGTCAGTCCAGTACCCCCGAGTAGTACCTTAACGCGGAAAAACTACAATTGCCGCTAATGAAATTGGCTGTAGTAGGGATTGAGCGTCACCGACGTGAAAAAACATTAACCTTTATATAAAATTTGTTTAGTCGATCGCGAAATATTTTTCATAGTAAGTCAAATGTTCTTCATTGTAAGTTTATATATTTCATATGAGAATTTCAAGTACGAGTGCCTATATTCAGCATAAAAATTCATCTCCGGATGAATGTTTTATTTCGCATTTGATATCCATTATTAATTATGTACACTCGTCGATGAAATCATTCTTAAATATTCATAGAATTGGCAATATAGTGTTGCAAGATGTATGAATGTCATAATTTGTAGGTTTAGATGTGTCCGATTTGTATGCAATGATTGTAGCCAAATAATTCCGCATCGACAATCCCCGTCATTTGTAATGGACCAGTAGCATTGCTTTTTAATACCAGCGAAAAAAAGTCCCCCAATGGGCCCTGATGGTGCTTTCCCGTGTTTGTTGTCTTTAGCCGACGAAGAGGTATTTTCAGCATTTTTTGACAACGTGAACTCCATCATTCCGCCTCACCCATTTGTTACATCAAGATACGATTACGACTTGCTCTCCCCTGATCATCACGGCCGTTAATGATAGAGTACATCCGAGTACACCTCATTCTCTAATAATCAAAGGTTCCATCGAAGAAAACGGTGTGAAACTGATCCACTACTCGATCCCACCTTTTGATTTGCATTGATTTAAAATACCAATAATCATCGAGTCATCGAATTTTGACTACAATTATGGCAGTATTTTTAAATCACCTCAAAATAATATTTGAGGAAATAGCTAAATTGAATTGCCATTTAAATTCGTAGTAAAATTTACTTCTCCTGAGCATTTCTTGATGAAAATATCATTTATAAATAGAATAATTTGTTTACAGTAAAACTTTTTTCTCCTTGCAAGACTGAGCCATTATATCTCATGAGATACCAAATTCAAAATAGATAGGCTGAAAAACACTTTTTTCACCTTGTGTGACCGAGCCATTTATTGACATAAGATTTCAATCTGTGAAAAAACAATGTGGAAACTTTCCACGCTTCGTACCATACCTTTCTACCGGAAAGTATGTTTTTTTTCATATTTATGAAAGGACACGTTTTTTTAAAGCAGGATGTGAATTAAATGATATATTGGTTATTTTACGCTGGAACCACTGTAAAAGTAATGTAATCTAATCTGATCGTCTGTGCCTCCTTGCTCTTTCTACGGTAATCAGATTTTCATTGTACTCCCAATCAGAACCGTCCTTCCTCAAACGGTGACCTCGCGGGACCTCTAATTTATTAGGTCATGGACGCCAAATTTTGCTTTCCTATTTCACGATCTCATTCAAGTGTATGTTTCCCTAACGGCTAAGTGGTTCTATTTTCCAATTCAAAATCAAGTGTCTGCCATAAGTCTCTCCGCTGATTCACGAGTCTAAAATTAGCTCCCGGGCGTGTCTTATTATCTCCTGTGAGCCGCAAGTGGCCTTATCCCAATTCCGTTCACGACCAGTTTAAGTGAAGAAGGGATTACGCGGTTCAGCAGTGAAGCGTTCGTGACAAATGTTTGCAAATCCTGCGGACATCACTCCATAAATTTCATCTCCAGTCTCTAGGGTCGCGGTTGATCGCGTGTTTGAGCTTGCGTAAAGTCTGCCCGGGAGAGATACATGTTTGGTGGCCACTTTATCTGCGATCGATGAGATTTGTTTTGACATCGGTAACGGAATTCTGCAAGACTTATGAGCAACCGATGAAATGCAGTTCCGATTGAGGCGGAGGTAAATCTAGAAACAAGCGATCCTTACTGACCTTCGATTGGTGGGAAAAGTGGGAGTGCAGAAGTCAATTCAACTCAAACATGTCAGTTGATTACACTGGTAGCGAAGCATTCTGGTTCATTAGTGGAAGACTCTTTTCAATGTAAGGGCCAATTGTCTATAAAAATATCTCTGTGCAGGAGAGTAATACAATCTTCACGTTTGACTGGCAGGGTATCGAAGGTCACAAACCTTCGTTGTCACCTTCAAATCGGACAATTCACTGCAGTCCAAATGCTCTAAAATTTTCCTTTCCTTACCCACTATTCAATGTATTTCCCTGTCAATCGCGCATTATACATCCTCAGCACCCACATCTCATACGCCTGCAGCGTATTCTCGTCTTCTTTTCACACGAGTCCACGATTCTACTCCATATTACTTATTTAGTTATTTTTAACTTTGCAGTTATGTATAAATTACCTTTTTATTGTTATTATCATTTCATGTGTATTTCGTGAATTGTTTTCTTGTTGGTGTTACATTAGTTTAATGTCTGTAGGTTTTCGCAGGTTTTTCACACTCCCCTTAATGTGTGGGTATTTTCCTGCAGTGGATTTTTTCGTCCTTACCTTTTTACTTACTAACTTTCGTTTCATTTCCTTACGTTTTTCCCGCAAATGTATATATCTTTCTTCACACTTATTTCATGTATTTATCTGACGAGGCGTTAGATGGAAGAAGGGACTGCCTTAGTCTCAATCTCGTCCCAGTAAAGACGCCTTATTATTATTATTATTATTATTATTACAGCGCTATGCTCCATTTTGAATTCTTCACCAGCCTCTTTTCTACATCCTTACCTAAGGTCTTCCTCATCAGCCCCCGCCTAAAATGCACGCTTCTGTCGCTAGCGCAGTTATCCCTCTGCTATTTTAGCTTCCACACCCATTATCTTCTTACGCATTACAAAGGATATTAGTTTGATCTACTTGCCCCAGTTTGTGCCCTCCTTCCTTAATGACCAACCTCGTTTTCTTTGTCCTAGAATATATCATTTCTTTTGTTTTTTTATCCTTTATCTTCCGTATTTCTTCCTCTGATTTTCTAATATATGGACTTAAGCTTGAAATCTCTGAAAAAATACAGCTAACGATGTGGGTAGCTTGTAGACGTCCGCTGTACAGTTGAATCCTCAAATTTGTCGTGACTGCGAGCGTGTTTTTATCTTCATTGGCGCTGTATTTGTTTGTTTTTGTCTGTAATTTAGTTTTTGGTAAGTTGGCCATGATGTTTTAATGGTATATTGATAGTTCTTAGCTATTGAACTTTAAGATCTTTTGGAGTGACATTTAAAGTTTACGCACATGTATACGTGAGAAGGTTCGATACATTAGCCTGTATGAAGTTTCGAACATGAGATAGGTGTAGCAAAGAGCCAATCTACTCACTCAAGTTGTAGTTAGTGCCAAGAAGCTGTCCAATGAGCTAGCCTTTGCCTCGTGTGTCCAGTAAAATACATGATAGCGCGATGTCAAATCTAAATATGGTAGTATTACTTGTCCAAAAATATTAAATATTCTCCTTATCTCATTTGCATCACTTCTCCTGCTTGATGGTGGTTTTGAGAACAAGTTTTTTTATAACTCAGTTTATATTTATGAGTTAGACTATTTAAACTGTGACTCAGGAGAGAGTGTTTTCCGACGAAGAATCAAACCTTGGGCCTTAAGCATTCTGGATTAGTTACAGACCGGTACGCTACCCAGAATTTCCTATCCCATTCTGGCCTGGTTACAGACCGGTACGCTACCCAGAATTTACTATCCCAGAGGCAAAATTTAGAGTTTCTATTCTTAATTAGCTGCCGCGTACTTTTATGAGCCGTCCAAGTTGGTAATCGCCTTGCAATATCGCGTTTATTAGGAAAATTGGTGAATTCGCCTTGCTCCGCATTTGTCATGATAGTTTCCAATGGATACAAAAGCTAAGAGATTTCGTTCTGTACTTTAACTTCTTTTTACTACTTGTACTAATACTCTCTGTCCAATCCTTATTTTAAAATAGTGAAGTAGTGTAGAAAGGGATGCATAATTCAATGATCAAGGCAATTCGTGTTTGTTATATTTATTGAAGAAAATCAACGGATTTGTCTAACCGTCTCATTATGCGTAGTTTCCAATGGATTCAAAAGCGAATAGCTTTCGTTCTGTACTTAAACTTATTTTTACTACTTGTACTGATATTCTCTATCCTGCCCTTATTTTAAAATAGTGAAGTACTGTGGAAAGGGATGCATGATTCAATGATCAAGACAATGCGTGTTTGTTATATTTATTGAACAAAATCAACGGATAATAAAAATTAGTAAAAGTTAAGTTATCACAAACTGGATGAAAAATGTGGAGCTTTGGTTCAGTGCAGAAAGATGTTTGTCATGTGCTGTGACTATGTCTTGTGGTAGTCGATCTTGAAGGATAGTCTCTTTCTGTGGTTGGCAGGCACCTGAAAAGAAATATGAGCAGTTTATCTTGACTTTTGCTTCAGTTAAACAAACCAAATTTTAAGCTGGACACAGCTCTTTAATATATTTGATAAGCTTAGAATTCCTATGTTTCTAAGCGGACTAAGGCGAAAAGGGAATGTGGAACGAGTAAATTGAGAAGGACGAATAAGGGAATGTGTTTGAGGAAATAATTTTATGTGATGAATTTATGAATGTATTTACGTTCATGAAATATTTTCAGTGATTTTTTTAGTTTTTATTTTGCATTATTCTAACATATATTCACTTGAACATCTCAATGAGATCGGTGACTGATTGTTTATTGCCGGGAAATCTATGTAAAACGTTTGGATTTATTTTTTTATTTTACCGCAGAATACCATTGTTATTCAAACACTTGCATGCAGAAACATTTCATCCCCACGGATTGAGTTTCTTGCGTTCCACATCGCAATCCCTTGTTTTGAATATTTTTCAAATTCCTCATTTCTCAGTTGTTATTTATTTCAAAAATTTATGGCGGAAAATAATTTACCTTGACATTAGTTATCCTTAGTATATACATGGTGTAATATCTTTAGCAAAATTTGAATCAGTAAAACGACTTCATTATTTAATTGAATATCAAAGAAAAATTGGTAAATATGTGGCAGTTGTTGCGATATGCCCTACAACTCAGCAGAGATGTAAATTTTGTCTTGTTTTGGAATTGTTTCGTCTTGATTGCTGAGGTAAAAGTTTCCTGGGAAAATAATTTCCTTCATTCAATATTCTCAAACATCCTTCAAAGTGTTTGCTAGGTGCTTCTATTTTTTTACTATGGTTTGCATAGTCTTCGATTTTACTATGGTTTGCATAGTCATACCATAATGCCCTATTCGCGTTCCAAGCTTTTTACGATAGTAAACCATTACAAGGAGAATTAGTGACGTGACTTGGCAAGACTGTGGTTAATTTCTCTATCCGGGTATACTTACCTAGTTGTCTATCCCCTATAGTTGTTTTCTATAATCCGAATGTACATTAGTTACGATGGGCATTATTAAATCCTCATCATCATTGAGTGGCTGGTTGATGATGACAAACAAATTAATGTTAATTGTAGTTAGTAAATAGTAGTCGCTTTATGGAGAGAGCAGACAGGTGCGAATGCGGGTAGAAATTGGCAACGCTTCATTCAATTGTATGCTGCTAGTACGGGGTACTAGCGGTGATTACCAATGGCTATCATCATTCCTTTGATGTTCATAAAGTAAATTTATTTGTTTATGATGTTAAGAATGATCTCATTTTAATTTTACTCTCATGCCTACTTTTATTCTCATACCAACTTTTACACGAATTCTTGTTGCCCATATTTCTTCTTTAATTTGATAGCTGAATTCGTGTTTTTATTTAATTTGACTTCGTTTATTAAATTTGAGGGATTGATGATTGCTTGGAAAAGGGAAGTAGTTGACAGATTTGAGATAGAAGTGTGTCAACCGTGCTGATCCTGTTGAAATGAATAACTTTGTAAATTTCACATAGGTGACTTTAATAACGACCAGTTTCGTCGCTGTGCGACATCATTCGGATCTGATAATGTCGCACCTTGACTAAACTGGTCGTTATTAAAATCACATATGTCAAATTTGCAGTAATTCATTTCAACATGAAGCAATTTCACCATGTCACGCCGCAAACCATGCAATTTATTATGTGCTGATCATCCTTATACTAATTTTTAGACCACGAAATTGAAGCGCAATGAAAAATATTTTATTTATGAGAAACTGTTCGTCGCCATGATATACCCCTTCATTTTTCTTGAGATTATTGCAACTGAGAAATCACATGTAACAGTCTCTCGAATTTAATGTCGCGATTTACTAAATTTAATTAACATTTGTATCCACTCTCAGTGTTCATTAAAAATTCATGACTCTGACATAGGAAAATGAGAGACTCAGAAGCCAAAATAGAAATAAACAAAACTATTTGCTTACCAATTCTTAACTACTGGCTTTGAAACCGGATCATTTATAACCTGACCAGATAGTAAATTTTTTTTCTACACGACACATCAGTCCAGAATAGGTCCTGCTAAGCTAATATACCTACATAGCTTGTCAGCAGGTTCCTATTTGAACATATATTGGTGCAGAAATAAAATTGTTGTTAATATTAATATGAACAAAAACCGAAATGCATCTGGAAATAAACTCAACAATACGAGAAAAACCTCACCCTTAGCCCATTGTGTCACACAGAGTGAAGGTATAACTTAGATGGTATAGTGGCGCAAATAGAGATGGTACAACATAGACGGCGTGGACATCTCGACAGAATGTACCATAGTATAATCCCCAGGCCAGAAAGCAAAACCAGACGGGAGACGAATTAAAGGTCGACCGTGAAAGACATGCAAGGAAACAATTATAAAGTATGGGAATAGAAAAGGAAAGAGGGACGAGGAGATGAAGGAAATGACCGGTGGCCGGAAGAGGTAGAAGGAGCATATCGAAGCCACGAGTCCTATAGCATTAGTGGAAGAAGAAGTCACGAAGATTAACCCTGTCTGACCTGTAAATGTTTTGCTGTGAACTCCTTCCTGTTTTCTCTTAGCCTAAGTAGGCGTACGAATACGATGGGTGCACTTGATGGTACCCGTATGAAGAGACGCTGTAACTGTAAGGTACCGATACCGGATGGTAGGCCAAGGCCGGTGGTGGCGCCAAGACGCTGTGCACCCTTACTACTGCTGGAGAGTAGGCCACAGGGAGTAAGTGCCTCTTCTCCTTTACACCCCCACTGTGCTTCTCTGGCGTTTCTTCCGTGGCACTAGCCAGGGCCGCCATGCCCACAATAACCAACAAACAGATTTGCTGAAATATTTGCAAAGAAATTACAAGATTAGAATAACTATCCCAGTATTTCACTCTGGAGTTTTCTTGTGAATAACTTACACTATTTATTAAGAATTGAGTGGGACAGGTATTCACAATGAAAGGTATTCAGATATTCACAATACGCCTTTCTGTTGGCCCCCTTCCATGAGTTACGATTTTCCCGTAAGTGTTGCTTACACTGATCTACAACTAAATTGTACCTTGCGAATAATCAGAATTGCGTGAGGCATGAGAGGGTAGGACATCTGCCAATTGTAATTGTGATTTATGTGTATTTATTTAATTTTATGTGTTAGGCGTGGCGATGTAAATTTATGTGTTAAATTTTCATTTAAATGAATGCTCATTTTAATTCATTTTCGTTTCAGTTAAATTCGTGCATTGGATGCAGCAATTCTATAGCGGTCACGGATGCCGCGAGGGAAAAATGTGGAATTGATTGAATCAGTCCTAATGCCAATCTTCCTTTTTTTATCCCTTTCAATCTGCGAACCAAGCAAGATAAATAATTTCGTCTGTGTCAGAACTAAATACTGGTCTCTTGTAAGTTACTAAAAGTTTAAATCTCGGTAGTGGTCGTCATGTTGTACTTTAAGTGGGAGAATAAAATATACATCATATTTAGTCAAGCACCCGTAGTTACTGTCCTGGTGTTTTAATTGTAGGGGGGAGTAAATATAAATGTACAATTTTTAGTCAAACTCTGGGAGTCGTCTTTACTTCGCTCGTCGCGCAGAGTAATCACGTGCAAAATATTTGCAGAAGTCCATTTAGAAATTGAGCAAGTAACTGTCAAGAAATCAGGAGGATGTCCACTAAAGGAAAGGTGAAATAAAGCCGCTCTTTTACTCTAGTTAATTGACATTTAGAATACGCCGCTAGCATATTTTTGGCCTCGCACTGTATCTGAAGAACCGATAAAAGTGGCAAAGTAAGACATGCCATGTCAATCTGATCGGTACAGAAATTCCTCTCATAATACCCTCCTGTAGTGACAAAAATGCGCAATCAGAAGTAATACGTTAACATAATTTCACTTCTATCCTTCGCTCTATCGTCCATATACATTTGTTTTTAGAGTCTCATTTTTGTTCTCCCAACGGTTTGATTACCGTGAGCTTTTTTCCTCTATGAAAATACGGAACCTATCGGAATGAAGTTTTCCACTTTGGTCCTAGGCTGTGACTCGGGTACTTACTGAGAAATCTTCTTAAAAGTATCAACTGCCACAGTGCTAAAGAAAATTTGAATCAGTATTGAGGGAATTGTATTGAAAAGGAAACATTTTAAGGACACGCTGTTGGAAAAATTAACCTTTGTGTTACTGATTCGGTTTTAAGAGTGTAATACTTCAGAAAATGTCTGTTATGAAAGGAAAAATACACACTAGAAATTTTAGTTAGCAACAGTTTTTGTGAAAACATTAAAATTCTACTAAGTTTTGCGGAAACTTGATTGGCTCAGCTATTGTAATAATTTATATTGGTCAATTATTTACGTGTGTTTTTATATTTATGTGATACGTGATGAAATTCCCTATAAGAGCAATTGGCTGATCACCTCCTCACAGTGTTAGTTGGATGCGGCATCCAGATATTATTCTTAAAAAAGCTCGGAGCCTTTACCAATTAATTGAAATGGGTCCTCGGAATCTATTTGAATTGTGTGCCGCATCTAATTCTTGGCTTTCATTAATCTATAGTTTCTTCCGGTGCATAAAATACTAAGTAAGTGATAAATTCTTCGGAACTGAGACGGTAGAACTCAATTATAGCGTGCATCTTAGGGCAGTTATCTCTTGAGCACTGCTCACATTTCAAGGAAGGTCGAGTGCAACGCGTTATCTCCCCTCACTCTAGGCTACCTGTGCCATCGACTGCGAGACCGTTAGACGGTGGAACGAATCTTGTGCGGTAATCAAGGGTTCTCTTCAATGCCAGAGAAAGCGACGCTATCTTCGAGATGCCACCGGACGATAGGGTTGGGAACAGAGGAAGGCGAGTCTTATGAGTCGAGGACACCAACAAAGAGGTCGGTCTTACGTGCGGGATTACTCGAGCGGAGCATCTTTCAGCTTGGGGCTTATCTCTTTAGGAAATTGTTGCCAGCAGAGGCCAGCCTCGTGTGCTCGTCCTAGACGTGGGGTCGATGAGTCTCCGAGGACATGTGCGAATAGGAAACCTTTGTAACCTTGAAGGTCCGCTGGAAAAATCAGTGGAATTTCTTTTCGTTCGATAGATTAATGTAGCAATGAGCGATTTCTTTGCGCGACATTTTTCTGTTTGCGGGGATAAAATTATTTCTTGACGTTTCTTCAATGGACTCGTATCTCATATTTTTATCGCGGGAAACTGCTTACCTTAATTTTGAACTCATTTTTACTTTAAGTTTTGCTGTGCGTTGAATTTGTAAAATGACTTTACTTGATATTTTTGGGATTCTGTTTTTCATGCCAAAATGAGAGAAATTGGCGGTGACAATCTAAGTAAATTGACTTAAAATTAATAAATTTAATTTTGCGGCGCACAATCAATAAAGTCATATAAAACTGGGTTTAGTACCAATATTTTCATTTCGTTAAAGACTGTGTGCATCGCACATCGTGTCTCTTATTCTTTATGTTTTGCATGATTAAAATACCGCCCCTCCCTTTGTTTTTTCTATTCTGCAGACATTTTTTGGGCTTATCATTTATCATATTGCGTTACTATTCCACTATCCTGTCGATTGAACACACTTTTGCCTCTTTGGCCGTTGTCTGTTGTAAATTAAAGTTATTAAAAAATTCACTCGCCCCTTAAAATTATTTCTTGATTCGGCATCGCCCCACTCCAGAAGACTGTTACCATTTCGTACCTCTTTCTGCTTATGCTTAATATCTTCTACCGATACCTCAATCGAGAAAAGAAGTTAATGGAGCAGTAAAGAGTTTTAAAAATTCTTATGCCTGCTACATGGCTTCAAGTCGGTCAAATTTACTGGTTCAATGATGGAGTACCGAGCCTTAATTTTGATTAGGTTTTAATATTGAAATAAATCCTTTGAATGGGAATACGATGCAGTGGTCGGATGGTGTTACTGAGGCAATGACGTGAAACTATTTCTAAGTTCGTGAATATCGATCGAATGAATGGGTCGAAACTCTCTAATTTAATAGTTGACTGTAAAGGGCTTTGACATTTTAGTAGCGGAATGCCATCTGAATTGCCATTCCTTGCAAATTAGAAAGCTCTAAGACGTACGTTTACCCTCCGTTTTCAAGGAGTTAATTCAATTTTTGAAGAGTTAAAATAGAATATAATGTTTCGAAATAGTTACAAATATAGACCATGTCAGTTTGTTACGCGGTATAGATTCAAACAAATTGTGATGAGAGAATTTTAGCTTGGATTTTTCTACTTTCTTGTAAGAAGAAAAGCGTTTTAAAGTATTCATTTTGTATATTCCACGAAAGCTATGATTATATGTTGCACACTTCGTTTTTAATGCCATCTGGAATATCATTGCCCTTCTCTAATTAAAACATTTTAAATAGTCATATCCAATTCACGACAGACGTGCACACGGATGGAATGTACTACTCACCATGAACTTCATGATCGGTTGGTTTGTCTGAAGCGTACAATCGTACCTTGACGCTGTTCCTTACTTCGCACAATCACTTTGAACACTGGTTGTCTGCCTCTGGCTATGTCACCTCTTTATACCTTCGATGAGGACGCAACGTATCCACTGGGTGCTCGCTCTCCCAAATGTCCTCCCATATGTGAAACATTGTGTGTTAGGTAACGCGTACATTTTTCGGTCGAAGGTGATCCAAGGGGTGCTGGTTCGTGCGTACGTGACCATCCGTCTGCATGCCGAGCGTCAGTGGTACGAGCAGCAGTTGGCGTAATCAGGAAGAGTTTTAGAGGCCCTCCCCTTCTTTATCACGCTGTCGCTCATCCTTTCTGCCTATCGCTCGTTGATATCACTTTCTCACATCCCGTTCAGCATTCGCAAGAACGGATCCCGAAGTGTGTGTGGGGGAGTAGGGATGGGGGTGGAGGGGGGGGGGGGGGGGCGGCCCAAATGGGTTCCAACGCGTCGCGCGGATTAAACATACGTCCTTTCTCTCTGTTGCGTACGTAATCGTGAGTTGAATCGCCGATCGGAATTGATATCGTTACGCGGCTCTCAAGATACAATTTATAGGGTCTGATATCATAGTCACTCGAAAATTCAGCGATGTTAGTCCTTAAGATTCTTCTTGAGAGAAATCAAAAGGATTATATGGATGGTTATTTTGGGGCAGTAACCAGCGACTCAGATCACTTGCGCCATTTAGGATTTGTGCATATGTTGTATTGCGCGTGTGTGGAAGAATAAGAGAGGGGTCATAGGGAGGAGAAAAAAGGAGGGTTGACCCATAGAAGTCGCCTTTTTGTGGAGGCGGCGAGCGCATGTGTATCGCTATTTCGACCGGTGCGCGGATCGCGCCTGGCTCTCCTTAACCGTTCTGGAGTGCATTACGCGTCGGAGGCGTCAGAGGCGTCGGAACGCGTGGCGTCTACAATATATCTAAAATAACCCTTAACACTCTAGAAAGTTTCAATACATCTACCTATTACCCTGTAAGCCACCACAATGGTGTTTGGTTAGGACTGTCCTTTAATAAGACGAAAATACAAGTGTATAAGTTAGGACATTTAAACCATTATTTCAATTTTATTCGTTGAGCATACATCGTGCAGATTAAAACGTTAAAATCTGCATAAAGATGGGAGAGTGTATGGACCCTTGATTTATGCCTTATAAAAAAATGCAACGCCCGAACAGGGACTTGAACCCTGGACCCTCAGATTAAAAGTCTGATGCTCTACCGACTGAGCTATCCGGGCTCTGGGAGTGTCTCGCCACTGTGGCGATAGGCAATTGACTAAATGACATAAATGTCGTTTAGTTGTGTAACGCTACAACAAATAACATAAATGTCATTTAGTTTTATAACAACATTGTGTAACGCTACCTCCTATAACCATTAAATCATAAACGACTTAAATGGTTGTAGAAGGTAGCGTTACACAATGGTTCTTGAACGGAAGACCGCAATTTTAGTTATATATTTCATTCCATTTAATTTGAGGGAAAGTTTCCGAATATCGGTGTAGGGGTGTGACTGGGAAACTGGTTTGCTACCCAGAAGTTCTGGGTTCGAATCACGGTTGTGGTTGAGTCTCCACAGAATCCCGATCCCTCCTTGGGTTTCATGTTGAAGGGTCCTCATCGGCATTGCTTCGTCCATAGAATTTGACTTTGAACCCCAATCGTCATTCGTTAAAAGCTAGCTAATAGCAACATTGAATTTCCCTTCAACCCTCCTCCATTCCTCATCTAGTTCAGCCTTGCCAAATCACCGAGCTATCCTAAAGGTAGCGAATGGTCTCAGTTGTCGATCGCCTACCCACAAAACTCACAAACCTGACAATATAGTCATACATGGTCTATGCTAAGAGTACGTACATTTGCTGTGATACCCTTGAAATCCAGTGCTCAGATGGTTACTTAAGGACAGTGTCGTCGATGCTTTCACATCACCTGAAATTCTGTCCTGTACAATCTCCAGTATGGTATTTATTGCAAAGGAATATCAACACTTTCTTCTCATCAACACCCATTTTTTAGCGCCATGATACCTGCAGCCTTCTGGTACTTCCTTCATTGGATTATAAGTTTTCTTTTCCTTATTCCGTATCGCTTTACGGCTGGTATCCTGATTTCCCCTGACTCTGAGGCTTATTGCAAGGTAGTATGAGCAAGTAAAAGTTATGTTACTAAGTTACTAAGGTAAAGTTACTAAGAATAATAGTTTTAAAAATCATATCGTTGCGAATTTTAGGTCTAAGTTCGGAAGTATATCAAGTGCTGGCAGAAGTATCTACTTGGTGGCTGAGGCTGCCACATCAGATTTAACAACATTGTGCAACTTTAATCATTTAAGTCATTATTGAATCCTGATTACATATTTACTCTGAGATGGAAGCTACCGACGCGAAGCCTGACGTCAAGGAGTGGAAGGGGATGGCAGATGAGAGGAGAGGAGAAGTCGCTTGTCAGTACTGCCGAAGGGACTGACTACGTTTACTTTCCAGAGTCAAATACAAATGCGGTGACATTGATCTTAACACATCGGAGAAGCGCGTATAAAAATTCTAATGGGGGCTAAAAGACTATCTCAGTGAATTTGAATGAAAAATTAAGTATTTTGAAGTTCGTAACGAAGATTGGTGACAGTGCGAAACTTGATAGTCAAGCGCAAAGAATGTCTAGCCCACTTGGGCTAATTTATGCCTAGAGCCCGGGTAGCTCAGTCGGTAGAGCTAATAGACTGTAAACATGAGGGTCTAGGGTTCAAGTCCTTGTTCTGGCGTTTTATTTTCAGATTTTTTTAAGGGAAGTCACGAAGGGATGATATAGAATCTCTTATTGTTCTTGGAATAACTTAACACGCCTTAAACCTGTTTACAGTGTGATGAATAATAAATATGAAGTTCCTCTTGCGCCCTTTCCACCAACTTCTTCTTTAATTCAACTCTTCTGCTTAGTATGTATATACATACACGCCTCAATTGAAGTGGCCTTCTTTCCTTATAACCTCTGAACTTCGGCTTATTAACCCTTGGCGGTTTTCGAGGATGCGACAGAATTTTCTTCGTAATAGTCAATTGCAGACAATATTACATAGTTGAAATTACTCATGACCATGAGAATTAATAAAAATTTATTTTGCATGAAATGCTATTTAATTCCAGGTACGTGGCCAGTTTCGGTGACTATACGGGGTATTACGGTCCTGATAGCACTAGGTAGTAAAAAAGCCATTGACTTAATGATGATGTAGAAACCAAAATTGCTGACGTAGAAAATTGGAATTGACAATTATTCTCTACCCTTCTTTCCCTATTTAGTGGAAGTGACAAAAGTTTGGTGAGAACTTGTTTGTTTACTGGTTCATCCGATATTAATTTCGACGATATCAAGAAAAATATTCCGCATTATTGCATAAAGGATTGTCAATATCTAGGTCAATCCTAAATGAAATAACTTACAGTTCATTTTAGGGCGAAACTATTGTGAATAATAGTACATCTATATTGAATCATTTTAATTCTTGGAACTCTGAAGTAATGACTCCTTAATATGAAGTGCCATTGATTTGTTTTTCATTTCGATTGTATCTCTCAACATCAATCCGAAATCCAGGCACCAATTAAACAAGGTTACCTGAAAATATCACTCATTGGCTAAAATGAATGTCATTCTTCAAATCATGAATCCTAATGCATTATAAAGTCCACTTGTCAATTATATTTAATTTCCTTTTAAGATGCTTATATAATGCCATAGTTGTCGCTGGTGGTATTGCTAGTTGGATTTACAAGGTACAGGTATGTTACGCTCAAATGTAAGCATTCTTAACATATTTTGTTATTTTAATCGAAAAAATTACTTTATTCCGGGAAAATTATGCTAGAGCCTATATCATGCCGCATATGGAAGAAGCTGAAAACAATGATTATTTGTTCTACGCTGTATATTTTGAAGGCTCAAAACTTTTCCTCAAATAATACACCCGTACTTCATCTCGACGTATATAATATTGCGTCGTATATTTGAATAAATATTTTGCGTATTATAAATGAAGTATTCAATGCATTCCTCAAGAGCATGTACTAGAAAAATGTAGTGGGCTAGATTGTACAAGAAATACCAAGTGATGTACGCGTTGGTCAATTAAAGATTGATATGGGGATGAGCATATACCCGGATGTTATCAATGTATAGGGTAAAATTGAGAGCTGCAGTTGAGAAAATTTGAAATTGAAACGATGATTATAAAAGGAAACCATATTCATTTACCAGGATTTTTTATGAGAAAATATGGATTAGATTTGATATTTGGGGAGGCGACCGACGGCTAAGGTCATTTGCGCCATAGGGGATAGATCAGGGAGGAATGGTGGATGGAAAGGTGGATGGAAACCCGGCGTCAGCATTAGCCTGCTCTTAACGAAAGGCGCCAAGGGGACCACGGTTTAACGTCTCATCCGACAGACGGAGTACTGTACTTGAAGTGCCCTCCACAAGACATTCAAGTAGGGATCGGGTACCCTCTGAAAAACATCTACTCCTCTGCAGGGATTTGAACCCTGGCCGCCCGTGTGGTAGGCGAGTACTCTAGTCACAATACCAACCCGATCCCCATGAGAAAATATCTACTGTCTTTTGCTCCATGGAGGTTTTGAGCTTCGTACATTCTAATATTTACTGACCCATGGATCCATTAAAGGTCAATCAAGAAGCACTCTCCCGTTTCGGGCTTTCTTTACATGTCAGCCGCATTTTTATTTTAACGAAATTTTATTTCCGAATGGTTATCATCCCGCTGCCCGACTATTGAAGACACTGTAGCTTGGCGAAATATATGGCATTAATGTGGACCAAGAACTTCTGCTTTTACCGTTTGTTGTAGTTGTTTAAAATATCATAATTTATGAAACAAGCATGAAGTCGCATTGCCGTAATGTAAAATTTTGTAAATATAATCTCGATTCATATGAGAAATATCTTTGGAAGATAAACTTCACTAAATCATTACTTGAAACAAAGCTAATTCCGTAGAGAAAATGGGTTTTTTCGTCTGTTTTAATTTGGTTTTGTGGGCATAACTGAAGGATAATTAAACTCCTGGAAAAAAATTAAATAAGGCCTGGCGTAAAATAAATTCTTGTGTGGAATATCGGCCTTTATTTACATAATGGATGATAAACTACGCTATCGAGAGCCGAGAAAGGTTGCCCTCTTTAATCATTGATACGTCTTGTAATTTTACTTTGACGACCCTATCATATCCATATTGTTTCCCTGAAAACAGGGGGCGAGGATTTATAGGCATTTCTAAAATTCATTTAATCGTAGAGGTAGGTTAGGTAATCGTTAGGTTTTCAATTTAAAATTATTTCTTGGTTACAACTCTGTCATGTAGAGCAAATTGATGGAATAGACAACATTGTATCCATGTTTATGATATTTTGCAGGGAACATGAAAAAATGATGCTCTAAAAAGCGAAATTGGTCAAAGTAAATATAATCACATTGGAAGTTGCTCAGTTTTTCATTGTGCAGTTATGTTCCGTTTCCACTCTATCAGTCCTGAAACCACAGATTATGTTGGAAACATGAAACTTTCCTTTTCAAGCCAACTTCCACCCAATAATTGTCTGTCAGTAGATTTCACGTTGTGACAATCAAGAAGATTGCCCAATTGATCACAAACGAACAATGTAAACTGTCAGATTTATTACTGGATCCATAAGAGAATTGGTGCGGCACCTCATACTTGGATAATAAAAACAGGGCAGAGGTATTATATATCACTAGTCTGGATTTCAAACCGTGACAGCGAGAAAAATGCATGCAGTTATTCAGTCTCAAATTTCTCACGTTCCTGCTCACTTATCGTCAAATGTCTCTGCCATGTACTCTGGTGGCAATGCCTCGCATAATCGTTCTCGGAAGTTCAATTTATTTTTTTTCCAACTATTGTTCACCAAAACCATTGGATAAAGGAGTACATTTGTATGCCTTCTTTTTAATTCAGGATTTATATAATAATTCCTAAATTATTTACTGAACTATGTATGTAAAACGCTGGTCGTTTTTATAAAATAAATCATGCACAATAAATGTCTGGATTTATTTACCTTCAGAAAATTGTTTCCTACGCCTACGACTCAGTAAAGTGCTTTGCGATACTTTTTCTGCCTCCAGGCCACTCTGATTATTCAATAAATATTCCATACCTACCTCTGAGTCTTATGTTTTTATTCGCTGTTAAGATATGGGATACGTCTTGTGTGCCCCATCCGCATGACACTTGATTCATTAAGCACTTTCCTCTAATGAATTCTGGACTACCGCCCAGGGCTGCAGCACGGTAGCAGAGTCTTCTACCTGCCGCCTAAATCAGACTTGATGGTTTTTGTAAATGCCTCTGCTCAGCAGATGCTCTCGGCATAGAGCATGAATAGTGTAACAGTCTTCTTAGCATGGAGTGGACTCTGTTTTCTCGGCGACTTCTGTGGAGCACGCTAATGGCCGAAGGGGGCGCGTTTGAACAAATGACGGTTTAATCGCGCTACTTGAGCCTCAGGGAGTGTGAAATATAAAGTGGACGATTAAGAGTTATGTAGGTCGATGGAACATGCTCTTGGTGTTCACCCCCGCGGGGAAGATGGGATTGCATCGCGTTCGGGGTGGCCACGACGATGTTCTGTGCCACTTCCGCATGGTCGCTCTCGTCTTCTCTTAACACTTACACTTGGCCTTTCTCCTATCCTTAATTCCTGATTTCCGCCGGACAAATTGTCTGAGATTACATCTATATTCGGTGGCAGTTTCTGGATGCCAAAAATCTTCTGTGAGTACACGGAAGCCAACAGTAGAAAGTGACTCCTTATGAAAATATCTGAGCCCACGTGGCCAGCATCTTGGAAAAATGTGGGCTGTATAAACTTGAGGCTTTTCTTATGATTTTACTTTTTTGAAAGATAGCAGGCTAGATTTATTGCTCTACAAGTTCACCAAACCATACGTAGGTAAGTTTATTATAGGGTGGGGACATTTTTCAACGATAACTAAGTTATAACTTTGTTCCTCATGATAAGGCTACTTCGTAAGGTTATTTAATGATGAGAATAATTACCAACTGATTGTTATCTGTGTATTTACCAATGAAGAATTGGAATTTAAAAAAATGATATATTCATGAATCGGTACATAGAATTACACATGTGGGTTGACCTTAAATATGAATTCAAAATTGTGTTGATTTTTGATGAAAAAGCAACTGCTAACTAGTAAAATTTGAATTTTCAAGCAACTACAACTTCATATCCATTTTTATCTTAATCCATATTTACCACGAGATTGTGTTAATATTAGTCACTCTTGGGATCAGGAAAAGGAATACTTAAGTCAAGGATTATGGTTCTCTTGGTGGATAGAGTCTGGTAACCCGAAAATTTGTTTGCGGTTATACTTATTTTAAAAAAGAGCGTAATGTTGAAGCTAACTCTTCCCCAAATAGGATATAGAAAAATGGTATTGATTGAAATAACGTGGCAATGATGATGTCTATCAGGAATACCAGTGAGTCTTTTCCCGTATTTAATATGTGTAAGAATTTCTTAATACTTTTCTTTTTACATTTTGAAAAAATTCAGGTATTATCATATTCGTTTTGATTTGTGGAAAACTTTGTAGCACAATTTTCAGTTTCGGGCGCTCGGACCGGTCCTTCAACGGCCACCCTTCCTAAGGAGATACATACACAGCAAACGTAATCAGGCACAATTTCATACAATTTTGTAACAGAAAATAATTTCTTTTATCCATGAACTGAATTACAAACTTACTAAAGAAACAGTGTAATGATCACTCCAGAACAATGTTCTCGAATACTGTAGAAACAACTATGTTTAATGTTTTTAATTGGACAACAACAACTAGGCAGTATTGGACAAAATTTTTCAGCGGCAAGCTTATGATTTTTGTTTTTGCTAACTTTTGGTAGTTTATAATTTTACCCTTCCTATTGTGGTTGAGTATTGATTAAAAAAAACAAGAAAGCTTCTCATAAAAAGTGCCTGCCAATGTGGATGCCCCCCTGCTCACAATCATAGCTACTTCCTTAGCGTTTGTGGAGGAAAATCTAAAGTGATGGATAGACTTAAAGACGGGAGGATGGAAAATTAAGACCGCAAATGGGTGTGGTTGAGATTTAAGTCGAATGAGATTTCCCCTACTCGCTTAAGACTTCCGCACGATGTATTATGCAGTGATTCGTTTCATTTTTTTAATGCTGCTCGAAATAAGGCATGTTTAGCAACTTAATCTCTAGAGATTTAAGTTTCTTTTTTGTCCACTCAATAGCATTCGATGCTTGCGCAACTCATATTAATGAGTGGATTTGGAAGGCGCAGCGGTTGAGTTTTATGACATCCTGTGTTTTCAAAAAGGTACCATTAATTTTTTTATTTCCCTTTAAAGTTTTCCTTATGGTAAGGACGATAAATTTCGATTCTCCGCGACGGCTATTTATAATATTCCTCCGATACTAAAGTTTGCGAGATTGATTTCTCCGCTCCAATTGACTTGTTAAACAGATTGATCTGTATGTTTTTTTATAGCTAGAAAGTGAACTGCTCTCTTTCTTGATATTTTTATAAAAAAGTTTTTATCTAGGTAGCTTGTTTTCCTACATTTATTCGATGATATTTGCTGAACTTTAAAATTAAATGTGATTTGTGTGTTTCAAATGATACAACTTTGTAGGAGTTAAAAATCTTTAACCGTTCGTCCTAAATGAGTAAATTAATCTCTCATGCATTTTCAGGTTAGTACTATAATAGAAAAAGCAGTATTACTCTATGGTACTATTTATAATTAATCATTATTAATGGCATAGCACTGACACGAATTTTTAGGATAAGTTGCAAGTAAGACGACAAGTTTTGCTTACATCAAATCTACAGTCCGTTTTTACATTTGATCTCCGGAGTTTGAAGCATTACGCGCATATCGCACGCCAAAAGATCTATATCCAACTTGTATACATCAAATCAAAGCCTATATTTGCGTCATTTGTATTAAATACTTAACTTTTGTGCCATTGCACTAAAAACGGAAGTTAGTTTGTGTATTCAGGAAACTAGTTTGTTGCTTCACCAATAATAAATGAGAAAATTAGGCTGAATTTATGTTTGCACTTTGTTGATTATTCCTTTGAAAGGACTTGTATGTGATACAGATCCTTAACTTTATCCGTTTAGCTAGTATTAGACATTTTACGGAACTGCATCATCTCCTGAAGCGCGCCTACGCGAATTTCGCCGTTTGCTTGATTTTTTCTGTGCTAACTCAAACATTATTTATATCTACATAATGTCCCGCGAGCCGCCGCATGGGGATGTGGCAGGGGGTGTTAGGTCACCAGCCGTGTAAAGGTGTAAGTTTTTTTGGAGATGAAATGGTGACATGAATTACAGGAGTATTTAGTGAGCTTAATTTTTATTGTGATCGCGTATTGTTCGCGGAAAGAACGAGTATTTGTACCTATCTGTTCGGCAGTGTATCTCTCTTATTTTATCGCGTCTGTCAGACCTAGAGATGTAGTGAGGAGTCATGATAATATTCTGTATGTCGCTCTGAAAAATATCAGATCTGAATTTCTTTAGCAACCTAAGCTTTGCGTGTAGCCTCCGAGTCTCTAGGGGCTCCCACCTTAATCCCTCTAAAAGTTGTGACTATATGTACGCTCGTAGCAGTTTTATACGAAGCGCGCTGCTTTCCTTTGTATTTTATTAATTTTTTTGGTTAAATCTATTTGACCAGGGTCCCAAATGCTCGCGGCATATTCGAGGTGTAGCCTAACCAGAGCGAAGTAGCATCTCTCTTTGACTTTTTCATCCGAGGACCTTCCTATTATACGTTTAACAAAACCTAGTTTCTTTAATGCTGCGCCACGTATGTTTTTTGTGTTATCCCCACGATATATCAGATGTTAAGGTAATTTCAAGATATTTTACTAAATCTGAAGATTTTGTTTACTCCACCCACAGTATAGGTATGGCACTTTTGTGATGACCTACGCAGGAAGTGGACTGTGGTGCATTTGCTGACATTTAATTCACTCCGTTCTAGCGCTCCGTCATCTTTGCGAAATCGTTTGGATGTGGTGTAGCAGGAAATTTTTGTTTACAGCGCTGCTTATTTCTCTTATTATTGTAGCGTAATTCTCATAGTTAGGCCCGAAGGAACATAACCTTATATGCCACTTTGCAATGCTGCTTTTAAAGGAATATTACAAAACTTGAACTTTCGAAAACATTTGACTGACGCATAGTTTCCTTGTTCGTGTCTTGTTCACGTGAGGTACAATATAACTTAGCGATTTCATCAATTGATATTAAAGATCTTATTCAGTGACTGAGCGTATCGCTTTTTCTTCGATGGACGTGGATCCATGCATTTATTTAAATTAAACCCTTAGCCATGAAAAATAAGATGAAACACAAAACAAAAATTTCTTACGAATAATCATTCTCCAGTTAAGAACCTAATATCCCTCATTGCTAAGAAGAGGAGATTACTGAGATTTGAGATGATTTGCCGGTAAATTTGTTTACCCGCCAATTATTTGGGACTACACATGATTCAGTGATCCTTCTTGAATTCAGGAAGATAAAAATAGAGGTTATGTTCATTTTTAATATTACTTCCGAGAAACACTAAAAAAATAATCTCCACCAATTTGCAATATACCGCAAACCAACTTATACAGACCACGTTATACCGTCTGATTCGTGCCACCCGTGGTCTCATAAAGCTGCAGCGTTCAACTATATGATCCAGCGAGCTTTAAATATCCCTCTTTCTGGGGATAATTTTGAAAAAGAATTAAATATAATGAGACAAATCACTAAATATAATGGTTATGAAGGAAATCTTGTAAATGAAATGTTAAATAAGAAATTAGAAAAGAGGGAATTAAAAGATATTTTACTATTGCAACCAGTTAAAGATAAAAATTAAAATGGGTAAAGCTGCCTTACTTGGGTAAATTGTCTTACGATGCAGTCAAATCATTCCCTAAAGACGAGTAGAGAGTGAGTTTTTACACACCAAGAACTCTGGGAGCAAAGACCCTTTTGACCCCCTGCTAAAATCGGGTGTTTATGAACTTAAGTGTGACACATGTGGTAGTGGATATGCCGGTCAAACTGGGAGAAATTTTGTAACTAGGGTGTCTGAAGACAAAAGGTGTTTGGTGAACAGCGACCCTAAATCTTATTTCGCCAAACGTTAAATGGAAGGATCCCACCACCCCACATTTAATGTGGAAATCTTCCGTTTACTGGATAAAGGACACCGTTCAGATGTTTCGGAACAGTGGGAAATAGTCAAAAGGAAACGAAAGAAAATGAACCTATTCAATGAGAACGAATTTATTTGTCATTCTCCTATTTTTGACACCATTTAAACATAACTTTAGCTCCTCCAACAAATCACCCTCCCCCCCTTTCCATTTTCTCCCACCTGTCTTTCTATCCTTTCCCAGGGTGACGCAAATTTGGTGTTTGGCGTAATCTGATTTTTTGGACGAACAAAGGATCATATCCCATTCATGATTTTAGCCTTCCCCTCCTATTCTACCCCCCCTTACCCGTACCACAACCATCTACTCTGTTTGGGCAATGTAACTCCCAATATATATGCTCATGTCTGTTTATGTTAAGATTAGTCTCACCTGATGATGACTGCTAGACAGTTGAAACACTTGTTGTAAGTGTTTGAAATAAATTTGGTAGACAGTACGATATCGTTTGAGTATCATTGTTAAATATGCTGTTCTACAATATCTCGCCGGAGAAAGTGGAGTTTACTTCCGAGTGTTCTTCACTCTATTTGAGGAAACCATTTTCTCTAAACGTTAATAATCACTGATTTATATTCACTGGTGGGGATCGAACTTACTAATTAAAGGGCGGATAACGCAAAGAATGATTATAGTCATTGTCGCTTTTGGCCTCTCTCTCTATCTGGCCTGTGCCTTCACGCGTGGGGTATGCATACAATTAGAACCGTTTAACGGCTGTGATACTTTTTGTTGTGGCATCCTTGTGGATGGAGTGGTGGAAATGTGAAGGTAACGTGGAAATCGTGGAGGTCGATGGTTAACGGTGCGTGACGCCGACGTGAAACGATTGCTCGAAGGCAATCGCCGGCACTTAATTGAATTAATTTAATTAATTGATCAATCGACTCGTCACGGCCATGACCGAGAGGAAAAAATGCTTGTCATTGTTCTACGAGTTTGGGTGCGAGAGAAAGGGGAGTGGGGAGGGAGGGTTTTTTAAAATGGATGCTCCGCGAGGAGGAGCCGTTTAATTGAGTTACATTCGTCCTCGCTACGTCTTTCACGCCCTCGGCAATTATTCGCAAATTCCAAAGAAAATAATGACCAATGAAATGGTAAATACAGAACCAAAAGGGTATTTTGAGACTGAATGATGAGAATGGTTCATTTACAGAAGTTTCGTGTTCAGTATAAACAAAATGCAGGTCTTCTCTAAGGGTATGCCGCAAAATTACTATACAATGCCGCAAAAATGTGTTGAGCAGTCACGAACACACGAAAGCAGGCTGAACATTTAATATTTTATATGGGCTATTTATTAATCTAAGAGGACTACCTCTTACGCGCGTAGCAAATAACAGCACCATTTATATCGAGTGAAAACGCATTATTTCCGAGCAAGTGATCCGCACAAGAAATCCCAAAACGGCACGCTGAGCTCCACCCAAGGGAAAACGTTGAGCAGAATGCCTGGTGTGGGTCCGGCTAATGGCAAATTATCGATTCCAGCAGGATATTTTTGAAATTTTATTTTGTAAAATTGTCCACTTACAGAAGTAGTGTCAATTTAGAGTGGTTCTTACGGCAAACGTGAAATAAGAAGCCCATATAAACATCATACTACATACTAGGGTAAGTCGTAAAATAAGTCGCAAACGTCAGCATTTCATCATCAGAATTAGTCGGGAACATTTCATTGGGTGGCCGACGTTTAGAAAATGATGATATCCTAGTCCAAGATGTGTTCTTCACTCTATTTAAAGAAACCATTTTCTCTAAACGTTAATAACCACTGATTTATATCGACTGGCGATGATCGAACTTACGTCTTTCACGCCCTTCTTCTTTGTCGGCTGCGACAGCAAACAAATGACTTCTTTGCTGCCGGCTATCAAGGATTTGCAAAGAGATGGAATGAGTACCTGAATGAACAGGGTGAATATGTAGAAAAGTGAAATAAATTTCATGAAGTTACTTTGATTATTATTGCCTCGATCCAGTTAAGTGAGTTATTTATTGACCAACCCTCGTATTAACATAAAACACGGGTTATCATAATATCTCCCATCTTTAAAAGAGAGACAGGAGCTTCAGTTAAGTTTTTAGGGAATGGAATAAAGCTTTGTAGGAGAAAATGTTTCATAACAGAGAGAAAGGGTCGACACTGTCCGACAGAGGATTTAGCAGAGAAGAGTGGCGGGATAAAAGCAAGGGTTTGGTTAGTGATTAGTAGGAACAAACTAATGGTGTCATTTGTGCGTACTGGTTTGTCATGAAGGTACTCTGATTCAGGCGAATCGGGATGGAAGGCCTAATGGGGAACTTTGAACTTTTGGCGAATTAACTTATAACAGCTTGGATTAGCACACAGTAGATACAAATTACAAGTTGTGGGATTCCTCGTTTGTTGTGACGCAGTAGCAGTCGCAGCAGTCGCGACGGAACCTTCAAGATGCGACGGCGGTCACGGGCGCACGATTGTGACTCTCAGCCGCTCTTCCCCGCGTCACGGATCGCCTCGAAGGACTATCTCCCGCTCGACATCACTCCTAAACTCACTTTCTCGCCCATTCAAGTGCCGTTAACGTCTAAGGAGAGGAGGAGGTAGGAGGGGGGAGAGAGAGAGAGAGTGGGCATCGTGGGGCTAAAGGAACCCCCCCCCCCAAACACGTTTCACGAAGATACGTGTGGGGAGGGGATCCCATTGGGTTGTATAATAGGGTGTCGCCATGGCGCATAACATTGAGACGTGCCATGTCAGGTTTTTTTTACGTCAGCACTCCCTCATTTCATCAATAGAGCACGAATATAACCCATCTTGAGCTCAAATGTGCGACACTAATTATAAAAAATCACACGCATGGAATTTGAAAATTTTGGACACACCTGAAGTTCTTACTCTCCCATTAAACTTGGAAAATAACAGCTGCAGAGCAAAAAGGATAGAAGGCAAAGACAGATTAGTGTATAAGAAGAGCGATGGAAATAAAATGAATCGAGAAAACCACAACTGAAGAAAGCGTTCGATTTATTTCGTAGTAAAGAAGCCAATGACCCCATTGCAAGATATAACATCCTTCTAAAAGTAACAAGAGAAGGTACAGTAATTGGGAGGATTCATTTCGGATGGAAGATTAAGGTGGTTGGAGCGATTTTTGATAATATACAGATGTGCGTTAAACTTTTCATGCGCATTTCTAATTGCATTATCTATATGACGGTTCAAGTTTCATTTGCCTGCAGAATAGGCGATGCAATTCGCTCTCTTTTGCTGCCCTCTACGGGTATGTGTGGGAAGCCGTGACATTTTTCCCTAAAATGTCACGACTTTCCTCATTTTCCACCACAGGGTAGCTATTTCATGTTTCAAATGGAGGGACACAATAACAAATATTGAACCTCTAGAACTATTAAAACACTAGTCAGCTACTTAACCCTCGGTCGGCTTCCTCTTTCCGATGCTAAATTCTGTATACGGTCTAGTACTTCCCCGGCGAATGAGATTTGGGAACTGTTCTCGGGTTTCCCAACAGATAAAAGGCTCCATACCGACCAAAGTTTCGATTTCTAACTGGGATATCATCTGCAGAGGCTGAGTCACTGCGTGATATTTATCAAACTTTGACCAGAATGGAGCCATATACCCGATGGGAAACTCGAGAAAATATCCTACATCTCAATTTTCATGGCCATGATAAGAGTAAAAGCATTTAATCTCATTTTTAATACAGATTATTGGGTCCGTCATGCAAATAGTGGAGAGGGTGTTTCGTGAGTCACTACTATGGGACTACCTGCTCGCCAACTACCTTTAATATCCTCCAATCTGCTATCGTATACTTTCATTGAAAGAGTCTTGCCACCTTCTTCTCATCTCACTCGTATCAGAGAATATGAATATATTTATATAAAATTCGGAAAAGAAGAAAGCAATAACGACAAAAGGAAGAAACAACAACTGTGTAAGTGGGCTCCGCAATAACCAATGAGTCTCTACAGGGCGTAATATTTATTTTTTGGCTAAATTAGGGTATATTTTGCCCTTACGGACAGCGGGAAAACCGCGAAAACCGCCGTCAGGCCACAAAAATAAATAAATGACACATCCCTCCCTCCTTAAAATATGTTCCCGTCGCGTGTTGCGTGGACGCCGTGAACTGTTTTGGTCCCACAGGAACCGTCGACGCCCCGTTCTCGCCCGGCGAACGTACTCAACTCCCTTGCCTCTCCCTCTCTCTCTTCAGCTCTGACCCAACACTTCTCACAACTCTCCCCCCCGCCCGTGAGCCCACTTATGCCATTAATGGGAGGGGGGTTTCCTCCTCTCCTGCGAGACGGAAAGGGTTTTACTATGCACGTACGAATATACTACCTCCACCACTTTCACTGCGGTGGGAAGTTGCTCAGTCGGCTTCGTGTAACTGTGTGGGTGTTGAGTCTGAGGGTGGGGTTCGGTTGCATAACAACGGCTCCGACGGACCTCCCTCCCCCCGCTCTTCACCCCCCCCCCACTCACGTCCCTCCTCCGCGTACTCGTGGTCGGCATGCCACGGGGTTAACGCGAGTTTCGTGGATGCGGCTGGTTTCATTCGACCTCCTCACCGCCACGCTCACCCATCCAATGCTTCCTCTCTGACTATTTTTCTCCCATTTCCCCTTCACCCCAACGACTATTCCTAGGCCCTTTCGCCGAGCGGCAATCAATCAATCGCTAACCTGTGACGTGTACAAATAATATACATAAAAGTATTAGTTCACTTCGATTATACCTTTCCTCTTAGTTGGATGTTTTTTTTGGGAAGCGACCAGCAGCTGAGATCATTTTCGCAATTGAGAAGAAGTGGGTTGGTTTGCTGTGGAAGGGCTTTTGATATCGTATAATATTTGAACCCCAGAATCTCAGTCAAAAGTCATCAGATTCCTGTTCAGGTATTATGAGTAGTAAAATAGGTAGATGTGATTTCTCGGTGTCACAATGAGGAAATCTTTAATGCTTCTTCGATGACATCTGGGGTCTTACTGGACCAAGAATATGAACACCATGGATAGATTTCTATACCAATACCTTGTTGGGGCGCCTCAGGATTGTATGCAAATATTATTTTGTTTAGCTAATAGTTTTCATCCTTAAAAGATGTTTTGTTTCCCAGAACATTACTTTATCTGAATCCTTTAATTGAATCCCTTTAGTGGCCGCAGAACTCCGATGGCACCTTCAAGCATATCTCTGAAGTGCAATTGATATATGATGGCCTGAATACAACGCGGCCCGACTCATTACTGCCATATTAGCTTGCAGACTTATTGTTGGACCAGATATCCTTGAAGAAGCTAAATGACAGCTTGATGACTAAATTAGCTGATTATCCCATTTGTGGTTTCGCATTAATATCAAAAGAAGATATTGAGTAAATCATACGCCTCGCCACCAATGGGAGAGTTCATTAGTCCTCAGCCTTGAGCCCCTCCCCCCCCCCCCCCCATCGCTGCCAATACCTTGATATCTGATTACTAATGGTTCTTTTGATGCCTAGTCGTCAGTTAAGGGGTAAGTATTTAACCTCTACGAATGGAAGCTTTAATTTCGAAAGATCTTCAATACTATCTTCCTATGCATAGGGGACAAGGATGAATTTGGAGTGCCCTATTAGAAAAGTATGACCCTGGAATAATATCAAAATCCCTCCCACATCAGGCAAGTCTTCACCCTCTCGGCGCGGCGGGCCGATATATCGACTTTTCGATTTCGGGCAAGAAGTGCGGCTGACACGCTGATATTGCTCAACTTTATAACACTGAAATAATTGAATTTATTTGCAGATTATGTCAAAGAATGGTGCAATTATTGATTAATTCAATTGATAACAAGTAAGAAAAACTGTAAATGCATATCTAAAACAATAGCTTCATAATTTTTTCCTGAATTGACACATTTTATTAAATTTCCCTCTGCATTTCACGCCAGTACCCCTGGCCGAAGGTAGCATTAAGAGGGCTAATAGCATGTCTGATTAGAAACGTTATTTACCTGCGTAGCCGTACACACATATACCCGTCATGTCGTCTCCTTTTGAGTAGGCTCAGTCAAAAAAGTTTACCTCTTGATGATAGTTAAAGATAAATTCGCTTTAATCATATCCTAACTATTGCCTGGGACTAGTTTACTTCTTTTCTTCAGTTACAATCCTACATTTCTCCATAAAATCTCACCCATTCTAAAGACTCCTAATGGTCGTTCCCTAAATCTTCCGTCACATACACACATGACTTTATAGGTCTATCCTTTCTTCTTCTTCGCCATCAAACCTTTCACCGATCTATCATTAATATATTTCGCTATTCGATGCTCATACATTTATTCGGCGTGTCAAACTAGCGAAGCACGCTTCTTTCACACATTTCCCTCACCAGAGCATCCATTTGACATTCTTTCATGACCCACTCAATCCTAACCCTATCCCTTCTGGTTTTACCGTTGACACTTCTCATACATACCATACTCGCTTAATTTAGCATCATTTTATGCTTATTTTTGCTTGGACACGTATTATAAATATACATATGGTAAATGTCTTCCCTTGAACCACCCTCTCAGCGAAGTGGAAGTGATGGCTAATCTCTGTTGACGCTACAGTCCTCTATTTTTGTGAGTATTGACGTTTACTCATGCTCCGGGCACCCCTGACGTTTGCACCATAATATCAGTAACTTCATGCATATCCGGGATTACGATCAGTGTTTCCTGACGTGGTGGAAAATCAGTCTGGTTTGGTCACACCTCGAATACGTCACGAGCATTTTGAACCCTGGACAGAAGGATTTAACTAAAAAAATTAAAAAAAATACAAAGGAAATCTGCGTGTTCCGTTAAAAACTGCTACGATCGAACGTATCGTGTTTCTCAGCTTTTAGAGGGCTTAAGTTTGGAGCCTCTAGAGACTCGGAGGCTACACGCTACTAGGCTTAGTTACTTAAGAAATTCAGAATAGGTGACTTTCAAAGCGATACGGAGAATATCATTTTGGCGACTCGCAACATTTCTAGGTTCGACAGAAGCGATAAAATGAGAGAGACATTGCCGAACAGATCGGTGCGAAAATGTGTTCTTTCCGCGCACAATACGTGACCATAATAAAAAACTGAGCTCCAATGAAAACACTCCCATATTACACTTCACCATTACTCTTCCCAAAACCTTTTAAAATTCACATTGTTGGTGTCCTTACACCCCCTACCACACGCTAATGTGGCGGATAGTGGGGTACTATGTAGATGTAGTAAATGACAGTGACGTTCGTGAAGCTTGGAGGTTGTGACGTAGTTGAACCTTATGATGGACGGACGTTGGCGGCGTTGTTAACGGATCATTGGCGAACCTTGTCAAGATATTGGCTTTTGTTCATGCTACATCAACGGCAAGCAATTCGAGTAGTATTTTTTCATAGTTTTTACAAATCCTCACTCTTAGGTTTTCCATCTTAATGTTTGAATTCGAAATTGATCATAACCTATAAGAAATGTTTTACGGTAAAGGATGTGACAATAAACAGATAATTTGCCAATTTTTAGGACTCAGTTTGCCAAAAGTCTAAAATTGCGGCTGGGATTGCCGTTCATCGTGATACGATCCTCTTTGACAGGAAAACGACGGAAATTTGGACTGCCCGTTTCCGTCTCGTGAGGCAATGTCGGTCGCAATTCTCCCCTAAGTCCTTCAATTTAATGTCTGCAAGCAAGTGAGATGACTGCGAAGGTGGTTTGGATAATTATACCTGGCTTATAAATCATTTATTTCAATTAAAAAATAATGTTGAGCGGAAAGCTATAAAGTGTCTTAGTTATTTTCCCAAGAAAAGGAAAAGAGCTCTAATGGCCCCGTAAATGACTTTAATTAGAAGGCTCGTTTCTCGGGGGCAGTGTCATGCTTAGCGTCTGGGAAGGCAACACCTATACGGGATCTCCTTGTGCTCTGCACTACTAAACTATCGGAAGTAGAAAGATAGGCAGCCGTAAATTGGTATTAGAATGAGGGAATAAGATCCTTTGTTGATTTTGAGGACAGGAGCGTACGTAAAACAAAAATTTTAAAAATTATGGGCAACATAGATTTCTGACCAATCAGATGAATACAAACCGACGTCTACGGTTCTAATTAGAAGAATCATCGATAATATGATCGATTATCATCATATTGAATCTAGGTAAGATTTCAGACCAAGAGAGTATATTATTGATGGAATTCAACGTGGATGAGGATGTCTAAAGAAATGTTAAACCAGGTAAACCAGGTCCAACGTGGTAGTAAATATCGTGGATGACTCTATGCCCCGTACATTTTTCTAGGGCTTAGAGTCAATAACATTGTGTTTTTTCTTGGGATTGCCATTTGAGAGGTGGGACTTTGACCGGTAAATAGTAAATTCCTTGACAAGTAAGGAATGAAAACTGTGAAGTTTGCAAGTGAAATTTCGACATGTGGATAGGATAGCACTTTAGCAATAATCATGCTCTAAATTTTGGAAAACATTGCAAAACATACGTAAGCAATGAGAATTTTTGGAAATCTTGCTGTGTTTTCCTCAATATCAGGGGCATGTTGAAGAGCGTTTGAGAGAAGAGAAGAGGTCGCATGGGGATTGTATACGACTGCCGAAAACGCTTCTGCAGACGTCTACGCGCTTTTTTTTATACGACTATGATTTGCTAATCAAAGTAAATCTGTTGTTCAGGCCTCTAGAATAAGGTTGTATATTTATAATTAGTATCGTAACTTTTCGCTTTTTGCTTTGCTTTCTAAATAATTTGATTTCTAAATAACTTATTCTACTGCGGAAGAAACGTGTATTTGTCGCAAATCAGGTGATATTCATGACACGTGCGACGTGTATTTCTTTAAATCTTTGCATTTATTGTAAAGTCGAATCCTCTTCTCTATTTGATTCAACAATATGTTGAAAAGTATGTGTTATAACGTCAGTATGAAAATTCTCCCGAAGTCTTTCAAAGCAGTGTACACTGTGCCATCAGTGGCGCTGTTGTCGGGGGCGGAGAATGGAGGTGAAGGCGGAGATCTCTCCTTGGCTGCGGTGGAAGCCAGAACTAAAAGTGCGTTTTTGGCCGAGGTTTACAGCCTCCTTATGTAACTTTTCGGTTAACATTTATCCCCTCAGACTGATCTTTACCTCCCAGGGGTCCCCGGCAGGTGGACATCACATTCATATACTGGTGAATGCGAGCCCGCTTACTCTAGAGAGACTGCTGCAATGGTTGTCCGATGCCACGTTCTTGTACTCGTGCCCGATTCCGTAAACTTCACTCTCTCCCGAAGCTGTGGAAATTGATGACCTAGTAATCTGCTTGATCCTTCCAATCAGTGCCTTCTGCTATGTCTGCTGCCTCTCAGAAGTGGTGACAGTTTGGTAGCATATTGGGTGTACAAATTTCTCTCTGTCTCGTTCAAATGATTTTTCTATAGTTTATTTTTCCGAAATAAGAAAATACTTGCCGTCACTTGGTCTCAAACTCGCGGTCCTAAATGTTGTTCACACCATGCTTATTCCAGTATTGAAAATTGAACTGAACTCATGAGTGCTGAAAATAGCACCGTAAAGGGAGCGATCGCATCTGATTACAGTACCAAATTAGATTATCAGTTTTGAAAAAAAGAGAGAAGGACTATACATATTTTCCATCTGGTTGTTGGTTCCAACAACCAATCAAAGGCAAGCTGGTAAGTCAAGTGTTCTAAGAGAATACCGGTCGTGGAGCTGTAGTGTAATTAAATAATCTTCGAGGGAGATGTCTGTGCTATAATTTAGAAAATGTTTTCTTGTACCCTCTTGAACTGGTTTTCTGAAGATAGTTTAGACCGTTTTGTTAACAAAACAGAACCTGAGGCAAAACAATATTGCCCAATTTATTTACATTGCGTTGTTCAACGAATGCCCGCACAGTGCCACCGCGCCCTGGAATCAGCATCTTGTAATTAGTCTCCGAGGCATCGAATTCGATTTTAGTCCCGAGTTTTGTTCCAATTTTTCAGCATTGATTTTAACCATGAAATAAGCATCGTGTTACGACCTTAAGATTGAGAGTCGAACGCGCTGCCCCCTTCGTTTCCGAGTCGAAAAATACGTTGTGAATTTGGTTGAAAACGGACAGAATTTCGGAAATTCAGGTGAAAGCCCAAATTTTTGGGCAAGAGCCTTGGAAAATCTATCGGTAAAAAGTAACTCAGTCGCCAGATTTGGGCATTATGCTTGATTTTGACGCAGATCTCGACGTTTAGCTGGAAAATGATGGATTTAAGAATCACTTGATTCAATCCCCCGGCTGGAGTGGGTATTGTTGATGAAAGCATTGTGGAATTAAGGAATAGATTATGTATGATGGCCTGAACAAGCGGAGGTGATATATTTTTATGCGTTGAGGATTGTTTTCGATAAAATTAGGATTATTATACATATACGATAGAAGCACAATTTATGTACATTTAGGAAGGTCAGAAGCGATGCTAGTCGTTATATTTTTTTAAGTTCGCCATGTTACCATCAAGTGCCTTTCAGGCCAGTCAATAAGCAGTTAGTATTGGCGATAATGAATTTGCTCTTTAAAGGACTATAAAACGCGCCTGGTCCAAATCTTTACGTGGCAACGTTTTTTTTAAGCGGTTATCACCCATGAGTCTTCTTTGAGATGCTTTTTCTCGTTGTGTCATCTTTCGTGCGCCGCACAAAAAAACTTCGTGAGTTCATTTTCTTATCCCTATTTTTCCAGATGGACGTCCATAATAAAAAAAACATTTTGCGACTCCGCCCATGTCGTTATCCGCTCCGATGGTCGCGCACGACCTCCATGTTTCGGATATAAAATATAAATATGCGATCTCGCATTTCACGGAGACGGCTCGAAAATTGGAGCGCGCATGCGTAAAAGAGCTCAAGCGTCGTCAACCCATCAGGGCCGTTCATTTTCATATAGCCTCGTGATTTTTGCGGCTCCATCTCATTGTTGGGGAATTACGAAATGATTCGTTCCTCTAACCACCGAAGGAGTGGAGAATCTTTTGTCCTTACCTCCCCGACAGCGAGAGAGAGAAAAAAAAAAGCCTTGTGCCAACGCTGCGAAATATCATAATGACTGCTTTTATCTTCTCCCTGTTCATTTATCAATTTAATCGGCGTGTACGTGCGTGTTCTGGAGGTGAAAGTTATATGGGGTGCACCTTATTCAAATTATGTCGCATAAAAAAGGAGCGGTGGAGGAAGTGTCGTTTCCGTCGACCTTTTGAAAAATATATCTTCGTCTCAGTATCTCTAACCTGCATTTTTTTACAGCGATTTCCTAATAGGTTACGACGGGTACCTGGTCTAATCCACTTTGGCTTGCAATTGGGATGCAATACTGTCAAAGTATATTTTTACTGGGAGCCGTGAACGACATGCAGTCTTCGCGCTAAGCTTAATATGCTTGATATATTATATTTCATAAAATTTTTATAATTTTAATAATGATTATATTTAACAATATTATTTATTAATATATATTTATTGGTAATAATTTTAAAATAAGTAGAATAACTAAGTTACAAGTTATTACCATCTTTTTAGGTTCCGCCGAGGTGAGTTTCAATATGACAATGAGGATGTTATTTTAACCATTATCTATGCACCAAGGGTTGAAATTTGCCATGAAAATATCATTTGATTAGATTAGAACCAGGGTCTCCCAATTGCCGGCCTGGTGCGTTAGCCAGTTACACCACCGAGCTATCTTCCTTCACGGAAAATTTCGAGAGTGGTTTATGCGAACTAGGTGTTCACGCCTCAAGTCTACATTGTAGCACAAGAGATCGTGCTTACAAAGCCACTGTCAAGTCAAATGATTTTTTTCATAGCGAATTTCAACCCTTGTTGTATATGCACCCGCGCGAGTGACCTCGCACCACATCATTTGTCAATGCAATGATTGGAAATTCGCTTTATTTATAGCTCGGGAGTTGATGGAAGCAACAAATACGTCAAATATACTACCAAACTGATTGGTACGTATATTTTGTCTTTCCAAATACCATAAGAGATTATAACATAAAAGGAGCGTAACGCCGGGATATTCCATGAACATTCAAATCTCCTTTGCCCTCTTCCCTTTCCTCCAACTTATTCACTTCCCTTTTCTTGACAGATAGTTCAATATTCCCTGAATCGCGCTCCAGCATCAACCCATTTTATGTTTAAGTAGATTTTACTGCAGCTCACGATCAAAATTTCCAAAAAACATACCTCAAAATCATTTAAGTGATCCTTAATTTTAACGATAAAACTGCCGTTCTTGCTCACGTTGTGAGTCTTTCGTGAGATCTGATTCGAGAATACGATAGACGTGTGTCCATAAAATCTTACTGTCAAATTTGGCCAATAAAACGTTTTGTTACTCATAATCGGTTAAAAGAAACGTACAATGTTTTTAATGTAAACTTCTACGCAATGCTCAAGATTATGCTTGCTTGGAATTGTTTCTTATATTATTATTGGAGATGTCCTAATATTAGTTCTTGAGCCATTAGACAGAGATTACCTCCAGGTTTGACCGCAAACAGTTTATAAATTAGACTTTGTAAATCAAAAGGATACACACATGACCGACAGGCTGATAATTTGGCATCATAGACTTAGTTTTTTGAACAATGAAAAAATCAATTATAATGTACTGTAATGCTCCCTTGAAACTGTATGTGACGACTACAGCGTAGTGAAGATCTATAAACTTCAGTTTATTTATTTTAAAAATCTTCTGAATTTTTTCGGTAAATAACCATTTCAGTTATCCTCAATTAGCTGGTTGTCAGATTATAACTTGTGTACTTGTGCAGTTTTTTAACATCTTTTTTTAAGTGCGAGTGTAAAAAAACTGTACATTAATCATCCTTTCCCATATTACTATCTATTCAAATGCTAAGAAATCTACAAATTTACTTTCCTCGTAGGAAAGAAAAGTAACTAATGTTTAACCCTAGCTGTACTGTCGAGTTCTATCTTTTGGAATATCTTCACTTAAAACTTCAGTCTGCTTTAATGCCTATTAGCCTCGATTGTAGTTTGACAACATCATCCAACTCTCCCTTTCCTCGAATTCCATGGCGGCGGAATCTAAGAAGACTAAATTTATGGGTCCTCGATTTGAGAAGGGTAGGATGTCGCGTGATACTTGTTTCTGTCCGCTCCTTCTTAAGAGTTCTCCAACCGGATCTTTTGGTACCGGGTCTTCGGGGCTGTCTCAACCTTAGGCTTTTTTTCGCTCTTCAAGGGCTGAGTTTCGGAAACTCGCCGCGAGTCACTGGGAACGGGACTAGTTGGTCTTGCGGAATTAGGTATTTGTCCCACTCTTTTATTGGGTCAATTCCAAATTTTCCTTTCCCTGAACTTGCTCGCGGAAATGTCATCACGTTTTCATCTCGTACGGCAAGGAAAAAAAGTCGTTCGGTGTTATTCCCGCCGTGTGTTCCCTGCCATGTCGGCTTGTGCTCTCGAACTTGAAATATTTTCACGCAGAGTCGACTGAAAATCTACCAATTTTACCAAAAAAATATATATTTCGGATTGGAGACGTATCGAGGACACACGTGGAGCTGAATTATATTTTATCGTGCCTATATATAATACCCTTTTCTGCCTGATCTTGTATTCCTAACTAATAAAACGATAGGAGTAGTCTTTCTACCGCTGTGCAGATTTGAACTCGTTACTCCGACGTTCCCTGTCTTGGAACTCAAAATTGGGCGTTTTTAGATACCATCAATGAACTGAATTACTGGACAATAAGGAAAGATTTTTTAGGGGTACGTATTCGCTCTTCTAAGGATGATAGGCTGAGAATTTTGCTAACTAAGATGGGAGAAAATTGATGGCGGAAACCCGGTATTTACCCGTAGACTCGTTTTTTCCTAACATTAGCACAGGCATACGGTCTCACAAACCGCTTGACTTTATTTCTTAATATTTCGTTAAATAAATTCATTTTGTTAATATATTTGACAACTTTGTTTAAATTAGTAATTGTGAAGTTTGAAGAAGCGTAGACGAGGAAAGGAACACCTTACAGAAAAGAAGAACAAGAGGAATTGGATATACCGTGAGGCATAATGTATTTGTGGCGAAGGTAATTGAAGGTAAAATAGAGGGAATAGTGCCCAGAGGAAGACCCGGGAATAACTGCATGAAACAAATAAAGTAGAAAGTACATAGGAGGAGCTACCAGGAGGTAAGGTAACTAGATTTGACAGGGGGGGGGGGGGTGGAGGGCTGCAGTCAACCAATCTTAGGATTGAACGACCAATGATGATGATGAAGATAAGTCCAAAGTCATATGAAATATATATATGTTGTATTTTCAAAATATTTTGTGCAGCTTACAGAACTTGGAATTACAACAGTTCAATTTGAAAGATATAATATAATTACAGAAAATTCTCCTATAACATCTTATTGTTTAAAAAAACATGAAGGTCTAATTAGTAAAGATATAAACGGTAATATTTAATATTATTTTTTCGTATTTTAATGGAATTGAATCGTAAATACTTACGTAATCACAGACTCGCGGCCTGTCAGACCGCGGAAAAAAACTGTATAACTAACTTACTCCCAAATGTGAGGCAGTGAACATCGTATTTGGTGATAGATTCATTTCTAGCTACCTAATTTAAAGGTACTGAACTTTGATGAAATGATAAGTGAGGCAGCGGTGGAAAAAAGCTAGGTTAAAATCAAAGTGGTGTGTGAGACCGCGTGTCAGTGGTTACGGGTTTAGACTTCTGGAATATTTTTGTGCGGAATTTGATACGGACTTTTTCCCTCCATAGCCATAGGATCGATGGTGGTTTGTGTATTGGGGAATGGGGACGATGGTGGTTTAATGGGGGCTTCGACGTAAGAGTTCGAATAAGGGTGAAGCGACCGAAACGAAGATAAGCAAAACAGAGCTACGCATGGAACGGGAGTAAAGGAAGTTGGTTGTGGATACTACGAGGACAAGTGTTGGATAAACCACTTAATGATATACGATGGGATACTCAAAAAGGATATTTTGAAGGGTATGATACCAGGTAATAGCGTAGATGTAAAAGGATAGAAAATTGGGTGTGGTGAGGAAAGAGGAAGAGATTGGAATTACCTATGCTGACCTGGAGACAGATTGTGTCAAGAAGTCTTGAGACCCTGGGAAGATTTAGGGAAGAGCTGCAACTTGGTAACAAACCATTGACGTTTTCACCGCCAGCAACTTAGATGGAAATCCGCGATGTCATTATTGCTATCCAAAGCACAAACCGCTCTAGATGGGCGATTTTCTTTTACTACTTTGAGATCTAGTGATTTTTAAGTATTTTACGAAACTTGAAAAGTTACGATCACTTTTTTTGGTCACAGGACTACAATTGAAAAACAGCGATAATGCGAGGGCCCAAGTAATGCCGGGCTGTGATTGTACGCCTGGTTGGTGTGACTGGAGTACTGGCTTTTCGTCTCGAAGGGTCCGAGTTCGAACATTGGGAATAGCAGATATTTTTCAGCGGAATCCCGATCCTTACTTTGATGCTTTTCTAGATAAAATTTCAAGTGCTAGAATCCGTCTGTCGAATTAGATACCTAACTTAGCCTTAGTCAAGAGCAGGTTAATGCTGAAGTCGGGTTTCTCTCACTCACTCCTCAGTTTCCGTAAATAATGCTCCCCTTAACCAAACAGCACATACATTTCCCAAAAGCTTGAGCTACCTCAAGCTGCCTATCGCAACTAACCAGACTATTGATGAAACTCGAATATCAATGTGGTTACTTAAGCCACTATAAGTATCACACAGTCGACGCTCATTCTTAATTTTCCTTTGCTTACTTTCGTAATACCTTTATCGTCCGACAAGTATGACCCACCCGCCACGACGAACCGCCAGGAAAATCCTTTGAGGTAATAGCAGGCCAGCTCCACACGCTTAGATCTGTGGGTGTGATCAGGACGTTTTTCAATCGATGCTTCAGCTTCTCTTTGACCGTCATCTCTCCAAGCAACTGCATGGGTTATTGGAAATTTGATCTTCAATTCGAGGGGAACACATAAGCCAAAATGAGGTTGTTACCATCATAATTAAGAAATATCTTTCGGGTTCGAAAAAAATGAACAAACCATTGGGTAACTTTTGCGCAATGCCCTCTCATTGTGTGCGGAGAAATTTGATTTTGATCGACCTGCTCGCTTCATTACGATCGCGCAATTATTCAGTGAGCAACCGCAAGGCTACATGCGGTCGAGATAATTGCGTATCTTGTCTTGTATTTCCCTCAACATTTCCAACTAGAATTTCCGGACCCCCCTTCAGGGCTGGATCTTGAGGATGAGGGACTACATTGGATGGGGTTACCAGTGAGTTACAGGTTTCGAGAGTCAAGTTGTCAAAATATAAATTTTTATTGCTAATCCTCGAATCTTAAGAACTCGTCGCTTTCAAGTTTGAAATAGTTCACATTTTAATTCTCGTATCTCATTTTTCTCAACTCTAAGTTTTTTATCATCGAAAGACAATAAATGTCAGTGGTATTATCCGATCAGATACTTCTGATACACTTTTTGATGTGATTCCACGGCTAAATTAATATTTAAATTTTATCAGCTACTAAGATCGTGGGTATGAATTACTGACTGTACAATATATTCATTGCCATTGGTCGTTCAATTGATTGGTTGACTGCAGTCCTCCAACCTTCTCTCTGATGCTAGTTCCCTTGCTCCCTGGTAGCTCTTCTGATGTCTTCGTCACTTTATTAAGTCTGCATATTTATTCTTGGATCCTCCCCTAAGGACTTTTTCCTCCATCTTTCCCTCAAATAAATTTATTCACGAACCCATTGTGCCTTAAGATGTGCCCAATCCAGCTGGTTCTTTTTTATGTATGTAAGAAAATGGGGAAGCCCGTCTAATTTGGAACAGCGTGTAGTTCGGACCGATAGCTTTATTTTGTATTCACTAAACTTGGCTACATATTTGATGAGGCCGTTAGATTGTTCCTTTTACATGACCTTTCTCCAAATTTCTTCCGTTTTGCTGGAGCGCTTGACTCCTAAAGGCGGAATGAACGGAATCTCCCGTTTTCTATATTATTTTTTCTCCTGGGGTAATGGAGGACTACATCATACTGCGACTAATTTAAATACAGGAATTGCTGCTCGTTAATCGCCAGAAATCGAGGTACTTTTGAAGAAATTTTCATTAATGTAAATCAAAATGTCACTGTGGAATTCAGCCATTTGTGCTTTTGTTCCTCTTCGTGCAATGTGGACCACCTTAGAGCGTATATTTTGGCCCGATCAAATTACCCTGCCATACGTTGGTGGAGTTAATTGACAGAAAAATACGAATGGCAAGGAAATCGAAGGGTTCATATCGAAAATGGAAGAGAAGACATTCAAGAAGCAGCAAAATTTCGTGTAGGATCAAAATATATTGCTGAAATTACGTGTTTTACATTTCGACTTATGTTAATAAATTGTTTAACGAAAAATACCTACCAAATTATTGTTTTAACATAATTTGTAGTGAAAAAATATGTAGATAGCAACATAACATGTTATTTTGCTTGTATTTATGTTGATATACGAAATTTTGAGTTCAGGCCCGTATCACACGACTTAGCGGATCGAATTGCATTACCTCCGTCCAAATTACACGGATCAAAATTGATTAGAAAATATTTTTTAAATGCCGATTAACGATGGTCAAATATAAGCATAGCTGTTTCAGCTGCATTACCTATAGTTTGTTAGGATAATATTTCGTCTTTGCTGTGCAGTAATGGACTTTGCTACATGCAGTCGAATTTAAGTGGTCCATATTACATGGTCTGCTCCTACATTATTATTTCGTAATTAATCGTGAAGCTGTTAGATATTATTATCCCGAATTTTAAAGATAGCTCAAATCAAAGTGAACAATTTAAACAAATTTTTTGAACTCATATCTTTACGTATATACCTTTTTTAATTTACCGATGAATTGGCTTCGCACAATCTATCCGCATTGCCATACCAGACATAACGAATAATAGCAATTGTTTGCCTCTCAGCCGAGTCAGTGGAAGAAAATGAATAATTCCAAACATTCCTCAAGACAAGCTGCATTGTCGAGTTTTCACTTGTCTTTGACGTACAAGCTCTGGGTATTCGACTCAGCGATCTTTTTTTTTACCTGCCTTAGGGCGCGATTCTGGTTTTTGGAGGTCCGGTCCTATTGACCTTTGTTTTCACCATGTCGTCCATTACATTTAATGCTTTAGCAGTCAAAATAACGCGATACCTCATGATACTTGAATGACCTGAATCATTTTACGCTGTCATTGGACATGTGTCAAACAGACTCACTCTCAGATGTTTGCCCCAATTTTCAACCTTTCGTGGCGTCTTTCTTTCGTATCCAGTGACTTGATCGACAGTCTTTCCCTGTAATTATGAAAACGTTTCCAATAAATTACGATTTACTCGGATAATTTTCAAACAAGTTATTTATCCATTGATTGCTTGATTATAGAGGGGAGAATATACACCAGTAAGAATAAAAAAGGGGTTCATTTTTGCTCTACTTACTTCAGTGGAAATTCTGTGGTCCTGAAATATTTTTGCTAATATTCAGCTGAGATTCTACGTGGCCTTCTTTTAAATTTTCAATCAAAGTCCTGTTGATGATTATTTCTTCGGGCGTGGGAAAATTTCTCCTACGCCTCCATCCAAAAAAAATTACCTGTGGTCCTCCTACTAAACCTTTCACACCGTGTATTCATCACGCTCACATTGACATCAGTCCTTTGCCTGACAAGAGAACAATTGTCCTTATCGTCCGCAATTCTGATTTTAATAGCTTCCGCTCGGCTTCCATGATCTCTTTCTACTCTCTCCTTGCCTATCAAACCATTTATTCTTTTTGAAAAACAATGGCAATAGTAGATATCTTGCCTCACCCCTTCCCCCCCCCCCGAATTCCTATTGTCGCTGACTCTGAATCGTCTATCAGCTTCCTGAGCCTAATTTTTGCTGTAATTAATTTACTTATTTAGAATGCGGTACTATTAAGCCATTTTCCAGGTGGCAAGAGCAATAATATTGGAAAAAGAATTTGAAAAATTATAGTAGTAATTAAAAATGAAACAATTTATGCCAAAGAAGTTCTTAAAATCTTTAAAAAAAATATCATTACAACAAATTCGTAGCAATTTTGACATTAATAGGGATAGGGTTCAAGAGTTTCTCTGGAAGAGCATTCCATTCACAAATTCTTAAATTCATTTACTAGTGAGTACTTTCAATAGTTATGTGTGGGCATCTCGCTTTAATTTTCCTTACATAGCCATTTTTCCCTATGGATTTCCGTTATTTTCCCCCAAAATCTCTCTCCACGCGTGGTTTATGGTGAAATCTGTTAATGCATGCCACATGATCAATTTATTTCCCCTCTAATTTTGAGCACCTTCTATTCTAATTCTATGTTCTCTAGCATTTATTTACACTGTCTTCTTTCATCAATCCTATTTTACATACCGAAATAGTCTTCTATGGACTTACTTTTCTAGCTTCTCATCAGCCCAATCTCATGAGGATCTTTTGCAATCGAGTCGCACTCAAGCATAAGCCTTGCTATATTCAGATGCGCCGAATCCCTTACTGATCGTGTACTTTTTCAAACAATTTTCGGAAAGAAATTTAGCCTTGCATGAGCACTTTTATATGTATTATATTTTCTTTTTGTAATGCCCAATTTTGATCTTTCGTAGTGTGAATTCCTGAGATATTCCATATACCTGCCTAACCAATTCTCCAACCAAGCTACATCTCCTGTCACACCAACGTAACATGGCATCTTTGGTTTTCATTTGATATGTATTAATCCAGTTTATCTTACCAAACGCCTTCTTGAAGTTCACTGAGCAGGCAAGGACACCCAAGCTGAGAACTAAGTCTCTCTCAATTAGCTATAGCATCACTCACTTTGCATTCCGCGTTTCATTTCTTACCCAAACTGGTCGCCAACGATGTTGTCCTTTAGCGCTATACTTTAGCCTCCTGTCATTATTTCTATGAGCTAACCCTGTCGCATGTGAAATTTATGGCGACTTAAATTATTTTTTAAGTGATTACTTCTAAAGCGGGGCTTGATCTTTTTTCATAGAGGCGATTGTTTGCTTTCAATCCGTTCTTTTGTATATTAAAAGGAGACATTCTGATTGCCCGAAGTTGAGACTAACGCCAAATGAAATAAAGTGTAATGAAGATTTTTATTCTTTCAACCAAATTTCGTTTTCCTTTCGAATTCGTGCACATTTTGAAAAACAAAACATTTGTAAAATTGCGCGAAATTACACATTTTTGATGAACCACCCCTATGACGACCGACAGTTTTATTTATTGAGCAAGATGGAGAGGGCACTTGCTATGCTAGCCAATGCTAGAAGTTGCAGCCAGTACGCCATCTTCGTTGATCCTCATTTTCCCATAGCGTTTGCGGGCTAACGCACTAACTTGGTAACTTTACCAAGTTTTTCATCGATGACTTACTAGAAATCATCATGCACTTACTTCTTTCATATGCATTCTCCTTACATATTTTTATTTTTATTGATAATCGTCCGCATTCTGATGAAAACTACTGTAAAAACGAGTAGAATTCATAGCACAAGTGACCATTATACGTTTAATAGGGAACTTGCCTATAAATTTCAAACACATGGTTGATACTCTTACTTTACATACGCCAATTCGTTCATTCCGTCGTGCTGTCCATATGAAAGTAAGGAGAGAGCAGGGTTAAACAATTAGGCTGTTATTTTGGTTGTCAAGGTTCAGTTTGATAGCTTAGTTTTTAGTGGTTTTGTTGAAGCCGAATCTCATATGATTATATGGGGGAAATATAGTCCTAGAACGTATAAATCGGAAATAATACCTTTACCATAAAGAAAGCATAGCCTGAGCAATGGAAAAATTATGTAAGGTACTCCTAAGAAAAACAGAGGCATGGCATGTAGCCAAATGAATGGTAATATTATAGGCAATTGGGCAGTGACATAAGGTTGGATATATACATAATTAAGTAAAACGTTGTGAAAATAATAAAATAAATAAAAACATTCGATTGAAATGAATACAAATTCGATTACATATGTATAGACTTTCTTATGGACGCGAAATAATACTTTTCTTATAAATATAACTAGCTGACCCGTGCGAATATTTCGCACAGTATGCAGCTTCTTCCTGTTTCTTCCTTCTTTCTTTCTGTTCTTCTACCTGTCGAATATTTCGCACAGTATGCAGCTTCTTCCTTCTTTCTTCCTGTTCTTCTGCCTGTTTCTTCCCATGGACAATTATATGTTATTTATGTTTGTTATAGATACATAACGTAAACGTAAACGGTGACACTGAATGCGTGTAGAATGTAAACGATCTAACTAAACGATGTGTTAATAGATGTCGCCTCCTACAGTCTTTAAAGCACGTAAAAAACTTTAATTTAAAACCATTTGTCTATTTTTTGTCAATAGCGGAACATAAGCTTTAAAACGATGCTTGAATCATTAATTTTGATGAAGAATTATGGGAGCTATGGCGTTGCGACAAAAAAACACCTTTGAGAAATAATATATATGATTGTTGCTAACAAGCATCAACGTATCATGCCAAGTCCAATGTTCGAATAAAACACATTTCAAACTGATTTCGTCAAAATTTCGACACCGCGCTGAAAACTCAAATCAGAACAAGCTTTAATTAGGGAGAATATTTAAATATAATTCTTGTGACGCTTCTATTTCTGCCTGTATGGTGAGTTATAACGTACAAATGGGTGAACCTGAGTGAAACGTGATCCAAGGATTTTTTCGACGTACTTGAAAATTATTTTTGCAAAGTTGTTCTTGAGGATTGGTTTTTTGTTTTCATTACACTCAGCCTTCTGTCAATCTCAAGATACAAACGTTGTTTTACATTCATTAAAAATTTATAAAAATTTTAATTTACTTAATAAATGATAACACCAACTATGTTTCAATCCACAGATTTACTTTCATTGGTACTACTAGTTTCGACGCTTCTGCGTCATCTTCAGGTACCAGAAGGTGACGTAGAACCGTCGAAACTAGTTGTACCAATTAAAGTAAATCTGTGGATTGAAACATAGTTGGTGTTATCATTTATTAAAAATGAACTTCCACAAGGTAACGCCTGAAGCGATTGAAATCATTTAATTTACTAATAAGTTTTATAAAATTGCTCTAACATTTGTTGTGCTATATAACCATGAGGATTCAGAAATTACTCTGCGATACTTTGGCGAGATGAGGTGATTGAATTCATTTCCTTATCCTAGACCAATCCTCCAGAACAATTTGTAAACGCATTAAAAAAAAGTGGTCAAAATCTACTTATACATAGGTTTAAAATTATTAAAATGCTCACTTAATGACCTACAATTATCGCTGTTGCTACCTTATCTTAATAAAATAGTCCTATATCCTTACATACTTCTCCTTTGCCCGTCTTCGGTACTGAAGCTGGAACAATGAGAAATATTCTGGCCACACTCCTTCCTCGCAGATCGTGCATGAGTCTATAAAATTTTTCCCTACCCTTTTCCCTTAAGGCCTTGAGTGCATCGAAGTATCTTGACTTATTTATCCCAGTGTTCAACTATTTTTCCGTGTCACCCTCAATTAAAACTCATTCAACATTAACGGTATTCAGAGTGATTAATTCAAATGCATGGCATGTTTGCCCATTGAATTATTTTCCTTGGAAAAATATGCTTCCACGGCTGCTAGTGTGACATCTTGTTATTGCATCGTTACATACAATGGTGGATGTGATTGTCTCGCTGTCCGTTTCTCGGATATGTATATGAAATATACGTCCGCTGTAAGCTGTGTCGTGTTTATAATTGCTTCTTATCATAATCTTAAAATATACTAAGAGCTGATGAGTAGGCTTTTGGACAGTTCAGATAGTGTTTAAGATCAAACTGTTTTTGAAGTGCCCCGCCCGCCAAGGTCCGCGTTGCGTCTTCCTGAAGATAGTTCTTCAATACGCTGTTGGCGCTAGCTAGGGGACACATTTCGCTCGATGTCGGCCGGTGCTAGCGCTCTCTTATGGCGTTGGATGAAACATCCTCACACGGAACTTTGAAATCCCACTTACCCGGTAATTTTTGTAGCATTTGAATTACCGTAGAAATAACCTCTGCATTGATTTCGTTAAATGTATCAATATTTCGAATGTTTTATGTAAGTTTCTTCAAATGCTTCTACTTAGCACTCCTACGCTCTATAAAGTACATAGATACTTCATATGCCAGGTGGCGGAAAACACTTCGACAAATTTTTATCTCCATCCTTTTGTAATTATTTCAAATAGTAAGTTTTCGCTAAGTGCCTAGTAATGAATGAACACAAGAATTTAAAACAGGAACAAAGTTAGGAAAAAAGAACAAAGAAGAGGAAAAAAGATGGAGCAATGGAATAGTTTTGTTCTTTGTGGTAATTATTAGCGAAGAGACGTAAAAATGACTTCATAGATGACTTGGTATGATCTGATATCTTTAACTTAATGGTGAGATATCTGTAACTTCATGTCATTCTACCCGAGTACTCAGGGAGGGAGTTAGTTCCAGATACAAGTTCCAGTCCAAGAGTACCATTAAATTGTGTTTTCCAAAATGATTCAATTGCATATCTGCGCTTAGAAAATGTAAATAAATAGTTTAAAATACGCGTTTTTAAGTTGCTATGTCATTGAAAAGTCCAGAAATCATTAAGGCCGGATGTGCAATTTATTAGCTTTTTTATCACAAAAAAGGATGGGTTCACTGATACTTTTCTTCCCTTTACTGATTGTTTGGAGTTGTTATTGTTACAATTAAAATATCTATTTTTTCGTAGTATTACAATCAATGCTAAACTGCTCTATGCAGTTAAACTACGTTCGCAGGAAGTGGACGTGCTCGATGGTCATATCTGTGCGTTACGCTGTGATGGGATTCATCAACATTTGTGCCGAGCAAATAATACCTCCTAAAGTAGGCATAACCGATTCCTGGCAGTGATTGGACAATATCATTCCAGGCAATATATTTTTCTGACTGAGATTCTATAAAAAAAGGGTGATGCTAAAATCATGTTAAGGCGGTTGAGCCTTTGGCAAAAAATAGGAAAATGCCTACAAGTTGGCTGAGGGAAATTTGGAAGACTGACTGTAATGCTGTTTCCTAAGATGTTAATTATGTTTAAAGAATCAAATTATTGTAGTACATCTAAAAGTTGTTGGTTTGCTGTTTACAATTCTGTTTTTTCAAAATAATTTTGGATAATTGTGTGTTTATGAAAACTCATTTTTGTAAAATTGTGCTTTTGGAACTTTTATAATGAAACTGTTGTTTTTGGAACATTTGACTTCAAATTGCTTATTCATCGTAATTTTCTGGGTTCAGAACACTATTATCGAGGCACAAGACATTTGTCTGTATTTAGTCCATTGAATAGTATTTTAGATTCACTTCCTCCTCGTAGAAACTTTTTTTATGAAACTATGTATTATTTGAAATGGTTGAAATGACATTTTTCATTAATGCCTCGGTGAAGATCAGCATAAGTGCTGATAACAGCTAATCTTATACTGTGGAATCAATTTTTTTAATTTTTGGATGTTTCAACGGTATATTATTTTAGAATTTCATTGGAAGTGATTGGAATGACTTTGGATATTACCATTAAAATCTAACAGTACTTTGTTGTACAGGAAAATCGCCAATTCTCAGTTAAATTTAATGACGATATTATTTTTAAACACAACGTTGAATTAGTTAAAACCTATTTGAGGTAAATGTTTCATGTACAGTAAAAAGTTTGCTGCGATAGTGAAATTGTTGTGAGGAGTTAGTTCGGTTTTTTTTAATACTCTGCTACGGTCTAAATATATACAGCGAAAAACTACTTTTATCAATCTGTGTCAACAAAGACACTCCATGCCTGACTATATTTTTGGTCTATTTCTTTTCATTGCTGTTGAAACGCTCTGAAGGACACGATACTCCCTTGACATTTGTTTCATCCATCGATTTCGCTTTCTTTCTTTCGTGGTTTTGTTTCCAGCCACTCTATACATCCGGGATAAGCACACTGAGGACACTTTGGTGGGTCAAGATTATGCGGCTCTCTGTAATAATGCCGCAACAAACGTGCTGCGTGAGGATCTTTGAATTAATGTTGCCTCTTTACCCGTCTCCCCCTCATTTAAGGTGATCTATCAGTAAAGACAGGCATAGACGGAATAAATGAATACCTTTTCTAATTTCTTACAGCTAAGGACCTTGTTTCCACTCACTATTTCATTCTTCAGCTTGGCATACGTCCAATCTCTCTCCATCCCATACGCCCTAACCTTAGACGTGATAAGGTTTTATGATTAAAAGAATTCCACCGCATGACGCCTTAAATCAGACTTAATTCATAACCTGGCATCTTAAAGAATACCTGTCCTTTGCATAATGAATAAAAAACAAAAGTTTGATTTTTCAAGCGAGTTTTTTTCGAAAGTTGAACTTGAAATTGAAGAGTGAATGAAGTGCCGGGTGAAGTGTAAATGTTGAACGAGAATGAAGAATCGAATGAGGGAGAAAAGAGTGAATTCTGCATAGAAATAGCTTCGTTTAACCCTGAATTTCTTTAAACATAAATTAGATCATCGTACATATATATAACAAAAATAAAATTTTAACAGTCGCAGTGGTGCTATGAGTGTCGCAATATGCCACTCCGCTCTTCCTAGTCCGCCACTTGATTGCGGCTCTAGATGTGAGGAGCCACCAAGGTCTTCGTCGAATATTAGCAGGATAAGAGTAAGGAGGTTAATGGTAATGGCTTAAGGGATAAGGAAGATAGGGATGAGGATGATGAGGACCATGAGGACCTTGGGCGCGATGCGGTGGTTGGGAAGCGGCAGTGTGTGCTGAGTTCGTTACGGCGAACGGTCGTGTCTTCCCTTCGGGGATTCTTATGTTATGTATTAGAGAGTTTTGAATAGTATTAATAAATGTAGTGATGATCCTGAGAGTTTGTCGTTATTCTTTTTGGACCGCTTGACCCGACACACATATGTGTGTGGTTTTTGTCCTACAAAATAAAGATAAAACAATTAGAAAGACTTTTGGTAAGACGTATAGCGTAAAGCATTTCGGCAGTTTCCCCTGCGCTAAAACGGAAGTTAAATTACTTGACGTCCTTTTTCATCTCCTTACCTGCTTTCTCAACCTCCTCACTTGATGGCCGTCATAGAAACCATGGCTTTTAGCATCTCTCGCCCCTCATTACCCTTTCTATGACCTTCCCTGTCGTCTCCTAATATTCTCGTGCCTTTTATCTCCTCATCCGCCATGCCGAGTTCTTCCTCATTCGTATGCATTTCTGTCCAGCGTGCCTTCTCTTCTTAATCTTCCAGAACTACATTTCAAACGCCTGCAGCCTATTCTCATCCTTTTCTCCCGTGTCCACGCTTTTACGTCATGCAACGCCACGCCCCATATTTGAAACTCCTCGCCAGTCTTTTCTTTAAATTCTTAAACTAGGTCCTCGTAATCAATTTTCTTCCATCAAGAACGACACCTTACTAACACTATTCTGCCTCTAATATTGTCACTTCTGCGACCCTTTTCGTCCGGCGTACTTTCACTCCTGGATTTATGGCCCATGGTGAGATTTGGCCTCCCTCATGATACCTTTTCAGTCATCTCTTTTCTGCACCCTCTCCCGCCGCACAGTGGTCTGGGGAGCCCGTTTTTCCGGTCAAAAGTCGATTGTCTTTTTATGGAAGAATAGCCTCTTGTCTTTCATTCGTGATGCATTGCTTTAGTTATACCTTCAAGCCCAAAGGGTATTTGTGATACTTTGTTGCCAACTAGCGGCTGGTAAAATTATTTTTATAATTGTTACACGCCTCCGAAATCAAGAACTTAAGTACCTGCTATCTACGCTCCAGTGAGCAACAATGCTATGCATTTAATGGGTGGTAAAGCAATTTAGTGCCTCCTAAGAAACATGAAATATCTTTTAGGACACTTTTTACTATGATGATATTTTTTCTCTCTCTCACTTTATCTTGATATTTAAATGGAAATCTTCATCACTGCATTCGTTAGTAACCGTATGCAGAGTGGATGAGTTTTTATGTTTTGCCAACTTTGCACACACTTACAGATTATCCGTCTTAGACTAATTGAAGCACTGATCTAAGGGAGTTGGAAGACTTTATTACCAAATGAACGATAGAAACTCAATGAATACAAGGCAAAGATGCCATTGAAACTCATTCAACAATTTAACTAAAGCGTAGATTCATTTTTTGGACGGAACAAAAAAGCATTAAAATTTCAGAAATTGAATAACGATAAATTTCCCTTAAATTTATCTCTAATTAAAAAAATAACTATGTTGTAGGAGAAAAAAGTGTCGTACGTTGTGAAATTATCTTTTATCTTCCCATTAGACATGATTTTGTAGTCATTTGTACAGGTTTGGAAAATCGACTTTTGTCCGGAAAATCGGGCTTTCTAGACCACTGTGCGCCGTCTTCAAGCCTGCGCTATAATTTTGATCTTCTTTCTTAGTCTGTTGTCATTTCTTTCTTGGCTTTCCTCTTTCCCCGCAACCTCGCACGTGAGAACTTCTCATATTCACCTACATCTACATTTTACCCTCCAAGGCACCTCGAGAATGTTTGGCAGGGGGTGACTTATCACCAACATGCACTGCAGGGTAGAAATCAACTTCCACCTGCATTCACCTCACCACGGGCATGCTGCAAATGCTACAGAAACTACCAAACCTAACGAGAATGCAACTATGTAAACGTGACTCAAGAATCATTCAGGGAACATGCAAAACATGGTGCTGGCACTACTCGCCAGATTTAGAAACATGCATTAGGGAGTACATCAATTTATCAGCTACTCTACCTGTCAACTGACTTACTTTCAAGTCTTAACGCAGCCATTACGGTCTCTAATTGTTCGCAGGAACAAGACATTTTAAACCTTACTGTTCTACAAACTACTTTCCGTATTTTATTCTCATGATCTGATTTACCGTAGTATGTTGGAGTTCGTAATATTGATAACTTCGTCAAAAAATCAATGTGTTTTGAATTTTTCACAAAAGATTTAGGTTAATTTTCAATCGACGACCTGAAAGCGAACTGCTTCCCAGTTGTTGCAAGAGGTAAGTACATAACACTAACAAGACTATCGTAACGGCTTGTATCCTTTAATTAATCTTCCACTTCATGTAACCTAATCTGGTCAGTTTTAGGCACTTCAAGAAGCCTACAGTGTCATCGCCCTTGAGGATTAATTCTATTTTTCGGTTTGTCCTTACTCTCCACCTTTCTCCCTCTAAAAATGGGCCGTCTAATCTGCGTACAATTTTCCATTCAATTACTCGTTATGCATTCTCATCGGCAGCTGACTTCTTCCGCTTCCTTTCCTTAGGTTACGGCTCCCCTTATGAATGTCTTTTATACCTTTTGTTTGCTAATTATCTAAAAATATACGTTGCATATAGAAGCTGTAAGTTGGTAAGGAAACTATTTCCAGCCATTATTCTCCCATTATTTTCCTCCGTCACTGAGTTCTCGCATTTAGGACACTACCGTGGTAACTGAAAGAATTTTTTTAAATTTCATTTTCCCCGCGTTATTTTTGTCGCTCTTTTCTCGAAATTGAAGTTCACAGGCCTATTATCTCCCTAAAATAGTTTCCCTACTTTCTCTGCCGCACTAACGATTCCTGCTTTAATATTATCCCGCCTTTCATTTATAGCTATTATTTTCTTTGCTTCATCTATGCTCCTGTTCTCCGGGTCCTGGTATTCCCGCTTTAAGCTTCAAAATTCCACAGCTTCTTCCTCATACTTTTCTTAACCTTGAGAATTTATCAACATGTTTCTTAGCCAATAAAATACTCCACGGGATGTTGGACTGTCCCTAAAACTCTACCTGACCAGGGTATGATCTACATATTTGATACCTTCCTCAATCTCATGGGACGAACCAGGTAAATCTACGCATTTAGTGGTATCTAAATCAAGTGTTAATTGTTAATTATTTATTTCTACTGCAAAATATAACTCCTTTCTCTACGCTGTCATTTCTTGCCCCTAGCCTACACTCGTCTACTTAGTATCCATCTCTCACTTCCATGACCACCGCATGTTATTATTAGGTTTAGGTCAGTATTATGTTTTTCTACCCATATTTTTTCGTTAATTCCATCCTATCTTCGTCTTGACGACCTCAATGGCCTTGCCTCCCCCGCTGCCGAGCATCTCCCAATGACAAGTCATGAATCCGCGCAAATAATGGAATTCCTTGACAAATGGAGAAAAGCATAAATGAGAAATGAGGAGACTGGATCTCCACGCTATGACTTCGTTTCGATCGTTTTTGAAGTCATCTAGGTTATTGTAACCATAACCAATGTATCATTCTTTTTGCTATTTCTCCCTTAATTTGTTATTTAGGTTTAAAAATTTAATAATTGAATGCACTCATCAATCTCATGGTAGATCCAATGCATCGTCAGATTAATTTGAATAAAGCTTCTACTTATTGTTATCAACTTTAAAAACCCAGGTGGTTTGTGGTGGAAAAGTCAGGGAGAAATTACAAAAGCAGCATGTCGGACGAAGCACCAAAATTTTTTGGTTGTTCCTCAGATTGCTCGCGTGCTGTGATCCCTCGGCACCCAATCCAAGTCATATCTTTGAATAACGTTCTCCCAGAATGTAGAAACCACGGTTCATAAACTCCGATGAAAGAGAAAACGGCTCTTAGGATTTCAGTTTTAATTTCATCTTGGTCACGATAAGCCTCCGTTTTCGCGCTGGGAAAACTGCCGAAATGCTTTACGCAAGACGAATAATCAAATGTTTTCCCAATTGTTTTATCTTCATTTTATTTTCTACTCGTACGATGATCTAATTTATGTTAAAAGTAATTTATGCTGATAACAGAACCATTTCTATGCAGAATTCACTCGTTCATTCCTTATTCGATTCTTCATCCTCGTTCAACATTTCCACTTCCCCCAATTTTCATTTACGCTTCAATTGCAAGTTCAACTTTAGAAAAAAAACTCGCTTGAAAAGACAATATTTTGTTTTTATTTTTATTTTAATCAAGCACAGGGCAGGTATTCTTTTAGAAGCCAGTATATGAATTGAGCCTGATTTAAGGTATCATTTTATTGATGATATCTTATTACGTCATTGGTGAGACAGTGCGACATAGCTTTGGCACTATGAACTCTAGAACACTTCACCAGAGTCCACTGGAAGCGCCCGAAATACGCCTGTTCATGTAATGTCACGAATCGGATTGTGTTTTCTACAATTTTATTGCAAAATCTGCGTCAACAATAAGCATAATTTTTTTAAATTTAAAAAATAATTTTTAAAACCCTTTCAATACCGTCCTAGCATTCCCTTTCGTGAATACATATGGTTGGTATAATTTTTAGAACTTTCCTCTCTCCCTGTTCACCTTTATATTTGTCTTTGTGAAATTAGGGCACTGCAATACTTACCCAGTTCGAAAATAAGTCACACATTTTACTGTTCCTCCTCTGCTCCAAAAAAGGAATGGATTCGGTGCTGTGGGTCACATAATTCGCTATTGTTCGGAATTTCTCGCAAGCCTTTTGGTACCAGCTCCATTGTGGTCGCTTTCAATTTTTGATGCTTAATAACGAAGTGAAACGTTACTCATGAGCGGAAAAGAGAGGGAAAATTGATATTTTTCGCTTTCCGTTTGGGAAACGAGTCGGAAATGACTCGAAGCTGATTTCTGCGTTTCTGGTTGGTATGCAACCCTCAGATATCATCGATGAAAGAGATGATTCGAAGTCGAAGATATTTAACGAACAGCGCAGTCAAGACTCTCCAAGGAACTGTGGGTTCTCTTTGCAAATTATCTCGGTGGGACTTCGGATCGTCGTAGTCAAATCGTATGATATGGAGGGCTTATGCGCGAGAATAAATGACGACAAAAATAAGAAATTGCTGTTCTACCTTATTCCAGTTTATGGTTTTATAAGGATGCACTGAGACTGAATATCCCTGTGTACATCAGGACCAAATACATCTATATACTACGAAGTTTTGTTGACCCGAGCTGAGCCGGTGGGGTACAGTCTTAACATAGGAATTCGCAGCTCGGATATTACAGAACTCTTTTATTATATATATATTGAATTACAGGACTGGGAGAGGTTGCATTTTAAGAAACACCTCATATGTTCGTCTGCTCTTGTCCAGAAAGTGCGGCCCGTCTGTCCAACATACGCAGCACTGCAATCATTGTACAGAAACACTTATATATATCCCATTGTTAATTAGTGGTTGAACTTTATATTTTGTCTTATGTACAATTTTTTTAAGATTTTCATTGTTATTGGACGCTGTTTTAAAGCGGTCCTTTGGGAAGAGGTTGCTTATTTTTTCTGAGATTATTCCGTAGTACGGAAATTCAAACCACAGTATTTTCTCTCTCTGTTTTGAGTCAAAGCTTTCAGTATAGGAATTATAAACTTATATTGTATAAAAGTTGGCGATTTGAGAGTTATTATTCAACCAATTGGTAAAAAAGAAATTTTATTACTGTTTATCAACTTAGAAGTAATAATTTTTATCCTTTGGCGGTACATTCAAATCGACTGCTTCCGATGGAAATTACCTATTTTTTTTACTGTTTCCTCTCAAATGTCTCAGAAAACGCCGGCAAACGTATAAATACAGATTCAAAATCCTGTTTTCGGGGGATATTGCTCAAAATCTTCTCATTGTCTTTAAAATATTCACTCATGATTATTGAACATGCTAATTGCAAGCAAAAAATATAAAATACTATTAACAACTTTTCCAGGATTTAGTTTACCCTGATCTCTGACCTTTGCAAATTATTTTTTCCAAGCTTTGAGATAATCTGCAAAGCCAATCTTATCACTCTACTACGGTTCCCCGATGAAATGGTAATGATTATTTGGTGATTGGTAGCAAAGGTCATTCATTCTACATAATTTTGACCTGGTAATTAATTAATTTTCGTTTCCCTAGAAAAACGAAGAATTTACGGATGAGAGAAATTTACTTTCTCTAAACATTACTGCGAAAAGAAAGTACCCGAACTCAGAGTGCATTTGGAAGCGTTAGAATTCTCTTGCAGATTTGCCAAAGTTCATAGTGGGTACTACAATTTTGTCCTATTACAAGAGGAAGTATCCGTATGTCAACTTTCAGACTGAAAAATCCATTTTTGACATTTTGGCCAGCTTTTTTCGATTTCAGCCAACTGTGCGGCGGCGCGTCGTAAAGTGCACCCATCCGTGCAATGCATGATTGCTGTTCCTAGCAAATTTCTCGAAGCCCTGCGATAAATTGCTTACATTTTTTAAGGGAGTTAGAGGAAATACAGGTTATATGATTCAGAGTAGCGGATTCATCCTATGAGACATTTTAGTATGACTAGATGTTGACTACTTCCTATGATAAAAAGGGTTACAAATTGTAATATTTTTCATACACGCAATGGGTTTCTCACGAGGAAGAGCCTCAATAGGACTTAAATACCCTTAAAGGTACAAATAATCCTGGCTTTCCGCAATTATCTACAAAACATTTAAAAGAAGTCTCTTTTTCATGCATTGTATGTCCATTTGTATGGCCATTCTAATTTTTCAAGCACAAAATGTCTGGTGTCATGGGTTTCATCTTCCTTTTCCAAGAACTGCGTCAATGTTTTTGCTGATTGTAGCACGATTTGAAAAGTAAATCCTTCTTTAATAGATTGTTTCTATTCAACACTTGCGGTATTTCACTTGCACATTCACAGAATTTGTGTTGACAGTTTTGGTGGCGTGGTTGATAGCATCGTCATCAAGAATCCAATATCCTTACGATTCCATGAGCCATTCAGAGTTATGTTAGCCACAGTGCCCCTAAATGCCCTCTATATTATCCTCAACTTCTGCGAATTATTTGTTGCGATGTGCTTCTTGTTTCCAGAAGAATTGGGCATTGTGATTTGAATACTTTTCGTAGGAAACTCAGATACGACTTAAACTTACTTGTACTTAAAACGGCCGCGGAAGCAATATAAGTTCGACCGATAGAATCGCAAAAACACTGAGCAATCATTCACAATACTTTCATGTGTGTAATTGAAAAGCCTTTCGTCAAAAGTAGGAAAATGTATCTTGTGGGCAAATGTAGCGATTTTGTGGATTTGAACGCGGCCACTGGCTGCACTGTCCGAGTCGCAGCGGTAGTAGGTGGGGGGTAGGATGAGTAGGATGGTTGAGGTACATGGAGAGAACACTACGTCAACAAAATGAAGCCTGAAAACCGAAATAACAACCATTTTGTTTAACCCCGCTCTTCCCTTACTTTCATTTGGGTCGTAGTTGGGTGGAATGGACGAATTAACGGATGTTTAGTCAGATTATCCACTATCTGTTTCAAATGTAAGGCAAGTAACTCTTGAAACATATGCCTATTGGCTGCTTAGTGCTATGGATCCTATTCAATTTTACAACTGTTTTCATCGAGAATGCGGGTGGTTATCCATTAAAATCAATGAACAAAATATGTAAGGAGAATGCATATGAAAGAAGTAAACGCACTCTGTTTTCCGGTAAGTTCTCGATAGCAACCTAGTAAAATTGTAAAATAAATGCGTCAGCCCGTAAGGGCTATAGGAAGATAAGGGTCATCCAGGATGGCGGACTAGCTTCAGCTTCTAACATTTGACACCATAGTGAACACCCTGTCAATCTACATCAATGGATGAGTCGGAAAGGAAGAGATAGGGATGGGGTTTTAGAGGGACGGATCGTCGGATCCAACGGTCCGACGTTATAATCCGACGGTCGGTTGTTTCTATGAAGGATAATCGGCGCTCTACGATGTATATTGTTAAAGTTTTTCGAATATATGTTAAAGGTTATTTTAGGTAATGATTCGAAAGATTTTGATCACGAAAAAAGTGGAAATATTCGAGTTATCGAATGTCGAATCTGCTCCAATATTCGAGGGACTCGAGGGTTAATGGATCCGAATGTCCCATCTTTAGCGAATACCACACGCAGATAGGTAAAAACGGGACGCATTGCGCATATCAGAATAAAATTCACCAATCAACATTTATTTTTCCGTCGACGTAATGTTTCGGAGAAGTTAATGGATGGAACGATCGCCCGGTAAAGAAAATTAACGAGTATTTCTATGAAAAATGGAACGTAAGACTTTTAGAAAGCATGGCGCTGTAACCAAGACCACTACTACCACGGCGTTTAATATGAACGGATTAACCGTCATTTTCGTTTATCCGAATGGGCTTCCCCTCCCATTAAGGCGGCTTGACTGATGGATGCTGACTTCGATGGAAGTAGCGAGTGCAGCGATGTCTCGAATCGTATCATCACGTGCTGGGCATCGTTCTGCTTACGCGTTACTTCCGGCTTTTTCCCAATAAATGGGTGACGGAAGTAATCAATGCATATGGTAATTGCAAAAAGTGTCTATATTTGGCAATAAGTGCGTTCGTAAATCGCTGTTTGAGTCCCGCAGCCATTCATGGATTAAAAAATATCTGACGAGTACTTAACTGTGCATTATTACATCGTACAAAGTATGAGAATTGTGACTATAATTATTATTATATGATAGGAGATAAGTCTTAAAGCTTGCATTTTGGGGTTTTTAGCATTTAAAATATTTTTAAGTCCAAATAAACATTTACATCAGTAACAATGAGTCCTCCTCCTTTTAAGTTATTCGTTGTTTGCATTTTTTATCTCCGTTTGCAGGCGTGTAACGAATATTAGTACCGGACCGGACGAATAATAGTACCGGATACGGTACGATACGATTTTATCGCATAATCTATATGCTACTTACAGGAAAATAGAAGATTGTCTATTTTCCTTGCAAGTGCAAACCTCGCTCGATTACCGCCACTGTCGACCACTACTGCCATGGAAGTCCGTGCTTACACATAGAAGTTCCGATTCTAATGCGTCTGCCAAGGCCACTGTCATAGAAATGACTTCCATGTGTAAACTAGCCTTGAGCACGGTCAGTCGGTGCTCTTCTGCATTCGATACCTTAGGTTTAGAGTCCACAATCTCTCTTTCTACAATAGACGCGAGGTACTCCCTCGCGTATATTATTGAAAGAAAAGTATCGAGTGCGAAAGTACTTGGGATCGAAAGAGATTTATCGGTATGAATAAAGTATTGAGGCTTTTCCCGTATCCGTACAAATGGACAGCATGTATTTATTGCGGTGAATCAATCTCACGTTTCCCCAAAATGGTAACTAAAGCGCCAATGGTAATCTGAAAGCCATTATGACCTTCCCATAATGTAGCACCTGAGGGGAACTACTACTTGTATCAGTCCACAAACTCGAAAAAATAGCTGTGAGAATCAGCGCTCATTATTGAAGTCTTCTCGACCATTGAATCAATTTTGGAAACTGTTTGGCAGTAATTTATTGTGGAGAAAATAAGAACTTATGGATTTGTGAAAGCAACTGAAAATGTTTGTTAGCTTGGACTGATTATTTCTTCCAAGTTGCTTCCGTGATTGATCCGACGCTTCGCGGAAAAAACCAGCGTTCAACCTCATTTACCTTCAATTTTCTTTCTTTTATTTTGCCAAAGTATATTTTAGCAATCGTTCACTGGTTATCTTGCCTGGGTTGTCCTTATTGCGCAGTCGCTTTCGTCTTCTCAATGGCTAAATGTTATCCTTGTTTAATTCTCGCGCAAACTGAATGCATAGCCCACGACGTAACACCGAGCTCTTTTCTCTAACTATTTCTTTGTTGTATAAATAAGGCACTTAGAATTGTAACCGAAGTTACCTAATTCTAAATTCATGGTATCATGTTTGCATATATGTCACTTGCCATAGTGAAATCAATAGTCTCTTTCTCATAAACGCTATTGAAATCAACCGTCCTAGGAGTAATGAAACTTCAAATAATTCGGTATAATTTGACGAGAATTCTTTAAGGTATATAATCGAAATTCTACGATGCATATTCTTTTTGTTTTACGAAACGGATCTATTAAACGGTTAAACGAAAGTTTACCTGCAATAAAACTATTTTTAGCCATATTCCTCATTGTTTTATTTATTTTAACAGTTATGAAAACAATCAGAACTCAACGGTACTTTTAAAGTTCATCCTATACTATAGCGGGAAGGGATATAACCTAGTACACCTATGGATGTTTTATACGCGTCTTTCCTCAATCAAATGTGAGCTTCGTGTAAGCTATAGCATGACATTCCTATTTTCCATGTGGTTGCATTTCGATTTCACGTTTTTTCGTCACCTCCATTTCCGTCTATTTGAGATGATTGTTTCGTGCGAATCCGTGTCATCTTGCTCATAAAACCGCTAACTTTCGAAAAACACGAGTTTATGGCTTTAAAACTGTCATCATTATAGGCTTCCATAATTCCACTTCGATAAGACTTCACATTTTTCCTATGCAAATGACGGTGCCTACGGTACTCAGGACTTGCTGTTTGTAAGACAGATACGTGTAACATCACGCAACACATTCTTTCTATCCAAACTTCTGTTCCTGCTGCGATCGTGCCGTAGGTGATGTCGCTGTGGGCTAGTCGCGTGGATATTAGAAATGTATGAAGTATTGTAGTGACATTTATTTCCCTGAAGATCTGAGCTTTACAGATGGAAATCACATTCATAGATATCGGAAGGATAACTGACATTCTATTCAATCTAGAATTCTATCTCAAATATCAAAATTCAACGCTGTGCTTACTCCTATCAATTCGTTCCAAATTGCGAACTAACGTGTAGCAGCCTTAAGTAATTCTTATCTATTACACAATCGATGGGGTGTCATTTTTAGAGCCACCTTTCCTCAAAGCAAATAGTTTTCAGTTGAACCAAACTGTGATATTAATGTGATTTTATTATTTGCGTGTTAGTGTACCACGACGCATTTCAATTGTAGAACTATGTAGGCAGGAAGTCACTCAGCCAGTGAAGAAGTCTTACTTCAATGCTTTGATTCCATCGTAACTTTGCTCTCATGCATTCACCCATTGACCCAGCCAAAGGTTTTTTCAGTTCTTACTGCACCCAAATGTTCTGTTCATCAGAAGAAAATCTTATGTAAAAATCATGGAATTGATTTTGACGGAAGCTATCGAACTGTGAACTTCATGAAGGAGTAATCGGAATACATAGAGCAAATTATGATGGCACCCTGTGAGAGGGAAAGCAATCATCAAACTGACCGAGGTGGAGCCATTGAGCGGTTGCGGGAATAAGTGTCGTCTTATTTTAGGACCTGGGCTGCGACCTAGGCTGGGCCGGAGATGTTAATCGGCTCTGGATCCTCCCCAGAATAGTTAGAATTATTTTCTTTATAAATGCATTAAAGGAGAAAGTTATAGTTTTATCTGTTAACAGAAAATATGCCAATTTCATTCATGGAATGTTTAAAAAATTCTCATGAAATAAGTACGTTTATGAATGCTTATATCATTTTAATAAGAAAACGTAAAAGCAATTCTGTATTCTTTCAGAAATGCTATTGTTACTAGTGGAACCACCCGGCTTCGTGCGATTAGGAGTTAAATTTTCGATAAAGTTTAATTGCACAAATTAATTATAAAAAGAACTATGCCAAAGTTGAAAGCCGTAAAATGCCGGGCTGAATTTTCCTGTGTTAGCCAATCTCCAGTAAGCCAAGGAAAGGCGCAATTTTTGAGATGGTACAAAGATCGATAGTAATTGAAGAAAAATTAATATTCAAGCAACAACGAACCTCATAACTAAATAATTTTCTATGATCACACATTTTCCGAATTATAACATCTGCACTGATTCCAACTATGTTCTCATGAGAGTAAGACAGCTTCGCGAGGGAATTGGCGAATCGGTAGTAAAAGTTCATCCATGGAGTTTTTTGGTAAAGTTGACCATTGTATCGGCACCGTAAATCAATTGTTATCAGTCGTTATGTGCACTCTTAATATCTTACGGATGGAAAATTATGCTTTTGATTTTCACAAATGTTTTGCTGAGTTACCTGCCCCTTCTCCCGGTTAAACTCATTTCAGCTCCACATTCCCGTCTGAACGAATTTCCTGGCTAAGTCATTAGAGGTGGATTCTTGACAAACTTGACGAAGAGTGCCCTTAGAGTTTGACGGGGATTCTCTTGTTTTTGAGGGCCGAAAATAGTGAATGGTGAATATAGGGCCGACAATTTCCCTCAATTAGAATTTCGCATCATAAGGTCAATTATGCTGTGAGCCTGTCACGGCAGCGAAATAGTTGAAACTTAAAAGCTCTTCAGTCGGGATGCTTATGAAAAATTTCTTTTCTTATTTTCTTGCCCGTTGTCTGGGAAGCAGCAACCGTATCGTCTTTTGCTTCCTACGCTTAAAAAAAATAACGTCGGAAGAGACGATTTTGTTGTTCATATAAATTGGCGGGACGTACATATCTAAGTGAGCAGAATACAATGAGTACAATAACATTTAAGGCACTTCGCGGTGGTAACACTTTAATAGATGTAACGTTAGTGTACAATATGTGTTTCAGCTTCACAAAGCCATCATGTGCCCTCATCTTTGTCAGGTATCCTCAAGTAAAGTCATTCATTCTTGGTGATGGCTTTTTGATTAAGTATTTTTTTGTGAAGACGACTAGTGCTATTATTATCTTTTTACGTTGGTATCAACTTAAATTTTGTCCAAATTTCATTTGTTGCTTGGTACTTGAGCGCTTTGATCACATTTCTTTGCCGGAGAATATAACTATGAGACATCGGCTGGTCCATTCTTATCTTGTAATCACATTAAATTTTATTTGAAATCCGCTTGTCACATGGTACTAATACCCTTTGGTCACATTTTTCCTAAAGAATTTGCCCGTGGGACTGGTCCAGTCTCATCTTGTGATCAACTTAAATTTTGTTCAAATACGCTTATCACGCGGCACTGAAACCTTTTGGTCACATTTTTCGTCTACCGTTGGACATTGGCTTTACCCATTCATTTTTGCGTATTCGCCTTGTAAATCTGTGGGCAACACTCCCTCGCTCTAAGGATTTGCGACCTCTCCCGAATTCCTAATTAATAGCTTCTCCACCACACCCCCTTCCTCCTCCTCCGCTAATAGACTTCCTCGTTCATTCATCATGCCTCCACCTCCGTTCGCCTTCCTCCTTTAGGACGCCGCGCGGCCGATTTCTCTGGCCCGACC